>CM038141.1:215545588-216145588 GCA_021437245.1 Aegilops speltoides | reverse complement strand
TCGAACAGAGCGCGCTCACGCCGCCGCTGCCGCCGCCGCCGCCGCCGCTTTCCCCTATTGCTTCCGCCATGGCTCAAGACCGGAAGGCTGCGGCGGCTTCAAGGCTGCGGTCGGCCGAGGCGCTGAGCTCGAGGCGCCAAGCAAGAAGCATGTGCTTTTCCTCCCGAAGCTACCCCTGAGGCGCTATGGCGGAGTTCTACCTCTTCCGTCGACGGAACGCTGGCGCATCCACAAGACGCCTGCTTTTCCGCCGAGGCTTCCAAATCGAAAAAGTGCCCCAGAGGGTACTACTTCTTCCTTGTGTTCTTCTATTGCGGGCTCGCCACCTTTTTTCCGATTTTCTTTGCGACATCATGAACACCTACGGTTTCGCCTTCTTGATTTCACCCCAACGCTGCTCGACAATGGCAGTTTTGACACCTCTGCGAGAACTTTGTTGGCATCCTCCCCAATGTCGCTTTTTTTCCGCTATTATTTCTCCCCTCGGCCGGCAAAGGGGAACCACTAGCCGCTGAATCGCCTCGACCTCCTGGATAGGCATGAAGGAGGTGTACTTACGCAGCGAGCCCGCAGCAAGTGGGACGAGTGGAGGGCGGAGGATGCTGGATATGTGATGCCAATCCGCCGCCATTCACCCAGCGCGCCAAACCCGGTGGTGCGTGGTAGCGATCGAGCGCCTGTCGCCAGATGACGCCAGTCGACGATCGCCACCACCCGAATCCTCCGCTCGTGCATGCCGGACTCACAACAGGCAGTTGGCGCGATTTCCTTCATTGTCAGACGCTTCCCCGCAAAGAGGGGAGGCCCGCATGGCTGTTTGGCGGCCCGGCGGATATCATGAGGCTGCGTCCAGGCCTCAACTTCAACTTCACGATTCTGGAGCTTGACGCGATGCTGAGGGAGATGTTCAAGCATGACGCCAATCATCCAGAGTGGTTCAAGCTGCCAGTGGGCGTCATCTCCTTGTGCAACAACTTCCAGCGCGATAGCATCTGCTCAATGATGCCAGATTGCGACTCGCACGGGATAAGTGCAAATTGGATAGAGCCTGACGCGGAGGTCGTGTAGCAATTCTTCGATAACTTGGCGGAGGTGGCCGTCAACTCCGACGAGCAGAAGCTCCTTACCCGCACCACAACTGCCAACGAGCTGGCGTATATTGCTAGCAGGGCCGAAGAGGCGGCGGCAGCCGCTGCCGCGGGCGAGTTTGGTTTCACGCTGGTGGAGGCGGATGCAGCTGAAGCGGCAAGCCTTGCCGCCCGGGAAGATCTTGCCGGAGAAGGCGATGGCAAAGGGGAGGCCGAGGTCGAAGCGAGCGAGCCCGCTGAGGGCGCGAGCGGCCAGCCGCCTTCGAGCAACTTGCCGCAGGCGGAGCCCCCAGCCGCAGCCCCACCCGACCAAGAAGGCGCCTGCCGAGTTGGAGAGCTGGCAGAGGAGCAGGCTGCCCCGCAGCCGCGGCGCCGGGGACACGCCCACCGCGGCAAGCAACGTTGCTGCGGGAGGGTCCCAGGCTGTGCCGGCAACTGAGGCGGGGTCTTCCCGGGCCGCCACGCCCGATCCTGCTGCAGCCCCTCGGCAAGCGGAGGGAGTTTACTCTCCGCGCCAGCCGAGAGGGTACTGGAGTTCACCTCTCCGCGCTGAGCTCCGCGACGATGAAGAGGAGGAGGAGGAGGAGGATGAGGAGGAGTAAGGCTTTCCTCATCGCACTTGTCTTTTCTTTGTTGTTGTTTGTTTTGTATCTAATTTGCTCCTCCCTCGAACTCCCTGTTCCTTTTCGTGACTTTGGCCGAGAGGGCGGCGAAGAGGGCCAAGATCCCCGTGGTCGACATCGGGACGATCTGCCGTGACGATGTAAGATACATCCGAGACCACCTTGACGGATCCGATCCTTCCTCGCTGCAGCTCCCCAAAGACAGCCCCCAACAGAAGTGTTTTGGTTCACTTCCTGTTGTGGGCAAGACGGGCGCTTCTTCTTTGGTCGACATCTTGATTATTGACTCATTTGTATAGGAGCGTAACAAGCCCACCAGAGCAACCAAGGTCGACCCGGAGGTGTCGCCGGCTTCGACCACGCCGCCAAGGGCCGATTCCCCAATATGGGAGCACTCCCTGCAAGGAGGGGATCTCCGCAGGGGCGGAACCGTGAGCCCTCAAGCAGGAGCCCATGATCACAGAGCCCAAAGACAGTGACCCTCCTTGTCGGAAACTTTCCCTTGGGTTCTCGCTGATCTTCTTTCTCCGCTTTTGATATCTCCTTGATTTTCCCTTCCTCTTCCTGTCTTCAGATCCTCCTCTTGGGGACCTGATGGAAACTGAGGCCACCGGCGAGGAGGGCGCACGCGGCAACACTGGGGATGTCACCGCTGATGAGGAAGAGGCCGGCGCGGAGGAGCCGCCGGCAAAGAGGCCGCCAAGGCACGGGCGCAGGGTCGGGCGAGGGTCCGCGATCGATCGACGACCCGGAGGACGCAGGAGCGCGAGGCACTGCACCGACTGCCGACCCCTACGCCGCTAACGCAGCGCTGGCCTCCGAGGAGCCCCAGCCAGGCGCTTACTTGAAAGCCGGTGAGGGCGTGTACATCAAGCTTCCCTGGGCGTCGAGCTCCAGGGCGCCGGTCGAAGGAGAAGAGTTTGACGGGGAGGTACTTGCCTCCGTTGGGCCGGCGGTGGTCGACAAGCCAGGCAGCAGCAGCGGCGAGTCCGAGGAGGAGCAGTTGCTCCGAAAGCTGGTGTTACTCTACCGCGCCCGGCAAGCGAAGCTCGAGTCCCGGGAAGCGCTTGTCGCGCAGCGGAGTTGACATAGAGAAACACGCGGAGGAGCTCAAGAGCCGCAACCAGGAGGCCCTCTGGTCCATTGCTGAGGAGAGGGTGCAGCTCGACGAGGCGAAGAAGGCGTTCATCCTAGAGAAGGCTGAAGCCGAAGAGCAACAGAGGCTCGCCGCCGAGGAGCTGTCCAAGCGGGATGGTGAGCTAATACAGAAGAAGGTGAACTTGGACAGCCACGAAGAGGAGCTCGACGTCCGGGAGCAATCACTTGGCGGGGCACTCAAGGAGGCGAAGGATGCAGCCGCGGCCGCCGAGGCCGCCAAGAAGGGTTTAGAGGAGAGGGTGACGCAGCTGGAGGTGGATATGGGAAAGAAGAATGAAGAGCTCTCCAGCGCGAGCGCGAGAAGGATGCACTTGCCCATGGCGACTTGCAAGCTCAACTTGCCGAGAAAATCAAGGAGCTGAACGCCGCCAAAGATTCAAGCGCTGATCTGGAACTGAAGCTGGGTACCTTGGCGGGAACGCTGGACGCCGCCAAGAAGCGGGAGGATGACTTGCGGAAGGAGCTCAAGGGCAACGAGGAGCTGCTGACGAGGGCCGCTGAGACCCAGAACACCTTCAAGACCACGGTGGAGCTCGATGAGGGCCTCGCTAACATTGCCGCGCCCATCGACGAGGAGTTGGCGGAGCTGGACTTGGCGGGCTTTGGGTATTCTAATCGAGGAGAATCTCCACCAGCGCCAAGCTCACGCTTTTCTTCAAGGATGTGGTGACGGCTTCCAAAGCAGCTCCGGAAAGGATCCCGGCAGCTGGCCAACGAAGTCGCGCGATCCGCACCAAGGTCCCGGAGAAGGTGTTGGTGAAGATACTTTTCCGCAACCCGAAAGGCCGACCTCACCCGTCACCAAGAAGCTGCCGCAGTGCCGATCTTGAAGAGCTCAAAGCCATCGCCGCACCCATCGTGGACAAGATCAACGGTTAGAGGGTTGACGGCGAGCGGTGGATTAGGCCGCCCTTCTTCTCCCTTTTTCCCCGCCGCTGCATTTTCGCTATGAGAACAATCTAGTCCGTACACAATAAGTCATTCTTGTAATATAACTCTATTCGGTATCGCTTGTTACGCTATTTCCTTTACTCTATTGCATCCCTTGTATGTTTTTACCCTACGCTTTGAGGGAACTTGCCGGTGCGAGCACACTTGCCGAGTGCGGAACATCAAGAGTTCACTGGCGGTGCTGCCTCCGGCAAGAAATCTTGTCGGGACTAGTTGCAGCTCGCTTGTATTGTTGAGCGGACTCGAAAACAAATCAAGGGCGCAACTTACCCGCGAGTCGATTCCTCCGCGCATAGGTTTTCCATACAAGGCATGAACGTTCAAGGAATATAACTTAAAATTTAAAATTGACTAAGCTCAAACTTGGGCAACTTAGCTTTTCTGCTGTCTTCATCCCGGCAAGGCTAGATTCCTTCGAATGACGCCTGGTCCACACCTTTATCTCCTCCTTCCCACCCCCCTGGTGAACTTGTGGGCGGAGGAATCTTCTTTTTGAGAAGAAAGAAGAGAAAATAATGATCTGGAACCCTAAGGTTCTTTATTGCTTACCGGGGGCAAGTGCTGCACAAAGTGTCAGATATACATGCAAGAAAAACAAAGATGAATTGAATTCGACAAGATGTGCAGGGCACATAAACTTTATTTACGCATGGGAGCTGCGCCTGGCTTTGTACAAAGGGTTACATGCAACAGCGGCAAGGCTTGTACAAAAGTTGGTTGTCGGAACGGGGCCCGGCAACCGCGCCTCATGGGTAAAACTTGCGAAGATGCTCAATGTTCCAGAGTTGCTCACCGAATGCCATCTTCGGTCTCAAGGCGACAAATGGCGGGCCTAGTGACTGCTTCACCCGATAAGGGCCTTCCCACTTTGGCGCCAACTTGTTGGAATTCTTGGAGGATTGAACGCTACCAAGAACAAGGTCGCCTCAAGCTTCCGCATTAACTTTATGGGTTAAGATAGCGCGCAAAGCTTGTCGGTAGTGAGCAGCTCGCAACAAGCAAACAAGACGATCCTCCTCGAGGAGCAGCGCCATCTTGCCGCAGCTGCTCTTGCTCAAGCTCATCGTAAGCGAGCACTCGTGGTGATCCGTGATACGAAGTTCCGTGGGGAGAACTGCTTCGCTCCATAGACAAGAGCAAAGATGTCCGCCAGCTGGCTCGATTTGGCGCCGCCCCGATCGACCAAAGAACCACCGCAACTCGCCGATCCAATTTTTTTCAGACTTGTGCAGCCTCGTCGAAAGTTCTCGTCTTGAGTTCGCGCAAAGCACTTCAGCTGCTTGCCCTCTCCGCTTGACCGCTGCTTCTGGATGAGCAAGGGAAGCGGGCGATCTTGGTGCCAAGATCTTGGACGATCGCATGAAGGTGCGACTCAGAATTGTGTGCCATTGTCGGTGATGATCCTGTTAGGGATTCCAAACGGCAAACATATGACCAAGAACTTGATCGCCGATCGTGTTGTCACCTTCCTCATCGGTTCCACTTCCGCCACTTTGTGAACTTGTCGATTGCAACGCATAATTACTCAAAGCCCCGACAGCTCGGGAAAAGGGCCGAGGATGTCGAGCCCCTGCACCAAAAATGGCCAGGATAAAGGGATTGTTTGGAGAGCTTGGGCTGGTTGATGAATCTGTTTGGAATGGAACTGCACGCTTCACACTTGGTTACTTGTGCAGATCCTCGGAGGGCTGTCGGCCGTAAGAAGCCTTGCCGGAAAGCCTTGCTTAAGTGTTTTGCGCCAATGTGGTGACCACATATGCCTCCATGTATCTCTGCCAACAGCTCTTGTCCATCTTCCCGGGAAATGCACTTCAATTTCACTCCATTGAATCTTCTTCTGTACAGTATGTCATCGACAAACTGGTACATACTTGATTGCCGAGCTACTCTTTCAGCTTCTTCTTGTTCCTCGGGAAGTTCTCCTGTCTGAAGGAAATGGACTATTGGTTGTGCCCAGGCTGGAGATTGTGGCTCGACAGCAAGGACTAAAGGTGCAAAGGCTGCTGCAGGAACATCCGCTTTGACGGCAAGGATCAGGGATCCTACCGGAGCGTGATGTCCCCCGGCAACCGTGTCGGGACACAGCTTGTCGGGAGCGTCTGCTTCAACGAAGCAAGCCTTGGGGCTTGTCGGAGCAGACCGCTTCCTCGCTCTTCTCGCTGAGCCCGAACCTTCTTGGCGGCGGCTTCGGGAGCTCACGGAAGTGGTCGCCAGCAGGCAACTTTCTCTTCTTGCTCTGTTCAGTTGATGGTGTGACGGATGGCTGAGTCAGCTTGAGCACAAAAATCCCTGGTTCCACAGGCAACTTAAGTGCGGCACATTTTGACAGGCCATCTGCAATGTCGTTCTGAGCCCTTGGAAAATGTTCCATTTGCAGGCCGTCAAAATGCTCCTCTAGCTTCCTCTCTTCATCAATGTATGCTTCCATCAACGAACTCTGGTAATCTTTGTTGACTTGGCGGACGACAAGCTATGAGTCACCCCTGACGATGAGTTTTTTGATCCCAAGTTCAGCTGTGATCCTGAGTCCGGCAAGCAAACCTTCATACTCCGTAGTATTGTTTGTTGCTTGCTCCTTGGGAAAGTGCATTTGGACCATGTACTTGAGGTGCTCTCCGGTGGGGGCGACGAGTAGTACGCCCGCACCGGCGCCTTGCAGCGAGAAGGCACCATCAAAGTACATGATCCATTCTTTGCTAACTTCCTTAACGGGGATGCTCTTCTCCGGAGATTCTTCATCCAGTGTTGGCGTCCATTCTGCTATAAATTCTGCCAAAGCCCGGATCTGAATAGTTGAAGTACTTTCAAACTTGAGGCCAAAGCTTGACAATTCCAGTGCCCACTCGACAATTCCTGCTGCTTCGGATTCTCGCAAGATCCTCTTCACCGAAAGCGAGTGACAACCGTGATCTCATGTGCTTGAAAGTAATGGCGCAGCTTCCTCGAGGCCATGAGTAGGCCGAAAAGCAACTTCTGCACACCGGAGTACCTTGATCTAGCCCCCTGCAAAAGGGAGCTAACAAAGTAAACTGGGCGCTGCACCTTCTTCTTCTATTTTTCTTCCGGCAACTGCACAGATCCATCTTTGGCGGAGCCAGAACTTGTCGGACCAGGGCTTGCCGGGCCAGAGCTTGTCGGAGAAGCCCCCTGCTTGTCGCTAGATTCGCTTGCCGCGGCTGCTGGCTCATCATCTGCCTCCCTTTCCGCCACTAACGCAGCACTAACCACTTGATTGGTTGCCGCCAGGTATAGCAGCAACTTTTCTTGTGACTTAGGTGCGACAAGTGTTGGAGTGGAGGACAAATATTTCTTCAAGTCCTGCAGCGCAGCCTCCGCTTCCGGACTCCATTTCATGGGACCTGCCTTTTTCAAGATTTTGAAAAATGGCAGGGCGCATTCAGCAGACTTGGAAATGAATCTACTGAGAGCAGCAACGCAGCCAGCAAGTCTTCGCACATCCTTGACGCGCTTTGGTGCTTCAATTTGCTCAATGGCCTTGATCTTGTCGGGATTGGCTTCAATCCCCCTCTGAGACACAAAGAACCCAAGAAGCTTGCCGGAAGGAACTCCGAACACACACTTCTCGGGGTTCAACTTGAGATTGACCTTGCACAGATTTGCAAAAGTCTCATCCAAATCTTGGATTAGAGTCTCTTTGTCCTTGCTCTTGACCACTATGTCATCCATGTAAGCTTCTACATTTCTGTGCAGCTGTGGTTCAAAAGCATGGCTGACTACTCTTGCAAATGTTGAACCAGCATTCTTTAGTCCAAAAGGCATCCGTACGAAGCAGTACGTGCCACATGGAGTAATGAATGCGGTTTTCTCTTCATCCTCTTCTGCCATAAAGATCTGATGATACCCTGAGTATGCATCAAGGAATGAAAGCAGATCACATCTTGCTGTGGAGTCAACAATCTGGTCAATGCGCGGCAAGGGGAATGGATCCTTGGAACAGGCTTTATTATCATCGAAGTCAATGCAAAGCCTCCACTTCCCGCTTGCCTTATGCATTTACTCACCGGATTGGCTAGCCACATCGGATGGAGTACTCCTCGACCAGGCCTATCGCTTCCAACTTCTTGATTTCTTCGCTATGAACTCTTGATGCTCTACCGCTTGCTTTCTGACTATTTGCTTGCCGGGCCGCGCGTGAGGACAGACGGCAAGGTGGTGCTCAATCACTTCCCAGGAACATCGGGATGTCGATGGTTGCCATGCGAACACATCGACATTCGCCCACGAGCAACGAAGCGCTTTCCTATTTAGGATCAAGCGTGGCACCGATGGTGAAGATACCACCATGTCGCCCTCCTTGGCGCCACTTTCTTAGTCTCTCGCGGCTGTCTTTGCCTTCTTGCACTTGTCGTTGGAGCTCGATGAAAGGCCCTCGACGGCAGCGCAAGAAGACTCAAGAGGTGCGATTGCCGGAGTGGGCATCGAGCTGCTCTTGCCGGACTTGGGTTTTTCTTCCCCGGGAGCTTCAAATGCAAGTGGCTTGTGCTCATCAGCTCGCCGCTTCTTCGGTAGATCTTGTCGGCACAGATAAGTGCATCCTTCTTGCCACCTTGGACAGAAATGACACTTATCGGACTAGGCATCTTGAGCACATTGTAGGCGTAGTGAGAGGCTGCCATGAACTTGGCAAGCGCTGGTCGGCCGAGTATCCCATTGTAGGGCAATGGGAAATCAGCGACGCCAAATGTGACCCTCTCGTCCTAAAATTCAGCTCGCGCCAAACGCCATCGGGCAAGCAGTGATCTTCCCTTGGGCTTGCTCCTTCCTCGGATTGATTCCTCGAAGGTACCAGCTTTCTTCGAGCTCATTGTCGGGATCCGGAGCTTCTGAGCACCGCGGAGGAAATCAGGTTCAGCCGCCCCGCCACAACCAAAGATCTTCGTGACCTTGAGGTTGCGGATGGTTGGAGAAACCAACATCGGCAAGCACCCGACCGCAGTGATGCGATTAGGGTGGTCCTCAACGTCAAAAATGATGGGCGTGCTGGACCACTTGAGAGGCTTGCGCGATTCGACGGACGGCTCCGCTGCGTTCACTTCTCGCACCCACTGCTTGAGTTGGCGGTGCGAGGTGTGAGAGGCACCGCCGTCGATGCACAACACCTCCGCTGCTTCTCAAACTCTTGGTCATCAGCCTCATCTTCCTCCATCTCATCATCCTCATCTTCATCTTCGTCCTTGTCGCGGCCTCGGGAGGCTCGTCTCTCGCCGCTGCTTGGCCTTGCCGCAGTGCCCTCCCAAGCGGGAAGCTTCTTCCGGATCCTCCGCCACCTCCCTGGGCTCTCTCCTTGTCGCGCGCCATACTCAGCTTTTCAGAGTCTCCGCCATCTGCTCAACTTTCTTGCAGGTTTGGAGGTCATGGCCCTTGGTGCGTGAATCTTGCAATACCGCTTGCCGGAGCTATCTCGCTTGTCGGCGGCTATCACAGCCTCGCCGAGTCATCGACGGCCTTGTCGGAGCTGCCTCCGCTGTCGGAATGCTCGACAGCCAGCACATCCTTAGCCTTTCTTTTCTCGTTGTTCCGCTCCGGTTCTTCCTTGCCGGGCGACATCCTCATTGCCGACCTTCTCGCTCCTGCAGCCTCTCGGGATTTTCCTCCCTCCTCAGCCGCGCACACTTGTCGGCCAGAGCATAGAGCTCACGACATCTCGATCTTGCACATCGCCATCTCCTCCCTCATCCCGCGGTTACGCAGGTTCTCGATGGAACGCTACCGATAACCGCGCAGGGTGGACGTCTGGGATGTTGCGTTGCACCGGGCTGAATCTCAGATGTATTTCTTGCAGGGCTCCTCCTCATACGACGAGCAGATGCGGATCGCTTCTCCGGCCATGGGGTTTGTGGCCGCCCGTGAAGGCGCCGACAAACTGATGACACAGGTCCGCCCATGAAGAGATGGAGCCGTCCGGCAAGTGCATGAGCCAAGATCTGACGTTGGGCTTGAGCACCAGCGGGAAGTAGTTGGCGAGGATCTTCTCGTCGCGTCCCCCGGCAGCCTGCACCGCGATGGTGTAGACGCTGAGGAACTCCGACGGATGTATCCAGCCATCGTACTTCTCGGGCACGTCTGGCTTGAAGTTCTTGGTTCTAGGCCACTGGACTTGCCGCAGCTCACGGGTGAACGCAGGGCAACCTGCCACGTATGGCAAGTCGCCTGGTTCCCCTGGCGCATGCATATCGACAGTGGGCCCAGCGCGCTGGTCAGATTGACGCCGTGCTTCTCTTCTGCGCTCGATGCGAGTTCGCGCGTCTTCGTGTCGTCGTTCTTGAAGAATGTGGCGTTGATCACGGCGAGCTCGGGGGTCCGACGACGCGGTCGAGTCAGCATCGGGGTTGGCCCGGCGAGTCGGCGATCTTGGCCTTTGGGGCTGGGAGTGCACGGAGGTGGCACCCCCAGCGGTCTTGTCGGTGTCGGCTTGCGCCTGGGCGTCTCGCCGGGGCTTCGATGTGCTCGGTTGCCGGGGCTTGTCGCCGTTGGCGAAGTCGATGAGGCTATAAATGGTCATCCTCCTGTCGTCAATCTTGTGTGGCGCCGGAGGGTAATCTAGAAGCAGCTGGGCTCGGGCCAGCGCTTCCTCTGCAGTCTTGGGTGGTGGTGGCGACGAGCGGCGCGAGGAGTGGGATGTGCTCGGGCTCCCAACTGGATTGGAAGAAGCAACACCCCGTCCGGGCGACCGTACCTCACTCGTGCCAGCATGCTGGCGTGCATGTTGGTCTCGAACGTCCTGCGACCCACCAGCTTGGCCTTGCTCCAACGCGAGCACGGTGCTAGGAGCACCGGGGCGTTGTCGACCTTGCACCTCCTGGGAAGGGTGTGGTGTCTGCACGGTCGCCGACGCTTGCGGGGACTTGTTTTTGGACCTGGTGACGACGTGAGTCCCACCGTCGGCGCCCGCTCCTCCGCCGGCGTCCACTCCACCGCCCGTTTGCTCTTGCGGCGGTGGTAGAACCGATGTAGACGGAGCGGCCACCTCTGAAGGCTTCTTATTTGGTGGCATGTTGATGAAGGCACTGATGTAGCGCGTGCGGAGACCGGATCAGATGCTCACGACCTCGACGCCCCCCTACCTGGCGCGCCAAAGATGTCGCGGGGATTCTGCGGCCACGAGCACCTATGGGGCAGGGGGCCCCTTCTAGTCCGGCAAGGGAGCAGAGGGCGTGCGCAGAGCAGATCGAGGTCGAGCGCGCGGGGGAAACGGGCGATTTTTACCCAGCTTCGGAGCTCTCTGGAGAGATAAAACTCCTACTGCTGCTTTGTGTTTGTATTTGTTCTTGCTCGAGAGCGCGAGCGTGTGGTGGTGTTGGAGGTGTCGAATGAACCCCAACCCCAGTGTGGAAAGGTTCCGAACCCCTTCTACGTGCGCATGGGCCTCCCTTTTATAGTTCAAGGGGCACCAACAGTGGCAGCGAGGGAAGAGGGGTAAGAGAGTAAAACGCAGGTTGGTACAACAAAGTGTCCAACAAAGGTCCCCTACCTAACTCGATGGCGGGGACAAGGGCATTTAATGCCCGTCTGGTCGCCCCAACAAAGGTGTGAGGAACGACTCTTAGGCGCCACCAATCGCCACGATGGCCTCCTTGTCGGCCCACTTGCCACCTCGCTCGCATGGCTGCACAAATACCGCCACGTGCTCCCCGGATGGCCTGGGGTGACACATCGCTGGATGCGCTGGAGTTTGGGTGCAGGGTGGCAGCCTTGCTGCGGCAAGCGCCTTGCCGCTGCTTCTTCTTGTCGCTAAGCAAGCTTGTCGGTCAGCGGGCCTTCTTGGACGCCAAGCGTCGTGGGCAAGTCTTCCGAGGCGCCTTGGTTGGCCTTCCCAAGCAAGCTCCCCTTGCCGGGTCTTTAATCCTTCCCAAATGAGCTCCTCTTGCCGGGCCTTGTCTACTTGGTTGACACTTTGTTCTTGAATGGCAGTAATAGGAAATGACGGAGGGTCTTGGCGGACGCCCGGCAAGCCTTGCCACGGGGTGCTGCGACTGCCCGTGCACAAGTTCGGGGTACTAAGGTACCCCTACTTTAGTACACCGACACTTAGTACCTCACTGCTTGTCATATAGGAGAAACAAATCGTATTTCACATTACTATGCGTGCTCAATGGACAATATGTATAACATGTAGAGTAAAAAAGTGGTGCAACAAATGTACAACCTCTTTGGCGAAGCCATGTTGATCTCAGCATCATTGGGTTGGTCATTAAGGATGTTGCGGCTGATGTGGCTGTTGGAGGAGGGGAAGAAGATCATAGGCGTCTGGAGATGGAGACAAGGGTACTGGTCCGCTGTGATGGACGGTTTCTTGGAGCAGCTCAGGTGAGGTGTATCTTTGACATGCGCACACACAATTTTGTTGGGTCTCTTCATCGATCTCGCACCCACACACTTGATCCTCCCTTTGATTATATTGATATCTCGATCCCTCCCTCTCTTCTCATGGATTACCCCCTCTATATATGCTATAGCTAGGCCTCTATTTCACAGACATTGCATGTATCCCATTTTTTGAGTGACTGTCGATGTACAAAACAGGGGCTCTCCTTTGTACCCCTTTACTTGTGCGCGGGTAGTCAGAGCCGCGCCCACGCAAAACTTCGCAGGGCAGAGGAGAGAAGTCAAAGCCACAAGATGATCAAAGCCACACCAAGTCAGAGACGCAAGAAGCAAGAGGGCGAGCTAGACTCCCCCTGGTAAGACCCTTGCCGGGGCGGCCTCCACAGCCCCAGCAAGAGCCTTGCCGGGGCAACTTGCCCAACGCCAGCAGAGCACGCCACCCTTGAGCCTGAGGGTTTCAACACCATCAACCACATTGGAACCAGGGCTCGGGAGGCACCTCCATGGTGGCATGATGATCTTCATGAAGATCATAAACACACAAGATCAGATAAGGACCAGAAGATGACGATCCTCGGCAAGATCCTTGCCAAGGAAATCCACGAGACCTCTGGCAAGATCCTTGCCAAGGAAATCCACGAGACCTCTGGCAAGATCCTTGCCAGTGACAACCACGGTGTCACAGCAAGACCCTTGCCGGGGACATCAGCGGGGCCGCAGTCAGGCCCGCGTCTGCCAAGACTCCACCACCATTCCCATACAGCTGCCAGCCCAGCCAGCCAGGCGAGCACCTGCGTGGCAACGTGCGGCCTCTAGACCAACTCAGCAAGCACCTGTGTGGTGGCATGCAGATCTTTGTGAAGAACCTTCCACCGCACCAGCTCAGCAGCCTGCCAGCTTACATGGCACCGCACGCCTCGTTGGCTCGGACGCGCATCGAAGCCAGGGGAGGCGGTGACGGACTGGACGGGCCTCGTTACCGTCCCCAATAAAGCAAGGGGGCACCTAAGGAGCGCATTTAATGCGTTTTGTCCCATAATGGTGGGCGATAAGCTCAGCCACTGTACACTTTCCACCTCCCGTGTGCCACTGTGGCGTCCCCTTTTTCTATAAAAGGAGGCCCGAGGCATACTGGAGGAGGATTCGGCTTTTTGGACTACGCACGCACAGTAGCTAGTTCAAGAACACAAGAACACTCCAATATACACCAAAGCAGGACTAGGGTATTACGCATCCTCGCGGCCCGAACCTGGGTAAACGATCTTTCTGCTGGCTCCTAGACCCGCTCTTTCCACAACCTCGCGCTCACCGACAGTAGTAGGGATTCCAGTGATCCCATAGGTGTTGTTCCCACCGACATCTTTGGCACGCCAGGTAGGGGGCGCAGCTGTGAAAATCCGGTCTAGCAGCTAGTCTAGCAGTCTTCGTCGCCATGGCTCCCAAGAGGAAAACGACAACGGCGATCGGTTCATCCGGAGCCAGACTGCCCGTACCAGTGCGGGGCGATCGCGGACAGAACCCGGGGCGCAGCCCGCGAACACCCACATTGCTCTAGCAGTCAAAGCATGGCGAGCGGCATCATTCATGTACAAGACGACGGGCCGCACGCCGCCAAATCCAAAAACGGAGTTGGGCCCCCCGCAGGCAGCGCGGGGCCCTCCAAGGGCGTCGCCGTGCCACCTACCGGCGGTGCGGCGACCTCCAAGACACCTACGCTAGCGCCCATGACGCGCTCTTCCCAAGTTGTGCGCGATGAGCAGCGTCACCATGCTGGTGACCCTGGGCGCCGCCGTGGGAAGAGTCCAACGCATTCGCAGGACGAAGGAGGCCAGCATGCATGCTGAGGTGCTGGCGAAAATGGCATATGGCTGCAAGGCCGTGATAGAGGTCCTTCTAACGTCGTTAGAAGTCGGAGCGCATCTCGGTCCACGCAGCTTTCGCCGCCGCCCACGCCAGCAGAAGCTTTGACGTGCGCGCAGCTACTCCTCAACTTTCCTCCTGCTGCGGAGAAGCTCGACGAGTGGAGGGCCACCGTCCGGAGCCTCATCGGCATCGCCAACAAAGATGAGCCGCGACCAGTAGAGCCCGTAGGCTGACTCTTCGTCGAGCCACCACATGCCAGTGGTGGAAGGGTCAGAGATGATGCAGCCACGGTGCATTCTCCTCCCCCACACTGGTTACCGTGGGTGTCGATCCATCGTGACAACGCTTGTGATAACATTTCCATAGCGTCGTCCGATCCACGAACCCACCGCGATCAGCACCAAGTTCTTTGGGAGCGAGCCCTTGAAGATGCTCGAACCACCATCGAATGCCGGCGTGATGCACGCCACCAGTCAGATAGGCGGGTGGGGCCCACTATGGACCACCCGGCACCGAGAGGCTATGGTAGCCTACCCTACGAGGTGGGTTGTCCAGTCTTTACCCATCAGCCGTGGCAGTTCCAGTGGCCCTCCCACCGCATCTTCAAGCCCGACGTTGGCAAGAAGTACAACGGCAATACTCACCCGTCAAAGTTCCTCAGCATCTACACCATCGCGATGCAAGCTGCTGGAGCCCGCGACGACAAGGTGCTTGCCAATTACTTCCCGTTGTCACTTAAGCCCAACGTCATGTTATCGTTGATGCACTTGCCGGCGGATTCCATTTCCTCTTTGGTCAGATTTGTGTCATGAGTTCGTTGGCGCCTTCACTGGGGGCCATCAAGATCATGGCCAGGCAAGCGATTTGCATATTATCCCCCAGAAGGAAGGTCAAAACCTGCGCAAGTACATACAGAGGTTCAGCCGGGTGCAGTAAAACATCTCAGACGTTCACCCCGCCGTCGTGATCAGTGCATTCCGTCAGAATGTGTGCAACCGCAAGATGCGTGAGGAGCTGGCGATGAACAAGGTCAAAGATGTGTTGGGTTCTATGGTAGGGTGCGTCGACTGCAAATTAAAATTTTCCTACGCGCAGAACAACCAGGAACATGCTACGGGAGATGGATCACAGATCGTTACCACTAGACGCACAGTGCCGTGTAGCGGAAGAAGAGTTGGGGCAGCGCGTCCGCGTGGATCGTCTCCTCCTCGTCCGATCTCCCTCGAACAGGTTCGTCGGAGCGGCGCAAGTGCACCGCCTCTAACGGTATCCGCGCGTGCAGGAGGAACACTGTGCGGCGGACTACTAGGTCCGATCACACAGTCGGCAGCGAGTGGAGGTGGCTATTCGCAACACATGCAAACCCTAGTGACAGCGCTGAAGCAATCAACCGCATGAGTGTGCCGCACCTCCACTTTATATAGGCGTCCGTTGCAGGCTCAACACTTGGGCCTCGCACGGACCCTAAAGCACAAAGTCTACTCGGTCGCGTTCCAAGTCCAGCTCGGATACATCCGACCAGTGTCCTCCGAACCAACCTCGTAGGTTCCTTCCCTTAAGCGCGCGACCCCATAGGTTCAAGTCGGCTTGGTCGCAGTTCGGATCACCTCTGAACTGCATGGTTAGTAGCGGCCTCTAGCAAGGCATGCCGAACACCAAGTAGACCATGAAGCTGGTTAAGCGAACCTGTACATCATACTTCTGTTCCCTTTGCCACACAATATATGTTGTCCGGCTCAAGGCGAGTCTGTCATCCTTGTGGTAGCCCGACCTCTTACTCGTTCCAGTGATGCCGACCACTATCCAGATTATCTCATAATCCTTGTCGCATGGCCATGCTTATCCTAGTCGGATCACACAAGGGGCCCAAAGTATATCTCTCCTAATCGGAGGGGCAAATCCCATCTTGATCAACCATGTCTCGCAGCATGGGTCTGGACAAGCCCGAAACCTACCTTTGTAACTACCCAGTCACGGAGTAGCGTTTGGTCGGCCCAAAGCAAGTCTGTCACCATCTCGAGTACATGTGTCAGCTCAGGTCTTAGGACATAGAACGTATGTTGCACTAGAGACTCACAGATGACATATCGCTGCGTCTCATAGTTGGGTTTGTCCGACTCAGACCTTATCTTGACTTGGAGCCAACTACGTCGAATCCGACCAGACCTTTCCAAGTCCATATTATCCGGTTAGCATCCAATGCTCCATGGCTAGTGAGACCGAGCCATCGACCGTGTCATATGCCAGTCTAGTCGGCTGCGCGTCCATACAGCCCTTTCGACTAGGTACCTTTTAGGGCAACCATCATACAATGCATAGTCCAACAAACAAGTCACGTACTTGCTGATACACATCATTGATAATGTCCAAGGACTATCTTTATTCATAAACACATAGGAAATATCATCATACATGTTTTCCTCTAGGGCATATCTCCAACAGTCTCCCACTTGCACTAGAGTCAATCAAATAGACATCGGATGCCCATAGCTCTAACGTGCCCCTCATGCTTGGGTTGTGGAAATGGCTTAGTCAACATATCTGCAACATTTGCATCCGTGTGAATCTTGCATAACTCTACATCACCATTCTTTACAATCTTTCATATCATAGTGATATTTCCGATCTATGTGTCTGACCTTGTGGTGATTCCTCGGCTCCTTGGCTTGTGCGATGGCACCAGAATTATCACAATAAATGTCCAACGGTTTCACCGAGGCTGGGAAAATACCAAGATCATCCAAAAAATGCCGGAGCCAAACACCTTCCTTTGCAGCTTCAAAAGCCGCAATGTATTTGGCTTCTATGCTTGGAACTTATCCAGTGCACTGCCCCTCAGTTCAGGACGTACACGAATCCGGACTGTGATCGACAATCATCTCTGTCGGTTTGGAAACTAGCATCGGCATAACCCCTTATGACGAGCTCTTCCTCACCTCCATAAACTAGGAACATCTCTTTAGTCCTTCTCAGGTACTTCAAATAGTCTTTACCGCTGCCCAGTGACTCTCATCTGGGTTGGCCTAGTATCTTCTTGTTAGGATTATTGCAAAAGCAACATCAGGCCTTGTACATATCATGGCATACATGATGGATCCGATTGCCGAGGCATACGGAATCCTACTCATCCTGCTTCACTCATCAGATGTCGAAGGACTCTGAGTCTCGCTTAGCCTTATACCATGTGAGAGTGGCAAGAACCCTTTCTTCGCCTCACTCATGTTGAACCGCTTCAACACTTTATCTATGTACGTGCTCTGGCTTAAGTCGAGCAGCCTCTTTGATCTATCTCTATAGATCTTAATGCCTAAGATATACACTGCCTCACCAAGGTCTTTCATCGAAAACTTGCCATTCAATGATTCCTTGATCGAGTTCAACATTGAAACGTCATTTTGGATCAATAGTATGTCATCCACATACAAGATCAAAAACACTATCGAGCTCCCACTTAACTTCTTGTATAAACAAACATCCTTTTCACTTTTGATGAAACCAAGACGAGTGACGACCTCATCAAAATGAATATTCCAGCTCCGAGATGCTTGCCACAACCCATAACTGGATCTCTTGAGCTTGCATACCTTACTAGTGCTAGTCGGATCGACAAAACCCTCGGGTTGTATCATATACACGTCCTCGGTTAAATTTCCGTGAAGGAAAGCCGTCTTGACATCCATCTGGCATATCTCGTAATCGAAATATGCAGCTATAGCTAGTACGATCCTCACCGATTTCAGCATCGCTACCGGCGAGTAAATCTCGTCGTAGTCAATTCCTTGAACTTGTCCATAACCCTTAGCGACAACCTGAGCTTTGTGGATCTGAACATTTCCATCCACATCGGTTTTCTTCTTAAAGACCCATTTGCAACCAATGGCCGTTCGCCAACAAGCGATCAACCAAGTCCCAGACTTGATTCTCATCCATGGACTTTAACTCAGATCTCATGGCCTCCAGCCATGCCTCGAAATCTGGGCTCGCCATCGCTTCCGCATATGTGGCCGGCTCGTTGCTTTCTAGCAACAATACATCACGCACTCTGCACAATCTTTCCGACCTCCATGGATCCGGTGCCGCTTCCACTATGGGTTCCCTGACTGACTCTGGTATGATCACATCACCAGCCGAGCCGTCCCCGAGTGGTCCTCGAATTTCTTCGAGTCGAACCGTCCTCCCACTGGCCTCCCGGCTGAGAAACTCTTTCTCAAGGAAAACCCCATTCCGAGCAACAAACACTTTGTTCTCTTCCCGGTTGTAGAAGCTATATACCAAGGTTTCCCTTGGATATCCCACGAATATACATTTATCCGACTTAGGTGTAAGCTTGTCTGACATGAGTCGCTTGACAAATGCTTCACAACCCCAAATCTTTAGAAAAGACAAACTGGGACTCTTCCCGGTCCACATCTCATGTGGTGTCTTGTCTACGGATTTTGATGGTACCCTGTTAAGTGTGAAAGCCACAGTTTCCAGAGCATATCCCCAGAATGACAAGGGTAAATCCGATTTGCTCATCATTGACCGGACCATGTCCAACAAGGTCCTATCCCTCCATTCCGACACACCGTTGTGGCGTACCCGGAGGTGTGAGATGAGGTACTATACCTCGGCTTTTCAGACGATCATCAAACTCTTGGCTCATGTACTCACCTCCACGATCTGATCACAAAAGCTTTATTGTCATGCCCAATATGTGACCCTATCCTAAAGGAACTTGAAGGTCCCACTAAGGATAGAAGCGCATATTGGAGACGCTTTTGCAAGGTGGATATCATTACATCAACATTACATAATAGATGGGGATACATACAAGGCATACAAATGCCGCAAGAATACATCAATACATCATCCATAAGATCAACATCTGACTATGGATGAAACAAAACAGAAGCTCAAACGACATCCACCCTGCTAGCCCAAGCTGCTGACCTGGAACCTATCCCCTGATCGAAGAAGAAGCAGAAGAAGAACTCGAAAACAAGCAAACATTGCTCTCGCGTCAAAATCATCGCATAACCTATACCTGCAACTATTGTTGTAGTAATCTGTGAGCCACGAGGACTCAGCAATCCCATTACCATGGGTATCAAGACTAGCAAAGCTTAATGGGTAAGGAAGGGGTAAAGTGGTGAGGTTGCAGCAGCGACTAAGCATGATATGGTGGCTAACATACGCAAATAAGAGCGAGAAGAGAGCAAACGGAACGGTCGTGAAGCTAGCAATGATAAAGAGGTGATCCTGAACTCCTACTTACGTCAAACATAACACAAAACCGTGTTCACTTCCCGGACTCCGCCGAAAAGAGACCATCACGGCTACACACGCGGTTGATGTGTTTTAATTCGAATCAGGTGTTAAGTTATCTACAACCGGACATTAACAAATTCCCATCTGCCACATAACCGCGGGCACGGCTCTCGAATGTTTATACCCTGCAGGGGTGTCCCAACTTAGCCCATGATAAGCTCTCACGATCAACGAAGGATATTCCTTCTCCCAGGAAGACCCGATCATTCTCGGAATCCCGGAATACAAGACATTTCGACAATGGTAAAACAAGACCAGCAAGACCGCCCGATGTGTCGACAATACCGATAGGAGTCGCACGTATCTCGTTCTCAGGACACACCGGATAAGCTAAGCGTACAGGTACCGACGTAACCCAAGTTGCCAAGGGATGGTCCCGCACGGTGCCCTAGTTTGGACCAACACTTAGACAAGCATTGGCCCGGGGGGCTAAAATAAAGATGACCCTCGGGTTAATTACTCCCAAGGGAAAGGGATAGGTGGTAGGCAAATGGTAAAACCAATGTTGGGCCTTGCTGGAGGAGTTTTATTCAAGGCGAACTGTCAAGGGGGTCCCATAAATCACCCAACCGCGTTAGGGACGCAAAATCCGGGAACATAATACCGATATGACGGAAACTAGGGCGGCAAGAGTGCAACAAAACACCAGGAATAAGGCCGAGCCTTCCACCCTTTACCAAATATATAGATGCATTAATAATATAAGAGATATTGTGATATCCCAACATAATCATGTCCACCATGGAGCAATCTTCAACTTCACCTGCAACTAACAACGCTATAAGAGGGGCTGAGCAAAGCGGTAATATAGCCAAGCAATGGTTTGCTAGGAAGGGTGAAAAGGTTAGATGCTGACATGGCAATTTGGGGAGGCTTGAAGAACAAGTGATAGGAAGCACAGCAAAGCGATAGAACGAAGCAATTAGCATAGCAATGATAGTAGTGAGATCCAAGGTGGTGGTCATCTTGCCTGAAATCCCACAAGGAAGAAGAACGAGTTCGTGAAGAAGACAAATGGACGAAGCCGAACCAACCATAGACGAACGAATCCTCACGATCGCAACGAAACGGGAACTATCGAGGAGAAGCACACAACATGGTAAACACACCACACATATACATGACATGATGCACAACCAAGCATGATGCATGACAAGGCTACATGAAGCTACCCATGGCAAGAGATGATGCAAACGAGAACAACACATCAAAGCAAGTTAAATGAGGCCGGAAACAACATATAACAATTCCGGTAAGTCCTCATATGAAAATTTAGAAATTGGTCCAGAACTGAATAAACCTTATGTTCAAGTAGTTAAACAGAAAGTTAAAATGCACCATGATGATCTACACGAAATTCTAATCAAGTTACATATAAAGTTCATTTAATTCGGAGCTACGGCCTAGAAGATATGAGCAAATCAAGTTAAGCATGGCATTGGTGCAAAATGCATACAAACATCAAGAAAACACTCTCGAACATGGATGCAACATGATAATATGAAACTTCATGCAAAATCAAGCAAGTTTCATATAGAGCACACTCAAAACGGAGCAACGGTTCAACACATACACTCTACAAGTTTAAAGGACAAGCTGTCCAAAACAGCAACTAGGCATCTAGCAAGCATCAAAACAATATGCTAAATCACCTCAACATAAGAACAAAAGGCATGGGCATGAAGTACAGGTAAAGCATGACAAAACATGAACACTTAGCTATCTCCAGAAAACACTAGATCATGCTCAAAAGAACATGGCAAGATTGCAAATAATACTAGTTTCAGACTTAGCAGAAATAACATCAGGTTGCAATGTTTAGAGCTATCAAACAACGTGTTACAGGATCTTAACATGGAAAACAAAGGCATGTCATGTGTAACGCCCGGATAATTAGGCTACAGTAAAACTCTTCTAATGATGCCATGTCATCTGTGTTACTGTTGCTAATCAAGTGGTAGTTCAAAATCATTGCAAATTCAAGATATGAATTAGTGACAAACACCCTAAGTTTTCAAAAGACAAAGCGAAAATGTTAGGGGTTGCCAAATATTACTTGGTAATTATGGTGAAGCAAACACCCTTTTATAAAATGCCTAAATGCCTAAAACTAAATAAAACAGAAAGGAAAATAAATAAAAGAAAGAAATTACAAAAAAACAAAAAAAGGGGGGAAGCCCCTGGACCAGGCAGCCCAACCCACCCGCACGGCCACCGCCCAACCCCTCGGCCCAAGACCCGGCTTGGCCCAATGCCAGCCAGCCCAGCTCCCACGCGTCCTTCCCTGTTCCCCAGGCCGGGTGGAGCAGGCGCGTCCGCCGCACCCTCTCGCCGGCGACGACGGGTGGATAAGGACGCCGACGCCGCGCCCCCTCGGTCCCTCCTCCCACTCGCCCCCACTCCCCCTCGGTCCCTGCGCTCCCCCTCCAGATCCATCGCACCTCGCCCCCTCGTTCCCCACGGCAACCGAGCGCCACCATGGCCTCGCCGCCGTAGTACTCGCGGCCACCGCGACCTCCAAGCCGCTCCGACGTGTCCGCTCGCTCCGCCTCCATCGACTACGGCTCCCGTCAGACGCAGGGCCGGGCGCCCGCGCCGCTTCGCCGTCGCCGCCGTCTTCCTCCTCTGCCCCAACTAGCTTCGCCGTCGATCTTCATCATCTTCGGCAACGCCCCTGCAGCTACTAATCCATTCACCGGCCATCGTGCGTGCCGCTAGGTGAGCTGCCTTCCCCCCTCTGCCCTCTACCTCCCCTAGCTCGCGCCCCTAGCTAGTCGCCGTAACCAGCACCCGCTTTGCCGCCGCCAGAGCTTCGTCGCCGGCCGTGTTTCCGCAACCATTTGGTTCAGCGCCACCGCCAAACGACGCGAATGCCACTGCGGTTCGAACGCGTTGTTGCGCGGTTTGGTGCTTCCTAGCGCGATCCCGATGATGTCCCGAACGATGCCGCCGCCTCCGCTCGTCGCGGTGCCGATTCCGCCAAGTCCGCCATACCACCACCCCGTTCGACGGCATCGAGTGGCCGTTCGATTAGGCCAGCGGCGCGCAAGCGGCGCCGTGTGGCGAAGTCCCGACGAGGCCGGGTGCCCCGCCAGCGTTCGGCGTCGCCCGGCGCCAAACGCCGCCGCCGCCCTACGTGGTTGGCACGGGCCACCCTGAGGCCCTTGCCGATGGAGCCTGCGGGTCCTAGTTGACTGGGTTGACCCAGTCAACTGCTGGACGTGGCAGCTATGGCCATGGACATGCGTGCCCATCCACTAAAACAAATAAAAACAAATAGATAAACTGCTAATTAATTAAATAAATTAATTAAAACCTAATGTCTCACTGACTACTAGGCCCTACCTGCTAATTAACCCATTTAATTAGTTTCAAAACTCTATTAATGCCCCTGACAATGACATGTGGGTCCCACTGGACCCACCTGTCTGGTTTGACTGGTCAACCGACCAGTTGACCTGCTGACATCACGCTGATGTCATGCCTACGTCATCCCACACTGTTTTGGATAATGTTGAAATTAAATAAATAATTAAAATCAGAAAATGATTTAAATCTTTAGAAAATCATATCTTTTAATCCGTAACTCGGATGAAAATACTTTCTACATGAAAGTTGCTCAGAACGACGAGACGAATCCGGTTACGCAGCCCGTTTGTCCGCCACACACCCCTAGCATACCGAACACGCAACTTTCCCCCTCCGGCTCCTCTGCCCGAAAATGCGGAACACCGGGAATACTTTCCCGGATGTTTTCCCCCTTCGTCGGTATTACCTACTACCGCGATTGGGCACACCTAGCATCGTTACTTGTCTTGTCATGCATCGATATGCACCTGTTTGCATGGTATTCATTGTTTCTTCCCCCTCTTCTCTCCGATAGACTACGAGACCGACAGCTGCTGCTGCCCAAGACGACTACGGAGTTGACGACCTCTCTCTTGCCGAGCAACCAGGCAAGCCCCCTTGATCACCAGATATCGCCTATTCTCCTCTATCTGCTTGCATTAGAGTAGTGTAGCATGTTCTTGCTTTTCGATAATCCTATTCGATGCATAGCGACATTGTTGCTACATCTGTTGATACCTTACCCGCAATCCTAAATGCTTAGTATAGGATGCTAGTTTATCATCATTGGCCCTACATTCTTGTCGATCGCTTGCTATACTATTGGGCCGTGATCACTCGGGAGGTGATCACGGGTATATACTATACATACATACATACTATACAGATGGTGACTAAAGTCGGGTCCGCTCGAAGAGTACCCGCGAGTGATTCACAGATTGGGGCTGAAAGGACCTTTGTCCCGACGCCCTCTGTGTGGATCTTTGTGTCGAGCGACAGCCAGAGTTGAGACCGCCTAGGTGAGAGGTGGGCCTGCCCGTCGGCGTCGCGTTTGCTTCATAATAACACGCTTAACGAGATCTTGGTATTTGATCCGAGTCGGCCATTTGGTCTATACGCACTAACCATCTACGTGGGAGTAGTTATCGGTATCCCGACGTCGTGGTATCGGCGAAGCCTTCTTGACGTCGGCGACGAGCGGCGCTGCCGGATTGGACCGCGTGAACGTGACTTCCTTTGTAATGGAGGTTGCTAGATGCGCTTCGGCCGCCCTGCAACGCGTGTGTGTGCAATGGGCGATGGGCCCGACCCTGCGGCGCATAGGATTTAGACCGGCGGGCTGACCTCTCTTGTGCCTAGGTGGGGCTGCGGCGTGTTGATCTTCCGAGGCGGGCATGACCCAGAAAGTGTGTTCGCCAAATGGGATCAAGCGTGTTGGGTTATGTGGTGCACCCTGCAGGAAGTTAATCTATTGAATAGCCGTGTCCCTCGGTAAAGGACGACCGGAGTTGTACCTTGACCTTATGACAACTAGAACCGGATACTTAATAAAACACACCCTTCCAAGTGCGGATACAACCCGGTGATCGCTCTCTAACAGGCGACGAGGAGGGATCGCGGGTAGGATTATGCTATGCGATGCTACTTGGAGATGCTACTTGGAGATGCTACTTGGAGGACTTCAATCTACTCTCTTCTACATGCTTGCAAGGCGGAGGCTGCCAGCGTAGTCTTCGATAGGATTAGCTATCCCCTCTTATTACGGCATTCTGCAGCTTCACCACCGATATGGCCTCCTTACACATATACCCATGCATATGTAGTGTAGCTCCTTGCTTGCGAGTACTTTGGATGAGTACTCACGGTTGCTTTCTCCCCTTTTCCCCCCTTCCTTTCTTTACGGTTGTCGCAACCAGATCTTGGAGCCAGGGCAGACGCCACCGTCGGCGGCGACTACTACACCGGAGGTGCCTACTACTACGTGCGCAGCACGGCGGCGACGACCGGGAGTAGTTTAGGAGGATCGAGGCGGGAGGCTTGCGCCTCTTCGATCTGTATCCTGGGTTTGTGCTAGCCTTCTTAAGGCAAACTTGTTTAACTTATGTCTCAGTACTCAGATATTGTTGCTTTCGCTGACTTCGTCTATGATCGAGCACTTGTATTCGAGCCCTCGAGGCCCCCGGCTTGTATTATGATGCTTGTATGACCTATTTATGTTTTAGAGTTGTGTTGTGATATCTTCCGTGAGTCCGATCTTGATCGCACACATTTGCGTGCATGATTAGTGTCGATTGAATCGGGGCGTCTGAGTTGGTATCGAGCCGATTGCTGTAGAATCCCCTTCCACACTCCTTGGCCGAAGTCGAGTCTAGTCACTACAAAACTTTTACTAACATGGCTGTGAGCCTTACGGGCCCACGTCGCCATTGGGTGGTACTAGGATCTTTTACTCCTCGACCTTTACTCTGGGACTCTGAACTCTCTTCTACTCGGGTTAAACGAATTTACTAACTCTAACATTAGGTTCCCGTTACCACGTTCACCCCAAAGTTGGATAAGCCATAGTTATTCTGTGAGATAGTATTTTGAATAGTACCACATTGTCATTTGACTCCATTGAAACATCTTTGTTTTCAGATGGAACCCACGAGGCAGGTCGTGCGCCACACGACGGCCATTGGTGCCTCGGGATCACCTGCTGTGCTAGCTGAGATGATGACCTATCCGGTTATCGCCGGCACCCCGAGTACACCGCCTATGAGGAGTACCAGACTTTAACCAGAGCGATGCCGTGCCATCGTCCACCTCTACTCTCGGAGTATGACTCCACTACCGTGGCCGCACACCGCTCATGGTGTTGGAGTGACCATCGAGATGGCGTTCACGATGCTGCCTATGCTGCTCTAACACGTCTTCGTGGAAGTATCAGCGTTGGACACTTCCCTTTCGGGCACATTGCTATCGCATCGATGTTGGTGCGGAGGGATACTACATCGCTGCTTACTCCACCGTCACTCGAGAGCCCTTCCACCATCGAGACTGGTTACGCATGTCGATGGGTTGGACCGAGCTAACCGAGCTCTTCGCCACGAGTTGTACACCACTCGTCGGCACCTTCTGAGAACTCGACGCTGTTGCACCCCTTTGTTCTATCTAGACAGCTACGCGTTCTGCGATCTACCCAGCCAGGACCGTGATGCCCGACGGTGTCGGTTGGCCAGAGGTGGGAGGCTACTCTCCCGCACTTGGTCCTCTTCTGCCACCTGAGCGTCGGGTTCCACACCAGAGTATCCGCGGCCCCCAGACCGCTGACGTGGACTATCCGTTGCCTCACTACCAGTTGTCGGGCTACGACTACCTCCACAGTACCTCCTGGGACTGATGTAGTCTTGCTTATTAGTATTAGATGCATTCGCGAGCCTGCATGCCGCCTTTGATGACTTAGTCTATGTACTGAACTCTGTGTACTGAACTCTATGTCCGACCCCTTTTGTAAGTTGTGCCGACTACTATGTGGTATCTGTCGTGCCCCTTTCATTATGCATGTTTCATCATAAATGATTCTTATCTGTGCAAATTTCTCAATGCTGAACTACCCCTGTTATATATTAGCAGGATGGTTAGGCCAGCTGGTCGTGGTCGTGGTGGCGACTTCCCACCCCCACCTGAGTACATGGCTGGTATGATCCAACAGCTCGAGATGAATCGCCACCATGGAGAATGTGATGGCTCGCCTCGCCCCAATATGAGCGAGCAGCCAGCCCAAGTGACTCTGCAGGATTTCATGCGCCTCAACCCAACTGTGTACCGCAGCTCAACCCAGCCGCTAGATGCTGATGACTGGCTCCGTGACATCACCTATGAGATGGAGTCTGCTGAAGTAGCCCCTCGCCGCTATGTCACCTTTGCTTCCTTCTTTACAAGGGACCCGCAGCTCAATGGTGGGACAGCCACAGGCGTACTCTGCCCGTTGGGACAATCATCACCTGGCCAGACTTTCAAGCTGCCTTCCGTGCCCGCTTCATTCCTCAGGGGATCATGGACAGGAAGAAGCGTGAATTCCGCAACCTCACCCAGGGCAACAAAACCGTGGAAGCTTATCAGCAGGAGTTTCTGGACTTGTCCCGCTATGCTGAAGAAGACACTGCAACCGATGCACGCAGACAGAGAAGTTCGTGGCGGCCTTCAAGCGACATCAAGCTCGCACTTCTGGTGCATGACTTTGCCGATTTCGCCACCTTGGTGAACAAGGCCATCAATGTCGAGACTGGTCTGCAGGAACACCAGAGCTCTCAGAGGCGCAACCGTGACACGGGCTCATCTTCGGGCCCGCCCTCGCAGAAGCGTAAGATATGGATCCCGAACAGCATGTACCGTCCAAATGCACCTGCCCCAAGGCAGTCTTATGCTGCACCTCGTCTGCCTACTGCTCCAACTAGGCAGCCGAGGCTTCCAGCTCCACCACCCGGAGCACCTGTTCCCACTCCCAATAATGGTCTGTGCTACAAGTGTGGTCAACCAGGTCACCTTGCCAGGAACTGCTATCAGAATCAGAACCAGAATCAACTGGCCCTTCCAGCAGCTGGCCGTGGAAACAACCAGCCCCGCAACAACAATGCCAAGTCTTATGGTCGTGTTCATGCCAACCACGTTGATCTGAATGAAGCTCAAGACCAGCCTGCTACTGTGATGGGTACACTCCTCGTAAATTCAGTACCAGCATCCGTTTTATTTGATACAGGAGCATCGCATTCATTCATGTCAGAAGATTTTGCATTCATGCATGGCATTAAAAGTGAAGACATGAACGCTTCTCTATTAGTGCACACCCCTGCGGGCCAATGTCGGACCTCCATGATTTGCAACAACGTCCCCGTTGAAATCGAAGGACTAGAATTCCTTGCCTCTCCCATCGTACTGAAGTCCTGTAGCATTGACCTCATTCTGGGAATGAATTGGTTAAAGGCGTATACTGCTTCTATAGTTTGTGCCACTAAGACCGTCCATCTGCTACACCCTTCTGATGAAATAATAAGCTACAATGCTCGTCTGGTTCAGAATGCCAAGGCAAGGCTCTATGCATTGAATGCATTGAACGCCGCACCACTCGAGGGCATTGAAAACATTCCCGTCGTTCGTGACTTCCTCGACGTCTTTCCTGAAGAACTTCCAGGGATTCCCCCTGCTAGAGCTGTCGAATTCGTCATCGACTTGAAACCGTGCACCACTCCTATAGCCAAACGACCTTACAAGATGCCGCCGCGAACTCCTCGAGCTTAAGGAGGAAATCGATAAATCTCTTCAAGTGGCTTCATTCGCCCAAGTTGCTCTCCTTGGGGAGCACCTTCTCTCTTTGTCAAGAAGAAAGATGGGACAAACCGATTGGTCCAAGACTACCGTCCTATAAACCAAGCTACCATTCGTAATAAGTATCCTCTTCCTCGGATCAATGATCGTATGATCAACTGGCTGGTTCGTCGGTGTTCTCTAAACTTCGACTTGAGGTTGGGTTACCACCAGATCCGTGTTCGTGAAGAGGATATCCCGAAGACCGCATTTGTGACTCGCTATGGTTCATACGAGTACACCGTTATGTCTTTTGGATTAACCAATGCCCCAGCCACCTTCTCTCGTCTGATGAACTATATATTCATGGATTATCTCGACAAGTTAAGTGCGTGGTTTATCTGGATGATATCCTTGTATATTCCAAGAATGAAGAAGAACATGCTGAACATCTTCGTCTTGTGCTGGAAAAGCTACGAGAGCATCAGCTATACGCCAAGTTCTCCAAATGTGAATTCTGGCTTCCCGAAGTAACCTATCTTGGACATGTCATCTCTAAGGATGGTATTGCCGTTAACCCTGAACGAGTTCAGGCTATTCTCGATTGGACTCCTCCAAGAATGTCAAGCAAGTCAGAAGTTTTCTCGGTCTCGCCAGACTATTGCCGTCGATTCGTGAGAACTTCTCCAAGATTGCCGTGCCCCGACTAACTTTGTTGCATAAGGCGTCAAGTTCCAATGGATGATAAATGTCGAAAGTTTCCAAGCACTCAAAGACAAGTTGACTTACGCGGATACTAGCTCCTCCTGATACTAAGAAGGACTTCGTCATTTACTGCGACGCTTCCCGTCAAGGATTAGGCTGTGTCCTAATGCAAGACCGCAAAGTTATTGCTTATGCCTCTCGGCAATTGCGCCCTCACGAAGAGAACTACCCAGTTCATGACCTCGAGCTTCTTGCTGTCATTCATGCATCAAGCGATGGCGACATTACCTTCTCGGTGTCGTTATAGATCTTCACCGACCACCAAAGTCTGAAGTATCTGCTTACTCACCGGACCTGAACCTCCGTCGGAGAGATGGATGGAGATTGTTGCAGACTTTGACTTGGGTATTTCCTATACACCAGGCAAGGCTAATGTAATGGCTGATGCCTTGAGCCGCAAGTCTTACTGCAACCACCTCCAGATTCACAAGGTTCAGCCCTCACTTGTTGAAGAATTTCGAAAGCTGAACCTCCATATTGTTCCTCCGTGCGCTCGCTCCCCTCCTAAGGAGTTTCGCAAGATGAACCTCCATGTTATTCCTGGGGTTCTCTCAATACCACAGTTATGAAACCAGATCTTGTGGACACCATCAAATGGATACGTAAATGTGACGATGAAGTCCACAAGATTAAGCGCGACCTCAAAGAAGGAAAGCCCTCATTCTTCATCATATCGATGATGGCACCTTATTCTTCAAAGGTCGCCTAGTAGTTCCGAGTAAGAGGGAAAACCTGGATATGCCTCGAGAAGGTTATGAAGGAAGCTCATGATACGCCTCTATGTATCCATCCCGGTAGTACAAAGATGTACCAAGACATTCGCCGAGATTACGGTGGTCTAACATGAAGCAAGACATTGCTCGCTATGTTGTTGAGTGTGACGCTTGCCGTCGTATCAAAGCGAGAACATCAAAGGCCTCTTTGGAACTCTGCAACCTATCTCTATTCCCGAATGGAAATGGGACCATGTTGAAATGGACTTCGCCACCGGATTTCCCAAATCGCAAAAAGGTAATGATGCTATTCTTGTCGTCATTGACCGGCTTTCTAAAGTTGCGCATTTTCTGGCTGTCAAGGAAACGATCACTGCTAGTCAGTTGGCAAACCTCTACATGTCGAGAATTGTCTCGCTTCACGGTATTCCATTGGTAATCGCCTCGCACCGTGGCAGCTTATTCACTTCAAGATTACGGTCAAGTTTCCAAGAAGCTATGGGCACTCATCGTCTTTTCGGCCTTGCTTTTCATCCTCGATCGCAAGGGCAGGTTGAGCGTGTCAACCAAGTTCTTGAAGACATGCTTCGAGCTTGTGTTATTTCCTTCGCAAGAAATGGGAGGAATCTCTCCGTATGCTGAGTTCTCTTATAATAATAGCTATCAAGCTAGTCGAAGATGGCCCCCTTGAAGTGTTATATGGACGAAAGTGCGAACCCTCTGAATCGGTCGAAATCGGGGACGTCCACTCTTGGCCGGATATTATCCAACATGCCAAGAACAAGTCCGCATTATTAGCGAGAATCTCAAGACTGCTCGATCACGCCAAAAGAGTAATTATGACCGTAAACATAAGGACATGGTCTATGAACTCCGCGAAAAGGCTTATCTTGAGTCACACCAATGAAGGGTGCTCACCGCTTGGAATCAAGGGCAAGCTAGCTCCTCGCTATATTGGCCCATTCACTATTCTCGAAAGGCGTGGAAAAGTGGCATATCAAGCTGGAGCTTCCGCGAACCTTTCTCGGAGTTCACGATGTGTTCCATGTATCACAGCTCCGCCGCTGCTTCAAGGACCCAATCCGAGTGGATCATGAAGTGCTCGAATTGCAACAGATCTCTCCTATAAAGAGCATCCGTCCGCATTCTCGACCAAGCTGAACGCCGCACACGCCGATAAAGCGATCAAGTTCCTCAAAGTCCAGTGGTCGCACCATTCTGAAGATGAAGCCACTTGGGAACGTGAGGATCGCCTGCGTGATGAATACCCTGCACTGTTTCCTTCTACCTCCTAAATCTCGGGACGAGATTTCTTGTAGTGGAGGAGATTTGTAACGCCGGATAATTAGGCTACAATAAAACTCTTCTAATGATGCCATGTCATACGTATTCTTGTTGCTAATCAAGTGGTAGTTCAAAATCATTGCAAATTCAAGATATGAATTAGTGACAAACACCCTAAGTTTTCAAAAGTCAAAGCGAAAATGTTCGGGGGTTGCCAAATATTGCACTGGTAATTATGGTGAAGCAAACACCCTTTTATAAAATGCCTAAATGCCCTAAAACTAAATAAAACAGAAAGGGAAAATAAATAAAAGAAAGAAATTACAAAAAAAAAAAAAAAAGGGGCCCCTGACCAGCAGCCCAGCCCACCCAAGACGGCCACCGTCCAACCCCTCTCGTTCAGACCCAGCTTGGCCCGCCCAGCCCCCAGCTCCCGCACTGCGTCCCTTCCCTGTTCCCCGACCGGGTCGGAACAGGCGCTGTCCGCCGCACCCTCTCGCCGGGCGACGACGGTGGATAAGGACGCCGACGCCGCGCCCCCTCGGTCCCTCCTCCCACTCCCCCACTCCCCTCGGTCCTGCGCTCCCCCTCCAGATCCATCGCACTCGCCCCTCGTTCCCCACGGCAACCGAGCGCCACCATGGCCTCGCCGCCCGTAGTACTCTGCCACCGCGACTTCCAAGCCGCCCGACGTGTCCGCTTTCGCTCCGCCTCCATCGACTCGGCTCCCGTCAGACGCAGGACGCCGGACGCCCGCAACGCCCCCCCCGTCGCCGCCGTCTTCCTCCTCTGCCCCGACTAGCTTCGCCGCCAATCTTCTTCATCTTCGGCAACGCCCCTGCAGCTACTAATCCATTCACCGGCCATCGTGCGTGCCGCTAGGTGAGCTGCCTTCCCCCCTCTGCCCTCTACCTCCCCTAGCTCGCGCCCTAGCTAGCTGCTGCCGTAGCACCCGAGCGCGCTGCCGCCAGAGCTCGTCGCCGGCCGTGTTTCCGGCAACCATTTGGTTCAGCGCCACCGCCAAACGACGCGGAATGCCACTGCGGTTCGAACGCAAGTTGTTGCGCGCGGTTTGGTGCTTCCTAGCGCGATCCCGATGATGTCCCGAACGATGCCGCCGCCTCCACTCATCGCCGGTGCCGATTCCGGCCAAGTCCGGCCATACCACCACCCCCGTTCGACGCGGCATCGAGTGGCCGTTCGATTAGTTAAGCGGCGCTAAACGGCGCCGTGTAGCGAAATCCCGACGAGGCCCGGGTGCCCCCGCCGCGTTCTGACGTCGCCGGCGGCCAAACGCCGGCCGCCGCCTACGTGGTTGGCTCAGGGCCACCCGAGAGGCCATTGCCGATGGGCCTCAGGGTCCTAGTTGACTGGGTTGACCCAGTCAACTGCTGACGTGGCAGCTACTGCCACTGACATGCGTTCCCATCCAATAAAACAAATAAAAACAAATAGATAAACTGCTAATTAATTAAATAAATTAATTAAAACCTAATGTCTCACCGACTCTCGGGCCCTACCGCTAATTAACCCATTTAATTAGTTTCAAAACTCTGTTAATGCCTCGACAATGACATGTGGGTCCCATCGACCCACTGTTCGGACTTTGATCGTCAACCGACCAGTTGACCTGCTTGACATCACGCTGATGTCATGCCTACGTCATCGCACACTCGCTTTTGGATAATGTTGAAATTAAATAAATAATTAAAATCAGAAAATGATTTAAATCTTTAGAAAATCATATCTTTTAATCCGTAACTCGGATGAAAATACTTTCTACATGAAAGTTGCTCAGAACGACGAGACGAATCCGGTTATGCAGCCCGTTCGTCCGCCACACACCCTAGCATACCGAACACGCAACTTTCCCCCGGCCTCCTCTGCCCGAAAATGCGGAACACCGGGAATACTTTCCCGGATGTTTTCCCCCTTCGTCGGTATTACCTACTACCGCGATTGGGCACACCTAGCATCGTTACTTGTCTTGTCATGCATCGATATGCATCTGTTTGCATGGTATTCATTGTTTCTTCCCCTCTTCTCTCCGATAGACTACGAGACCGACAGCTGCTGCTGCCCGAGACGACTACGGAGTTGACGACCCTCTCTCTTGCCAGAGCAACAGGCAAGCCCCCCTTGATCACGGATATCGCCTATTCTCCTCTATACTGCTTGCATTAGAGTAGTGTAGCATGTTACTGCTTTTCGATAATCCTATTCTGATGCATAGCCTGACATTGTTGCTACATCTGTTGATACCTTACCTGCAATCCTAAATGCTTAGTATAGGATGCTAGTTTATCATCATTGGCCCTACATTCTTGTCAGTCTGCCTTGCTATACTATTGGGCCGTGATCACTCGGGAGGTGATCACGGGTATATACTATACATACATACATACTATACAGATGGTGACTAAAGTCGGGTCCGCTCGAAGAGTACCCGCGAGTGATTCACGGATTGGGGGCTGAAAGGACCTTTGTCCCGACGGCCCTCTGTGTGGATCTTTGTGTCGGAGCGACAGAACAGGTTGAGACCGCCTAGGTGAGAGGTGGGCCTGGCCCTGGTCGGCGTCCGCGTTTGCTTCATAATAACACGCTTAACGAGATCTTGGTATTTGATCTGAGTCTGGCCATTTGGTCTATACGCACTAACCATCTACGTGGGAGTAGTTATGGGTATCCCGACGTCGTGGTATCAGCCGAAGCCTTCTTGACATCAGCGACGGAGCGGCGCGCGCCGGATTGGACCGCGTAATGTGACTTCCTTTGTAATGGAGGTTGCTAGGTCTGCTTCCGGCCGCCCTCGCAACGTGCAGGTGTGCAATGGGCGATGGGCCCGGACCCCTGCGCGCATAGGATTTAGACCGGCGGGCTGACCTCTCTGTTGTGCCTAGGTGGGGCTGCGACGTGTTGATCTTCCGAGGCCGGGCATGACCCAGGAAAGTGTGTCCGGCCAAATGGGATCAAGCGTGTTGGGTTATGTGGTGCACCCTGCAGGAAGTTAATCTATTCAATAGCCGTGTCCCTCGGTAAAGGGCGACCGGAGTTGTACCTTGACCTTATGACAACTAGAACCGGATACTTAATAAAACACACCCTTCCAAGTGCGGATACAACCCGGTGATCGCTCTCTACAGGCGACGAGGAGGGATCGCGGGTAGGATTATGCTATGCGATGCTACTTGGAGATGCTACTTGGAGATGCTACTTGGAGGACTTCAATCTACTCTCTTCTACATGCTGCAAGACGGAGGCTGCGAAGCGTAGTCTTGACGTGATTAGCTATCCCCTCTTATTACGGCATTCTGATTCAGTCCACCGATATGGCCTCCTTACACATATACCCATGCATATGTAGTGTAGCTCCTTGCTTGCAGTACTTTGGATGAGTACTCACGGTTGCTTTCTCCCCTTTTCCCCCTTTCCTTCTTTTTGGTTGTCGCAACCAGATGCTGGAGCCCAGAAGCCAGACGCCACCGTCAACAACGACTACTACACTGGAGGTGCCTACTACTACGTGCGGGCGGCGACGACCACTGGAGTAGTTTAGGAGGATCCTGCGGGAGGCCTGCGCCTCTTTGATCTGTATCCCGCTTTGTGCTAGCCTTCTTAAGGCAAACTTGTTTAACTTATGTCTACTCAGATATTGTTGCTTCCGCTGACTCGTCTATGATCGAGCACTTGTATTCGAGCCCTCGAGGCCCCTGGCTTGTATTATGATGCTTGTATGACCTATTTATGTTTTAGAGTTGTGTTGTGATATCTTCCCGTGAGTCCCTGATCTTGATCGTACACATTTGCGTGCATGATTAGTGTACGATTGAATCGGGGGCGTCACATCATGCTTATACTAAAGAAAAACAACAAAACTCCCTTACTGAACTAATTCTGAAGATCAACAGAAAAGATGGTATCATCCATGCAAACATGGCAAATGATGACAGATTCAGACATGGCGGGAACAACAATAAGTAGGCATGTTGGTGAGCTTGTACCACTCACCACAGAGCAATACATGGCATGGAAAGGTAACAAACAGTACGAAGACATGTTTATGAATCTAAGAATGGCAAGAACAAGTTCATAGGGTGCATGGATCACTAGCAAAGCTCATAGCAAAACTGAACTTAATGTTACCAGGCTGACAACAACATTATTTAGCAATTTGAGAGCAAGATAACAACAAGCTACAGCAGGCCATAAATGCAACCAGGGGCACTGATGGATAGAGCATGACATGTATAACAAAACATCCTTAGTGAACATCTCCAGATTATGCATAGAATGACTTGCAGAGCAGGTTTACATAGCATTATGATATAGCAGATTCAGCCTAGCAAAACAGTAACAGCAAGTACCCTACTTCACGAGCTCGATGCACTCACTCCAAGACTCACAAAAATACATGGATCGCACCACTGTAAATATGGCATGATGTATCTCAAAACTCATGTAGACATCAAGCTCATAAGATGCACACACAAAATGCAATGAAAAAGACAAAATAACAAGTTATAACAGTTTCAGCAGGTTAACATCATATAGCACTCTTGCAATGATGATTTGGGCATCAAGATGAACTCAAACAAGCAAGGCACAATGGAAATAAATGAAGAGCATCTCATGATGAACATTTTGATATATTACACGCACAAAACGGAGCAGCACACACAAAGTTATGGCATGATGAATATGGGCACATAATGATAGAATTTCGGGACTTGGCAGTTTTTCTGGAAAAAAAAGGAATGCGCACGGGATAGCTAAATCACGCACGGGCGCGGTTGACCACCGGGGCTCACCATGGGCTTCGCCCAGGAAGGACGAGGAGGCAGGCCAGCGGGGAGGTGGGCTGGGTCGTCGGCGCAGGTGGGTCGGTGAGGGGAGGTGGCCCACGCGGGAACGGGGCCGGTCAACGGGCGCTCGTCCACCTCCCGCTCGAACAGGGAGGAGGCGGCCATGGCAGGGGGAAGCGCCACCTGCAAGGAGGGCCGGCGGAGGCTAAGGTGAGGCTGATGGGGAGTGGATCCAGCGGATCCCGGCCGGATCCATCCATTCCTGGTTGGCGGCGGCGGCAGGACGACTCCGGCGAGGGGCTCCAAGGCGGCGGGGTTCCTGGAGAGAGAGAGACAGAGAGAGAGAGAGAGAGAGAGAGAGAGAGAGAGAGAGAGAGGGCGACGGGGAGGAAGGAGGAGACGGGAAGGCGCGACCTGGTCGGGGGCGCTCGCCGGCGGCGGGGCTCCGGTGGCCGGCGGGTGAAGGGCGGCATCGAGCGGCGCTCCTGATCCCGCTCGGGATCGAGCGAGTGGGGAGCGGGGCGCTCGGGGGAGCGAGGCGGACGGGCTGCTCAGGCCTAGTCGTGGCCCGGGGCGGGCTCCCCGTGGGCTTCACGGGCCGCGGCGGCGGGAGCTGGTTGGGGGCGACGTGGCACGTCCGGGTTGGGCGCGGGCGCGTCTGGGCGGCGACGTGGCGGCACAGGAGGAGGCCAAGTGTCGTGCAGGGGCTGGAGAGGCGCGGAAATGGAAGGGAGCGGCGGCTGGCGGCTGCGGGGATCCCGAGGAAAAGGATAGAGGTAGGTGGAGGGGGGTTAGGGTTCCAAAATGGAAGGGGAAGGAGATTATATAGGGAAAGGGGACTAGAGGAGGGGGGTTATCATCCCTTTTCGGGCATCGGATCTCGATCAGAGGGTCCGGAGCGGAGGGGGTCTTAAGTGGCTGTGCAAAAGGCCATTGGCTGAGAAGAGAGGGAAGATGGAAGCCTGGCAAGGGTTTTCGGAGACCGAAAACGTCCGGCGGATACACCGGCTATACTATGGCTGTACGTTTAACGGTTGGGCTATCAAACGAGCTCCGAATGCGATGAAACTTGACAGGCGGCCTGTCTACACTATAATAAGACCGCACGCCAACTTTCAACCCATTCCGAGAACATTTTTGTGCCACTTATAAAATATATTTCGGAGGTGCCGCGGGCGCGTGCGAGTGTGTCTGGACTCCGAATGGACAACGGAGAGAACCGGCGGAACCCGAACGGATGCAAGTTTTGAAAAACATGCAGATGAAAAGTAGACCATGACATGGCAAAGTGCAACACGCAAGCAAATGACATGGCAACGACAGCGAATAACTGGAAGGCACATGGCACATCGAATCCGGGACGTTACATTTATAGTCTTGCCAAGTTGATTCTCAACCTCATTCTGAAACTCTTTGAACTTTTCAAAAGATTCCGACTTGTGCCTCATCAAATAGATATATCCATATCTACTCAAGTCGTCGGTAAAAGTCACGAAGTACTGATAGCCACCTCTGGCAGTTGTGCTCATTGGACCACACACATCACTGTGTATAAGCTCCAATAGCTCGGACGCCCTCTCGCAACTCTTTGCTAAAGGAGACTTAGTCATCTTGCCGAGCAAGAATGATTCACATGTCTCGAACGACCCGAAGTCGGATGAAGTTAGGAGCCCATCATCATGGACCTTATTCATGTGTTTCAGATTAATATGTCCAAGCCGGCAATGCCAGAAGTATGTCGGATTTATCTCATTTGGCTTATGCCTCTATACGCTATAGACCGGTTCCTGTTCTAGATTCAAAATAGCCCATCAACAATGGGTGCATAGCCGTGGAACATACCATTCAAAAATATCAAACAACCATTGTCCTTTAAATTGAATTCATAACCTTGACTCATCATACATGAGGCAGAAATAATGTTCCGACTAAGTGCAGGAATGTAATAACAATTATTCAATTCCATAATGAATCCGTATGGAAGTCGAGTCGCTGCATCGTGCCGACCTCCAATGCAGCAACTCTTGCTTTGTTGCCGACCCTGATGTCAATCTCCCCTTGTGCCACACGCCTAGTTCTTGCCAGCCCCTGCATCGAGTTGCAAATATGAACAACCAATCCGGTATCAAATACCCAAGAGCTACTAGGTATGTCAGCAAGGTAAATGTATATAACGTATGCAACAAGTGTACATTTGCTCGAAGAAGCATTTTCCGGCCTTCTTGCCATGCTCTGCAAGCCACTTGCTACAGTTCCTCTTCCAGTGACCGGTCTCCTTGCAGTGATAGAAAACGGTCTTCCAGTCCGGTCCAGACTTTGGCGCAGCGGCGGAGGTTACCGTCTCCTTGCCCTTTGCCTTAGCCTTTTTCCTGGACCAACTCTTCTTGAACTTAGCTGATTTCTGCACCATCAACACATGATGAGTGCCTTTTTGAATATCCTGCTCTGCCACTTTGAGCATTCCATGTAATTCAGTGAGCTTCTTCTCCATGCCATGCATATGATAGTTCGAGATGAACGTCCCATAGCTATGCGGAAGAGAACCCAGAACTGCATCAGTAGCCACCATATCCAAGAGCGGGAAGCCCAAACGATCCAAAGCTTGCACATATCCGATCATCTTGATCACATGTGGGCTCGGTGGATCACCTTCCTTCAGCTTGCAATCCATCAAGGATCGCTAGACGTTGAACCTTTCGGTCCTAGCCTGTGTATGAAACATGCTCTTGAGACTCGATCATATTGTAAGCCTCAAAATTTTTGAAATGCTGTTGCAAATTGGGCTCCATACAAGCCAGCATCAGACAGCTGATCTCCGATTCATCAACGAGTTTCTGGTAGGCATTCTTAGTTGTGGCATTAGCATTATCGGCAGGTTCCTCTGGAAGCAGATGCTCTAGAACATGTTCCTTTTTATCATGCTTGAGAACAATTCTCAAATTTCTATACCAGGTGGTAAAGTTTGTTCCATTCAGTTTATCCTTTTCCAGAATTGATCTCAATGCAAAGTTGGGTTGATCAGGTGGTGCCATTGATCTACAACAGAAAATATGCAATCACTAAGCAATGTGTTTACGTAGAGTAATTCAAGCCTAAACAGAAATACTCCCACTGAAGTCAGCATTCCTCCGCAAACTCTCAGTGATTCAGGATCCGACTAGCGCATGCGACTAGTGAGCTTTAGCATCACTGCTAGCCAACATACCTATCCGGTAAGCAACTCCTTGCTAATCGTATCTCTATACGACTCGTCGGTCGGGGAGGTATCTCATACCCCGGCTCCCAACCTTCTTTTCCACAAGGCCCAAAACTGTTTTGATAGCCTTATCAAGTTAACCTGATGCAGTGCATGTCCGTGTCTGACACGAACCCTTCAGTTCAAGGACACCCAGTAGCACCCCAATTTTATGAGCCCACTACTAGACGTACTTGACGTGCGAAGGTGCAACATCGGGGATGGCAATTTGCTTGATATTCATGAGGTATCATTCTACCATTCTAACATGCATAGAAACAAAGAAGCACAACAATCACAAATAAACACATATTGTGAAATAGTATGGCTCCTTCATGGATGTTCTTCCAGGTCGGCTCCGACTCCGATGACCATCTAGGAACTCCATCTTGTTTGTCACACCGGTACGCCAAGCCACCAACCTGATCTCTATTATCCAACTACTACAACTAGTAATGAATTTTACATAGAGTCACAAGTCGACACGCAGGTCGTTATAAAATATAATGACAACACTTAGGCTCCTGCCGGCTGACAAACATGACACGCAGGCCATGTATAAATTACACACATGCATCACATACACATGAGCCATACTATTCACATCAAACCTGCAAAACAAAGTTATGCATAGAATCGCATTCTACCGGTTTGTGTGTCGGGTGCAAAATACACGGAGCTACGCACACGGTGGTCCCGCTAGCCGGTTAGTAGGCGGGGTTCGAAGGGGCAGCGCCCCTCGCGGGTGCAGGCAATGCCCGATGTTTTCGGAAATCACAGATCACATCTAAACTCCGATCATGCTGAATTTTCTAATCTAACCGATCTTATCGATCATCGCGAGTCCGATTCGGGTTTACATTTCACTGTTAACCCCGATGGCGGATACCGACCAGTAGGGGTAGGTTGTGTCACGACCTCATCGACTCCGATCATCAAAAAACATAGCCTCTTCAATCCCCATGTGCAATTGATCTCATCAACCGTGCACATAGCCGATCTCATCAAGGACAGCAAATCTCATCTGCCGCCTCCACCTATCTAATATGCATACGATCTGAATCCAAATCCTATAACCTAGCTTTGATACCACTATTGGGTTCTACGGTAGGGTGCGTCGACTGCAAATTAAAATTTTCCTATGCGTAGAACAACCAGGAACATGCTACGGGACATGGATCACACATTGTTACCACTAGACGCGCAGTGCCGTGCAGCGGAAGAAGAGTTGGGGCAGTGCGTCCGCATGGATCGTCTCCTCCTTGTCTGATCTCCCTCAAAAAGGTTCACCGGAGCGGCGCAAGTGCACCGCCTCTAACGGTATTCATGCGTGCAAGAGGAACACCGTGCGGCGGACTGTTAGGTCTGATCACACAGTCGGCGGCGAGTGGAGGTGGCTATTCGCAACACATGCAAACCCTAGTGACAACGTCGAAGGAATCAACCGCATGAGTGTGCTGCACCTCCACTTTATATAGGCGTTCGTCGCAGGCTCAACACTTGGGCCTCACACGGACCCTAAAGCCCAAAGTCTACTCGGTCGTGTTCCAAGTCCAGCTCGGATCACATCCAACCAGTGTCCTCCGATCCGACCACGTAGGTTCCTTCCCTTAAGCGCGCGACCCCTTAGGTTCAAGTCGGCTTGGTCGCAGTTCGGATCACCTCTGAACTGCATGGTTGGTAGCGGCCTCTAGCAAGGCATGCCAAACACCAAGCAGACCGTGAAGCTGGTGAGGTGAACATGTACATCATACTTCTATTCCCTTTGCCACACGATATATGTTGTCAGGCTCAAGGCTAGTCCGTCATCCTTTTGGTAGCCCGACCTCTTTCTCATTCCAGTGATGCCGACCACTATCCGGATTATCTCATAATCCTTATCGCATGGCCATGCTTATCCTGGTCGGATCACACGAGGGGCCCAGAGTATATCTCTCCTAATTGGAGGGGCAAACCCCATCTTGCTCGACCATGTCTCGCAGCATGGGTCTGGACAAGCCTGAAACCTACCTTTGTAACTACCCAGTCATGGAGTAGCGTTTGGTCGGCCCAAAGCAGGTATGTCACCATCCCGATTACATGTGTCAGCTCGGGTCTTAGGACATAGAACGTATGTTGCACTAGAGACTCACAGATGACATATCGCTGCGTCTCATAGTTGGGTCTGTCCGACTCAGACCTTATCTCGACTCGGATCCGACTACGTCGAATCCGAACAGACCTTTCCAAGTCCATGTTATCCGGTTAGCATCCAATGCTCCATGGCTAGTGAGACCGAGCCATCAACCGTGTCATATGCCAGTCTAGTCGGTTGCGCGTCCACACAACCCTTTCGACTAGGGACCTTTTAGGACAGTATCATACAATGAATAGTCCCACAAAAAAGTCATGTACTTGCTGATACACATCATTGATAATGTCCAAGGACTATCTATATTCATAAACACATAGGAAATATCATCATACATGATTGCCTCTAGGGCATATCTCCAACGAGATGTGGCCGAACTTTATGTTCTGGCCGATAGGTGCTCTAAAGAGGGGAGGAAGTACCCCAGTGAGGACGCCGGTGCGGAAACTGACTCAATAGACGACGACACAGCCACCCCAATGGAGAAGGGTCAGCACCATAACAGAAAGCGCAAGGGCAAGGTTGTGCTTGCCGTCGAGGGATCCGATGACACCAGCGCTGCCAAGAAGGCCAAGGCGAGCGACCCCGGCAAGTAAGTTGCCGGGATTGCTGCTTGTCGGACCTTGGCGGTTGCCGACAAGCCAGGAAGCTCCAACAAGCAGTATTGCAAGATCCACCGCACCAAGGGCCATGACCTCCAGAACTGCCGACAAGTTGAGCTCCTTGCTAAGAAGCAAAAAGCTGAGTATGAGAGGCGGGACAAGGAGAAGGGTCAGGACGGTGTCGAAGGTTCCGGCAAGAAGTGTGGCGGTTAAGGAGGCCGCCGCGGCAAGGATAACCAGCAAGAGAGGCCCGCCCGGGGCCACGACAAGAAGCAGGAAGATGATGATCATGACGAGGAAGATGAGTCCGGCGACCATGAGTTTCAGAAAGCTACGGAGGCCATGTGCGTCGACGGTGGCGCCTCGCTGCACACCTCTCACTACCAGCTCAAGAAGTGGGCGCGTGAGATCACAGCGGCAGAGCCATCATTCAACACACAGAATCAACTGAAGTGGTCCAGCACGCCTATCATCTTTGACACTGAGGACCACCCTGATCGCACAACTGCGGTCGGGTGTCTGCCATTGTTGGTTTCACCAATGATACGCAACCTCAAGGTGACAAAGATGCTAGTTGATGGCGGGCCGGTGTGAACTTGATCTCGCCTGTTGTGATCAAAAGGCTGCAAATTCTTGATGGAGACCTCGAAGAGACGGGCACATTTCAAGGGGTCAACCTGGGAAGGAGTCAGCCGAAGGGTAAGGTCACGCTGCACGTGACATTTGGAGGCGAGTTCAACTACAAGACTTAGAGGATTGTCTTTGATGTGGACGAGATCCCCTTTCCCTACAACGGGATCGTCGGCCGTCCAGCACTAGCCAAGTTCATGGCAGTGTCGCATTATGCCTACAACACGCTGAAGATGCCTGGGCCGATGACCATCATCACCGTCCCCTCCGACAAGAAGGACGCGCTGATCTGTGTTGACCGACTCTACCGAGAAGCAGTTGCAGCAACTGCCGCCAAGGCACTTGCTCCTGCCGCTGAAGCCCCGGGAGGGAAGAAGACCGGCAAGACCTCTCGCACCTACTCTGGCAAGCGCACCTCTTCGGAGTGTTGTGCTCCCGTCGAGGACATGCCAGAGAGCTCCACCGGCAAGAGCAAGAAATCCAGAGTTGCACCGCTAGAGACCAAGAAGGTGTCCGTCAAGGAGGGTGGCATGAGGGGGAGCTTTCACCATAAGCTCCACCCTCGATAGCAAATAGGAAGGCGAGCTCGTCACTTTCCTGCGGGCAAATGTCGATGTGTTTGCATGGCAAGCATCTGACATCCCCAGCGATCCCAGGGAGGTGATTGAGCACCATCTTGTTGTATGTCCTCATGCGCGGCCCGTCAAGCAGAAGGTCAGGAAGCAAGCTTTGGAAAGGCAGGAGTACATCATAGAAGAGATCAGAAAGCTAGAAGCGGCAGGCTTGGTGAGAGGAGTACTCCATCCAATGTGGTTGGACAATCCGGTGGTGGTGCGCAAGGAAAATGGGAAGTGGAGGTTGTGTGTTGATTACACAGATATTAATAAGGCCTGTCCAAAAGACCCTTTCCCGTTGTCGCGCATTGACCAGATTGTTGACTCCATGGCCGGGTTTGACCTGTTATCATTCCTCGACGCCTACTTAGGATACCATCATATTTTCATGACGAGAAGAGAAGACAACATTCATCACCCCATGTGGTATGTATTGCTTTTTACGGATGCCTTTCGGGTTGAAGAGTGCTGGCTCGACATTTGCAAGAGCAGTCCAAATTGGTTTTGAGCCCCAACTAGATAGAAATATGGAAGCTTATATGGATGAAACAATGGTCAAAACCAAGGACAAGGCAACACTTATGCAAGATTTGGAAGAGACGTTTGCAAAATTGCGCAAGATCAACCTCAAGCTGAACCCTGAGAAGTGTGTCTTCGGCGTTCCGTCCGGCAAACTTCTTGGGTTCTTTGTGTCATAGCGTGGGATCAAGGCGAATCTTGAAAAGATCAAGGCCATTGAGCAGATTGAGGCGCCTAGGAGGATCAAGGATGTGCATTGGCTCACTGGCTGCGTTGCCGGGCCCGATGGAGTGGACCCCAGAGGCCGAAACAGCACTGCAGGATTTGAAGAAATACCTCTCCTCCTGTCACACCCTGATTTTTATGCCACAACACTTAAGCTAATAAATCATGATAAATTGTGGTTTGACAAAAACTTTTGTGTGTATTGGTCTTTGCTTGATTTGATTTTTGTCTGCTGTTTGCAAGTGCTCTAAAAATCAAATAAATCCTCCAACTCTTATACTCCTTCTCCTTGATCCAAAAACCTTGCCCAATTATCATGCCATGTGTATAGGACATAAAAATAATTTCTTACAAAAATAATTTGGCCAAATAGTATTTTCAAAAATTAGTTTTCCAAAAACCCCTGAATTGAGATTTGCACTGCAAGTACTTAATTAAGGGTAGTAAAAATCTTTCCAAAAATATATTTGACTCCTATTAGATGTAGGATACCCAGAAACCATAAAAGTATAATTTTATAAGTTATTTTCCTATTTTATTTAAAGGCTTTTTCTTAAGGCCAGAAATGGTCTTTAATAGGTTAAAATTATTTTTATGCTTTAAAAATATTTGGGAAAAAGCTAGGGAAACTCAGTGGACATATATTGTCCATATATAAGAGTTTCAACACATGGTCATGTTCAAAATATTGGTCAAATCCCTCAAAAACCCTTTCTGGATATTTTGAAGTTTGAGCAACTTTACATTGCCAAACATTTCCAATGTTCTCAAACCTTGTGAACATGCTCAAATGGTGTAATAATTCATCTAGACCTAATGGCACAAGTTGGAGAACAAGTTAACTTGATCAAAGAGCCCCAAAACCCTTCCTGTCCAGAACCAAATTTGAACAACTTTACATTGGCAACTTTCTCCTTTTGATCTCAACTTTTGTGGACATGTTCAGAACCTCAAATGATGACACTACACCAAATGGTCCATCAAGGAGAATAGATTTGCATGGCTAAATCTTGGAAAGTCCATTTCTGTTGATTTCTAGGGTTTACCAAAGTTGCATTGTCAACTTTCTTCAAATGAGCTCCAACTTGGTGATCAACCTCATTTATATATGACACTAGATCCTGTTAATCTTCATATCATTTGGAATCCATTTGCTTGGCCAAACCACCATCAAACACCTTCTGGCAGAAATTTAAAATGCATGTTTTGGCCATTTCCACTAATCTCCATGAGCTAAGCTTTCTCCCACAGCATCATATGGTCCTCCCTTAACACCTGCATCTTTCCCTGCCCGAGGAGCCATGATTATGGGGGTGAAAAGCTCTTTTTCCCTCTCTGGACAGCACCATTTCTCTCTCGCTCAACCTCCCTCCTCACTCCAGTGGATCCCCAAGGCATCCAATGCCCTTGCCACATTTTTTACTCCCCCTGCAGCCACTAGACACAAGTGGACGCGCGAGTGCGCGCGGAAAAGCCGCACATGCCGGCCAAAGACGCGCTCTGGAGCACGCTACCATGCTCCCGACCATTGACACGGCGCTCCCGTCCACCTCGAGCCTCCCCCTCGCGCTAGTCGAGGTGCCTCGACGTCCGCAACACGCCACCGAGCTGGCCCCCTCCTCTCTCTTCCTCCTGCTGCCTCCTCTCGCATGCGCACCGGCTGCCCGAGGGCTGGGCAGCCTCACACGCGCGATGCCTCTGACCCGTCCCCGCTCCTTCTCTCTCTTCCTAGCGCCCTACTCCACCCCCCACGAGCACCGCAGACAACCCCTCGCTCTCTACCCTTGCCGCCCGAGCCGTTACCACGGCCACCCGTGCGCCGCGTCCACGGTAAGCCACGGGTCGGCTACTTAAGGCCACCCCCAAGCCCCCTCTCTACTTCTTTGGCTCCATCTCTCCCCCAGCAACCTCCCGGACAAGCTCTCTATCCCCCTCGTGCTCTCCTTGCCTCTCCATCGCCGCCATGGTCGCCGTCGGCCTCCACTCGGCTCCGGCAAACCAGGGCCTCCCTGCCCCTCCTTTGGCCACCAGTAGAACTGCAGATGACCGGCGGAGCTCTCCCCCTCCTTTTCTCCTGCTCTGGTGCCCCATGGAGCCACATCCATCTTCCCCCCAAAGCCCCGTCCGCTGGTGTCAAGGCCATCATTGTCACGGTCCTCCCCAGCCTGCGTGAGGCCCATGGATGGGTGCGGCTCGGCCTCCCGAGTCCGTCGGTATGCCGAACGTCGCCGAGGACGGCCGAAGTCGCCGGGAAGAGCGCCGGCGCCGTCCGGCCTCACTCTCTCTGTCTCCCGTCGCGCCGCGTGAGAGGTTGGATATGGACCTGCGGGCGGGCCCCGCTTGTCAGTGGCCCAGCCTCTAGGCCACGCTGGCAAGTGGAGGCGTGTTGGGAGAAATCCGCCTCCGACGTGGCCCTTGCGCGCGTCTTGGCCGAGCCACTGGCAGGCCAGGTGGCGCCACTACACCTCGCCCGGTCTGGCGCCGCCGCCTGCACTCCAGCCCGTTTCGGTAAATCCTTTGTCTTTTTCTTTTTCCAGTCAACTTCTAAAATCCATAATCAATTCATTTTAACTTCAAATTTGTTGATTCAAATTTCTAGTGACTCCATAAATCACTCTCTATCACATGGTACTATTGTCACATTTTTACAGAAGCGTTTCCTTCACAAATATTTATCAAATCCTATTTTTCCTATTTCTGTGATGAACTTTAGAAAATCACAGAGAGCTCAAAATTGATCCAAATGCCATGATTAAAATTCCTAGATGCTTCTAAGTTCATAACTTAGTTTATGAACATTTTTATTAATACTTTCTGTACCCCACAAAATAATGAGCCATTTCTTCATATTTGTCAACTTTGCCAATCCATAGAATATTCATTTGAACTCCAAATCCAGTGAAACCAATTCCTAGATGCTTCTAAAATCATCATTTGTTAAATGGGTGCCTCTGATCATTTTTGAAAATAATGTTTCTATACACTTCTTGCAAATCCATTAATCCCTTCATATTGAAATGTTCAGAAATGTCCATTGATCAAATCCTAATGATACCACTTTGGTCATCCCTCATATGACCAGAGGTATCCTAGAAAAGTCCAACTCATATTTTTAGAGCACTTCTATTTTCTGCCTTGCTGTGTTGCTTATTATGATTGTTTCGGCGTTAGTTGACGAAGTAGACGGAGTACTTGGAGAAGGACCAGAAGATCTCAGGACTCTGATGAACCAGGCAAGCAGCCCTTTGACCATGTTTGAGAAACCCTTTTTATGCATGTCATATAGCACCATATTGTTGTTGCAACGGAATCATGATGAGGTGGTAACAACCTTGATGGTTTGCCACCATTACTTCCTCATTGATACTTGCATTGTGCATGACCCTACCTTCTTATGAGGGTTATGCCGGTGGGAGTAGATAGGATGCTAAAGTAGATGCTACGCAAAAAGGGACGGGTATATGCATGATGAAGAAGACAAAGTATTTTCAAAAGACTTTTCGAAAACCCCGTCGGGTGCCACTTATGCCCGAGGGAGATGGTGAGATGGGTAACCACTTGATGATGAAGTGGTGTACCAAGGCAAGTGTGTGGTGTTTTCGAAAACGGATTAGATTTAAGATTTGTCGACTGTCCCAACCTTACATGCGCAACCACTCTACCCTTATATGGGAAAGGGCATTATTGATTACCTAGGACGATACTAGCTGGGAGCCCGCATTACTAGTGACGGGGGAGAGTTGGTGCTCTCTCTCGGGATGGGGTCGTGCCAGGTAGGGCGGCCATGACTGTTTTCACAGGGCATCGGATACACCGTTGTGTCCCCTCTCGGATGTTACGATCTCGAGTGAGTCTTGTATGATGTACATCGTGAGGATACGGAACAAAGAGTGGACTCCTTGTTAGTGTCGTCTAGGTAAAGATAGTGATCGGGTGCTTACCCCGGGTACTTGAGGTATCGCGGGTCATGGATGACACGAAAGTTCCCCGGATCTTGTGGGTAAAGTGTGCAACTTCTGCAGAGTGTAAAACTATTCGAATAGACGTGTCCACGGTCAAGGACAGTTGGGCGGTGCTGCTTAAACTATGTCCAGAGTTTTACAACCGTGTGTGTGAGTTGATAAAACTACTCGGGTCAAGTCAAAGGACTTGACATGATTGAGTTGGGTTGGTGCCCACTCTATTTATGTTGATATTTGTAACCTGTCCTCATGGTTACTTGAATTCTCCTGATGCATGTCTTACAAGTTGTTGAACATGTCATTGCACTCAAAACTAGCTTTCTGCAAAAATTTACCTATATCATGTATTGTTACATCTTGGACCAAAACATGGGTTGCTTGCGAGTACATTCAAAGTACTCATTGGCTCGCCACTGGTTATTTTATTGGCCAGGCATGAAAGAACAGGATGTAATGAAGAGTACCTTGGTGACGAACATGCGAGCTAGGACGCTTCCTAGTCAGAATGCCTGTAGGGTTACGGCAGATGGCATGGGTCCAAGTTGTTATTGAAGATTTCCGCTGCGATGATGTACTCAAGACTTAACCATAATGTTCCTACTTGTGTAAAATGGTATGTATGGATGTAAGACTCTTGTTATTTCAGCTTCTGTGTGTTCGGTGAGCATTGATCTCTGGGATCACTGTACACGTGCATTCGGTGAGCACGACCTATGAGTCAGGGTCCCCACAGAGGTGGTATCAGAGCCATCCTGACTGTAGGAAGCCTTAGTTAGCATGGTCATTAGTTAGGGTAAAACTATTTCCAAAACTACTACTAGTTTTCAAAACTATCTGTACGTCTCTTCCCTTCTCAGTTTTTCGAAAACTTAGGTATACTTTCCTTATTGATCTCTTCCTCTTCAAAACCTTTGGTCGCTAGTACCCTCATGCCCCTGACCACGGGATTCCTTGCAATCCTCGTGGATAACCTAGAAGTCGGACGCGTTGCCATACCTTCGCCCACATCTTCTGAACACAGATTTGGCGATGCCACGACAAGACGGAAGATACCTTCTCGAGGAATGAGGAAACCAAGACTCAGAAGATGGTGACACCCTCGACACCGCCCTAGGATGATGTAATCTTGTCCTAAGACGATCAGGGTGTAAGATATGCAAGATCATGATATACATCGCTAGTAGAGCAACCATCTCCTTACCGTTGTTGTATCGGCAACCACCGGTGATTGAGAACCTCGCCATTAGGTCCGCCTCACTAGAGTGAGCAGGAAAACGATTCTCTTCATCCCCCGCCCTCGTTGTCGATGTTATCATCAATGAAGCCGACATGTTGGACCTCTACTATGCCTTGTTAATGTCATTGCATAAAGGATTACCTACCTGGTACCATCGACGGCTTAGAAGACAAAAAGGGATCGTCGTGATTAAGAAGACAATAGAAGACCAAGTCAGTGCCAGTTACGAGGAGCCACCTTCAACCCATCTTATTCACAGACGAGAAGTTGTTGAAGAATCTTCATGCTCAACCCGGATTGCTTCATCGAACAACTACAGCAGACGTAGCAACACCTGAGGAAAACTCAGAAGACTGCACGAGGCACAAGGCACGACTACTGAGTCCGAGAACCCCTAGGGTAGGATGAGTCGTGTACCCCCTATGCGCAGTCGAGTCCGTATGATGGTTCGAATAGAACCATGATTGTGTGTTGCTTGTTTTCATTTGTTTGTGTTTTGATATAAGTCGCACTTTTGCCCTAGGCAACTAGTACGCGGCTATATCACCTGCCTTATTTTATTGTTTGTGTTTGGCCCTTCGGCACCCGTTTGTTTGCACTTGGACTATAGAACCCCCTTTAGGCATCCCCCTCCTCTACGCTACTTTTCCCTCTCATCTCTCTCTCCTCAACTGAAGGCTAACAAGACAAGATACACCAAGGATTCTACTTTGGCAACCGACCAGCACTGAAGACTTTTGCTACAACCTCCTCGACCAAGTGCAGCCCCTTAGAGTTAGGGTTGCCTCTCAAGATTAGAAACCCATTCCTAGACCCTTCGAGACTTCATAAGATACCCCAGCTCGAACCCTTAACCATGCGCTTAACCCATAGAATTGCAAGAGAACCTGTTAAAGCCTGCGTAACCTTGCTTATCACTGGGTTCATTAGGGAACTAGTGGACATAGTGAACGAGCACATTATCATCCTAAGATAGCACCGAAACTGACGATGCCATAGGGAAGACCAATTTAAGGATATAGGAACAGAGGACAAATGACTTGGTGAGTTTATATCAATGACTTTGAGGAATTATCTGAGACTCTTTGGTGGATTATAAGGCTACCATGTTGGTAGATGAACTTGGTGGGATCATGATTATAGAGTAGCATAGCTTTCATTACCCCTGAGTAAATTGGATTTACAGGACAATTATGATCGCAAGCTAAAACTCATGGAAGTGCAAGGATTTGAATTGATCAGATGACATTGATAGGAGACAGTTGATATTACGTAAATAACTTGAGGGAAACATGTAGGAATCCTCGTTGGACAAGACATTTGGATTTAAGTAGGTGATTCTAGTTGAATATAGATGCTGAGTATGTCTACATGGTTCGGAGTAAATTGGATTTAGACTGATGATCTCGATCATGATAGCATGTTTCTTGGTGGACGATAAACTAGGAGATTGGACTAATTGTCGGAGTTTATTTAGGCATCTTTGTGAGCTTGACCTTGGAGTATTACTAGATCACAATAACGGGAATTGGTGGACTGACTATAGTAAGGCAGCCCTTTCAAGTATCTGGGGATTATAGGACATTAGGAGATCATGTGGAACACCATAAACATTGGATTTTTAGGGTTAATGGATTATGTAGTGATTGATGGTAGATGATGGGCTATTAGACTTGATTCATAGGAAGGAAACAAGATCTTGGAGTGGAATATGACGTGTTTCCTTAGGGTAGAAATGCCTTAGACCTTAGAAGAGTAGGATAAGCACTTGGATTGTCATGTTTTATTCCAGCTTGGAAGCTTGTGTGCTCTACCCATGGATGTTTAGGGGTAGCCATACATATGAGTTTGGGGATCGTAGGCATATATGATTTTGTTAGACCTCCTCTTAGGAGTCATGATGATATGAATAGCATGAGTGATGATTGGAGTTGACCTATAGGATATGATGCTATCGGTGATATGATGTGATTTGTTTAAAGGACTAGATAGAACAATCGGCATCTCAGAAACTGTGCTCAAGGATGGGATAATAAACATTCACTCGCACACTAGAATCCTTGAAACCCTTACGCCCTACCAAGCCACAACACGGTCAGATCCTGACCTTGGGCTTTGGCTCTAGATCGATAAGACCTTGGCCAATACTCAACCGTGACCATCACCAATGCCTCAGCCCACTTTACATACCCCATAGACTTCATGGAGTGCTCAGACAAGATAGTTGTCATCATCATTTGGTGACCTACTTGTCCACCCAAAGACGGAAGAAGAGTCATTCAGCTAGTCCAGGAACATTTGAAGACCGCCATGCCAAGGAGGAAGAACTACCACCATTATCAAGAAGTAAACATCCGCGTCGAAGACCAGGTGTATCTGCAAGCCACTTCTCTCTAAGGAACCCAGCATTTCCATGACAAGGAGACCCACACCAAGATTCATCGGCCCTCTTTGAGATCACTCCAAGGTTTAACAACCCCCTCCGAGATCGCTGCAAGATGAAGAAAAGACGATTACCAACTAGAGTTACCACCTGAGTTAACCACTGTGCACAACGTTTTCCACGCGACACACCGCCGGAAGTGTTTTCGACTTCCTAACTAGCCCGATCACTAACAAGGACATCGATCACCGAGCCATCGACCTCCAGCCCGATCCAACCTGACCTAACGCGAGAGACCCCTTAGCAACCTGGATCAACCGAGAGCATCATACACGAAGCTACAACAACCGGGTACTTCAAGATTCAATGGAGCACCAAACGAAAGTAGAAGCAGTATGAGGACGTGAAGACTACCCCAGATCCAAGTTTCTGTATCCCTTTCTGCGCCTAGTTTGGGAATCTTGGGGATGAGATTCTGGTAAGGTGGGTAGGTCTGTCACACCCTGATTTTCATGCCACAACACTTAAGCTAATAAATCATGATAAATTGTGGTTTGACAAAAACTTTTGTGTGTATTGGTCTTTGCTTGATTTGATTTTTGTCTGCTGTTTGCAAGTGCTCTAAAAATCAAATAAATCCTCCAACTCTTATACTCCTTCTCCTTGATCCAAAAACCTTGCCCAATTATCATGCCATGTGTATAGGACAAAAAAATAATTTCTTACAAAAATAATTTGGCCAAATAGTATTTTCAAAAATTAGTTTTCCAAAAACCCCTGAATTGAGATTTGCACTGCAAGTACTTAATTAAGGGCAGTAAAAATCTTTCCAAAAATATATTTGACTCCTATTAGATATAGGATACCCAGAAACCATAAAAGTATAATTTTATAAGTTATTTTCCTATTTTATTTAAAGGCTTTTTCTTAAGGCCAGAAATGGTCTTTAATAGGTTAAAATTATTTTTATGCTTTAAAAATATTTGGGGAAAATCTATGGAAACTCAGTGGACATATATTGTCCATATATAAGAGTTTCAACACATGGTCATGTTCAAAATATTGGTCAAATCCCTCAGAAATCCTTTCTGGATATTTTGAAGTTTGAGCAACTTTACAATGCCAAACATTTCCAAATGTTCTCAAACCTTTTGAACATGCTCAAATGGTCTAATAATTCATCTAGACCTAATGGCACAAGTTGGAGAACAAGTTAACTTGATGAAAGAGCCCCAAAACCCTTCCTGTCCAGAACCAAATTTGAACAACTTTACATTGGCAACTTTCTCCTTTTGATCTAAACTTTTGTGGACATGTTCAGAACCTCAAATGATGACACTACACCAAATGGTGCATCAAGGAGAATAGATTTGCATGGCTAAATCTTGGAAAGTCCATTTCTGTTGATTTCTAGGGATTACCAAAGTTGCATTGTCAACTTTCTTCAAATGAGCTCCAACTTGGTGATCAACCTCATTTATATATGACACTTGATCCTGTTAATCTTCATATCATTTGGAATCCATTTGCTTGGCCAAACCACCATCAAACACCTTCTGGCAGAAATTTAAAATGCATGTTTTGGCCATTTCCACTAATCTCCATGAGCTAAGCTTTCTCCCACAGCATCATATGGTCCTCCCCTAACACCTGCATCTTTCCCTGCCCGAGGAGCCATGATTATGGGGGTGAAAAGCTCTTTTTCCCTCTCTAGACAGCACCATTTCTCTCTCGCTCAACCTCCCTCCTCACTCCAGTGGATCCCCAAGGCATCCAATGCCCTTGCCACATTTTTTACTCCCCCTGCAGCCACTAGACACAAGTGGACGCGCGAGTGCGCGCGGAAAAGCCGCACATGCCGGCCAAAGACGCGCTCTGGAGCACGCTACCATGCTCCCGACCATTGACACGGCGCTCCCGTCCACCTCGAGCCTCCCCCTCGCGCCAGTCGAGGTGCCTCGACGTCCGCAACACGCCACCGCGCTGGCCCCCTCCTCTCTCTTCCTCATGCTGCCTCCTCTCGCACGCGCACCGGCCGCCCGAGGGCTGGGCAGCCTCACACGCGCGATGCCTCTGTCCCGTCCCCGCTCCTTCTCTCTCTTCCTGGCGCCCTACTCCACCCCCATGAGCACTGCAGACAACCCCTCGCTCTCTACCCTTGCCGCCCGAGCCGTTACCACGGCCACCCGTGCGCCGCGTCCACGGTAAGCCACGGGTCAGCTACTTAAGGCCACCCCCAAGCCCCCTCTCTACTTCTTTGGCTCTATCTCTCCCCCAGCAACCTCCCGGACAAGCTCTCTATCCCCCTCGTGCTCTCCTTGCCTCTCCATCGCCGCCATGGTCGCCGTCGGCCTCCACTCGGCTCCGGCAAACCAGGGCCTCCCCGCCCCTCCTTTGGCCACTAGTAGAACTGCAGATGACCGGCGGAGCTCTCCCCCTTCTTTCTCCTGCTCTGGTGCCCCATGGCGCCACATCCATCTTCCCCCCCAAATCCCCATCCGCTGGTGTCAAGGCCACCATTGTCGCGGTCCTCCCCAGCCTGCGTGAGGCCCATGGATGGGTGCGGCTCGGCCTCCCCAGTCCGTCGGTATGCCGAACGTCGCCGGGGACGGCCGGAGTCGCCGGGAAGAGCGCCGGCGCTCTCCGGCCTCGCTCCCTCTGTCTCCCGTCGCGCTGCGCGGGAGGTTGGAGATGGACCTGCAGGCGGGCCCTGCTTGTCAGTGGCCCAGCCTCCAGGCCACGCTGGCAAGTGGAGGCGGGCTGGGAGAAATCCGCCTCCGACGTGGCCCTTGCGCGCGTGCGGCCGAGCCACTTGGCAGGCCTAGTGGCGCCCTGCTGCTACACCTCGCCCAGTGCGCGCCGCCGCCGCCCAGACCCAGCCCGTTTCGGTAAATCCTTTGTCTTTTTCTTTTTCCAGTCAACTTCTAAAATCCATAATCAATTCATTTTAACTTCAAATTTGTTGATTCAAATTTCTAGTGACTCCATAAATCACTCTCTATCACATGGTACTATTGTCACATCTTTACAGAAGCGTTTCCTTCACAAATATTTATCAAATCCTATTTTTCCTATTTCTTTATGAACTTTAGAAAATCACAGAGAGCTCAAAATTGATCCAAATGCCATGATTGAAATTCCTAGATGCTTCTAAGTTCATAACTTAGTTTATGAACATTTTTATTAATACTTTCTGTACCCCACAAAATAATGAGCCATTTCTTCATATTTGTCAACTTTGCCAATCCATAGAATATTCATTTGAACTCCAAATTCAGTGAAACCAATTCCTAGATGCTTCTAAAATCATCATTTGTTAAATGGCTGCCCCTGCTCATTTTTGAAAATAATGTTTCTATACACTTCTTGCAAATCCATTAATCCCTTGATTCCATCATATTGAAATGTTCAGAGATGTCCATTGATCAAATCCTAATGATACCACTTTGGTCATCCCTCATATGACCAGAGGTATCCTAGGAAAGTCCAACTCATATTTTTAGAGCACTTTTATTTTCTTCCTTGCTGTGTTGCTTATTATGATTGTTTCGGCGTTAGTTGACGAAGTAGACGGAGTACTTGGAGAAGGACCAGAAGATCTCAAGACTCTGATGAACCAGGCAAGCAGCCCTTTGACCATGTTTGAGAAACCCTTTTTATGCATGTCATATAGCAAAATATTGTTGTTGCAACGGAATCACGATGAGGTGGTAACCACCTTGACGGTTTGCCACCGTTACTTCCTCATTGATACTTGCATTGTGCATGACCCTACCTTCTTATGAGGGTTATGCCGGTGGGAGTAGATAGGATGCTAAAGTAGATGCTACGCAAAAAGGGACGGGTATATGCATGATGAACAAGACAAGTATTTTCAAAAGACTTTTTAAAAACCCTGTCGGGTGCCACTTATGCCCGAGGGAGATGATGAGATGGGTAACCACTTGATGACTGTGACGCCCCGGATCCGATGCGCCAGGTGTCTGCCAGTTATTCGTCGTTGTTGCCTTGTCATTTGCTTGCGTGTTGCACTTTGCCATGTCATCATCTGCATTTTATCATGTCATCATGTGCATTTCATTTTGCATACATATTCGTCTCATGCATCCGAGCCTTTTTCCCGTTGTCCGTTTTGCAATTCGGCGCTCCTATGTCATCCGGCGTCCCCTCTTCTCTCTTTTCGTGTGCGGGTGTTAAACTTTCTCGGAATGGCCCGAGGTTTGCCAAGCGGCCTTGGTATAACACCGGTAGACCGCTTGTCAAGTTTCGTGTCATTTGGAGTTCGTTTGATACTCCAACGGTTAACCGGGTAACCGTTAAGCCCTCTTTTGTTTACAGCCCAACACCCCTTCCAAAGTGGCCCAAAACCCACCAAACTCCCCTCCATGCTCTCGGTCGTTCGATCACGATCGTCCGCTCCTCATTTGGACTCTCCTAGCTCCCTCTACCTATAAAACTAGACCTCCCCCGAAATTCGCGGATCAAATCCCCCTAACCCTAGCTCCCTTCTTCCTCCGCGCGCCGGACGCGTCCGCTCGGCGCCGGACACGTCCGCCAGCGCCCGCCCACTCCCGCCGCCACGGCCACCCGCCACCACACAGCGCCGCCGCCCGCCCAGCGAGCCACAGCGGGCCTGCGAGGCTCGTCGCCGCCGACCCGACGCGCCGCCCGCCCGCTCAGCGCTCCGCCCGGCAGCGTCGCCGCCGCCGGCCGCCGCCCTCCGCCGCCTCGCCGTCGTGCTCCGCCGCCGGGGCGCTGCTCCGCCGCCGTCGCCGCCGCCGCGCCACACACCCGCTCGGTGACGCCAGCGCCCGCTCTCTCCCCTCCTCTGCCGCCGCCGCCATCGTCGCTTCCGCCGCCCGCCCGCGCCCGCCGCACCCGCGCCTGCCGGCGACCGCCCGCCAGTGCGCCCGACCCGCCGCCCGCTTCGCCGCCGCGCTTCGCCCTCGCCGCCCGACCGTGCTCCGCCGCCCAGCGCTGCCTCACGGACTTGGCTTCCGCCCGCCCGCGGTCCCGTCGACTCGCCGCCGCCTCCGCGCCTCCCCGCGCCGCCAAGACCTCGCCGGAGCTGCCGCCCCGCTCGCCGGAGTTCGTCTCCGGCAGGATCGGGACCAGATCCACCGGTCCGGTGAACCAAACACCCGCGCCCCGTCCCGGTTCCCTCCATCCCGCACGATCCCGTCCAACTTCCCGGAGGTGAAAACGTCTAAGTCCCAGAATTCTATTATTTTCATGTCATATTCATTGCATCACATCTCTGCACCCGTAGCTCCGTTTCGTGCGTATAATATGTCAAATTGTTCGTCTCGAGGAGTACATCATTTCATTCCATTGCATCATTTGCATTTGAGCTCATCTTAATGCCCGAAATGCTGTTGGAAGAAGGCTTCAGATCGTTAGTTCCGGAATCTTATCAGCTCGAGCTCTTTTGTCATTTTTGCCATGATTTATGGGTGCACCTTATGAACTTGAGTCCTACATGTGAGTTGAACATTGCCATGCCATCTTTCCAGGGGTGTTTGCCATGTATTTTTGTGAGTTATGTGTTGACTAGAACAAGCATGCAAAGTAGGGATGATGATGTTGCTGATTTCAGGAACTTAGTGATTTCACCAAGTCTTGGCCTGCTGTTATTTTTATGCCATATGTTCATGTTGTTACAGAGAGATCTATGCCCTTTTTGAGCATGATAAGTAAGGGTGTTCTGAACATATGGATGTTCTATATACATCCATGCCTTTGTTGGCATTTATGGAGTAGTCTAGCAGGTCATTTTCGTGCTCTACTTTTGCTTAAAAATGTTTCCTGACAGATTGTTTGCATGAGATTCAATTTTCACGAGGTCGTTGTAGTTGATCCGTGTATGCTATGACCTTGCTCTTGCCATGCTTAGCTTCATAATCATGCCTTCTTACTGTTGGTTGCCTTGCCATGCCATGTATTGCTCTGTAGTGAGTGCATCGAGCTCACGAACATGCCTACTCGTTAACTGTTTTTGCCATGCCCAGTTTTTCTGCTAAGTCTGAAATCTGTAATAAAACTTGCTATGTTTACATGGGTGCCATCATTTCTTAAGGTCCTTTTTGGCTTATGGTCAGTAAGGGACTATTGATATATGCTTTGAGTAGAATCATGTCATGCCTTGTTTTGCTATTATAAGTTCCTGTAGCATGTTATTTGCTTGCTCTAAACATGCCTTCCTGATGTTAATTTCTGGCATGTTAGTATTTTCACTAAGTCTGTGAACCTGATATTTTTAGCACTTTCACCATGCTTGTTTGAATATGTTATGATGTGATTTAGCCGTAGCTCAGTGTTCCTCTTTTGTTAAGCATCTCCTGTAGTTCGCTGCCATATGCTTTGCTTTTATGTTGGGGTGCTGTAGCATAGTTTCTTGTTGCTTGCTAAGTAGCATCGGGCTGTTAAACGCAGATTTGCATCATTCTTGTTTTGCTTGTCATTTGCAAACCGTGCATCCGATTCCGGTGATCTTTATATCGATTTCAACCGAAATCATCCCATCTTTCCAGCGGCATACTTGGTTTGCTAAGTTGATGCCCAGTTCATCATTTTCCTTCCGGAGCATACATATGCATTGCATATCACATCTCGCATAGCATGTCATGTATTGCATCATATTGCTTGTGCATTGTTCCTTGTTTGATTGTGGTTCCGTTGCTTGTGTTCTTGCTTTGGGTAGAGCCGGGAGACGAGTACGTGAACGAGGAACCTGTTGAGAACGCCTACGAGGATCAAGCCTTCGACAACTCTGAGAACCTTGCAGGCAAGATGATCATACCCTCGAAATCACTTCTATCTTTGCTTGCTAGTTTGCTCGCTCTTTTGCTATGCCAATGCTGCGATGCCTACCATTTGCTTGTCAGCCTCCCAAATTGCCATGTCAAACCCCTAACCTTTGACACCTTTCCTATGCAAACCGTTGTTTGGCTATGTTACCGCTTTGCTCAGCCCCTCTTATAGCGTTGTTAGTTGCGGTGAAGATTGAAGTTTGTTCCTTGTTGGAACATGGAGATGATGTTCTGGTGGAACATGTTTACTTGTTGGGATATCACAATATATCTTATTTAATTAATGCATCTATATACTTGGTAAAGGGTGGAAGGCTCGGCCTTATGCAGGTGTTTTGTTCCACTCTTGCCGCCTAGTTTCCGTCATATCGGTGTTATGTTCCCGGATTTTATGCGTTCCTTACGGTTGGGCTATAATGGGAACCCCTTGACAGTTCGCCTTAAGTAAAGCTTCTCCATCAATGCCCAACATTTGTTTTACCATTTGCTCTAACAACCTACCACCTTCCCTTGGGTTCTGCAGACTCAAGGGTCATCTTTATTTTAACCCCGGGCGGTGCTCCTCTGAGTGTTGGTCCGAACCGAGCTACTGCAAGGGCCACCTCGGGAAACTTGAGGGTTGGTTTTACTCGTAGCTAGTCTCATCCGAGTGTGCCCCGAGAAAGAGATATGTGCAGCTCCTATCGGGTTTGTCGGCACATTCGGGCGGTGTTCTTGGTTTAGTTTTACCTGTCGAAATGACTTGTTGTACCGGATACCGAGTCTGATTGGAGTGTCTCGGGTGGAGGTCTATTCCTCCGTTGACCGTGAGAGCTTGTCATGGGCTAAGTTGGGACACCCTGCAGGATTTGAACTTTCAAAGCCGTGCCCGCGGTTATGTGGCAGATGGGAATTTGTTAACGTCCGGTTGTAGAAGACCAAGTTGACCTTAATTAAAATACATCAACCCGTGTGTAACCGTGATGGTCTCTTTCCGTGGAGTCCGGAAGTGAACACGATGTTGGAGTTATGCTTGACGAGGTTGCTATAGGATCACTTCTTGATCGTACTTTTATCGATCGTGCTTTGCCTTCTCGTCGCGCTCTCATTTGCGTATGTTAGCCACCATATATGCTAGTCGCTTGCTGCAGCTCCACCTCATGCCTTTACCTTACCCATAAGCTTAAATAGTCTTGATCTCGCGGTGCGAGATTGCTGAGTCCTCGTGACTCACCAGATACTTCCAAAACCAGTTTGCGGTGCCAATGTTACCGAAAGCGGTGACGCAACTAAGCTCAAGGAGGAGCTCGATGAAGATCTTGCCCTTTGTGTTGTTTCGTTCTAGTTGATCAAGAGTGGAGCCCAGTTAGGGGTCGATCGGGGACCGCTTTATCGCATTTGGGGTTCTTCTTTTATTTTGGTTCCGTAGTCGGACCTTGATTGTATCTGGATGATGTAATGTTTTATTCATGTATTTGTGTGAAGTGGCGATTGTAAGCCAACTATGTATCTCTTTCCTTATGTATTACATGGGTTGTGTGAAGATTACCTCACTTGCGACATTGCTTTCAATGCGGTTATGCCTCTAAGTCGTGCTTCGACACGTGGGAGATATAGCCGCATCGAGGGCGCAAGTTGGTAATTAGAGCCTTCCCGACCTTAGGAGCCCCACCGCTTGATCGTTTTAGTGGCGAGTTGTGTCTAGAAAATGTTTTGAGTCACTTAGGATTATATATATCGGAGAGTTTAGAATTCTTTTTACTCCCGGTCCTTCGACCTTCTCGGTGAGGTATCTGACGTAGAGTTTTGACTCTTCTCTCCTCAAATTTCACTAAAAAATTTTAGGATCACGGGTATCTTAGAATCGTTCGATGGTTTTATGATGACAACATTGTCTTGGTTGCCTCGACATTTAGGGGTTGTGGCGGTGTCCCGGGAGTTGAGCTCCGAGGTGTTGTCGTCATAATTTTATCGTTGCAGTTCGGAATACCGAGTTTAGTACGCCGATATCGAAAATCTCTTTTATGCGTTGTTGGTGAGATAACCCGCTAACCCAATCTCGAGGTGAGTACGGAGTATTGCCATGACTTCGTATAACGGATGCTTTTCGAAGGTTGAGGTAGACGATTTCCAAAGGTTTCTTGGTTATGTGTTGACGGATGGATACAGCTGGATGTAGGGATTGTTAGTTTGGGTGAGATATTATTGATCCCCTGTATCCCCAACACCAGATTGCATAACCAGAAAGTTTCGGGAGTTTCATAGGTGGGAATTCAAGTAGCTCTTAGGATATCTTTCCGACGGATATATGATATGAAATTGGGGTTCGACGTCTAGTGGTCCGCCTATTCACGGTTGGTTTTACAGTGGTCTCGTGTCTTAAAGAGTCCTTGGCTATGCCGACTCGGGGACACTTCGTATGTCATGTGCACTACCTTGTACATGATGGTGCTGTACGATCGAGCCCGTGTAGGCCCCACCACGAAAACTTCGGACGAAATCTCTATCATATGTTTGTTCCGGCTTATTCTGCAAGCCAGTCCTTTGTTTTGTTTTGAGTTGTGGTATTTGAGTTGCTTCAATGCCAAGTGTTGATTCCATACCTTTCCGAAATGGTGTTCTCATACTCCGATGTGAATACCAATCCTTCTCGACAATCGAGATTGTCATGTCAATCCTTTTCAACCGGTGTGCTTCTCTTCAAGTGGATCCGATCACTTCAACATTAGCAAGACCAATTATCATTTCTTCTCGACGGTGTTTGTTTCATCCGTCTCCAAGTTGCCTTTGTTTTTTCCCGCCCACCCACCCTTTTTCCTCAAGGACTAAGATTTCTTTACCAAGTATCCTTTTATTTTTGTGAAGTTTCTCCATTCTTTTCCGTCAATGTTCTTACCCGGTGGTTCTCAAGAAGATGTTCTACTAGTTCGTCATTCCTCATTCCTTTCTCTTCTCTGGTGGATTCAAGTCAAGTTTTGTTGATCATACCTTTTTCCTCATTTCAATGTCTTCTCATACCGGTGCACCTCATTATCATTCTACTTCTCGCTATTTGTTATTCCGGAGTGCTCAAGATATCTCGAAGATTCGTGTTTCCACTCTGCATTCGTTCAAGCTCTTTCGAGATTGCTATCTCATTCAAGTCATTTAATTAAACCGGTGCAATCTCTCTTCAAAATTGTTCAACGGTGTTCTTTTGAGTGGGCCCTAACCCACAGGTCTTTTCCCAGGATCTTACCTGACTCTTCTATTTTCCCAGAGCTATCCTAAATTCTTCTCCAAGTTTGACGTAAGAATGAGTTATCATTAGTCAAATGCTTTTCTCCAAGATCTTTCAAATTATTTTCATAGTTGGCTAAACCTCTTCGCTTTTGATTCTTCCGGTGTGCCTCAATAATTCTTGGTGTTGTTTCTTGTCGTCATTCTCATCACTTGAAGACCGAAGAAGAGTTTCTCCTTAATCTTGCTCTATTCTCTTCAAGATTCATGGTGCTAGCTTGTTGCCATCCTCTCATAATTGTTTTCGATTGTGAGAATCTTTTTCACCCATCCGGAGCATTTTAGGGGTCTTTTCAGTTCCATTCTTTGAAGCCCATCATCTCAGTATTATTCATTCAAGCTTTCAGCTCTCGTTCTCCAAATCATACCGGTGCATCATTCAAGTATTCTCTAATCAGCTCGTGATCTATTCGTTCATTTGTATCTAAATACCCTCATGTATCTTCATTCATTTTGCAATTCTTCCCGGTGATTTGTGCATTTGCTACGTTCAATTTCAATTCTTACGGTGGTTCGTTCAAGATTTCACCTCTTTCGTTATCATTTAATTCATTCGTTCTTTTCAATCCTATCGGTGGTTGTTGAAGACCTTTTTCAAGTTGGCGCTATATCTCTCTTTAATCCTTTCTACGAGAATAAGTAGTATGCCAAATCCGTTGCTTGTCATCAATTTAAATTGGTGAAGGATACGCATAACATAATTCTTATTCTTGTTTCATCCAAGTGATTAATCCTTTCCTTCGGAGTTTGTTCAGGAGTAATAAATTCTTGGCTTCTTGTTGTTCATCTTTCTTCCGGAGTTCTAAGTTTTCCGCATTATCTCGTCGCGAAGCTCCATCTAAATCATCACAAGGTTTCACCTTGTGTTTTCAATTTCTCTTTCTTTTCATTCCTTTTGTTTACCGGAGTTCTTCATGGAGGTCCTACATGGTGGTTCGTCAAGGATTCTTTTCATTCTTCAATTGTTCATCAAGATTTCTCTCGAAGTTATGACCCGTCAAGCTATACTCACAAAATAAACATGGTGCTCAACACATGTTTTGTTTTGAGGAGTTCAAGTATTCTTCATCTTGCATTCCAAAGTGCAATTCCTTCTATCTTACCTTTTGAGATGGTGTTATGTCACTCTTGACAATTTCCTTCATGTTTCTTGATTCACATGTTGTCAAGAATGAGATATTTTAAATCCATCAATCTCTTCTTTGGAGTATCTTGGTATAGATTTCACCTAAAGCCTTCCCTAAGGAATGTTGCTATTTTGATGCTTAGTAATGACCCAAGTTATCTCTTTTCCATCTTGATGGAACAAGTTTTCATCTCTTCGTTAATCTCAAGGAATCAATTGTTTCCGTTAGTGGCTGGTTGTCACCTCATAATGTTGAGATGTTTTCCATAAGCCCACAACAAGCTTGTGCTTCTCGTTGTTGATTTTGCAACAACTCCGTTCGATTCTTCTTTGCAAGGATGCTTTCCAAGTTCACTTGTGGCAAAGTTGTCATTTTCTTCTCCGTCCCTTTATCTCAATGGTCTAACTTCTATTCTTTCGTTACGGAGGCATTGTGATATTGTGCTCTTCAATCATCATCTTGTTTTGTCAGGATCGTGTTCTTTTCATGCTTATCCATTTAACCGGGGTGTTGTGTTCTCATTCAAGTTCTTTCATCTTATCAAGCCTTGCATTTCTTTTCAACTGGAGTGCTGTCTGAGATCTTTCTTGCCCCTCGTGCCATTCTTTCAATAGTTCCGAGGCAGTGTGTTGTTGATTTCATCAAGTATCCTCTCATCTTGTCAAGTTCATGTTCAATTCCTTCCATTTACAGTCGGAGTGCTGCCCAAATTATATCATTCTTACTCCTTCTCTATCTAGTTTTAACCGCAGTGGTTTCGAATTCTATCCTGTCCATTAAACTCTTGATTCATGTATTTGCAACCTTCAAGTTCTCGTAATACTCCTTGTTCATCTTTTCTACCGGTTTGTTTGCAATCTCGTTCATCTCTATTGTACTCTTTCTTTTAAATTGCTCAACCTCTCAAGGTCCGTGGTTTCACTCGTTTGCCGAAGAAGCAACTTAGTTTTACCTCTCCTCTTCCTCTTCCTTTTCCCTCCGGTGCCATCCTAGATCTCGGGACGAGATCCTCTCGTAGTGGTGGAGTGTTGTGACGCCCCGGATCCGATGCGCCAGGTGTCTGCCAGTTATTCGTCGTTGTTGCCTTGTCATTTGCTTGCGTGTTGCACTTTGCCATGTCATCATCTGCATTTTATCATGTCATCATGTGCATTTCATTTTGCATACATGTTTGTCTCATGCATCCGAGCCTTTTTCCCGTTGTCCGTTTTGCAATCCGACGCTCCTATGTCATCCGGCGTCCCCTCTTCTCTCTTTTCGTGTGCGGGTGTTAAACTTTCTTGGAATGGCCCGAGGTTTGCCAAGCGGCCTTGGTATAACACCGGTAGACCGCTTGTCAAGTTTCGTGTCATTTGGAGTTCGTTTGATACTCCAACGGTTAACCGTGTAACCGTTAAGCCCTCTTTTGTTTCCAGCCCAACACCCCTTCCAAAGTGGCCCAAAACCCACCAAACTCCCCTCCATGCTCTCGGTCGTTCGATCACGATCGCGTGGCAGCTCGCCGCCTCATTTGGACTCTCCTAGCTCCCTCTACCTATAAAACTAGACCTCCCAAATTCATGGATCAAATCCCCTAACCCTAGCTCCTTCTTCCTCCATACGGACGCGTCCGCCGGCGCGGACACGTCCGCCAGGCCCGCCCACTCCAGCGCCGCCACGTGGCCACCCGCCACCACACAGCGCGCCGCCGCCCATGAGCTCGCAGCGGGCCCGCGAGAGCCCGTCCGCCGCCGCCGATCCACAGACGCCCGTCGCCGCTCCGCGCTCCGCCCGGCAGCGTCGCCGCCGCCGCCGCCGCCGCCTCGCCGTCGTGCTCCGCCATTGGTCGCGATGCTCGCCGCCGTCGCCGCCGCATCATGCCCGCTCCGGCGACGCGCCGCGCGCCTCTCCCTCCTTCTGCAGCTGCCGCCGCGCCGCCGCTCCGTCGCCCGCCGCCAGCCATTTCACACGCCTCGCCAGCGATCGCCCGCCAGTGCGCCCGACCCGCCGCCCGCCGCCGCCGCCACGCTTCGCCCTCGCCGCCGACTGTGCTCCGTCACCCAAGCACTGCTCCCGCCGGACTTCGGCTTCGCCGCCTCACGGTCCCCGTCGACCGCCGCCGCCTCCGCGCCTCAAGCGCCGCCAAGACCTCGCCGGAGCTGCCGCCCCGCTCGCCGAAGTTCGTCTCCGGCAGGATCGGGACCAGATCCACCGGTCCGGTGAACCAAACACCCGCGCCCCGTCCCGGTTCCCTCCATCCCGCACGGTCCCGTCCAACTTCCCGGAGGTGAAAACGTTTAAGTCCCAGAATTCTATTATTTTCATGCCATATTCATTGCATCACATCTCTGCACCCGTAGCTCCGTTTTGTGCGTATAATACGTCAAATTGTTCGTCTCGAGGAGTACATCATTTCATTCCATTGCATCATTTGCATTTGAGCTCATCTTGATGCCCGAAATGCTGTTGGAAGAAGGCTTCAGATTGTTAGTTCCGGAATCTTATCAGCTCGAGCTCTTTTGTCATTTTTGCCATGATTTATGTGTGCACCTTATGAACTTGAGTCCTACATGTGAGTTGAACATTGCCATGCCATATTTCTAGGGGTGTTTGCCATGTATTTTTGTGAGTTATTTGTTGACTAGAACAAGCATGCAAAGTAGGGATGATGATGTTGCTGATTTCAGGAACTTAGTGATTTCACTAAGTCTTGGCCTGCTGTTATTTTTATGCCATATGTTCATGTTGTTACAGAGAGATCTATGCCCTTTTTGAGCATGATCAGTAAGGGTGTTTTGAACATATGGATGTTCTCTATCCATCCATGCCTTTGTTGGCATTTATGGAGTAGTCTAGCATGTCATTTTCGTGCTCTACTTTTGCTTGAAAATGTTTCCTGACAGATTGTTTGCATGAGATTCAATTTTCACGAGGTCGTTGTAGTTGATCCGTGTATGCTATGACCTTGCTCTTGCCATGCTTAGCTTCATAATCATGCTTTCTTACTGTTGGTTGCCTTGCCATGCCATGTATTGCTCTGTAGTGAGTGCATCGAGCTCACGAACATGCCTACTCGTTAACTGTTTTTGCCATGCCCAGTTTTTCTGCTAAGTCTGAAATCTGTAATAAAACTTGCTATGTTTACATGGGTGCCATCATTTCTTAAGGTCCTTTTTGGCTTATGGTCAGTAAGGGACTATTGATATATGCTTTGAGTAGAATCATGTCATGCCTTGTTTTGCTATTAAAAGTTCCTGTAGCATGTTGTTTGCTTGCTCTAAACATGCCTTCCTGATGTTAATTCCTGGCATGTTAGTATTTTCACCAAGTCTGTGAACCTGATATTTTTAGCACTTTCACCATGCTTGTTTGAACATGTTATGATGTGATTTAGCCGTAGCTCAGTGTTCCTCTTTTGTTAAGCATCTCCTGTAGTTAGCTGCCATATGCTTTGCTTTTATGTTGGGGTGCTGTAGCATAGTTTCTTGTTGCTTGCTAAGTAGCATCGGACTGTTAAACGCAGATTTGCATCATTCTTGTTTTGCTTGTCATTTGCAAACCGTGCATCCGATTCCGGTGATCTTTATATCGATTTCAACCGAAATCATCCCATCTTTCCAGCGGCATACTTGGTTTGCTAAGTTGATGCCCGGTTCATCATTTTCCTTCCGGAGCATACATATGCATTGCATATCACATCTCGCATAGCATGTCATGTATTGCATCATATTGCTTGTGCATTGTTCCTTGTTTGATTGTGGTTCCGTTGCTTGTGTTCTTGCTTTGGGTAGAGCCGGAGACGAGTACGTGAACGAGGAACCTGTTGAGAACGCCTCGAGGATCAAGCCTTCGACAACTCTGAGAACCTTGCAGGCAAGATGATCATACCCTCGAAATCACTTCTATCTTTGCTTGCTAGTTTGCTCGCTCTTTTGCTATGCCAATGCTGCGATGCCTACCATTTGCTTGTCAGCCTCCCAAATTGCCATGTCAAACCCCTAACCTTTGACACCTTTCCTATGCAAACCATTGTTTGGCTATGTTACCGCTTTGCTCAGCCCCTCTTATGGCGTTGTTAGTTGCAGGTGAAGATTGAAGTTTGTTCCTTGTTGGAACATGGAGATGATGTTCCTGGCTGGAACATGTTTACTTGTTGGGATATCACAATATATCTTATTTAATTAATGCATCTATATACTTGGTAAAGGGTGGAAGGCTCGGCCTTATGCAGTGTTTTGTTCCACTCTTGCCGCCCTAGTTTCCGTCATATCGGTGTTATGTTCCCGGATTTTGCATTCCTTACGGTTGGGCTATAATGGGAACCCCTTGACAGTTCGCCTTAAGTAAAGCTTCTCCAAAATGCCCAACATTGGTTTTACCATTTGCTCTAACAACCTACCACCTTCCCTTGGGTTCTGCAGACTCAAGGGTCATCTTTATTTTAACCCCCCCGGCGGTGCTCCTCGAGTGTTGGTCCGAATCGAGCTTCCATGGGCCACCTCGGGAAACTTGAGGGTTGGTTTTACTCGTAGCTAGTCTCATCTGAGTGTGCCCGAGAAAAGATATGTGCAGCTCCTATCGGGTTTGTCGGCACATTCGGTGGTGTTGCTGGTTTAGTTTTACCTCGTCGAAATGTCTTGTTGTACCGGATAACGAGTCGATCGGAGTGTCTCGGGTGGAGGTTTATTCCTCCGTTGACCGTGAGAGCTTGTCATGGGCTAAGTTGGGACACCCTGCAGGATTTGAACTTTCAAAGCCGTGCCCATGGTTATGTGGCGATGGGAATTTGTTAACGTCCGGTTGTAGAAGACCGAAGTTGACCTTAATTAAAATACATCAACCGTGTGTGTAACCGTGATGGTCTCTTTCCGTGGAGTCCGGAAGTGAACACGGATGTTGGAGTTATGCTTGACGTAGGTTGCTATAGGATCACTTCTTGATCATACTTTTATCGACCGTGCTTTGCCTTCTCTTCTCGCTCTCATTTGCGTATGTTAGCCACCATATATGCTAGTAAACTGCTGCAGCTCCACCTCATGCCTTTACCTTACCCATAAGCTTAAATAGTCTTGATCTCGCGGGTGCGAGATTGCTGAGTCCTCGTGACTCACGGATACTTCAAAACCAGTTTGCGGTGCCTATGTTACCGAAAGGTGGCGAACCAAGCTCAAGGAGGAGCTCGATGAAGATCTTGCCCTTTGTGTTGTTTCGTTCTAGTTGATCGATAGTGGAGCCCAGTTGGGGTCGATCGGGACCGCTTATGTCGATTTGGGGTTCTTCTTTTATTTTGGTTCCGTAGTCGGACCTTGATTGTATCTGGATGATGTAATGTTTTATTCATGTATTTGTGTGAAGTGGCGATTGTAAGCCAACTATGTATCTCTTTCCCTTATGTATTACATGGGTTGTGTGAAGATTACCTCACTTGCGACATTGCTTTCAATGCGGTTATGCCTCTAAGTCGTGCTTCGACACGTGGGAGATATAGCCGCATCGAGGGCGTTACAATGACGAAGTGGGGTACCGAGGCAAGTGTGTGTTGTTTTCGGAAACGGATTAGATTTAAGATTTGTCGACTGTCCCAACCTTACATGCGCAACAACTCTACCCTTATATGGGAAAGGGCATTATTGATTACCTAGGCCAATACTAGCTGGGAGCCCGCATTACTAGTGACGGGGGAGAGTTGGTGCTCTCTCTCGGGATGGGGTCGTGCCAGGTAGGGCGGCCATGACTGTTTTCACAGGGCACCGGATACACCGTTGTGTCCCCTCTCGGATGTTACGATCTCGAGTGAGTCTTGTATGATGTACATCGTGAGGATACGGAACAACGAGTGGACTCCTTGTTAGTGTCGTCTAGGGAAAGATAGTGATCGGGTGCTTACCCCGGGTACTTGAGGTATCGCGGGTCATGGATGACACGAAAGTTCCCCGGATCTTGTGGGTAAAGTGTGCAACTTCTGCAGAGTGTAAAACTATTCGAATAGACGTGTCCACGGTCAAGGACAGTTGGGCGGTGCTGCTTAAACTATGTCCAGAGTTTTACAACCGTGTGTGTGAGTTGATAAAACTACTCGGGTCAAGTCAAAGGACTTGACATGATTGAGTTGGGTTGGTGCCCACTCTATTTATGTTGATATTTGTAACCTGTCCTCATGGTTACTTGAATTCTCCTGATGCATGTCTTACAAGTTGTTGAACATGTCATTGCACTCAAAACTAGCTTTCTGCAAAAATTTACCTATATCATGTATTGTTACATCTTGGACCTAAACATGGGTTGCTTGCGAGTACATTCAAAGTACTCATTGGCTTGCCACTGGTTATTTTATTGGCCAGGCATGAAAGAACATGATGTAATGAAGAGTACCTTGGTGACGAACATGCGAGCTAGGACGCTTCCCAGTCAGAATGCCTGTAGGGTTACGGCAGATGGCATGGGTCCAAGTTGTTATTGAAGATTTCCGCTGCGATGATGTACTCAAGACTTGACCATAATGTTCCTACTTGTGTAAAACGGTATGTATGGATGTAACACTCTTGTTATTTCAGCTTCTGTGTGTTCAGTGAGCATTGATCTCTAGGATCACTAAACACGTGCATTTGGTGATCACGACCTATGAGTCGGGGTCCCCACACCTCCATGCCGATACTAGTTGCGCCTAGACCACAAGAGTCGTTGCTGCTTTATCTAGCGGCAACGAATCAAGTGGTCAGCACCGCACTAGTGGCACAGAGGGAGGTTGACGAAGGGGCAGTGGCAACAGCGGGACTGGCGGATAGTGAGCCAGAGCTCCCCCCGACAAGGCCCGATACCGGCAAGGCGAGGCCCCCGGCAGGGCCTGACGCCGGCGGGATGTGGCCGGCGCAACCAAATGAGGTGGTGCAGAAGAAGAAGATGATGCAGCACCCATTTTACTTTGTCAGCTCTCTCTTGCAGGGGGCTAGGTCAAGGTACTCCGGTGTACAGAAATTGCTCTTCGGCCTCCTTATGGCCTCGAGGAAGTTGCATCATTACTTCCAAGTGCACGAGATCACCGTCGTCACCCGCCACCTGTAGCAATGGATACTACATAACCTGGACGCAATCGGGAGGATTCTGGAATGGGCCTTGGAGCTTTCGAGCTTTGGTTTGAAGTTTGAAAGTACTTCGACAATCCAAAGCAGAGTCTTGGCAGAGTTCATTGTAGAATGGACCTCGACGCCTGATGAAGAGATCCAGGAGACCACTCTTCCCGGCAAGGAAACAAGCCGCAACTGGATTATGTACTTTGACGGGGCTTTCTCGCTGCAAGGCGCCGGTGCTGGTGTGCTGCTCGTCGCACCCACCGGAGAGCACCTCAAGTATGTAATCCAGATGAACTTTCCCAGGGAGATGTCCACGAATAACACTGCCAAATATGAGGGATTGCTTGCCGGTCTCAGGATCGTGGCAGACCTCGGGGTTAAGAAGCTCATCATCAGGGGTGATTCGCAGCTTGTCGTCAGACAAGTCAACAAAGATTATCAAAGCCCGTTGATGGAGGCCTACGTGGATGAGGTGAGGAAGCTGGAGGAGCGTTTTGACAGTATATAGGCGGAGCATGTTTCCCGAGTGGAGAACGAGATCGCCGATTATCTGTTGAACCACGCTGCCCTCAAACTACATGTGGAACCAGGTACTTTTGTGCTTCGGTTAACTCAACCATCCGTTGAACCATCAACAGAGCAGAACAAGTGGAGGAAATCAGGCACCGGCAAGTACTTTCCCACCGAACTCCCAGGAGCCGCTAGCAAAGATGCTGCCGTGGACACTGAGCCTGCCGTGGGGCAACCGACTCCGACAGGACATCAAGCCCTGGCCATAGAGACAGTCGCTCCCATGACAGAGGAAATGCCTTTAGTCCTTGCCGTAGATCCCTAGGCTCTGACATGGGCACAGCATACCGTCTGATTCCTCCAAACAGGGGAGCTTCCTGAGGAGCAGGAAGAAGCAGAGAAAGTAGCCTGTCGGTCTACCATGTACCAGTTCGTTGACAACATTCTGTACAGAAAAAGACCAAACGGCGTGAAATTGAAGTGCATTCCCCAGGAGGAAGGACTAGAGCTGATGGCAGAGATACATGGAGGCATATGTGGCTACCACATAGGGTCGAGGGCCCTTGCCGGCAAGGCTTTCCAGCAAGGTTTCTTCTGGCCCACTGCCCTCCAGGATGCAACGGCACTAGTAACCAAGTGTGAAGCGTGTCAGTTCCATTCAAAGAAGCTTCATCAGCCAGCTCAAGCCCTTCAAACAATCCTCTCTCCTGGCCATTTTTGTCTGGGGGCTCGACATACTGGGCCCTTTCTCCCGCGCTGTTGGGGGCTTTGAGTACTTGTATGTTGCAATCGACAAGTTCACAAAGTGGCCGGAGGTGGAAGCAGTGAGGAAGGTGGCAGCGCAGTCAGCTGTCAAATTCTTCAAGGGGCTAGTCTGCCATTTTGGTGTACCAAACAGAGTCATCACCGATAACTGCACACAGTTCACAAGCCTCCCCTTCATGCAATACATCGATGACCTCGGCAGCAGGGTCTATTTCGCTTCCGTGGCACACCCACGGAGCAACGGCCAGGCGGAGAGGGAAAATGCTGAAGTGCTGCAAGGCCTAAGGACAAACACTTTTGACAGGCTGCACAAAAGCAGAAGACGCTGGATTGATGAGCTGCCGATGGTTCTTTGGTCGATCAGGAAGACGCCAAATCGAGCCACCGTCCAGACACCCTTTGCCCTGGTATACGGAGCAGAGGTTGTTCTCCCCACGGAACTCACATACAGGTCACCTCGAGTGCTCGCTTATGACGAGCTTGAGCAAGAGCGATTGCGGCAAGATGATGCAACGCTCCTCGAGGAAGATCGTCTTTGGGAGGCTGTGAGAGCAGCGCGCTACCAGTAAGCCTTGCGCCGCTACCATAGCCGCAAGGTTCATGCCCGAAGCTTTGAGGAAGGCGACCTTGATCTTCGGCGCGTTCAATCGGCCAAGAGTTCCAACAAGTTGACGCCGAAGTGGGAAGGCCCTTATCGGGTAATACAAGTCACCAAGCCCAGCGCAGTCCGCCTGGAGACTGAAGATGCCATTCCGGTGAGAAACTCCTGGAACATCGAGCATCTTCGCAAGTTTTACCCATAAGGCGCGGCTGTCGGGCCCCCGGCAGACCACCTTTTGTACAAGCCTTGCCTGCAAGGCATGTAACCCTCTGTACAAAGCCAGGCGCAGACCCTGAGCATAAATAAATGAAGCGCTGGCGCCCTAAGTTATAGCACGCATGCTAGGTTGAGTCTCTCCCTCGGTTAGGGTTGATAGTGCTTAGCGGAGACTAACCCCTAGCATAGAGGTCGAGTGCGCGTCTCTCTGTTCCTTTCCGTCCTCTTTGGTTCGCAGGGTACATGGACATTTCTGCTGAGCTATTTGGAAGAAAGAGAACAAGTCGGTGCTCCGGTCCCGGCCAGCCAAGGTTGCCGGGGGCTGAAGACACAAGGGTCCAACCACGGCAAGCCAAGGTTGCCGGGGGGCTGCAGATTCAGATAAGTTCTTTACCCCCTGTTGTGCATTTCCGTACGGGATTGGGACGTGTGAAACCCTGTTTTATTCCTAGGCTATCCTGCTCCCCTTTTACTGTACCCAAGAACTATCCCTTGGATCAGAATTTGGTTGTAGTCACAGTGACAAGGAAGCAACCATAGGGCCTAACCCTACTTCGCCCCTGCCTCCGCCAAGAGCGTGAGTATGGTCGAACGGAGTAAGGGGACGGCAAGGCCTGTTGCCGGGCGACAATGTTTATCTTAAAAATAACAAGGATTCGTTCCTTGGTATGAGCTTCGCTCACGCACAAAGAACCCGGCAAGCACCCTTTTTTCACTAACACGTCCCATACAGGTGCAGTTCGTACGGAATGAAAACATGAGCAAGGGGATTATAAGTTTTAAATTTAACTAACGCCTGTAGGCTTACAAACTAAAAAGAGATAAGGTGCCCGTAATCCCTTTCTTGTCCCTCTCCCCAGGAAACGGAACAAGATGGCAGGAAGGCAAAAGGAGTGCCTAGGCGAGGTACGAGCAGCAGAAGACACCAAGAGAACATCCCGGTGGCCGTCCGGAAGAGGGCTGGTTATGATGGTGCCAGGAGAAGGGCCGAAAGATGAGGCAGCGGACCGGCAATACACTATGAAGGCATTGGTGTCATCGTACTCCGACTTGACGGCCCGCCACCCGCCTTCTCTGGCCTTCCCAGATCAGCCACCCAAGGAGGCAACCCCGAGAAGTTCAAGGAGCTGGTCCCACCCCCCGCAAATTGCTCTGCCAGGTGGAAGGGCCAGGTGCATATGCTGCTGCTGCCAGCGCCGCCCAGGGATGGTGTGTCCGACGCCTAGTCGGACCCGTCATCCTCCCGCTTGACGCCCTCATCGTCGCTGTCGCTGTCCTCCTCGCCACTCTTGCTTGAGGAGGAGTCTTCATCATCGGAGGAGCTCTCCACGCAACACCTCAGGTGAGTTCCAAAGTGCTCGAAGACCTTGACGGAGAGCAGGCCATTCTCCATTAATTTGAAGTGGATAACGAGCCCCTCCGACAGGCTGTGGGCACGAGCGAAGGCCTTCCATCCGCGACGAAGATACATGACGTGAGGGGCGGGGAAGTCAACGTCGACCAGCATGCTGCCATTCCCGCAGCCCCTCATGTGCCTCAGAGCCTGTGGCGGGTCGAGCTCCATCTCCCTAGCGAACAGAGTAGGGAGACAAAGATGACGGAGCACTGGCCGGTACAACCTGATGATGAGCTCGCGGGGCTGATCTCTGACGTGGCCCTCCATTAGGGGAGGGGGCGTTGGTGGAGGCGAGGCCGGTGTGCCGCCCCGTCCTCCTCTCCCCCGAACTCCACGGCGGCCTCGGCTTCGCCCCCTCCCCCTTCCCCTCGCGGCCGGCTCTGCCGCCATGTGGTCTTGGGAAGGAGGGGCACGCTGTCGAGCAGAGACCCTCGTCGCCGCCATCGGATCACCGGCGCGCCCTCTCGCCATAGCAATGGATGGAGAATGGAGACGAAGGGGAGACGCGAGGAGATGCTTTTCCTCCTACCCTTGAGTCCCTTTTTATAGTTGGGAGGGGGAGGCCGAAGGACTAGCCCCACGCTCCTGAAGAGCCCGCTCGGATCCGGCTCATAAAAGTGGCAGCAGGTGAGGTCATCGACCGCCCTCCTCTCCCAATCAAGGACGCGTGAGTATCGGCCCGCGCACGCCTTCCCATATTCCATGCGTCTGTCACCAACCCCGCACCATACATGCGGCGTACGTGGTGCAAGGGGCGGGCATAGTGGGAAACGTGGAAGGACGGTTCCAAGGCGGAGAAAGTAAATGAGCAGCGGCCCTGCAGTCTTAAAGGGACACGTGAGCCGCCTCTTTACTATTCACCGTAGGATGACGCAGGCATGCTTCGGTCACCCCGCGCACGATCCCCACATCACGCTTTCAACGCAGGTCGTGAGGAAGCGCAGTGGACGAAGGAGTTACTGCGCGAAAAATCCGCCCCGCCTGCCCGCGCACCGTTCTGGGCATAGCCCAACAACGCGTCGCGCTTATGTGTGGCCCAGGCCCGGGGGCTCCTGTCGGTGTACAAAAGTAGGGGCTCTCCTTTGTGCCCCTTTACTTGTGCGCGGGCAATCGGAGCCGCGCTCGTGGCCACACTTTGCACGGCAGAGGAGAGAAGCCAAAGCTACAAGACGATCAAAGACACGCCAAGACAGAGACACAAGAAGCAAGAGTGCGAGGTAGACTCCCCCCGGCAAGACCCTTGCCGGGGCGGCCTCCACAGCCCCGGCAAGAGCCTTGCCGAGGCAACTTGCCCAACACCAGCAGAGCGCGCCACCCTTGAGCCCGAGGGTTTCAACGCCATCAACCACATTGGAACCAGGGCTCGGGAGGCACCTCCATGGTGGCATACGGATCTTCGTGAAGATCATAAACACACAAGATCAGATAAGGACCAGAATACGACAATCCTCGGCAAGATCCTTGCCAAGGAAATGATGAGGACATGAATACCATTGTTACACCCACAGCCCCTACTGTTACATATACTGGGCCAATTACTAGGGCTCGCGCACGCCAATTAAATCACCAGGTACTTTTGTTTCTTGGTAATGATTCTAATGTTCATGAGAATATGATGTTGCCTAAATTGGATACATTTGTTTTGCTTTCAAATGAAGGGCCTAGCTTGGAGAAGGATGAACATTGGAGCAAGAACACGCATGGAGTTGATGGCATGCGCAAGGGGATCAAGAATGGAGTTACAAGTGATGATTTCAGGACTTTGAAGCCACCATAAGGAGTGCATGAAGCCTTGGACGAAATATACAAGATGCCACTTCATAAATTTCGTCTAGAGGCTATTCTATGTGCTGCATCACCTTATTATTGGGCCAAGCCCATGTATTTTCGAAATACTTAAGCATAGGCTGTTTTTAGAGTCCGTATGTGTGGGGAAACAAGAGTGAGGGTTGGTTTTGGACCCCTCCTACAAGGGCCACGAAATTCCCCCTTCTTCCTCCATATATACAGCCCTTAGGGCGTCGTTTAGACTTTGGGTTTTGCTTAGATTAAAAATTCGCCATAGCTGCAACTTCACGCACTTCGTTTTGTTCAACGACCAGACCAAGGCGTCATAGAACCCCGCCTTGATCAATAAAGCTTTCCTCTTATATTCGCAATATCCAGATTGCAATCTTAGTTTCTTGCTTGTTCTTCGTTTGCTGCGAAATGTGACCTTCGTGGTCGGAGTTGATCGTGCTCTGGCGTGGTCAATAACCTCTCGGAGTTGGTTTAGCGATTGCTAAGGCGCGACGTCCTCGCACGTTCGTAGTCAGATCGTCAAAGTCGACTTCATCCTAAACGATAGCCACCATCTCATCAAAAGATGGGACACCTTTGCCTCTATCAAGTGGTATCAGATTTCCAGGTTGCTCGGTGAGATTTTATAGTTTTTTGTAGTTTAGATCGAGTATGTTCTTCATACCTATAGTCCATGAAAAAGCCAAAAAAATCAGGGTTAGTTCATCCCATCCGAACCAATCTGAGCATTTGCATAATCTTTTCTGTATTTGCTTTGTTGAATTTGCGGTTGCATCGTCACGTCAAGTTGCTGGTCTTAGCGTCTAGTCCTTTAGAGTTTCGAGTTCTGTTCACAGGTTGTCACATCGCCACTGCCATATATCACCACCGCATCATCATCGTTGCTCCTGCCATATACCACCACCACATATTCACCGCCAATCCGAGTCCATATACGCCACCACATATCCGCCGCCATCACGCCAATAAGAGTCCACCTGCAACATATATCCGCCACCAGTCCAAGTTCCACCACATTCATCTCTGCCACCAGTCTGAGTTCCATTAGTTTCATCTCCGCCACAAGTTCTATTCCGAGTCCAGTATTTTGTTACTCTGTTTTGGATTTCCAGATCACGCCATACTCCGAGTCATGACAGAGAAGGACTCCCCAACTTCCGTGCTACCCACAATAGAGAAATAGTTCCAAACTCAAAAAAAAACTAAGTCTGGAAAATTCTGGCTAGGCAGTTTTTAGACCATTTGTAGACTTTTTCAAAAAAATTGTTATGAGCAAAAAAAGAGGAAAAAAGTGCAAAAAAGGAAAAAAATAGAAAAAAATTCAGAGTGTGCTCCTCCCTTGTTTACGTGTCGCTACCGTGATTTTGTTGGTGTTCTAGGCTCACGTCTCTAGCACAGTCTAGCCTAGGACCAACCGACAAGATCACGTCGTTGAGCGTTTATTCAACTTTGCATCATCAATTGATTATTGCTGACCCTTTTGCTACCATATTATGAGCCTTCTCAGCTCCACATACATCTACGTCGTATGCTTGACTCTCCACGTAATCGCTCTATCCAAGCTTTGAGAGTTTTGACTACAACGGTTGCCGATCACCGCTTCTTTGGGTAAGAACTGTAAGAATTTGAGATTTGCTTGACGGTTTGTGACACCCACCACCACCTCTTGTTAGTAGTCTGTAGGATCATATTCTTGTGTGTTTCTATTGCTGCTAACCATGCCAGGATCACAAGTCGATTTAGACCGATTTGGGAGAACATGACGAATAAGGAGTTGCATGATAAATTTCAGCAAATAATGAGTGGACAGGTGCAAGATGTGCTAAACAGATTTGAAGAGTCCATGGAGAAGATAGATGGCATGAAGAAGATGTTCGAAACAAAGCTCGATAACAAGTTTAATGAATTGCTTGCGCGTCTTCCACCACCGACACCCGCTGGACCTAACGCACCTCTACAACAATAACGACTACCTCCATGTCGCGAAAAGCCCTCCGCTGAGCGAGCCGTGTCCCTCTTGCGCTTGGCCAAAATGTTGGTGCTGCTGTTGATACTTCTGTGGCTCCTTCTGCTGATGCGGAGGAGGATGATTATGTGGGAGATTACGAGGATGAAGTTGATCAAACTCAGAAGTACGTGCAACCACCACCACCAAAACCACCAGGTCGTCCACATGCAAATATTGGCAATGTTAGGGCTCCCCCTCAGGTACGAGATCATGACCATCTCCCTAAACTGAAATTGAATATTCCACCATTTGAGGGTAGATATTTTCCTGATATATATCTTACTTGGGTGTTAGAAACTGAACAACGATTTACATGTTTACAATATCCTGAGGAGAGACGTGTTCCTGCCGCAGTTTGTGCTTTCACTAGCTTTGCATGTGTTTGGTGGTCTGAACATTGTAGATTATATCCTGTTCCAGCTACTTGGGCTACTTTGAAAACTACTATGCGTACTCGTTGGGTTCCACCATATTATCAACGTGAATTACTTCAAAAATTGCAGCGCTTAAGACAAGGAAAAAATTCTGTACAAGAATATTATCAGGAGTTACAAACTTGCTTGATTAGATGTGGTATTGTTGAGGAGAATGAAGCTATGCTTGCACGTTTTATGGGTGGATTAAATAGAGAGATTCAGACCACTCTAGAGTATAAGGATTATAATAATATCACTCGTTTATTCCATCTTGCTTGTAAAGCTGAACATGAAGTGCAGGATCGACAGGCATTAGCGCGAACTAACTTTTCTGCAGGTCGACCTTCATCATGGACACCACGTCCATCATCTAATTCCACTGCACCATCACCTCCTTCAGATGCCACCTCCAACCGTGATACAAGAAAGCGGCGAGAACCACCATTATCGCCAAGAGCACACCTACCAGCCTGCACAGAGCTCTTCTTCTTCCATGGCGTCAACAGGGCACACAAGTGATATTATTTGTCGTCGTTGTAAGGGAAGAGGACATTTTATGAGAGAATGCAAATCTCAGCGTGTGATGATTGCTCTGAGGATGGTGGGTATGAGTCCGCTATTGACTATGATGAGGAGACTTTGGCTCTTATTACACATGAAGAACACGGTGGAGATGATTACGATCATGAGGCGTAATACATGGCTCTCAAGATCTTGACATTATGAATGTTTAGTTGCTCAACGTGTTTTGAGTGTGCAGGTCACACAAGCTAAGCAAAATCAGAGGCACAATTTGTTCCATACCAAGGAGTTGTGAAGGAACATTCATGCGGCGTCATCATAGACGGAGGGAGCTGCAACAACTTGGCTAGCATGGAGATGGTGGAGAAGCTTTCTCTCACCACAAGACCACATCCACATCCTTACTACATCCAATGGTTCAACAACAGCGGCAAGGTTAAGGTAACACGTACTGTTTGGGTGCATTTTAGTATCTCTACATATGTTGATTATGTTGATTGTGATGTGGTACCTATGCAAGCATGTTCCTTATTACTTGGTAGACCATGGCAATTTGATAGAAATTCCGTACACCATGGTAGAAACAATCAGTATACTCTTGTTCATAAGGATACAAATATTACTTTGCTTCCTATGACTCCTGATTCCATTTTGAAAGATGATATTCATAGAGCTAATAAAGCAAAACAGGAGAAAAATAAGAGTGAAAATCAGATTGTGGCAAAAGAATTTGAGCAACAAATGAAGCCTAATAATAAACCATCTGGTGTTGCTTCTGAAATTAAATAGAAAAGTGCATGTTTACTTGCCACCAAATCTGATATTGATGAGCTAGAATTTAGCAAACCTGTTTGCTATGCTTTTGTGTGCAAAGAGGCATTATTTTCATTCGAGGACGTGCCTTCCTCTTTGCCCCCTGTTGTCACTAACATTTTGCAGGAGTTCGCTGACGTCTTTCCACAAGACGTGCCACCGGGATTACCACCTATTCGAGGAATTGAGCATCAAATTGACTTAATTCCCAGTGCAGCGCTACCCAACCGTGCACCATACCGTACCAATCCAGAGGAGACGAAGGAGATTATGCGTCAAGTACAGGAGCTGCTCGACAAAGGTTATATACGCGAATCTCTTAGTCCTTGTGTTGTTCCTATTATACTAGTGCCTAAAAAGGATGGTACGTCGCGTATGTGTGTTGATTGTAGAGGCATTAATAATATTACTATTCATTATCGTCATCCTATTCCTAGGCTAGATGATATGCTTGATGAAATGAGTGGCTCTACAATATTCTCCAAAGTAATTCGTATGAAATTGGGAGATGAATGGAAAACAGCATTTAAAACTAAGTTTGGTTTATATGAGTGGTTAGTCATGCCTTTTGGGTTAACTAATGCACCTAGTACTTTCATGAGACTAATGAACGAAGTTTTACGTGCTTTCATTGGACGATTTGTGGTAGTCTATTTTGATGATATACTGATTTACAGCAAATCTTTGGTAGAACATTTGGAACATTTACGTGTTGTTTTTATTGCTCTACGTGATGCACGTTTGTTTGGTTACCTTGGAAAGTGCACCTTTTGCACTGACCGAGTATATTTTCTTGGCTATGTTGTTACTCCACAGGGAATTGAAGTTGATAAAGCCAAGATTGAAGCTATTGAGAGTTGGCCGCACCCCAAAATGGTCACACAAGTGAGGAGTTTCCTTGGCCTCGCTGGTTTCTATAGGCGTTTTGTGAGAGATTTCTGCACCATTGCTGCACCTCTCAACGAGCTTACAAAGAAGGATGTGCCTTTTGTTTGGGGTACCGCACAGGAAGAAGCCTTCACGGTATTGAAAGATAAGTTGACACATGCTCCTTTACTCCAACTTCCTGATTTTAATAAGACTTTTGAGCTTGAATGTGATGCTAGTGGAATTGGATTAGGAGGTGTGTTATTACAAGATGGCAAACCTGTTGCATACTTTTCTGAAATATTGAGTGGGCCTAGTCTGAACTATTCTACTTATGATAAAGAATTATATGCTCTTGTTCGGACTTTAGAAACATGGCAACATTATTTATGTCCCAAAGAATTTGTTATACATTCTGATCATGAATCTTTGAAACATATTAAAAGTCAAGCTAAACTGAATCGTAGACATGCTAAATGGGTGGAATTCATTGAGACTTTCCCTTATGTCATTAAACACAAGAAGGGTAAAGAAAATGTTATTGTTGATGCTTTGTCTCGTCGCTATACTATGCTTTCCCAACTTGATTTCAAAATATTTGGTTTGGAGACCATCAAAGATCAATATGTGCATGATGCTGAATTTGAAGATGTATTGCAGAATTGTAAAGAAGGTAGAACATGGAACAAGTTCGTCGTTAACGATGGATTTGTGTTTCGTGCTAACAAGCTATGCATTCCAGCTAGCTCCGTTCGTCTTTTGTTGTTGCAGGAGGCGCATGGAGGAGGACTAATGGGACACTTTGGCGTGAAGAAGACTGAGGATATACTTGCTACACATTTCTTTTGGCCAAAGATGAGATGGGATGTTGAGCGTTTTGTTGCTCGCTGCACTACATGTCAAAAAGCAAAGTCACCACTCAATCCTCATGGTTTATATATGCCTTTGTCTGTACCTAGTGTTCCTTGGGAGGATATATCTATGGACTTTGTTTTAGGTTTACCTCGAACAAAGAAGGGGAGGGATAGAATATTTGTTGTCGTGGATAGATTTTCGAAAATGGCACACTTTATACCATGTCATAAAAGCGATGATGCTGTTAATGTTGCTGATTTGTTCGTTCGGGAAATTATTCGCTTGCATGGTGTGCCAAATACTATTGTTTCAGATCGTGATAGTAAATTCCTTAGCCACTTTTGGAGATGTTTATGGGCTAAGTTGGGGACTAAACTGCTTTTTAGTACTACTTGTCACCCCCAAACTGATGGACAAACTGAAGTAGTCAATAGAACATTGTCTACTATGCTTAGGGCTGTTTTGAAGAATAATAAGAAAATGTGGGAAGAATGCTTGCCTCATATTGAATTTGCTTATAATCGTTCATTGCATTCTACTACTAAGATGTGCCCTTTTGAAATTGTGTATGGTTTCCTACCTCGTGCACCTATTGATTTGTTGCCTCTTCCATCTTCGGAGAAGGTTAATTTCGATGCTAAAGAATGTGCTGAATTGATTTTTAAAATGCATGAGTTAACTAAGGAAAACATTGAGCGTATGAATGCTAAATATAAACTTGCTGGAGATAAGGGTAGAAAACATGTTCTGTTTGCACCTGGAGATCTTGTTTGGTTACATTTGCGTAAGGATAGATTTCCTAATTTGCGCAAATCAAAGCTAATGCCATGTGCTGATGGTCCTTTTAAGGTGTTAGAGAAAATAAATGATAATGCATATAAACTTGAGCTACCTGCAGATTTTGGGGTTAGTCCCACATTTAACATTGCAGATTTGAAGCCTTATTTGGGTGAGGAAGATGAGCTTCCGTCGAGGATGACTTCATTTCAAGAAGGGGAGGATGATGAGGACATCAATACCATTGTTACACCCACAGCCCCTCTTCGTTACATATACCGGACCATTTACTAGAGCTCACAAGACGCCAATTAAATTACCGGTACTTTCGTTTCTTGGTAATGATTCTAATGTTCATGAGAATATGATGTCGCTTAAATTGGATACATTTGTTTTGCTTACAAATGAATGGCCTAGCTTGGAGAAGGATGAACATTGGAGCAAGAACACGCATGGAGTTGATGGCATGCGCAAGGGGATCAAGAACGGAGTTACAAGTGATGATTTCAGGACTTTGAAGCCACCATAAGGAGTGCATGAAGCCTTCGACGAAATATACAAGATGCCACTTCATAAATTTCGTCTAGAGGCTATTCTAGGTGCTGTGTCACCTTATTACTGGGCCAGGCCCATGTATTTTCGAAATACTTAAGTATGGGCTGTTTTTAGAGTCTGTATGTGTGGGGAAACAAGAGTTAGGGTTGGTTTCAGACCCCTCCTCCAAGGGCCACGAAACCCCCCCCCCCCCTTCCTCCATATATACAGCCCTTAGGGCATCGTTTAGACTTTGGGTTTTGCTTAGATTAAAAGTTCTCCATAGCTGCAACTTCACGCACTTCGTTTGTGTTCAACGACTGGACCAAGGCGTCACAGAACCCCACCTTGATCAATAAAGCTTTCCTCTTATATTCGCAATATCCAGATTGCAATCTTGGTTTCTTGCTTGTTCTTCGTTTGCCTGCAGGAAACAGACCTTCGTGGTCAGGTTGATCGTGCTCCGGCGTGGTCAATAACCTCTCGGAGTTGGTTTAGCGATTGCTAAGGCGCGACGTCCTCGCACGTTCGTAGTCGGATCGTCAAAGTCGACTTCATCCTAAACGATAGCCACCATCTCATCAAAAGACGGGACACCTTTGCCTCTATCAGGAAATCCACGAGACCTCCAGCAAGATCCTTGCCGGGGATGACCATGATGTCACGGCAAGACCCTTGCCGGGGCCCCGGCTAGACCCTTGCCGAGGACATCAGCAGGGCTGCAGTCAGGCCCGCGTCTGCCAAGACTCCACCGTCATTCCCATACAGCTGCCAACCCAGCCAGCCAGGCAAGCACCTGCGTGGCAACGTGCGGCCTCTAGACCAACTCAGCAAGCACCTGCATGGTGGCATGCAGATCTTTGTGAAGACCCTACCACCGCACCAGCTCAGTAGCCTGCCAGCTTACATGGCACCGAACGCCTCGTTGCCTCGGACGCGCGTCGAAGCCAGGGGAGGCGGCGACGGATGGGTTGGGCCTCGTTACGGTCCCCAATAAAGCAAGGGGACACCTTAGGAGCACATTTAATGCGTTTCGTCCCGTAATGGAGGGCGATAAGCTTAGCCACTGTAACACTTTCCACCTCCAGTGTGCCACTATGGCGTCCCCTTTTTCTATAAAAGGAGGCCCGAGACATACTGGAGGAGGATTCGGCTTTTTCGACTACGCACGCACAGTACCTAGTTCAAGAACACAAGAACACTCCAATATACACCAAAGTAGGACTAGGGTATTACGCATCCTCGCGGCCTGAACCTGGGTAAACGATCTTTCTGTTGGCTCCTAGACCCGCTCTTTCCACAACCTCGCGCCTGCCGACCGTAGTAGGGATTCCAGTGACCCCATAGGTGTCATTCACACTGACAGTGATCATCGACATATATTCCCTATCTATATCTCACGCACACAAATACACGCACGAAATCACACACCCCCCCCCCCCCAAAACACTCACAAACGCACACACCATCTCTCTCTAGGTTTGTATCTCTCTCGCACACACCCATTTAGGTGGGGTACGTGCACGAAGAGAAGAGGTGCTCTTTTAGGCAAATAGCAAAAATAATTCCAAAATTTGCCGTGTGAATATTAGAAAAGTTGTCGTTAGAATTTTTGCCATGCTTCTCTACAAATCAAAATGTTTTAAGCTTGTCATTGTAAGTACAATGGCCTCCTCTTGCTTGTCCAACTCGATCTTCTACCCCTCAATTTCCAGCTTCTTCTCCACTCTCTTCTGGTCCCAATCCATCATCTCCTTTTGTTTATCCAACATGAGCTTGTATCTCTCCTCTTTCTGTTTTTCCCTCGCCGAAAAAATGCCTGTCAATGTGGGGGACATTTTTGTAGTCGCGGCATCACGGGAGGCCCTTTCCTTCTCGCACTTGTTTCCCAAGAATTGTCGGTTATCCTTTGGCACGGTGGCTCTTCCATTCTTGATGACAATATCTTCCTCTTTTTCTTGTCCAACCCAATTGATTAGTGGGAGCTTGAGCCATCATACCTCTTCTTGCCATCCTTGAGATCGACCACAAGTTGTGTCCACTTTGATTTTTCATTCAATATGACCCAACAATTTAAATGTCTTCTTCTTATTTTCTTGATGCATAGCTGCCGCCACCACCGACTAGCAAACAAAATATGTGGAAGCTTGAGAATGTAACAAAAACAAGCACACACAAATGATGACAAGATGAAGTGATTTAGCTTACGTGAGGTTCCACTCCCATCCCACTTTGAGGGAGGTCGGTCAGTTATGATAAGTAGCCGACATACTTGTTCACATCCCCTTGAATGATCCCCCGTCAATGTTGGAGAGATGCCACATTACAGTTGGTCATGATAGGATGTGGCGGCTCCACATATTCCTTTTGTTCGTGATACTCCTTTCAAATCTTCTCCCAATACTTGTTCCCGTTTTGCTTGGTGTCGCATATTGGATCCATTGTTGTGGACGACCTAGTTTTTAACAACAAGGTGTCCCAAAAACTTGAGAATGTCGGCCTCTTGCCTTTGCCATCTTTTCCTTCTTCTTCTTCTTCTTGCTCGGTTTGGAGTCGGATGATGTCCCAACTTCAAATGTGGTGCAAGATGTGTCCCCCAATTCGTAGTCCATTTGTGTTAGACCTTGATTGTCATTGATCATGTCCAATGGATACATCTCCTAAATGATCATGGTTTACAAGCATTCATCATGTCTAAAATGAAATAATGGCATATGCAAAGTTGATCGAACAGGAGCAAAAACACATCGATTATGGTTGTGTTATTCCGTCGAACAGGCTGTGGGCAGACCGGCCGCCGCCGGTGTCGTGCTCATCCACGCCCAAACGTGCTACGGCGAGTGGCATAAGTCCATCGCCGGCATCTACGTGGGAGAAAAGCTCTCTGGAATGCCCCAAACGGGCGTCGGATTCTCCTCTTTCCCAATGTGGTCCGTCGGTGCAATCCGCGTTGGCGGACGGATGGATGGCATGTAGAGTCCCGGGCGCGGCGGGGGAGGGGGGACAGCTACACATCCATGTCTGCACCTCCCTGCGACATAGTAGCTGCTTCCCTCTCTTGCTGTCGGCGTCGCCGCATCTTCTGGGCGATGTTATCCGGCTTGCACGACAAAGTCGGGGATGGCACACCGATGGAACAGGCGGAAACAGTCTCCGTCGCGGCGGTCGGGGACAGCCTGGACGACATCTAGGGCAGCGGGTCGGGACTGGCAGTGAGGATGGGGAGTAAGGGTGGCGATTGGCGAGGGCTCCAACCCAGGAAAGGTAGGAGGGAGGCTAAAGGAGGAGGAAGGATTTGATGGATTTGCTGCAAATTGTGATGGGGCGGGGCTGTCGGGGATGACATGGTGTACGAGCCGGGGAGCCCCCTTATCAACCACATATTTGGGCTGGATTTGAGGGGTGTCGGTCAGCCCGGGTGTTTGAGACCCGTTTAAGGAGCCCATATAGGTCGCATTTTTGTAACCGGGCAGTTCCGCGGATGTTTGAGGCGAGTTTAGGGCGTCTGGTTGTAGATGCTCTAAGCAACTGGTATTGTACTCCCTCCATTTTTAAATATAAGTCTGTTCAGAGATTTCAATATGGACTACATACGGAACAAAACGAGTGAATTTACACTCTAAAATATGTATATATACATCCGTATGTACTCCCTCCGTTTTTTTTACTCCGCGTATTAGGTTTGGTCAAAGTCAAGATTTAAATTTTTTGACAAAGTTTATAGACAAAAATATTAACATATACAATAACAAATCAATACCAGTAGATTTATTATTGAATGTACTTCCACTTCATATAGATTTGTTATGGTAATATTTATATTCCTTTCTATAAACTTGGTCAAATTTTAGTAAGTTTGACTTCAATCAACTCTAATATGCGGAGTAAATAAAAACGGAGGCAGTAGTTCTTATTGAAATCTTTAAAAAAGACTTATATTTAGAAATGGAGGGAGTACAATGGTGGCTTCATTAGTGCATTGTGCACATGTCTACAAAAATTGATGTATCAAATCTCCTGAACTGTAGTTGGTGTGCCAAAGTGTAAGTGTGGACGTGGAACAATCCTGGTATTTCGAGTCGATTGTGCTGCATTAGGCGGGGACCCGATGTTGTTTCACGGCGTGATGGAACAGCGCATACTGTGTAGTGAGTGTGCACCAAAATCCTTTAATATGTACTAATAATGCCTTGCGTACAACAGCATATACGGCGTTCAATACGACCCCAGTCTCCGATTCTAATGACAACGAGCGCGCGACGATAACGTGAGCACATGATGATGAGCGCTCCGAAGTTGTAAAGAGGAGCCGGGAGGAAAGAAAAGAGGAGAATCTAAGCCTAGCCCCCCCCCCGCTTAGCCCCTCCGTCGGCCACCCGGCCGCGGAGGCCTCACGCCGTGCCCACTCCGGTCACGGCATCCACCATAGACGTCCCGATGGCTCTCGCAGATCTGAATTTCGACATAGGTCAAGATTTCACCGCCGAAGTGTGGAGGAAATGGGGAGTACCCATCAACTTTGAAGAATGTAAAGATAGGGAGGAATTCGTTTTGGTTGCTGAGTTCACCCGTTCGCGGATCAGGCTCACAGTGGAATCTGTTGCCACTATCCTCCTGTCCTGTTTCAGTGGCCGAGCATCCCTGTTCAAGGTTCAATTGCTTCAAAATTGGTCTTCTCGGTTCTCGGTTTCATCCAAAGAAGTGGGTTTCTCTATCATTAAAGGAGGTAACATCTCTCTACCTCTTCTCAATATCAACTTTCTCCTATGGGGCTCTGGAGGCCCTAATTCTTCCTGGGAACTTGATCAATATCTCCAAGGAAAGGAAGATGAATGGACTCATGTCTTCCGCAATCACCCTAGAAAATCTTACCTTCAGGCTCTTAGATCCCCCACTTCTTACATCCTAAATGCCCCCACCCCGATTAGATCTCCAGATCGATCTCACCAGCATCATATTGCTCATCCTTCCGACCGTGATCGTCGCCCGGATTCATTCAAGGATAGTAATGCAAGGGCGGGCATTCCATCCATTCAAACCGTGTTTAATGGGCTTTATTGCGTCAGGTGCCTCATGCATGGTCATCTCAGGCCCAGCTGCACTAATAGAATTAAATGTAGGACATGTAAGCATTGGGGCCACATCGCCCGGGACTGTTTCTCTGCTAAGTAGCCCAACCCAAGCCTAGTTCTTCAGCCCACTATGTCTTAGCCCACCGCCAACGCGACACCGAATCTAGTGATTTCGAGGCAAACCTCCACTGTTGCCGCGAATGAGACTAATCAGCCGGTCAGAGGGGCAGTCATTACCCCTGCCTACCAAGGAAACAGAGGAGACGCCTCGATTTCCATCGAAGAGGGCATCCGCCATTACAATCCTGCCACTCCATCCATCGCCCAAAGATTGAGAGCTGCGACCATCCAAGGCAGTTCTCATTCCCCTTCTCTCCACCTCGCAATCCACCCTTCTTCCCCCTCAACCGCGCAATCCATGGCTGCCTTCCCGTTCGACCCTAGCCCCTTCATCCCTGTCGGTCACCACCGCGTTGACGTCGCGGGTAGGCCGGCGCGCATTCATATCCTAACTGGAGCGGTCCCTGCGGCGCATGAAGAATGGGGCCATTGCTACCATCGTGCTGATGCCCAACCTGCCGGTCTAGTTTGCTACTGAGGTACTCTCTGATTTTCTTACTGATGTTAAGCACCTGGGGTTTTCTGAGATATCGCCCTGCCCATTTGGACAAGCCTACGTCAAGCTCGATAGTGTGTTTGATCGGGATGAGCTAGTCAACAGCAGCCCGCACCCCTTCACAGATGTGCATGTCATTTTTGAGAAACACAATCAAGGTCTGAATTGGCGTAAACTAAATCTTAGCAGAGATGTGTGGATTTTGTTATGTGGATTTCCTTTGGACCGCCGCAGCATTCATGAGATTAGCAATGCTATCAGTAGGTTTAGCAAGTTTGTGATGTGGGATAGGAACAGGAGTACTCGAGCAATCTTATGGTCAAAATAAAGGTGGAAGAACTGCGAGATATTCCTTCCAGCATCACTATTGGAGAAGGAGATGATACTGCTACCCTCTCGGTACCTGTGGTGATACTACAAGACACTCCATTAGGAAGAGAAGCACCTGATGAAGACCCGATTCCTGCATTTGGTAACCCTCACCCAGTTCCTGCTCAAGCTCATTTCCATCAGAACCAACATAATCACTTTCTGGGGCCACTGCAATTCCATGAGCAAGATGCAGTACAAGCACCAGTTCAGAACCCGATTTTGGATCTTCAGTTAGGAATTCAGGTTGATGAGGAGGAGGAAATGGCAGAGCTTCCTGGATGGGGACACTGGGCCATGCCAGCAGAACAAGGACTTGCTGACCAGGAATTACATGATGGAGAGTTTTTACATTTGCATGATCTGATAGAGCCCATGGAAGAAGACCATGTCCACCCTGATGTGGAGCAGCTACCAGCTAACAGTAATGTCACTGTCTCCGATGTGCCACCAAATATTAGTGCTGAAATTGCAAACTCTGTTGTTGGGCCTTTCGCGCCTCTTGCCCCTCTGCTACCTGATTTGAATGATGATATTGGACAGTTTGGGCCTGAGGAACCTGTTGGGCCCATTATGGCCCAGGTTCTTCCCAATGTGGCAGTTCTTGATGAGATGAGCCTGGTTGTGCCACCACATGAAGATCTGCATATCTCTGCCATCCTGAATAATCAATATGTGGTCCTCAACTCCCACATGGTGGATCCCATGCATTTAGAGAGTTCTCTGCCTCCAAAACCCAATCTTAATCCTGAGGATGTCAACTCTAATGAACTGGTTAAACCCCTAGTTGAATCTTTTACTGTGGAAGCTGCTTAGTTGGAGGCCACTCTACCTGTGATACAAAACCAAGTTGCTCCTATTATCAGCAGGGAGGAAATTAATTCAACTATGCAATCTCACCCCCCTGCTACCAATCAATAGAATGATAATCCTGATCTCGTGATGCTTACTCAATCAGTTGATCCCATGATTTATGCTAAAGGGCAAGGTGAATCCTCTTCTTCTGATGTCTCTGCTCCACCAGGTTTTCCTATTCCTATGTTTAAGTCTGATCACTTGACTATCTCAGGGACAGGGCTGCCCTCTCCCTCTGTTCAAGAGATTGCCATAGTAGTCAAGAGAAGTACCTTGGAAAGGAAGGAGCTCAAATATGGTCCAAGCATTTTGCACCTAAAGATACCAGTAAGGACATCATTCAGGTACCAGTTGACTGGGTTAATTTCCTGTCTGTTACTTTCCTTTCACCTGAGAAGTATGATTGGGCCAAGCAGTTCATTACTTCTAAAGTTTGGGATATTATCTCTCAAAACAAGAATGAGGAGCTCTGTCTACCTTTTGCCTTGCCAGATTCATGTCCTGATAGCTCTAATATTTCTGGTATCTTGGTTACTTCCCAGGATCAGGAGAATACACCTAGTGTGTTATGTGGCTCCCAAGAAATCATTTCATCATCCACCTCTGCTATTCATCATAACAGGAAGAGGAAAGACAAGGGGCCTCTAGTGGAGACAGAGGTAAGGAGGAGTTGTCGTCCCCAAAAACTCAATAAGGGTTATAAGAAGTCTGTTTGCATGGATAAAGATTGTTTAGCTTGTCACTCTTTCCCACATCCATTACCTGCTAAGGTTATTAAGAACTTGAACACTGCTTATTGCAAGGTCAATGCATAAGATACTTCAGAAGAGAAGCTTTCCACTAAGATCAAGAAACCCAAGGTTGCTGCCAATGCAAACGAGGGGGCCAGCAAGTCCAAGGAGGGGGCCACCAAGCCCAAGGAAGGGACCATTAGTGGGAAGAGTGGACAGTAATTATGCTTAATCTCTTTAGTCAGTGTTTGTACCTGAACTTTTGGGGTAATGAGGATATTTGTGTGTGTGATGTATATCTGGGCCTTTCAGTCTATGGTTTCTATGGATCAGACTCTATATATGAGATTCCAGTATGTTATGACTCTATGGATTGATGTCTTTTTCTCTCACCTGCTTATCTTGGTTGATCTGATATTTATCTGTTGTCACTCACACTGCACATCCCAGCCTTCCACCCTTCTACTCCCAGTTTTCTATAATCCTCATGAAGAGAAATTGGAATATTTTGAATTGGAACATTAGGGGTATCAATGACCCAAAGAAATGGGACGCTCTATCTAATAAAATTGCTGAATCCAATTGCTCCATGCTATGCCTCCAGGAAACAAAGAGAGAGTTATTTGACACTTCTTATATTCGGAAATTATGTCCCAAGAACATCTCCAAATTCGAATTTCTTCCATCCATTGGTGCTTCTGGAGGATTGCTGATTGCCTGGAATGACAATCTTTTCTCAGGACAGTTGGATCACCACAATGATTTCTCATTGACCATTAAGTTTACCTGTAAACTGTCTGGGACAATGTGGAAGCTCACCAACATTTATGGACCTTGTCAGCAGGATGCAAGAATTGCTTTCCTTGATTGGTTTAAGAACTTTCATGTGGGGGGTGATGTCAATTGGCTTCTGCTAGGTGATTTTAACTACATCAGATATCCTCATAATAGAATTAGAGAAGAAGGCAACCTGAATGACATGCTCTTATTTAATGAAGCAATCAATAACCAAGCACTTGTTGAAATTCCTCTGAAAGGTAGAAAGTTCACATGGAGCAATATGCAAGATGCTCCTCTTTTGGAAAAACTGGACTCGTGTTTCACTTCAGAAGATTGGACCCTCATGTTTCCTTCCACTCAAGCCATCCCTCTTGCCAAAACTACCTTAGATCACCTCCCCATTGTTATTCAAGTGGGTACCTGCATCCCTAAAGCACAGGTTTTCAGATTTGAAAATTTCTGGTTGAAACACCCTCAATTCAAGGATGTGGTAAGAAGCATCTGGGAGCAAGATGTTCATGAAGAGGATAGTGCCAAAAGCATTGCTGCAAAATTCAAAAGGCTGAGAAAAGGTTTAAAGAACTGGGCCAAAACTATCTCAAACCACAAGCTAATTATTCAGAACATCAACTACATGATCCTATTTTATGATGTTATTGAGGAATTCAGAGATCGGTCTATCGAGGAAACTAATGGCAGAAAGATTCTGATTGAGCATTTGAGTCTTATTAATGAGCAGTAGAGAATATATTGGAAACAAAGAGCCACCATCAGAAACATCAAAATGGGGAAGGCAAACACCAAGTACTTTCAAGCTAAAGCCACTATCAAGCACAGATTTAATCATATTACTGTTTTGAGGGATGAGGAGGACTAAGAACATACACATCACCAAGCTAAAGCTGCTATCCTTTTCAGAGCTTTTAAGAAGAGATTAGGCTCTGTTTCAAAAACTGAAAACCCACTCATGCTTCAGCATCTACTTTTGCAACATGATGATTTATCAGACCTGGAACTCCCCTTACTAAGCAAGAAATTGATGATGTCATTAAGAAGATGATAGAGGCAAAGGTGTCCCATCTTTCGATGAGATGATGGATATCGCTTTGGTGGAAGTCGACTTTGACGATCCGACTACGAACGTGCGAGGACGTCGCGCCTTAGCAATCGCTAAACCAACTCCGAGAGGTTATTACCAACGCCGAGCACGATCAACCTGACCACGAGGGTCTGTTTCCTGCGAGCAAACGAAGAACAAGCAAGAAACTGAGATTGCAATCTGGATATTGCGAATATAAGATGAAAGCTTTATTGATCAAGGTGGGGTTCTGCGACGCCTTTGTCTGGTCGTTGAACACAAATGAAGTACGCGAAGTTGCAGCTATGGCGAACTTTAATCTAAACAAAACCCAAGGTCTAAACGGTGCCCTAAGGGCTGTATATATGGAGGAAGAGGGGGGGAATTTCGTGGCCCTTGGTGGAGGGGTCAGAAATCAACCCTATCTCTTGTTTACCCACACATACGGACTCTAAAAATAGCCTATACTTATGTATTTCGAAATTACATGGGCCTGGCCCAATAATAAGGTGACGCAACACCTAGAATAGCCTCGGGACGAACTTTATGAAGTGGCATCTTGTATATTTCGTCCAAGGCTTCATGCACCCATTATGGTGGCTTCAAAGTCCTGAAATCATCACTTGTAACTCCGTTCTTGTTCCCCTTGCGCATGCCATCATCTCCATGCTTGTTCTTGCTCCAATGTCCATCCTTCTCCAAGCTAGGCCCTTCATTTGTAAGCAAAACAAATGTATCCAATTTAGGCAAACATCATATTCTCATGAACATTAGAATCATTACTAAGAAACGAAAGTACACAGTAATTTAGTTGGTGTCTTGTGAGCTCTAGTAATTGGTCCAGTATGTATAGCAGCAGGGGCTATGGGTGTAACAATGGTATCGATGTCCTCATCATCCTCCCCTTCTTGAAATGAAGTCATCCTCGACGGAAGTTCATGTTCCTCACCAAAATAAGGCTTCAAATCTGCAATGTTAAAAGTGGGACTAACCCCATAATTTGCAGGCAGCTCAAGTTTGTATGCATTATCATTTATTTTCTCCAACACCTTAAAGGGACCATCAACACGTGGCATTAGCTTTGATTTGCGCAAATCAGGAAATCTATCCTTACGCAAATGTAACCAAACAAGATCTCCAGGTGCAAACACAACATGTTTTCTACCCTTATCTTCAGCAAGTTTATATTTAGCATTCATACGCTCAATGTTTTCCTTAGTTAACTCATGCATTTTTAAAATCAATTCAGCACGTTGTTTAACATCAAAATTAACATTCTCCGAAGATGGAAGAGGCAACAAATCAATAGGTGCATGAGGTAGGAAACCATACACAACTTCAAAAGGGCACATCTTAGTAGTAGAATGCAATGAACGATTATAAGCAAATTCAATATGAGGCAAGCATTCCTCCTGCATTTTCTTATTATTCTTCAAAACAGCCCTAAGCATAGTAGACAATGTTCTATTGACTACTTCAGTTTGTCCATCGGTTTGGGGTGACAAGTAGTACTAAAAGCGCTTTAGTCCCCAACTTAGCCCATAAACATCTCCAAAAGTGGCTAAGAAATTTAGTATCACGATCTGAAACAATAGTATTTGGCACACCATGCAAGCGAATAATTTCACGAAAGAACAAATCAGCAACATTAACAAATCATCGCTTTTATGACATGGTATAAAGTGTGCCATTTTCGAGAATCCATCCACGACAACAAATATGCTATCCTCCCTTCTTTGTTTTAGGTAAACCTAAAACAAAGTCCATAGATATATCCTCCCAAGGAACACTAGGTACAGGCAAAGGCATATATAAACCATGAGGATTGAGTCGTGACTTAGCTTTTTGACATGTAGTGCAATGAGCAATAAAACGCTCAACATCTCGCCTCATTTTGGCCAAAAGAAATGTGTAGCAAGTACGTCCTCCGTCTTCTTCACGCCAAAGTGTCCCATTAGTCCTCCTCCATGCGCCTCCTGCAACAACAAAAGACGAACGGAGCTAGCTGGAATGCATAGCTTGTTAGCATGGAACACAAATCCATCATTAACGATTTAACTTGTTCCATGTTCTTCCTTCTTTACAATTCTGCAATACATGTTTAAAATCAGCATCATGCACATATTGATCTTTGATGGTCCCCAAACCAAATATTTTGAAGTCAAGTTGTGAAAGCATAGTATAGCGATGAGACAATGCATCAAGAATAACATTTTCTTTACCCTTCTTGTGTTTAATGACATAAGGAAAGTCTCAATGAATTCAACCCATTTAGCATGTCTACGATTCAGTTTAGCTTGACTTTTAATATGTTTCAAAGATTCATGATCGAATGTATAACAAATTCTTTGGGCCATAAATAATGTTGCCATGTTTCTAAAGTCCTAACAAGAGCATATAATTCTTTATCATAAGTAGAATAATTCAGACTAGGCCCACTCACTTTTTCGTAAAAGTATGCAACAGGTTTGCCATCTTGTAATAACACACCTCCTAATCCAATTCCACTAGCATCACATTCAAGCTCAAAAGTCTTATTAAAATTAGGAAGTTGGAGTAAAGGAGCATGTGTCAACTTATCTTTCAATACCGTGGAGGCTTCTTCCGTGCGGTACCCCAAACAAAAGGCACATCCTTCTTTGTAAACTCATTGAGAGGTGCAGCAATGGTGCTGAAATCTCTCACAAACGCCCATAGAATCCAAATGAGTCCAAGAAAACTCCTCACTTGTGTGACCGTTTTGGGCTGCGGCCAACTCTCAATAGCTTCAATCTTGGCTTTATCAACTTCAATTCCCTGTGGAGTAACAACATAACCAAGAAAAGACACTCGGTCGGTGCAAAAGGTGCACTTCCCAAGTTTACCAAACAAACGTGCATCACGTAGAGCAATAAAAACAGCACGTAAATGTTCCAAATGTTCTTCCAAAGATCTGCTATAAATCAATATGTCATCAAAGTAAACTACCACAAATTGTCCAATGAAAGCACGTAAAACTTTGTTCATTAATCTCATGAAAGTACTAGGTGCATTAGTTAACCCAAAAGGCATGACTAACCACTCATATAAACCAAACTTAGTTTTAAATGATGTTTTCCATTCATCTCCCAATTTCATACGAATTTGATGGTATCCACTACGCAAATCAACTTTGGAGAATATTGTAGAACCACTCAATTCATGAAGCATATCATCTAGCCTAGGAATAGGATGACGATAACGAATAGTAATATTATTAATGCCCCTACAATCAACACACATACGTGATGTACCATCCTTTTTCGGCACAAGAATAATAGGAACAGCACAAGGACTAAGGGATTCGCGTATATAACCTTTGTCGAGCAGCTCTTGTACTTGACGCATAATCTCCTTCGTCTCCTCTGGATTGGTACGGTATGGCGCATGGTTTGGCAATGAAGCACCGGGAATTAAGTCAATCTGATGCTCAATCCCTCGAATAGGTGGTAATCCTGATGGCACGTCTTGTGGAAAGACGTCAGCGAACTCCTGCAAAATGTTAGTGATAGCAGGAGGCAAAGAGGAAGGCACGTCCTCGAATGAAAATAATGCCTCTTTGCACACAAAAGCATAACACACAGATTTGCTGAAATCTAGCTCATCAATATCAGACTTGGTGGCAAATAAACATGCACTTTTCAATTTTATTTCAGAAGCAACACTAGATGGTTTATTATTAGGCTTCATTTGTTGCTCAAATTCTTTTGCCATAATCTGATTTTCGCTTTTATTTTTCTCCTGTTTTGCTTTATTAGCTCTATGAATATCATCTTTCAAAATGGAATCAGGAGTCATAGGAAGCAAAGTAATATTTGTATCCTTATGAACAAGAGTATATTGATTGTTTACCATGGTGTACGGAATTTCTATCAAATTGCCATGGTCTACCAAATAATAAGGAACATGCTTGCATAGGTACCACATCACAATCAACATAATCAACATATGTAGAGATACTAAAATGCACCCAACAAGACGTGTTACCTTAACCTTGCATGTTGTTGAACCATTGGATGTAGTAAGGATGTGGATGTGGTCTTGTGGTGAGAGAAAGCTTCTCCACCATCTCCATGCTAGCCAAGTTGTTGCAGCTCCCTCCGTCTATGATGACGCCGCATGAATGTTCCTTCACAACTCCTTGGTATGGAACAAATTGTGCCTCTGATTTTGCTCAGCTTGTGTGACCTGCACACTCAAAACACGTTGAGCAACTAAACATTCATACCGTTAGCGTCTTCAGAGCCATTTATTACGCCTCATGATCGTAATCATCTCCACCGTGTTCTTCACGTGTAATAAGAGCCAACGCCTCCTCATCATAGTCACTAGCGCACTCATACCCACCATCCTCGGTAGCAATCATCACACGCTGAGATTTGCATTCTCTCGCATAATGACCTCTTCCCTTACAACGACGACAAATAATATCACTTGTGTGCCCAGTTGATGCCATGGAAGAAGAAGAGCTCTGTGTAGGCCCGGCAGGTGCGCTCTTGGCAGATAGTGGAGGTTGTGCCTGCTTTCTTGTATCACGGCTGGAGGTAGCAGCTAATGGAGGTGCTGGTGTAGTGGAAGTAGAGGATGCACACGGTGTCCATGATGAAAGTCGACCTGTAGAAAAGTTAGTTCGCGCCAATGCTTGTCGATCCTGCACTTCACGTTCAGCTTTACAAGCAAGATGGAATAAACGAGTGATATTAGTATACTCCGTATACTCTAGAATGGTCTGAATCTCTCTATTTAATCCACCTATAAAACGTGCAAGCATAGCTCATTCTCCTCAACAATACCACATCTAATCATGCCAGTTTGTAATTCCTGATAATATTCTTCTACAGAATTTTTTCCTTGTCTTAACCGCTGCAATTTTTGAAGCAATTCACGTTGATAATATGGTGGAACCCAACGAGTACGCATAGCAGTTTTCAAAGCAGCCCAAGTAGTTGGAATAGGATATAATCTACAATGTTCAGACCACCATACACATGCAAAACTAGTGAAAGCACAAATAGCAGCAGCAACCCGTCTCTCCTCGGGATATTGTAAACATGTAAAATGTTGTTCAGTTTCTAACTCCCAAGTAAGATATATATCGTGAACATATCTACCCTCAAATGGTGGAATATTCAATTTCAGTTTGAATATGGTCATTATCTCGTACTGAGGTGGTAGTGCAGGCCTACCATTGTGAATATATACCGAGGTCGACTTCTTTGGTGGTGGTCTTTGGTGGCTGCACGTAGTTCGATTTTGATCAACCTCATCCTCATAATATTCCTCCACCTCTACAAGAATGGCCAGGAGCTACTGAAGCACCAACAGCAGTAGCAGCTGCACCAGAATTTTGTCTTGGCTCAATAGGAACACGCTGTGCTCGTCCATACTGATTCGGAAGGGGGCGTTGCTGTAGTTGTTGTTGTTGCAGAGGTGCGATAGGTGCAGCCGGCGTTGGTTGTGGGAGACGTTTGAGTAATTCATCGAACTTGGCGTCCAACTTGGTGTCAATTGTCTTCTCATTGTCATCCATCCTCTCCAATGCCTTTCCAAAGCTGGCCATCACGTCTTCCACCTGTTGACCCAACATTTGATGAAACTTATCATGAAGGTCCTTGTTCGTCATGTTCTCCCAGTCAATCTCATCGGCGTGTGTTCATGCCGTAGTTAGCAACAATAGAAACAGACAAGTATATGATCCTACAGACTACTAGAATATGGTGGTGGTGGGGAGTCACAAATCCTTCAAGCAAATCTCAAATTCTTACCAGTTCTTACCCAGCAGCAGGTGGTGATCGGCAACCGTTGTTGTCAAAACTCTCAAGGCTTGGATAGAGCGATTACCAGGGAGAGTCAAACGCACGACGTAGATGTATGTGGAGCTGGGAAGGCTTATAATATGGTAGCAAAAAGGGTCAGCAATAATCAATTCAGAGATGCAAAGTTGAATAAGCGCCAACGACGTCTTGTCTGGTCTTAGGCTAGACTGTGCTAGAGACGCGAGCCTAGAACACTAACAAAATCACGACGCTGCACGGAAACAAGGGAGAAGCACACTCTGAATTTTTTTTCACTCTTTTTTTTTTGCGCTCTTTTTTTTGCGCTACTTTTTTTTTGCCGAAAATCACTATAATGGCGAGTGTCTCAAAACTCTTCCCAAGTCAAGAGAACAGGATAAGCAAGAAATTTTTTCGACCAATTTTTTTTTCGACTGCCCGGACCCAAAAAACTGGAAATGGGTCAAAAAAAACTTTCTATAATGGCAACTGTCTCAATACGCTTAGAAACACCTAAAAATAGGATAGCCAGAAAATTTTTTGTCCAGTGCGTTTTTGGAAAATTTTGGGCCTAAACGGAGGGTGGTTTCCAGACTCTCTTTTTTTTCTTTTTTTGGAAACCAACCTCTTCTACGAATGGCAAAAGATTGCTGGAATCCGAAACCTACTCAGACAAGGAAACACGAATCAGAAATTAGATGGATCTCGAAAACAAACCTAATCTGCAAGGAACTTGGATTGGTGGTGGATATATGGTGGTGGTATATGGCAGCGGTGGTGGTATATGGCAGCGGTGGTAGTATATGGATATGGATCGGTGGTGGTATATGGATACGGATTGGTGGTGGTATATGGATACGGATTCGAAGCGGTGGTGGTAGATGGCAGGGGCGATGATGATGGTGCGGTGGCGGCATGACAACTTATGACCAGAACTCGAAACTCTAAAAGACTATACGCTAAGACCAGCAACTAGACACGACGATGCAACCGCAAATTCAACAAAGCAAAACCCTAAAAAGATTATGCAAAGGCTCAGATTGGTTCGGATATGATGAACTAACCCTAATTTTTTTTGTGGCTTTTTCGTGGATCGAGGTATGAAGAACATACTCGATCTAAACTACGAAAAATCAGAAATCTCACCGAGCAACCCGGAAATCTGATACCACTTGATAGAGGCAAAGGTGTCCCGCTTTCGATGAGATGATGGATATCGCTTTGGTGGAAGTCGACTTTGACGATCGACTACTGAACGTCGAGGACGCCGCGCTTTAGCAATCGCCAAACCAACTCCGAGAGGTTATTGACCACGCCGAGCACGATCAACTCGACCACGAGGGTCTGTTTCCTGCGAGCAAACGAAGAACAAGCAAGAAACTGAGATTGCAATCTGGATATTGCGAATATAAGATGAAAGCTTTATTGATCAAGGTGGGGTTCTGTGACGCCTTTGTCTGGTCGTTGAACACAAACGAAGTACGCGAAGTTGCAGCTATGGCGAACTTTAATCTAAACAAAACCCAAGGTCTAAACGGTGCCCTAAGGGCTGTATATATGGAGGAAGAGGGGGGGAATTTCGTGGCCCTTGGTGGAGGGGTCCGAAATCAACCCTATCTCTTGTTTCCCCACACATACGGACTCTAAAAATAGCCTATACTTATGTATTTCGAAATTACATGGGCCTGGCCCAATAATAAGGTGACGCAGCACCTAGAATAGCCTCGGGACGAACTTTATGAAGTGGCATCTTGTATATTTCGTCCAAGGCTTCATGCACCCATTATGGTGGCTTTAAAGTCCTGAAATCATCACTTGTAACTCCGTTCTTGTTCCCCTTAGCATGCCATCATCTCCATGCTTGTTCTTGCTCCAATGTCCATCCTTCTCCAAGCTAGGCCCTTCATTTGTAAGCAAAACAAATGTATCCAATTTAGGCAGCATCATATTCTCATGAACATTAGAATCATTACCAAGAAACGGAAGTACTGTAATTTAGTTGGCGTCTTGTGAGCTCTAGTAATTGGTCCAGTATGTATAGCAGCAGGGGCTGTGGGTGTAACAATGGTATCGATGTCCTCATCAGAAGATGCCTACTGATAAAGCTCCTGGACCAGATGGTTTTAATGCAGATTTTCTCAAAGCTTGTTGGGACATTGTGGCTCCAGATTTCTATAAACTTATTGAGGACTTCCACATGGGTAATGTAAATTTGCAGAGTATCAACTATTCTTTCATTACTCTGATCCCCAAGAGAGATGATGCTGTGCTACCAAATGATTTTAGACCTATTTCCCTTTTGAACTGCACCCTGAAGATCTTAACCAAGCTTCTGGCCAATAGACTACAGAGTAAGATGCTCAAACTCATTCATCCCAACCAATATGGGTTTCTATCCAATAGGTGCATTCAAGATTGTTTAGCTTGGTCCTATGAATACATTCATCAATGCCACCAATCTAATGAAGATGTCATTCTCCTGAAATTGGATTTTGAAAAGGCTTTTGATATGCTCGGTCATGATACTATTATTGAGATTCTACAAGCCAAAGGTTTTGGAAATAGGTGGCTTAATTGGATCAAAATGATTTATGGCACTGGAGTTTCTTCTATTCTTCTCAATGGGGTACCTAGAAAGCAGTTTCTATGCAAATGTGGAGTCAGACAAGGGGACCCTCTTTCCCCTCTCATTTTTGTGCTAGCAGCAGACATACTACAATCTATGATGAATGAAGCAATGCTTAATTCTATGATCCAACCCCCTCTAGTCCACCAATCAAGCCCTGATTTTCCTATCATCCAATATGCTGATGACACCATTTTAGTGGTCAAAGCTGAGGCCTCCCAACTGATGCATATTAAGAATCTGCTCCTTCACTTTGCTGCTTTCACTGGGCTGAAAGTCAACTACAACAAGTCTATTATGATTCCCATCAACACTTCTGAGGAACAGATGCAATATCTGTCAACTATCTTTGGCTGCCAGATCAGAAGTCTTCCTCACACCTATTTGGGTTTGCCTCTCAGCTTACACAAACCTAGAGTGGAAGATTACTTACCCCTGCTCAAGAGAGTGGAGAATAGATTGCTTGGTTGTGCTACTCTGCTTTCCACTAGAGACAAATTAACTCATTAAATCTGTATTCTCCAGCCTGCCAACTTTCTTCATGTGCTCTTTAAGGATACCAGCAACAGTGGTAAAACAACTGAACATTTATCTAAAAAACTGTTTTTGGAGGAAATATGGTTCATTAGAGAGGGGTGCTGCACTCATAGCTTGGGACACTGCATGTCAACCTAAGGTCAATGGAGGACTAGGGATATTGGATATTGACACACATAACCAGGCACTTCTGATGAAACAGCTACATAAATTCCTTAATAGAGTTGATACTCCATGGATCAATATCATCTGGGAAACTTACTACTCCACCTCCCTGCCTGGTGAGAGATTGGTGGGTTCATTCTGGTGGAAAGCAATACTCAAGTTGCTGCCAACCTACAAACAATTTGCAGTTTGCAAGGCCCATTCTGGTGTCACCACTTTGCTATGGTCTGATAACTGGTGGGATCAACCACTTAGATCCAAATTCCCTAAGCTGCACTCTTATACAAGGAATGAATATTTAACCCTAAAGACTGTTATGGAAGAACCTGACCTGTTTGAACTCTTTCACACTCCTATGTCTGCACAAGCCTTCCAGCAGTATACTCTGCTACTCCAGCACCTGCAGCATAGACCACAATCCAATAACCCAGATGAATGGCAAGTTCTGGGAGCCTCCAAAGGATACTCTTCTATCAAGATGTACCATCATATGTGTGGACCCAGTTTGGTGCACCCGATTTTCAGACAGATTTGGCATACAAATTGCAGACTGAGACATAAGATTTTTATTTGGCTTCTACTTCATGATAGGATCAACACAAGGAACCTCCTCAATAGAAAATCTATGCATCTCACCAGCAACAACTGTGCACTCTGCTCAGATAACACGGAGGAGACTCTGCTTCACTTATTCTGGAATTGCCCTTTTGCTCTCCAATGTTGGGATACCATCATCCCTTCCAAGCCTAGAGGAATATCTGACTTTGATGACTTTCAACTAGCCTCAGAGCAACTCCCTCCTGATATTGCACTGGATATTATTTTGATGGGTTGTTGGTGCATTTGGTCCATTAGAAATGATAAGATCTTTCGAGCAGCAGTTCCTCATGTTCAGGGTTGGAAATACTACCTTCAAGATGGTCTATGGGCAGCACAGATAAAAGCAAAGCAAACAAAAGTGGCCAAGATTAGCTCCTGGGTCTTGCAGAACTTATAATTTCCTCCATGTTTCACAAAACTGGTATTGAGTGATTGATGTGATGTAACCGGATTGCTTGTATATAATTTTATTAATATAATTTACCGTAGAACCATTGTTCTATGGTTTCCTGGTCAAAAAAAAGGACGAGCGCTCCTGTGAATTTTCAAGATCTTACTTATCAAACCTTTTCAGATTAACCCATTAACCAATTTACTCGCGGACCACCCTGTTCTCAAATGCTAACTCCGCCACCACTACAAGTTGTAGTAATATTCAGCACATGTAAATGACTGCATATTCCTTCATTGTATTAATGAAAATGGCATTGTAGGAATCCTCTCTACTGTTTGTGCTAAAATATATATTTAGTTTTTTTTTAAATGGATGCATATGTACTCTCACTCGGTTTCCATGGCACTGTTGATGGTGCCATGAAAATAATAATAATAATATCTTCTTAATTTTACTTTTACTACTCACATCGTCTCATTGTAGACAAGGAATAGTCATTCTGGCATCCAAGTTTAAACAACAAGATATGGATTATGCACCTAGGAAACTACTCCATCAGATTCATAATCGAGATATGTAGTATTCCTAAATGGTTGATCCCACTAATTCTAATTTTCTCAACATGCGGCCCTCCACCTCACCAAGTATCTTGTATGCATCCACTAAACTATTTTACAGCCCTATGCAAACCATATGCATACTCTTTGTTCAACACGGTGCAAGTGTGAAAGATATCTACATGAAAAAAAAATAGTAGCTTTTGATTTAGATCATTTTCTTCATATGTTATGACCAGCTATAGCCGGAGAAGGCCTCATGGCGCAAGCACTTAGGCGCCCAGCCCAACTTATCTTATCGTGTTAGGGGCTTAGCCCAATTATATTATTATGAGGATTATATAAACTCATGTAAGGACCCGTTTTGAGATTAAGCAGAAGCAATTATATTTGCTCGGCTTCTTGAAGGGCCCCGGGAGACCTAACCCTAGCCGCCGCCCCCTGCGCCCACTCCCTCACGTGCATGCGTGACGACGGCGCCTCTGCGCCGGCGGACTCGACTTCTGATATGTCTCCAACGTATCTATAATTTATGCTATTTTATATTATTTTTGGGACTAACCTATTAACCTAGAGCCCAGTGCTAGTTTTTGCTTTTTCCTTGTTTTTGAGCTTCGCAGAAAAGGAATACCAAACGGAGTCCAAACGGAATGAAACCTTCGCGATTTTTTTTCTTAGACTAGAAGACACCCAGGAGACTTGGAGGTCAAGTCGGAAGAGCCACGAGGCGGCGACAAGGGGGAAGGGCACGCCCAGGGGGTAGGGCGCGCCCCCTGCCTTGTGGGCCCCTCGTGACCCCCCCCCTGACCTAATATTTTGCCCTATATATTCCAAAAAATCCCCAAACCACCAGAAGCATCCACGGAAACACTTTTCCACCGCCACAAACTTCTGTACCCGTGAGATCCCATCTAGGGGCCTTTTCCAGCATCCTGCCGGAGAGGGATTCGATCACGGAGGGCTTCTACATCAACTCTATTACCCTTCCGATGAAGCATGAGTAGTTTACCTCAGACCTACAGGTCTATAGCAAGTAGCTAGATGGTTTCTTCTCTCTCTTTGCTTCTTAATACCATGTTCTCCTCAATGTTCTTGGAGATCTATCCGATGTAATCTTCTTTTGCGGTGTGTTTCTCGAGATCCAATGAATTGTGGATTTATGATCAGCTTATCTAAGAATATTATTTGAATCTTCTCTGAATTCTTATATGCATGATTTGATATCTTTGTAATTCTCTTCGAATTATCGGTTTAGTAACTAGATTGGTTTTTCTTGCAATGGGAGAAGTGCTTAGCTTTGGGTTCAATCTTAAGGTGTCCTTTCCCAGTGACAGTAGGGGCAGCAAGGCACGTATTGTATTGTTGCCATCGAGGATAAAAAGATGGGGTTTACATCATATTGCTTGAGTTTATTCCTCTACATCATGCCATCTTACTTAATGTGTTACGCTGTTCTTCATGAACTTAATACTCTAGATGCAGGTAGGAGTCGATCGATGTGTGGAGTAATAGTAGTAGATGCAGGCAGGAGCCGGTCTATTTGACACGGACGTGATGCCTATAGTCCATAATCATTGCCTTAGATATCATCATAACTTTGCATTTTTCTATCAATTACTCGATAGTAATTTGTTCACCCACCATGTTATTTGTTATCTTGAGAGATACCACTAGTGAACCCTATGGCCCCCGGGTTTATTTTCCATCATATAAGTTTCTATTATTTTGCAATCTTTTACTTTCCGATCTATAAGTCAAAAATAGCAAAAATATTTACTTTATCTTTTGTTTAGTTTCATCTATCTCTATCAGATCTCACTTTTGCAAGTAACCGTGAAGGGATTGACAACCCCTTTATCGCGTTGGGTGCAAGTTGTTTGATTGTTTGTGCAGGTCTTGGTGATTTGTGCGTTGTCTCCTACTGGATTGATACCTTGGTTCTCTAACTAAGGGAAATACTTATCTCTACTTTGTTGCATCACCTTTCCTCTTCAAGGGGAAAACCAAAGCAAGCTCAAGAAGTAGCAGGAAGAATTTCTGGCGTTGTTGTCGGGGAGATCTACGCCAAGTCCAGACATACCAAGTACCCATCATAAAACTCTCATCTCTTGCATTACATTATTCGCCATTTGCCTCTCGTTTTCCTCTCACCCACTTCTAAAACATTTTTTGTAAAGATTCACCATTTTCTTTGCCCCTCTTCCGTTCATCTTTTCATTTGCTTATTGTGTGCTCGTGTGTTGGATTGCTTGCTTTGTCACGATGGCTCAAGAGAATACCAAATTGTGTGATTTTTCCAACACTAATAACAATTATTTTATCAGTACTCCGAGTGCTCCCGCCACTAGTGTGGAATCTTATGAAATTAACGTCGCCTTGCTGAATCTTGTTATCAAAGATCAATTTTCCGGCCTTCCTAGTGAAGATGTTGCATCCCATCTAAATAGTTTCATTGAGTTGTGCGATATGCAAAAGAAGAAAGATGTGGATAATGATATTAACAAAATCGAAGCTATTTCCGTTTTCACTTAGAGATCGTGTAAAACTTGGGTTTCATCTTTGCCTAAAAATAGTATTGATTCATGGAATAAGTGTAAAGATGCTTTTATTTTCAAGTATTTTCCTCCCGCTAAGATCATCTCCCTTAGGAACGATATTATGAATTTTAAGCAACTTGATCATGAACATGTTGCACAATCTTGGGAGAGGATGAAATTGATGATACAAAACCGCCCTACTCATGATTTGAATTTGTGGACGATTATACAAAAAATTATGTCGGATTGAATTTTGCTTCTAGAAATCTTTTAGATTAAATCATGGAGGCACTTTTGTGGAAATTACTTTAGGAGAAGCTACTAAACTCCTAGATAATATTATGGTTAATTATTCTCAATGGCACACTGAAAGATCTTCCACTACTAAAAAACTGCATGTGGTTGAAGAGATTAATGTTTTGAGTGAAAAGATGGATGAACTTATGAAATTATTTGCTAGCAAGAGTGCTTCTATTGATCCTAATGATATGCATTTGTCTACTTTGATTGATAATAATAATGAATCAATGTATGTGAATTTTGTTGGTAGGAACAATTTTGGTAATAATGCGTATAGAGGTAGTTTTAATCCTAGGCCATTTCCTAGTAATTCCTATAATAATTATGGAAATTCCTACAACAATTCTATGAAAATTATAATAAAATGTTCTCTGATTTTGAGAATAGTGCTAAAAAATTTATGATTTCGCAAAAGAGTTTCGATGCTTTGGTTGAAGAAAAATTGCTTAAGATTGATGATTTGGTTAGGAATGTGGATAGAATTTCTCTTGATGTTGATTCTTTGAAAATTAGTTCTATTCCACCCAAGCATGATATCACTGAATCTCTAAAGTTTGTGAGAAGCACCATTCATGAGTGCAAAGAAAGAACCGCTAAGATGTGTGCTAAACGACATTTTTTGTAAAAGCGTGTTCTTCTAGTTTTCGTGAAAATAGTGATGAAGATCTTAAAGTGATTGATGTGACTCCAATTGAATCTTTGTTTCCAATATAAATTTTGATAAAGATGGGACTGGGGATGAGTCAACTTTAGTTAAAAGGCGTCTCAACGATTCTGAGTTTTTAGATCTTGATGCAAAAAATTGATAAAAGTGGGATTGGAGACGTCAAGACTTTAAGTAGCTTTGAACCCACTCTTTTGGATTTCAAGGAATTTAATTATGATAATTGTTGTTTAATAGATTGTATTTCCTTGTTGCAATCCGTGTTGAATTGTCCTCATGCTTATAATCAAAACGACGCTTTTACTAAACATATTGTTGATGCTATGATGCAATCTTTTGAAGAAAAGCTTGAATTGGAAGTTTCTATCCCTAGAAAACCTTATGATGAGGGGGAACCTACTACTAAGGTTAAGATTAAAGATTATGAGTGTCATGCTTTGTGAGATTTGGGTGCTAGCGTTTCCACGATTCCAAAAACTTTATGTGATGTGTTAGGTTTCCGTGAATTTGATGATTGTTCTTTAAATTTGCATCTTGCAGATTCCACTATTAAGAAATATATGGGAAGGATTAATGATATTCTTATTGTTTCAAATAGGAATTATGTGCCCATAGATTTCATTGTTCTTAATATAGATTGCAATCCTACATGTCCTATTATTCTTGGTAGACCTTTCCTTAGAACGATTGGTGCAATTATTGATATGAAAGAAGGAAATATTAGATTTCAATGTAACGCCCCGGATACAACTTTCCATATTCGTAACTCCGACTCTTGCCTTTTCCGGAGATGCGATATATTATTTTCTCCGTGGTTGGGTTTTTGTCTTTCGTTTTGCATTTTGTTCATGTCATGCATTTCATCGTCGCATCATTCGCATTGCATCGGCATCGTTTTCATAAAAACCGTATCCGCTCGTAGTTGCCGCGTTCCCCCTTGCTTTCGCTGACCGTTCCAAGACCAACCGGGTTGTGCTTCCCTCTTGACCGTGGCCACCTAACCTCTCTTGCCAGTGCTCAAGCCCCTCGCGCGCGTCCGAAAACTGTCCCGAACCCGACCCGGGCAGTCATTACCGTTGGGTCCGGATCATCCCCTAACGTCTACAAAACATCTCCGTTTTGTTATTTGGACTCCCTAGCTATTTTTTTTTGCGATCGTCCGTTTCCGATCGAAGGGACGAGTTAGCCCCTAATTTAACCCACACCCACCTACTATAAATAGTAGTGCAATCATCGGACCAATCCCTAATTTCTAGGGATTCCTAGCCGCCGCCGCCACTCTCTCCAAAATCCCACCTCGGGATCCTCCCAGATCCCCTTCTCCTTGGTCTCCTCCTCCACCCAATCCCAAAGGCACTGCAGTCTCCTCTGCTTCCCTTGTCCTCGTTCGATCCCAGGGGCAGCCAGCGCGTCGCCGTTCCCCTGCCTCGGCCTCGCACCCCGACGGCCACTTCGTCAGCCATGGAGACCACCGCAACGAGGCCAGCAACGCCAGGACCATCGCGCAACCAGCCCGAGCGCTCGTCCCGAACGGATCGAGGCGCTACCTACAGCCCGCAGCCGCGTGGAGCTCCTCTGCGCCCGTGCTGCACCAGGCCCCGAGCGACCTCGCTCCCCTGCCGCCTCCTGCCGTCCCGCCCGCCGGCAGCCTCGCCGGAGTGGTGCAGCCGTCCCCGCCGGCGACCCCCAGGCCGGAGCCCCGCCTCCTCCTCCCTACCTTCTCCTCCTCCCCTTCTCGTGCTCACCTCGCTCTCTCTCTTCTCCTTGCAGGCCGCCGCTGCCATGGCCTTCGTCGCCGCCCGAGGTTCCCCTGCCGCCACCGCCGCCGGGAACGGAACCCCGACGCCGGATCCGGCCTCCCCTCACCGGATCTGGCCTCCTTCGGCCATCCTCGCCCCGCCGGCTTCCCTCGTCTCGCCGCCGCCGTCAAACCTCGCCATGGTCCTCTGCTCGTGCGAGCGCGAGACGAGGACGACGTCCAGGCCGCCCCCTCGCCCTGGTGGGCCTCGCTCAGCCCCGGCCCAGCGGCCTCCTCTGCTTCGGCCAAGCAGCAGCCAGCGCCTTCCCAAGGCCCAGCCTCCTCTCCACCAACGGGTCTTGGCCCAAGGTGAGCAGCCTCGCCCCCTCTCCTGTGCACTTGTGGGCTGACTAGATTCGGCCCAGAGTCTATTTTTTTAGGCTCTGCGATTTTGTCCATTTTCCAGAGTATTCCTGTTTTACAGATTAGTCCCTAGACTTCATGCATTTAATAACTCACAAACCATGCATCTTTTGTAAATAAGTTATATATGTAAAATGCTTAGTTTTTCATCTAGTTTCATAATATGCCACTCTCATCCATGTTTAAAATGTTTAAATTGCTGTTTGCATTAATTTGCTCAAATGCCATGTTAAAATGATTTAATGCATAACTAAATAACCGTAGCTCGGTTTTAAATGTTCTTTATATGTAAATGGGGTGGAAAATGCATAGATTAACATGGTGCACTTTATTTTCCTGTTTAACAAATTTAAAATATGGCTTAGGTCAGAACAGTAGCAAACTCATAAATATGCATATGGGGATTTTCCGGAATTGTTATTTGTTGTTCCGGCCTCATTTAAACTTGCCTAAATAGTTAGTTTACTTATGCTTCACCCCTTGCCATGTTTATTAACATTTAATATTGTTGGGTACATAAACGAGAGCGAACTAAATAACTTGTTGTGGTGTTCCGTCAATATGCAACTCGTTGCATATTGAGCTCCACTTAATTTGTAGTGTTGTTTGTTGCACTTTGCCATGCCATGCCATGCCTCATTAAACCGGACATGCATCATACTTGGTTGTGCATCATGCCATGATTATGCGATGGTCGTTTACTATGCTGTTTGCTTCTTTCCGGTTTGCTTCTCTCGTTAGCTTCGGTTTCGTTCCGGAGTTGTGAGGATTCGTTCGACTACGTCCGCTTGTCTTCTTCATGGACTCGTTCTTCTTCCTAGCGGGATTTCAGGCAAGATGACCGCTACCCTGGATCTAACTACTATCATTGCTATGCTAGTTGCTTCGTTCTATCGCTATGCTGCGCTACCTATTACATGTTTGTCAAGCCATCCCATGTTGCCATGAACCTCTAACCTTTGACACCTTCCCTATGCAAACCATTGATTGGCTATGTTACCGCTTTGCTCAGCCCCTCTTATAGCATTGCTAGTTGCAGGTGAAGTTGAAGATTTCTCCATGGTGGACAGGGTTATGTTGGGATATCACAATATCTCTTATATTATTAATGCATCTATATATTTGGTAAAGGGTGGAAGGCTCGGCCTTATGCAGTGTTTTGTTCCACCGCCTAGTTTCCGTCATACCGTGTTATGTTCCCGGATTTTGCGTTCCTAACGCGGTCGGGTGATTTATGGGACCCCCGACGGTTCGCTTTGAATAAAACTTGTCCAAAGGGCCCAACCTTGGTTTTACCATTTGCCTCACCACCACCTATACCCTTCCCTTGGGTCGGCCAACCCAAGGGTCATCTTTATTTTAGCCCCCGGGCGTTGCTTGTCTAAGTGCTGGTTCGAACCGAGTAGATCATGGGCCCCTCGGGCAACTCGAGGTCTGGTTTTACTCGTAGGATGTCTCATCCGGTGTTGCCCTGAGAACGAGATATGTGCAGCTCCTATCGGGATTGTCGGCGCATCGGGTGGCTTTGCTTGTCTTGTTTTACCATTGTCGAAATGTCTTGATGTACCGGGATACCGAGTCTGATCGGAGTGTCTTGGGAGAAGGTCTATTCCTTCGTTGATCGCGAGAGCTTGTCATGGGCTAAGTTGGGACACCCCTGCAGGGTTTTAAACTTTCGAGAGCCGTGCCCGCGGTTATGTGGCACATGGGAATTTGTTAATGTCCGGTTGTAGATAACTTGACACCAGATCCGAATTAAAACGCATCAACCGTGTGTGTAGCCGTGATGGTCTCTTCTCGGCGGAGTCCGGGAAGTGAACACGGTTTCTATGTTATGTTTGACGTAAGTAGGTGTTCAGGATCACCTCTTGATCATTGTTAGCTTCACGACCGTTCCTTTGTTCTCTTCTCGCTCTTATTTGCGTAGGTTAGCCATCATATCATGCTTAGTCGCTGCTGCAACCTCACCACTTTACCCCTTCCTTACCCATTAAGCTTTGCTAGTCTTGATACCCATGGTAATGGGATTGTTTGAGTCCTCGTGGCTCACGGATACTTCAAAACCAGTTTGCGGTGCCTATGTTACCGAAAAGGTGGCGCAACCAAGCTCAAGGAGGAGCTTGATGAAGATCTTGCCCTTTGTGTTGTTTCGTTCTAGTTGATCGAGAGTGGAGCCCAGTTGGGGTCGATCGGGGACCTTTTGTCGATTTGGGGTTCTTCTTTTATTTTGGTTCCGTAGTCGGACCTTGATTGTATCTGGATGATGTAATGCTTTATTCATGTATTTGTGTGAAGTGGCGATTGTAAGCCAACTATGTATCTCTTTCCCTTATGTATTACATGGGTTGTGTGAAGATTACCTCACTTGCGACATTGCTTTCAATGCGGTTATGCCTCTAAGTCGTGCTTCGACACGTGGGAGATATAGCCGCATCGAGGGCGTTATAAGTTGGTAATCAGAGCCTTCCCCGACCTTAGGAGCCCCACTGCTTGATTGTTTTTAGCGGCCGAGTTGTGTCTAGAAAAATGTTTTGAGTCATTTAGGAATTATATATCGGAGAGTTAGGAATTCTTTTTACTCCTCAGTCCCTTTGTCGCTCTGGTGAGGTCTCCTGACGTAGAGTTTTGACTCTTCTCTTCTTAAATTTCACTAAACAAAATTTTAGGATCACGCGGGTATCTTAGAATCGTTCCGATGGTTTTATGATGACAACATTGTCTTGGTGCCTCCGTCGTGAGGGTTTTTTTAGTGGAGGTGTCCGGGAGTTGAGCTCGAGTGTTGTCGTCATAATTTTATCGTTGCAGTTCGAATACCGAGTTTAGTACGCCGACATCGAAAATCTCTTTTATGCGTTGTTGGTGAGATAACCCGCTAACCCAATCTTGAGGTGAGTACGGAGTATTGCCATGACTCGTATAACGGATGCTTTTCAAGGTTGAGGTAGACGATTTCGAAGGTTTCTTGGTTATGTGTTGACGGATGGATACAGCTTGGATGTAGGTATTGTTAGTTTGGGTGAGATATATTGCTTCCCCTGTATCCCCAACACCGGATTGCATAACCAGAAAGTTTTGGGAGTTTTATAGGTGGGAATTCAAGTAGCTCCTAGAATATCTTTCCGACAGATGCATGATATGGGATTGGGTAAATCTCTATCATATGTGTTTGCTCCGGCTTATTCTGCAAGCCAGTCCTTTGTTTTTTGTTTGGAGTTGTGGTATTCGAGTTGCTTCAAAGTCAATGTTGAATCCATACCTTTCCTAAACGGTGTTCTCATATTGCTATGTGAATACTAATCCTTCTTGAGCATCGTGGTCGTCATGTTAATTCTTTTTCAACCGGTGTGCTTCTCTTCAAGTGGATCCGACATTTCAACATTTGTGAGATCAATTCTAAGATTTTCTCAATGGTGTTTGTATCGTTCATCCCAAGTTGTCTTTGTTTTTCCCCACCCTCCCACCCTTTTTCTTCAAGGACTTAGATTTCGTAATCATGTATCCTTTTATTTGTGAGAAGTTTCTCCATTCTTTTCCGCCAATGTTCTTACCCGGTGGTTCTCAAGAAGATGTTCTACTAGTTCGTCATTCCTCATTCCTTTCTCTTCTCCGGTGGATTCAAGTCAAGTTTTGTTGATCATACCTTTTTTCCTCATTTCAATGTCTTCTCATACCGGTGCACCTCATTATCATTCACTTCTCGCTATTTGTTATTCCGGAGTGCTCAAGATATCTCGAAGATTCGTGTTTCCACTCTGCATTCGTTCAAGCTCTTTCGAGATTGGTATCTCATTCAAGTCATTTAATTCAACCGGTGCAACATCTCTTTTAAATCTTTTCAACGGTGTTCTTTTGAGTGGGCCCTAACCCACATGTCTTTTCCCAGGATCTTACCTGACTCTTCGAATTATCAGGAGAGATTCTCAAATTCATTTCCAAGTTTGACGTAAGAATGAGTTATCATCAGTCAAATGCTTTTCTCCAAGATCTTTCAAATTCTTTTCATACTTGGCTCAACCTCTTCGCTTTTGATTCTTCCGTTGTGCCTCAATAATTCTTGGTGGTGTTTCTCGTTGTCATTCTCATCATTTGAAGACCGAATAAGGATTTCTCTTAAATCTTGGTCCATTCTCTTGAATATTCATAGTTCAAGCTTGATGCCATCCTCTCATAATTGCTTTCGATTTACACAACTCTTTTCTTACCATCCGGAGCATTTCATGAGTTGTTTCCATTTCTTTCCTCCGAAGTCCATCATGTCATAATTCTTCATTCTCAGCGTGTAGCTATCGTTCTCTAAATCTTACCGGTGATTCGTTCAAATATCCCCTTATCAGTTCATGTTCTCTTTGTTCTCATGTATTTAAATCCCCTCAAGTATCTTCATTTGTTTTCCAATTCTTTCCGGTGAATTGTGCCCTTGCTACTCTCTTCTCCAATTCTTACGGTGGTTCGTTCAAGATTTCACCTCTTTCGTTATCATTTAATTCATTCGTTCTTTCCAATCCTACCGGTGGTTCGTTGAAGACCTTCCCAAGCTTGCGCCATAAATATCTTAATCCTTTCTACGAGAATAAGTGGCATGCCAAATCCATTGTGGGTCATCAATTTAATTGATGAGGGATAAGCATAATGTAATTCTTATTCTTGTTTCATCGAGTAAATTCAATTCCTTATTCCGGAGGTTCATCAAAAATTCTTGGTTTCAATTGCTCATCCTTCTTTTTCGGAGTTCCAAGTTCTCTCGGTTATATAATCGCGAAGCTCCATCTAAATCATTGCAAGGCTTCACCTTGTGTTTTCAACTTGTCTTTCTTTTCATCATCCTTCTATTACCGGAGTTCTTCATGGAGGCTCTAAATGATGGTTCGTCAAGGATTTTTTTTCATTCTTCAATTGTTCTTCAAGATTTCGCTCGAAGTTATGATCCGCCAAGCTATACTCAAAATTAAACAGGGTGCCCAACACTTGTTTTGTTTTGAGAAGCTCAAGTATTCTTCATCTTGCATTCCAAAGTGCAATTCTTTCTACCTTATCTTTTGAGGTGGTGTTATGTCACTCTTGACAATTTCCTTCATGTTTCATGATTCATATTGTTGTCAAAAGTGAGGTATTTTAAATCCATCAATCTCTTCTTTGGAGTTATCTTGGTATAGATTTCACCTAAAGCCTTCCCTAAGGAATGTTGCTATTATGGTGCTTATCAATGATCCAAGTTATCTCCTATCCTCTTGGTGAAAGAAGATTTTTCTTCTCTTTGGTGCTCTCAATCAAACCAATGGTTTCCTTTAGTGGCCGGTTGTCACCTCATAGTCTCGAGATGTTTTCCATAAGCCCACTACAAGCTTATTCGTTTCGTTGTTGGTTTACCAACAATTCCGTTCTAATCTTCTTGAAAGGGTGCTTTCCAAGCTCATTCGTGGAAGAAGTTGGCATTTCCTTCTCCGTTCTCTTATTCCGATGATTTATCTTCTATTCTTTCTTCCGAAGGCATTGTGATGTTGCTCTTTTCACTCATCATCTCGAATTGTGAGGATCATGTTTTTTTCTGGCTTATCCATTTAACCGGAGTGTTGTATCATCTCTTCAATATCTTTTCATCTCATCAAGTTTTCTTCTCTTTTCTACCGGAGTGCTGTCCAAATTCTGCCATTCCTGTTCCTTGGATATCTCATTATACCGATGTGGTCATATTCTTTTCGTTCGTGAAGCTCTTATTTCCAGGTCTTTCAACCTTCAAATTCTCGTAATACTCCTTGTTCATCTTTTCTACCGGTTTGCTTGCAATCTCGTTCATCTCTGTTGTACTCTTTCTTGTAAATTGCTCAACCTCTCAAGGTTCATGGTTTCACTCATTTGTCGAAGAAGCAACTTAGTTTTACCTCTTCTCTTCCTCTTCCGTTTCCCTCCGGTGCTATCCTAGATCTCGGGACGAGATCCTCTCGTAGTGGTGGAGTGTTGTAACGCCCCGGATACAACTTTCCATATTCGTAACTCCGACTCTTGCCTTTTCCGGAGATGCGATATATTATTTTCTCCGTGGTTGGGTTTTTGTCTTTCGTTTTGCATTTTGTTCATGTCATGCATTTCATCATCGTATCATTCGCATTGCATCGGCATCGTTTTCATAAAAACCGTATCCGCTCGTAGTTGCCGCGTTCCCCCTTGCTTTCGTTGACCGTTCCAAGACCAACCGGGTTGTGCTTCCCTCTTGACCGTGGCCACCTAACCTCTCTTGCCAGTGCTCAAGCCCCTCGTGCGCGTCCGAAAACTGTCCCGAACCCGACCCGGGCAGTCATTACCGTTGGGTCCGGATCATCCCCTAACGTCTACAAAACATCTCCGTTTTGTTATTTGGACTCCCTAGCTATTTTTTTTCGCGACCGTCCGTTTCCGATCGAAGGGACGAGTTAGCCCCTAATTTAACCCACACCCACCTACTATAAATAGCAGTGCAATCATCGGACCAATCCCTAATTTCTAGGGATTCCTAGCCGCCGCTGCCACTCTCTCCAAAATCCCACCTTGGGATCCTCCCAGATCCCCTTCTCCTCTGTCTCCTCCTCCACCCAATCCCAAAGGCATTGCAGTCTCCTCTGCTTCCCTCGTCCTCGTTCGATCCCAGGGGCAGCCAGCGCGTCGCCGTTCCTCTGCCTCGGCCTCGCACCCCGACGGCCACTTCGTCAGCCATGGAGACCACCGCAACGAGGCCAGCGACGCCAGGACCATCGCGCAGCCAGCCCGAGTGCTCGATCCCGAACGGATCGAGGCGCTACCTACAGCCCGCAGCCGCGTGGAGCTCCTCTGCGCCCGTGCTGCACCAGGCCCCGAGCGACCTCGCTCTCCTGCCGCCTCCTGCCGTCCCGCCCCACGGCAGCCTCGCCGAGTGGTGCGGCCGTCCCGCCGGCGACCCCAGGCCGGAGCCCGCCTCCTCCTCCCTACCTTCTCCTCCTCCCCTTCTCGTGCTCACCTCGCTCTCTCTCTTCTCCTCGCAGGCCGCCGCTGCCATGGCCTTCGTCGCCCGAGGTTCCCCTCGCCACCGCCGCGGAACGGAACCCGACGCTTCGGATCCGCCTCCCTCACCGGATCTGGCCTCCTTGGCCATCCTCGCCCGCCACGGCTTCCTCGTCTCGCCGCCGCCGTCAAACCTCGCCATGGTCCTCTGCTCGAAGCGAGACGAGGACGGCAACGTCGAGCCGCCCCTCGCCTGGTGGGCCTCGCTCAGCCCGCCCAGCCGGCCTCCTCTGCTTCGGCCAAGCAGCAACCAGCGCCTTCCCAAGGCCCACCTCCTCTCCACCAACGGGCCTTGGCCGGGGTGAGCAGCCCGCCCCTCTCCTGTGCACTTGTGGGCTGACTAGATTCGCCCGAGTCTATTTTTTAGGCTCTGCGATTTTGTCCATTTTCCAGAGTATTCCTGTTTTACAGATTAGTCCCTAGACTTCATGCATTTAATAACTCACAAACCATGCATCTTTTGTAAATAAGTTATATGTGTAAAATGCTTAGTTTTTCTTCTAGTTTCATAATATGCCACTCTCATCCATGTTTAAAATGTTTAAATTGCTGTTTGCATTAATTTGCTCAAATGCCATGTTAAAATGATTTAATGCATAACTAAATAACCGTAGCTCGGTTTTAAATGTTCTTTATATGTAAATGGGGTGGAAAAATGCATAGATTAACATGGTGCACTTTATTTTCCTGTTTAACAACTTTAAAATATGGTTTAGGTCAGAACAGTAGCAAACTCATAAATATGCATATGGGGATTTTCCGGAATTGTTATTTGTTGTTCCGGCCTCATTTAAACTTGCCTAAATAGTTAGTTTACTTATGCTTCACCCCTTGCCATGTTTATTAACATTTAATATTGTTGGGTACATAAACGAGAGCGAACTAAATAACTTGTTGTGGTGTTCCGTCAATATGCAACTCGTTGCATATTGAGCTCCACTTAATTTGTAGTGTTGTTTGTTGCACTTTGCCATGCCATGCCATGCCTCATTAAACCGGACATGCATCATACTTGGTTGTGCATCATGCCATGATTATGCGATGGTCGTTTACTATGCTATTTGCTTCTTTCCGGTTTGCTTCTCTCGTTAGCTTCGGTTTCGTTCCGGAGTTGTGAGGATTCGTTCGACTACGTCCGCTTGTCTTCTTCATGGACTCGTTCTTCTTCCTAGCGGGATTTCAGGCAAGATGACCGCTACCCTGGATCTCACTACTATCATTGCTATGCTAGTTGCTTCGTTCTATCGCTATGCTGCGCTACCTATTACCTGTTTGTCAAGCCATCCCATGTTGCCATGAACCTCTAACCTTTGACACCTTCCCTATGCAAACCATTGATTGGCTATGTTACCGCTTTGCTCAGCCCCTCTTATAGCGTTGCTAGTTGCAGGTGAAGTTGAAGATTTCTCCATGGTGGATGGGTTATGTTGGGATATCACAATATCTCTTATATTATTAATGCATCTATATATTTGGTAAAGGGTGGAAGGCTCGGCCTTATGCAGTGTTTTGTTCCACTCTTGCCGCCCTAGTTTCCGTCATACCGGTGTTATGTTCCCGGATTTTGCGTTCCTAACGCGGTCGGGTGATTTATGGGACCCCCGACGGTTCGCTTTGAATAAAACTTGTCCAAAGAAGGCCCAACCTTGGTTTTACCATTTGCCTCACCACCACCTATACCCTTCCTTGGGTCGGCCAACCCAAGGGTCATCTTTACTTTAGCCCCCACAGGCGGTGCTTGTCTAAGTGCTGGTTCGAACCGAGTAGATCATGGGCCCCTCGGGCAACTCGAGGTCTGGTTTTACTCGTGGGATGTCTCATCCGGTGTTGCCCTGAGAACGAGATATGTGCAGCTCCTATCGGGATTGTCGGTGCATCAGGCGGCTTTGCTGGTCTTGTTTTACCATTGTCGAAATGTCTTGATGTACCGGGATACCGAGTCTGATCGGAGTGTCTTGGGAGAAGGTCTATTCCTTCGTTGATCGCGAGAGCTTGCCATGGGCTAAATTGGGACACCCCTGCAGGGTTTTAAACTTTCGAGAGCCGTGCCCGCGGTTATGTGGCAGATGGGAATTTGTTAATGTCCGGTTGTAGATAACTTGACACCAGATCCGAATTAAAACGCATCAACCGTGTGTGTAGCCGTGATGGTCTCTTCTCGGCGGAGTCCGGGAAGTGAACACGGTTTCTGTGTTATGTTTGACGTAAGTAGGTGTTCAGGATCACCTCTTGATCATTGCTAGCTTCACGACCGTTCCTTTGTTCTCTTCTCGCTCTTATTTGCATAGGTTAGCCATCATATCATGCTTAGTCGCTGCTGCAACCTCACCACTTTACCCCTTCCTTACCCATTAAGGTTTGCTAGTCTTGATACCCATGGTAAAGGGATTGTTTGAGTCCTCGTGGCTCACCAGATACTTCAAAACCAGTTTGCGGTGCCTATGTTACCGAAAGGTGGCGCAACCAAGCTCAAGGAGGAGCTTGATGAAGATCTTGCCCTTTGTGTTGTTTCGTTCTAGTTGATCGAGAGTGGAGCCCAGTTGGGGTCGATCGGGGACCTTTTGTCGATTTGGGGTTCTTCTTTTATTTTGGTTCCGTAGTCGGACCTTGATTGTATCTGGATGATGTAATGCTTTATTCATGTATTTGTGTGAAGTGGCGATTGTAAGCCAACTATGTATCTCTTTCCCTTATGTATTACATGGGTTGTGTGAAGATTACCTCACTGGCGACATTGCTTTCAATGCGGTTATGCCTCTAAGTCGTGCTTCGACACGTGGGAGATATAGCCGCATCGAGGGCGTTATATTCAATTTCTGTTAAGTAAGGGCATGGAGCACTTTCCTAGAAATAAAATTAAGTTGCCATATGAATATATTATGAGAGCTACTTATAGATTGCATACCAAAGATGGCAATACCTAGATCTATTCGTGTTTTTATGTCTAGCTAAGGGCGTTAAACAATAGCGCTTGCAGGGAGGCAACCCAATTTTATTTTTGCTCTTTGCTTTTGTTCCTGTTTTGATTTGAATAATTCATCTACCCTCTGGTTAGATGTGGTTTTGTGCTTAATTTAGTGTTTGTGCCAAGTAAGACCTTTGGGATGGCTTACGGTGATAGTTGTTTTGATCTTGCTGAAAAACAGAAACATTTGCGCCCAGGAAAATAATTTTCTTAACTCACAGGAGGGTGTTTTTCACCAGATTCTTTTTGCACAAGATTGGTACACAAATTGCACAGGTTTTCCTATTTTTTTAGAATTTTTGGAGTTACATAAGTATTCGAAGTTTCCAGATTGCTACAGACTGTTCTGTTTTTGACAGATTCTGTTTTCTTTGTATTGTTTGCTTATTTTGATGAATCAATGTGTAGTATCGGAGGGTATGAACCATGTAAGAGTTGGAATACAGTAGATATTAAACCAATATAAATAAATAATGAGTTCACAAAAGTACCAAAAGTGGTGATTTATTTTCTTATACTAACGGAGCTTATGAGATTTTCTGTTGAGTTTTGTTTGTGAAGTTTTCAAGTTTTGGGTAAGGATTTGATGGACTATGGAATAAGGAGTGGCAAGATCCTAAGCTTGGAGATGCCCAAGGAAACCCAAGGTAATATTCAAGGACAACCAAGAGCCTAAGATTGGGGATGCCCCGGAAGGCATCCCCTCTTTCGTCTTCGTCTATCGGTAACTTTACTTAAGGCTATATTTTTATTCATCACATGATATGTGTTTTGCTTGGGGCGTGTTGTATGATATGAGTCTTTTATTTTTAGTTTTACACAATAATCCTTGTTGTACACACGTTTTGAGAGGGGCACGCATGAATCGTGATTTATTAGAATACTCTATGTGCTTCACTTATATCTTTTGAGATAGGCAATTTTGCTCTAGTGCTTCACTCATATCTTTTTAGAGCACGGCGGTGGTTTTATTTTATTTTATAGAAATTGTTTAACTCTCATGGTTCACTTATATTATTTTGAGAGTCTTTTTAGACAACATGGTAATTTGCTTAGGTTATAAAAAATTTCCTAATATGATAGGCATCCAAGAGGGATATAATAAAAACTTTCATATAAAGTGCATTGGATACTATGAGAAGTTTGATTCCTTATGATTGTTTTGAGATATGAAGATGGTGATATTAGAGTCATGCTAGTGAGTAATTGTAAACTTGAGAAGTACTTGTATTGAGGTTTGTGATTCCCGTAACATGCACGTATGGTGAACCGTTATGTAACGAAGTTGGAGCATGAGGTATTTATTGATTGTCTTCCTTATGGGTGGTGGTCGGGGACGAGCGAGGGTCTTTTCCTACCAATCTACCCCCCCCCCCTAAGAGCATGCGCGTACTACTTTGTTTCGATAACTAATAGATTTTTGCAATAAGTATGTGAGTTCTTTATGACTAATGTTGAGTCCATGGATTATACGCACTCTCACCCTTCCACCATTGCTAGCCTCTATTGTGCCGCGCAACCTTCGCCGGTACCATATACCTTCCTCAAAACAGCCACCATACCTACCTATTATGGCATTTTCATAGCCATTCCGAGATATGTTGCCATGTAACTTTCCACTGTTCCGTTTATTATGACATGCTTCATTATTGTCATATTGCTTTGCATGATCATGTAGTTGACATCGTATTTGTGGCAAAGCCACCTTTCATAATTCTTTCATACATGTCACTCTTGAGTCATTGCACATCCTGGTACACCGCCCGAGGCATTCATATAGAGTCATATTTTTGTTCTAAGTATCGAGTTGTAATTTTTGAGTTGTAAGTAAATAGAAGTGTGATGATCATCATTATTAGAGCATTGTCCCATGTGAGGAAATAAAAAAAGGCCAAAGAAGCCAAACAAAAATATGAGAGAAAAAGAGAGAAGAGGCAATGTTACTATCCTTTTTCCACACTTGTGCTTCAAAGTAGCACCATGGTCTTCATGACAAAGAGTCTCATATTTTGTCACTTTCATATACTAGTGGGAATTTTTCATTATAGAACTTGGCTTGTATATTCCAACGATGGGCTTCCTCAAATCGCCCTAGGTCTTCATGAGCAAGAAAGTTGGATGCACACCCACTTAGTTTTTCTTTTTTACCTTTCATAAACTTATAGCTCTAGTGCATCCGTTGCATGGAAATCCCTACTCACTCACCTTCATATCTATTGATGGGCATCTCCATAGCCCGTTGATACGCCTAGTTGATGTGAGACTATCTCCCTCTTTTTGTCTTCTCCACAACCATCATATTCTATTCCACCTATAGTGTTATGTCCATGGCTCACGCTCATGTATTGCGTGAAAGTTGGAAAGGTTTGAGAACGCCAAAAGTATGAAAAAATTGCTTGGCTTGTCATCGGGGTTGTGCATGATTTGAGTATGCTATGTGCTGAAGATGGAGCATAGCCAGACTATATGATTTTGTAGGGATAACTTTCTTTGGCCATGTTATTTTCAGAAGACATAATTGCCTTGTTAGTATGCTTGAAGTATTATTGTTTTTATGTTAATATTAAACTTTTGTTTTGAATCTTATGGATATGAACATTCATCCCACAATAAGAAAAATTACATGGATAAATATGTTAGGTAGCATTCCACATCAAAAATTCTGTTTTTATCATTTACCTACTCGAGGACGAGCAGAAATTAAGCTTGGGGATGCTTGATATGTCTCCAACGTATCTATAATTTTTTATTGTTCCATGCTATTATATTATCTGTTTTGGATGTTTTATATGCATTAATATGCTATTTTATATTATTTTTGGGACTAACCTATTAACCTAGAGCTCAGTGCTAGTTTCTGTTTTTTCCTTGTTTTTGAGCTTCGCAGAAAAGCAATACCAAACGGAGTCCAAATGGAATGAAACCTTCGTGATGATCTTTCTTGGACCAGAAGACACCCAGGAAACTTGGAGATCAAGTCGGAAGAGCCACGAGGCGGCGGCAAGGGGGGAGGGCGCGCCCAGGGGGTAGGGTGCGCCCCCTGCCTTGTGGGCCCCTCGTGACCCGCCTGGCCAAATTCTTCATCCTATATATTCTCAAATATCCTCAAACCACCAGAAGCATCCATGAAAACACTTTTCAGCCGCTGCAACCTTCTGTACCCGTGAGATCCCATCTAGGGGCCTTTTCCGGCGTCCTGCCGGAGAGGGATTTGATCACGAAGAACTTCTACATCAACTGTATTGCCCTCCCGATGAAGCGTGAGTAGTTTACCTCCGACCTACGGGTCCATAGCTAGTAACTAGATCGCTTCTTCTCTCAATTTGCTTCTCAATACCATGTTCTCCTAGATGTTCTTGGAGATCTATCTGATGTAATCTTCTTTTGCGGTGTGTTTTTGTCGAGATCTGATGAATTGTGGATTTATGATCAGCTTATCTGTGAATATTATTTGAATCTTCTCTGAATCTTATATGCATGATTTGAAATATTTGTAATTATCTTCTAATTATGGTTTAGTTTGGCCAACTAGATTGGTTTTTCTTGAAATGGGAGAAGTGCTTAACTTTGGGTTCAATCTTGTGGTGTCCTTTCCAGTGACAGTAGGGGTAGCAAGGCACTTATTGTATTGTTGCCATCGAGGATAAAAAGATGGGGTTTACATCATATTGCTTGAGTTTATTCCTCTACATCATTTCATCTTACTTAATGTGTTACTCTGTTCTTCATGAACTTAATACTCTAGATGTAGTGGGCAAATAAAAAGATTGGGAAAGAGAGGGCAAATAAAACGGCAAGGGTGAAGTGGGGGAGAGGAAACCGAGAGGAAATGGCAAATAATCTAATGCGAGAGATAGGGATTGTGATGGGTACTTGGTATTGTTGACTTGCTTGTGTGAGCCTCCCCGGCAACGGCGCTAGAAATTCTTCATGCTACCTCTTGAGCACTGTATTGGATTTCCCCGAAGAGGAGAGGATGATGCAGCAAAGTAGCGTAATTATTTCCCTCAGTTTTTGAGAACCAAGGTATCAATCCAGTAGGAGACCACGCACAAGTCCCTCATACCTATACAAAACGATAGCTACTCGCAACCAACGCGATTAGGGGTTGTCGATCCCTTCACGGTCACTTACGAGAGTGAGATCTGAAAGAGATGATAAATAATATTTTGGGTATTTTTGATAGATAGATGCAAAGTAAAAAGTAAAAGGCAAAGTAAAAACAAAGCAAGTAAATAAAGTGATAGATATTGATATGATGAGAATAGACTCGGGGGCCATAGGTTTCACTAGTGGCTTCTCTCAAGAGCATAGATATTCTACGGTGGGTGAACAAATTATTGTTGAGCAATTGACAGAATTGAGCATAGTTATGAGTATATCTAGGCAATGATCTTGTATATAGGCATCACGTCCAAAACAAGTAGATCGAAACGATTCTGCATCTACTACTATTACTCACTCATCGACCACTATCCAGCATGCATCTAGAGTATTAAGTTAAAAACAGAGTAACGCCTTGAGCAAGATGACATGATGTAGAGGGATAAATTCATGCAATATGATAAAAAAACCATCTTGTTATCCTCGATGGCAACAATACAATATGTGCCTTGCCACCCTTTCTGTCACTGGGTAAGGACACCACAAGATTGAGCCCAAAGCTAAGCACTTCTCCCATTGCAACAACTACCAATCTAGTTAGCCAAACCAAAAAGGATAATTCGAAGAGACTTGAAAGATAACTCAATCATACATAAAAGAATTCAGAGAAGAATCAAATATTTTCCATAGATAATACTGGATCATAAACCCACAATTCATCGGTCTCAACAAACACACCGCAAAAAGAAGATTACATCGAATAGATCTCCATGAGAGAGGGGGAGAACATTGTATTGAGATCCAAAAAGAGAGAAGAAGCCATCTAGCTACTAGCTATGGACCCGAAGGTCTGAAGTAAACTACTCACACTTCATCGAAGGGGCTATGGTATTGATGTAGAAGCCCTCCGTGGTGGATGCCCCCTCCGGTGGAGCTCCGGAACAGGCCCCAAGATGGGATCTTATGGATACAGAAGGTTGTGGCGGTGGAATTAGGTTTTTGGCTCCCTGTTCTGATCATTCGAGGATACGTAGGTATATATAGGAGGAAGGAGTACGTCGGTGGAGCGTCAGGGGGCCCACGAGGTAGGCGCGCCCAAGGCGCGCCCCACCCTCGTGACCGCCTCGCACTTCTTGGAGTAGGGTCCAAGTCTCTGGATCACGTTCGGTTGGAAAATCACGTTCCCAAAGGTTTCATTCCGTTTGGACTCCGTTTGATATTCCGTTTCTTGAAACACCAAATAGGCAAAAAACAATTAAATTTCGGCTGGGCCTCCAGTTAATAGGTTAGTCCCAAAAATAATATAAAAGTGGAAAATAAAGCCCAATATAGTCCAAAACAGTAGATAAAGTAGCATGGAGCAATCAAAAATTATAGATACGTTGGAGACGTATCAAGTACGCATAGCAGTTTTCAAAGCAGCCCAAGTAGCTAGAATAGGGTATAATCTACAATGTTCAGACCACCATACACATGCAAAACTAGTGAAAGCACAAACAATGAAGAACCCGTCTCCTCGGGATATTGTAAACATGTAAAACGTTGTTCAGTTTCTAACTCCCAAGTAAGATATATATCGGGAACACATCTACCCTCAAATGGTGGGATATTCAAATTCAGTTTAGGAATATGGTCATTATCCCGTACCTGAGGTGGTGGTGCAATCCTACCATTGCGATTATTTGCCGGACGACCTGGTGTTGGTGCTGGTGGTTGCACGTAGTTCTGATTTTGATCAACCTCATCCTCATAATCGCCCGCATAATCATCATCCTCGTTGGTACTAGTAGCAGCAGTAGCAGGATTCAAAGAAACATCAACAATAGGTATAGCAGCACCAGAAGTTTGGCCATCCTCAAGAGGAACACGCTTCGCTTGTCCAAACTGATTCGGAAGGGGGTGTTGTTGTTGTCGTTGCAGAGGTGCAATAGGTGCAGCCGGCGGTGGTTGTGGAAGACGCGCGAGCAATTCATTAAACTTGTTATCGAGCTTTGTTTCGAACGTCTTCTCAATGCCATCTATCTTCTCCATCGCCTCTTCAAATCTGTTTAGCACATCTTGCACCTGTCCACTCATCATTTGCTAAAATTTATCATGTAGTTGTTTGTTCATCATGTTCTCCCAATCAGTCTCATCGGCTTGTGATCCTGCCATGGTTAGCAGCAATAGAAACACACAAGAATATGATCCTACAGACTACTAGGAAGTGGTGGTGGTGGTGTGTCACAAACCCGTCAAGCGAATCTCAAATGCTTACCAGTTCTTACCCAACAACTGGTGGTGATCAGCAACCGTTGTAGTCAAAACTCTCAAAGCTTGGATAGAGCGATGACCAGGGAGAGTCAAATGCACGATGTAGATATATGTGGAGCTGGGAAGGCTTATGATATGGTAGCAAAAAGGGTCAGCAATAATCAATTCAGAGATGCAAAGTTGAATAAACGCTCAACGACGGTACTGTGCTGGTCCTAGGCTAGACCGTGCTAGAGATGCGAGCCTAGAACACTAACAAAATCACGGCGCGACACGTAATCAAGGGAAAAGCACACTCTGGAAAAAATCGGTTTTTTTTTACTCTATTTTTTTTTGCGCTCTTTTTTTTGCGAAAAAACACTATAATTATGAGTGTCTCCAAACTCTTCCCAAGTCAAGGTAATAGGATAGGCACGAAATTTTTTGACTTTTTTTCGGAAATCAGGGCAGCGACGATGAAAAAATGCGACAAAAAATCACTATGACGGTGAGTGTCTCAAAACGCTCCTTGGAACCTAAAAATAGGATAGGGAAAAAATATTTTCGGTCGCTGAAATTTTGGCCTAAAAACTGCCCGGGGGTCTCCAGACTTCTTTTTTCGAAACCTACTCAGGCAAGGAAACACGAATCAAAAAATAGATGGATCTCGAAAACAAACCTAATATGAAAAGAACTCAGATTGGTGGTGGATATATGGTGGGATATGGCAGCGGTGGTAGGATATGGCAGCGGTGGTAGGATATGGCAGCGGTGGTAGGATATGGCAGCGGTGGTGGTATATGGCAGCGGTGGTAGGATATGGCAGCGGTGGTAGTATATGGCAGCGGTGGTATGATATGGCAGCGGTGGTGGTATATGGCAGCAGCGATGAAGATGGTGCGGCGGCGGCATGACAAACTCTGACAGAACTCGAAACTCTAAAGGACTAGACGCTAAGACCAGCAACTAGACACGACGGTGCAACCGCAAACTCAACAATGCAAAACCCTAAAAAGATTATGCAAAGGCTCAGATTGGTTCGGATATGATGAACTAACCCTAATTTTTTGTGGCTTTTTCATGGACTATAGGTATGATAACAGACTCGATCTAAACTACGAAAAACTGTAAAATCTCACCGAGCAATCTGGAAATCTGATACCACTTGATAGAGGCAAAGGTGTCCCGTCTTTCAATGAGATGGTGGCTATCGTTTTGGTGGAAGTCGACTTTGACGATCCGACTACGAACGTGCGAGGAGGTCGCGCCTTAGCAATCGCTAAACCAACTCCGAGAGGTTATTGACCACGCCGAAGCATGATCAACCTGACCACGAAGGTCTATTTTCTGCAAGCAAACGAAGAACAAGCAAGAAACTAAGATTGCAATCGGGATATTGCGAATAATTATTAATGAAGGTGGGGTTGTGTGACGCCTTTGTCTGGTTGTTGAACACAAACGAAGTACGCAAAGTTGCAGCTATGGCGAACTTTTAATCTAAACAAAACCCAAAGTCTAAACGACGCCCTAAGGGCTGTATATATGGAGGAAGAGGGGGGGAATTTTGTGGCCCTTGAGGGAGGGGTCCGAAACCAACCCTAACTCTTGTTTCCCCACACATACGGACTCTAAAAACAACCTATAATCAAGTATTTGGAAATTACATAGGCCTGGCCCAATAATAAGGTGACACAGCACCTAGAATAGCCTGTGGACGAAAATTGTGAAGTAGCATCTTGTATATTTCGTCCAAGGCTTCATGCACCCATTATGGTGGCTTCAACATCCCGAAATAATCACTTGTAACTCCGTTCTTGTTCCCCCTGCACATGCCATCATCTCCATGCTTGTTCTTGCTCCAATGTTCATCCTTCTCCAAGCTAGGCCCTTCATTTGTAAGCAAAACAAATGTATCCAATTTAGGCAGCATCATATTCTCATGAACATTGGAATCATTACCAAGAAACGGAAGTACATGATAATTTAATTAGCGTGCACGAACTCTAGTAATTGGTCTAGTATGTATAGCAGCAGGGGTTGTGGGTGTAACAATGGTATTGATGTCCTCATCGCCTTCCGACGACGGCGACCGGGGTTCCCATCCACTAGTTGTGGTTCCCTCATCGCCGTCCCCGTTACCGGCCTGGTTGGCCGGGTCGTTACCGTCGTTCTACACGGAGGCCCGGGGTCAGCCGCACGTCCCGCCTATGACGGTGTCGCCCCTGCAGTTCGGGGGGCCATCCAGCGCCATGGGGCCCTACGGCGGCGTCGACGGGCTGCTGTTCTAGGGGGGGCCTTAATTCCCACCTACTCGGCGCCGTCCTCCTCGCAGCTCCGCGCTGATGAGGCGTACCCCCCCCCCCCATCGGCCATAGCAACACGCTGACATGCTTCTCCAAGCTTGAGTTCGCCACCTACAACGGCACCGAGGACCCCCTGAATTGGCTTAACCAGTGTGACTAGTTTTTCAGGGGGCAGCGCACGCTGGCGTCCGACCGCACCTGGCTTGCCTCCTATCACCTCCGAGGCGCTGCGCAGATGTGGTATTACGCTCTCGAACTGGACGAGGGCGGCATGCCCCCATGGGAGCGTTTTCCAAGCTATGCCACTTATGGTTCAGGTCGCCGATCCGCGGGAGCTGCCTGGCGGGGCTTGGGCATTTGCCTTTCACTTCCATGGTGCAAGACTTCGCCGACCGCTTCCATGCATTGGCTTGCCACGCGCCCGGCGTTACGGCTCGCTAGCGGGCCGAGCTATTTGTTGTCGATCTGCCAGATCATATCCGCGTGGACGTGGAGATGCGCGGGCCATAGGACTTCCAGACGACCATGTATTACGTCCGTGCCTTCGAGCAGCGCATGGCGGCCATGCAGCAGGCACTGTCGTCCCGGGGCACTCGCTAGCTCCCCCCCCCCCGGCCACCGCCACCACCAGCACCGGGGCGCCCTGCCCCGGCTGCGCCTCGCTCGTTCTGTCGGCTCACACCATCTAAACAGCTCGAGCGTCGTCGCGAGGGGCTATGCTACAACTGTGACAAGCCCTGCGTGGCAGGCCACATCTGCCTGTGGCTCTTCTATTTGGAGGTTGCGGAGTACATCGAGGAGGACACCACCGAGGTGCTTGACGCCTTGCCCACCCCTGAGGCCGCGGGAGTAGTGCCGGCCTCCGCTCCTGCAACTGCACTCATCATCTCCCTCCATGCCCTAGCAGGTATACTAGCGGAGAAGACTATGCTCCTGCTGGTGATGATCCACGGCGAGCATCTCCTGGCTCTGCTGGATAGGGGCTCTACCCATAACTTTCTACCCGCGTCGACCATGTGCCGCCTGGTGCTCCAGCCGACGGGCGGGGAGCAACTCCGGGTTACCGTCGCTAAAGGTGATCGCCTCCACTGTCGCGGGATTGCGCGGTATATCCCCATCAGCATCGGCGATGAGCATTTCACCATCACGTGCGTCGGCATCGACTTGGGGTGATTCGACTTCATCCTCGGCGCCGATTTTTGGCGGACTCTTGGTCCCATCCTCTAGGACTTCGACGCCATGACGATGGTCTTCTGGCGCCTGGGTCGCCATGTCCGGTGGGAGAGCATGGGTGGCCCCTCCTCAGCGGCGCTACACCCACAGCTGACGGCGGCCGCCGCCGAGCCCGAGCAGCCCCTGTTCGCTCATCTCTTGTAGAAGCACAGTGACCTCTTCGACGAGCCCCAAGGTCTCCCGCCAGCCCGGGTGAAAGTGCAACTAATCCCCGGGTGGTTTTGGTAATTAATAACAACATATATATCATTGAACTAATTATTTCTTGAAAATATTTCAGAAAGTTCAGTGATATGGGTATGGCAATGACTGATGATGTGGACCCCTCAAAATGCTAAGGAAAACATTGGCAAAAGCTCAAGACTCTATTTTTGGTTTAGTGATCCAAGATCACATTGAGTCCATAGGAAAGCCAATACTATTAAAAGGGATGAGGTTATGATGATGATCTGTTGCTCAAAGTGCTTAGTGATTTATCTCTCAAACTATCGCAATCTTTCATTCCAACATAAACCCATAAGTAATCTCCGTCCCACCGATTCCATAAACTCAGTCACACCGAGATGAACCACCTTAGCCATATACCCAAACCCTAGTAATTTCGGATTTTCCGATTCCAAACTCGGTCTTACCGAAATTGGTGTTGCCAACCTTCTGTACTCAAATCGGTGTCACCGAGATGAGAAAGTCAGTCCCACCGAGATTGGCAAACCCTAGACTTTGGAAGAATCGGACTAACCGAGATTGTATTTTCGGTCCCACCGAAAATCCCAACGTTCACAAGATTTGAACTTTCGGTCTCACCGAGTTGTCAACTTCGGTCCGACCGAGATTGGTCAAATGTGTAACAGTTGGATTTTGTGTGGAGGCTATAAATACCCTCCACCTCCTCTTCATTCGTGGAGAGAGCCATCGAAAGAACTACCACTCCTACCTTACATTTACGAGAAGAAAACTACCTACCCTTGTGTTGAGATCAAGTTGCTCCACTCCCACCATATGAAACTTGATTTCTAGCCTTCCCAAGTTGCTTTCCACTCAATCCTTTCTTCCACCACAGCCAAATCGGTGAGGAGAGTTGAGTGTTGGGGAGATTATCATTTGAAGCACAAGAGCAAGGAGTTCATCATCACCAACACCATCTATTACCTTTTGGAGGGTGGTGCCTCCTAGATTGGTTAGGTGTCGCTTGGGAGCCTCCGTCAAGATGTGGAGTTGAACCAAGAAGTTTGTAAGGGCAAGGAGATCGCCTACTTCGTGAAGATCTACCCCGAGTAAGGCTAGTCCTCCGTGGGCGTAAGCCATGATGGCATAGACAAGGTTGCTTCTTCGTGGACCCTTCGTGGGTGGAGCCCTCCGTGGACTCTCGCAGCCGTTACCCTCCGTGGGTTGAAGTCTCCATCAACGTGGATTCACGATAGCACCACCTATCGGAACCACGAGAAAAATCTCCGTGTCTCCAAATTGCGTTTGCTCTTCTCCACCTCTTATTTACTACATGTGCAATTTACTTTCCGCTGCCACTACTCTAGAATTGCATGTGTAGGGTGATACTTGACTTGCTCATTATTATGAACTTGCTAAAAACTTGCCCTAATCAAAAGGCTAAACTTTTAAGTTGTCAAGTAGTCTAATCACCCCCCCTCTAGACATACTTCCGATCCTACAAGTGGTATCAGAGCTTTGGTCTCCATTGGATTGGTTTTCATTGCATTGGATTCCATAAGCTTGGTTTCACAACCTAGGAGAGTATGGCGTCTAGTGAGGGTAATTTTCGTAGAGGTCCTTACTTTGATGGTTCAAACTTTGCTAGTTGGAAGCATAAAATGAAAATGCATATTCTTGGACATAACCCCGCCGCATGGGGCATTATTTGTGTTGGCTTGCAAGGTGAGTTCTTGAGGAAGGAAAAGTTCGGATCGCGAAGCTACTGCGGATGAGTTGCGGATGTTCTGAACAATGCTCAAGCTTGTGACATTCTCTTCAATGCTTTGTGTCCCGAGGAGTTCAACAAGATCAGCCGTCTTGAGAATGCAAAAGAGATTTGGGATACTTTGGTCGAAATGCACGAAGGTACCGAGTCCGTGAAGGAATCAAAGCTAGATGTTCTTCAAGGTCGACTTGACAAGTTCAAGATGAAGGAAGGTGAAGGAGTCGCTGAAATGTACTCTAGGCTTGCTCTCATCACCAATGAGATGGCAGGCTTAGGAAGCGAAGAAATGACCGACCGATTCATCATCAAGAAGATTCTCGAGCTTTGGATGGAAAGTATGACACCGTGTGCACTTTGATCCAAATGATGCCAAACTACAAAGATCTCAAGCCTACGAAGTCATTGGAAGGATTGTTGCTCATGAGATGACACTTAAAGACAAGGAAGAGCTTCACAACAAGTCAAGTGGTGCTTACAAAGCTACAGCTTGAAGCTCCCACAACCTCAAGTGACAAGCTAGTTTCCAATGAAGAGATAAGCCTAATGGTGAAGAACTTCAACAAATTCTACAAGAGTAGAAGCAAGGAAAGAAGCTCAAAGTCTAGATCATATGATGAAAAGAGATATTCTAGTCGTGATCGAATCTGCTACAATTGTGGAAGACCGGACACTACTCAAATGAGTGTTCAACTCCCCACAAGAGAAGAGAAGAATCTCCAAGAAGAAGAAGCTCAAGAGAAGAGTCGCCTCGAAAGAGAGAAGGAGTAGAGATGATCGTTATGAGCGAAGATCCTCTCGGAGAAGCAAGGATTCGGAAAGGAAAGACAAGTCATCAAGGAGCTACACAAGAAGAAAACATCAAGCTCATGTTGGTGAATGGGTTTCGGCTCCGACTCAGACAATCACTCGAAAGAAGCTATCACTCCAACTCCGAATCTGATCAAGATGAAGGTGTTGCGGTCTTGCTCTCGTGTCCTCCAACTCCAACTCCTATGACATATTTGATTCACCAAATGAGGGAATTGGAAGATGCTTCATGGCAAAAGGTCCCAAGGTATCACACCCTGAATTCATTGACTTTGATAGTGATGAGGATGACTTGCTTGGTGAAGATGAGCTTTTACATGATAAATCTAGTGAGCTTAGTAATGATGAACATGCTAGTAGTCTTTATAGTCGAGAAGAGTCGAATGACAATGCTATGAAGGAGATTGAGCGTCTAACTAAAGAACTAAACACTCTTAAGTTAGCTCATGAAACAACTCAAGAAGATCATAGAGAGCTCCTAAGATCTCATGAGAAGCTACGCTTCGAGAAGCTCAATCTAGAGCAAGAACATGAGTTTCTAAAAGCTATCAATGACGATCTTGAAAGAAGAGTTCTTCATATCTTGCCAAACGACTTCTCTTGTCTAATTTCTTGCCACCTATTAAAACTAAGCATGACAAGCATAAGAAAAATTCTTCATCTAGTAGTAACAATAATCATGCTAAATCAAATGTTGTTACTTCTAGTAATTCTCTTGATTCCACTAACAATGTTTCAAGCCAAGTTTCACTTGAGCAAGAAAATAGTTTATTGAAAGGGATTATAGAGAAGGTGTCTACAAGAGCCTTGCGGAAGCAAGAGCTTTGAGGAAATTGTTCGCAAGCAAGGAAGACACCGGAAGAATCAAGGAATTGGTTTTGAGCGAAAGTTCAACGCCGAGGGTGTTGAATGGGAAGAAGGTCAATATCCCACTCCAAAGTTTGTTTCTCAAAAGGAGAAGTATGATCCTACTTCTTCCAATGTGGAACAAGCTCAAGATGACCTTCCACCACAAGACCACAAGCTAAAAGGCAAGGACAAGCTTCAAGAGGAGATTGATGCATTCATTGAAGCACCCAAGGCCATGGTCAAGTGGGTTCCCAAGGCAACTTCAAGTTCTACTTGACAAGCTCAACTACTACCCCAAGGATTCCCATCAAGATGATGTGGATCCCGAAGAAGAAGAACTAGAGAGTTCTTGAGGGTGACTCCACCAACATACTTCACTCACATTCATTTTGGCAAAGAACTTGTGCAATCAACTTCCACATCTTGCACTAGTTCATGGAGTCACAAACCCTCATGTTGGTAAGTCAAGGGACAAGGTAATCATTGCTTTCATGGACATCATCTATTGTGTACTTCAATCTATGTCCATGGATATCCTTGTTTGTTCCTTGTGGGACTAACCCATGTAGGTATTGAAAGTGCCCGAATCCAAAGGATTGCTCCCAACTCTTGATGATCTTCATCAACATTGAGCATCCACATCTTCAACATCTACATGAAGTCTTCAACGACAACCCAAGGTTAGTTTGACCCTTTAAAAGGGGTTCTCACATCAAGGGGGAGCTTTGCTCTAAAGAAATGAGCTAAAGCATCTTCAAATGATGTGAACACATTAATGCTTTATGTAAAAGTGGTAACCCCACTTGTGCTTAAGCGATGAGTATGACCTATGATCAAATGTTCTCATTTGACTCCTAAGTCAATATACTCATATATAGATGACCTAGTCATCGCCAAATTGTGTGCTAGTTGCTAGAGTTTTGTTTGTGCATGTTTGACACATATTTCATTTGCTATCTTATTGTGTGAGCATGTTGGATGCATGATTTTATCCATTCGAGGACATCCATTTGTTGCTTTGGTCTTTTGGATTTTTCTTTTTGACCAAATGGATGGACAAGAATGCCTAAGTTCCTCCCCTAGCTATCTATGCTTTCTTGTCTCAAACTCTATTCATGCTTATATCACAAACTTTGAACAAGACTTTTTGGACGGACGAGTGAGGAGCACTCGGAGCCACCGATCCGTCAAAAGCCTAAATTCCAAAACCTTCTAAGTACTTTCGGTCAAACCAATATACTCAAATCGGACGGATCAAATCACTTGGATTGATCTAGGTTTTCACCTCGGTGAAACCGAGTTACAAATTCGGCGTGACCGATGTGTAATAGCGCTTGCGCTTAACCATCTCGGTCCCACCGAGTTTTCCAACTCGGTCCCACCGACAGCCGAAGGGTATATATACCCGAGGGCAGCGCGCGTTGATTACTCCTTCAAAACGCCTCGCCCCCAAACCCTTCGCTGCCGTCGCCGTGGTCTTCGGATCGTCTCCACCGTCGCTTTGCGCCTCGCCATGGATCTCCATCGCCGTCAACGGTCAATCTCACCGCACCGTTGCCGCCGTAGTGAAGCTCCACCAGATTGGGTGAGTTTCATCCCTCTCGTGCTTCAACCTCTGATTCAATGCACGATAGGTTTTGCCTAGCTTCTTGCCAAGTTTGAAATCTTCCTATCCAGCAGATTAGATCTTAGAACAAAATTCGAGTGAAAATTTTAGGGTTAGGTTTCCGCCGAACACATCTCGGTGTGACCGATTCTACATTCTCGGACTGACCGATTTAGCCTCTGGCCATTGCACTGCACTTTTCGGTTAAACCGAGTTGTGCAAATCGGTAAGACCGAAGTGAGGATTTAGTGAAACCCTAGTGCTCTCGGCTAGACCGAAACCCATTTCGGTCCAACCGAAAGTGGTGTGTACGGTTAGGTTTAGACACTTCGGATTCACCGAATTTTTAGACTCGGCCAGACCGAAATGCATTCTGTGAAAATCTAAATCTGAAGTTTGAACTCATTCTTTTTGCAAAATCCTCTGCAGTTTGTGATAACTCTTCTATTCTCGCCTATACCTATTCTTTTCACAGGTTGTCGGTCATATACGATGCAAGTGACAGCGAAACAGTCTGAATCACCAGTTGAGATTCGAGGCAGTCACAAGTCTGAAGCAAGCAGTTTTTCAGATGATGGAGAGAGGAGCACCCCAAGTGGATTGCCTCCTGCTGCCACGGGGCCGGAAGAAGAGGAATTCGATGAGGAAGACTCGACTTTGTTCTTGAGGAGGAGATTACTTCCAAGCCTAAGAGGAAAGTGGTTGCCAAGGGCTATCAAGGGCAACAAACAAAGAAAGGCACCAGAAAGAGAAGAAGTCCACAGCTGCAAAGAAGCTGAGCATGGAAGAAGAAACCTCCAAGAAGATCAAGAAAACTTCCAAGAGGAAGAGGCTAGTTCATGAAGAAGGCGATGATGATGACTCGATGAGGAAGCACCCAGCCTCCTCGAAGCAAAAGTTGATGGGAGATGCCATCGAGGCAGGAGCACCCACAAAGTCTAAGCCATCAGCTCCAAAGCAAATGCAGCCCAAGCCAAACCTGCTGCCAAGCCAAAGAAAACTGTGAGAAATATACCGCTTGAGAGAAGAAGAAGGACAATGTGCCACCGCTGAATCGATGAAGAGGCACATGTTTTGGTTTGAAGCTCGAGCGAAATTGCCGATTCATAATGATGCTCATCCTCGAGCTGAAAATATGAAGGAAAGGAAGGACAAAGGACTCGGGCTATGGAGGCAAGTTGATCCATATGCCACCGAGAGAAGGACATTTGTTGACTCAAGGTTCCACACCGAGAGCAACAAGATTTCTATGAGACAGTGCTCATGGACAAGAAACCAATTATTCTTGACACGGATATGTAGACCGGAAATACATCGACAGTGAAAAGCACAGAGACTACTTCCCACATGTGCATGAGAGCTTCACCGCATGTGGAGTTCTTGAGTTTGTTGGTCGAAATTGACCGCTTGGAATGAGAAATGATCATGCGGTTCTATGCCACCGCACACTTCTATCCGGATGGCGAATTGTATGGATGATGAAGGCGAGATTCTCCTCAACTGTTGAGGAATGGAGAGCGTTCTTGAATGCACCAAATCAAGGGACGATGATGTAGATGTCTATGGCATTCCAAAGAAGAATCACGAGTCTATGAAGAACATGTACAATGAGGTACCGGACAAGGATGTTGAGATATGGAAGCTTGGATTAGTTTATCATCTTGAGCAGGTCTCCCAACCACTAACACCATTACGAGGCATACTTTGATGCCCAAGTCGAGACCACCGCATGATAAGAGGCTATTCTATCAACATGCTGCACATTCGGATCGAAGACACCTTTTAAGGTGATGGACACGATAGTTGAGACTATCAAGAGGACAAAGAATGACGTAAGAGGTCGTGTGGGTTTGCTCGCATATTCAGATGCTCATCAATGCCAAGTTTGGCACGGACACCTACCGTTGGATAGACCCCACTTGCCACCGCAGCCTGAACATGAAGATAATGAAGTTGTGATGGTGAGGATGCTCCCACATCTGTTGAAGGACACGCTAAGTCCAAGCGCCAAACAAGCTAAAGCTGAAAAGGAAGCAAAGACAAAGCCCAAGAGCGTTGGAGAACAACTTCTTGAAGCCACTCGGAGAATTGAACTACGCTGGCCGGCATAGTGCGATCTCGGGAGAGCCTTGAGAGGATAGTTGAAGATAAGTTCCATGCTCTGGATGTCAAGTGGATGAAGTGCAGTCACCGTCAACAAGCTTGAGGCGGACATTGAGGAAGCGAAGAGGAGAAGGCAGAGCTCATGAAGGAGATGGAAGGTGATCTAGTCCAGATGACTATGAGCAGCTGCTGCAGTGCCCACAAAGCCCAGATCATTGCTATTCGATGGATGACCCGAGGGCTACTACATCAAGCACCTCCCACAGCTCCATCGGTTCAAAGACCACTCCAAGATCCACTCCTCCAGCTCCACAGACTTGAGCAGAAGCTTTTGCAGATGCAGCTATCTCCACTCCATCGACGCAGACAGGAGCCGCCAGCAGAGTCCCTAGTGACGATTAGCTCTATACTTTTCGAACTTTTTGGTAACTTGTTGCCAAAGGGGAAAATTGTATAGATCATAGGACTTCGAGAGAGAGTGCTCGTTTTTGCTCTTTCGTTTGCGGTTTTCCTTGAGATACTTTTGAGTTCTTTGAGACTTTTCGTGTGTTTGATACTACGTTTACTCTATCTTGATGAGTGCTTGATCATACTATGCTTAATGTGTGCTTAATGCTTATCATATTCTATCCATATCTTGTATGATCACTTACTCATGTCTTGGTGATTGGGTGCATGCTATTCATTCTTATCATTTTGTGCGCTCCACCAAGATGTATGTGACATGGAAGAGTGACCCATGATCCTAATCGATTGTGCATTTGCATTCAAACGCAAATCTTAAATAATGCACAAATTTAGGGGGAGCTCTTGCTTATCACATACTTCTCAAAGCGACGATGTTATTCATTGATTATATCATTTGTCGAAGCTTTGATCTATATGTTGTCATCAATTACCAAAAGGGGAGATTGAAAGTGCAACTAATCCCGGGTGGTTTTGGTAATTAATAACAACATATATATCATTGAACTAATTATTTCTTGAGAATATTTCGAAAGTTCATTGATATGGGTATGGCAATGACCGATGATGTGGACCCTCAAAATGCTAAGGAAAACATTGGCAAAAGCTCAAGACTCTATTTTTGGTTTAGTGATCCAAGATCACATTGAGTCCATAGGAAAGCCAATACTATTAAAGGGATGAGGTTATGATGATGATCTGGTTGCTCAAAGTGCTTAGTGATTTATCTCTCAAACTATCAGCAATCTTTCATTCCAACATAAACCCATAAGTAATCTCGGTCCCACCGATTCCATAAACTCAGTCACACCGAGATGAACCACCTCGACCATATACCCAAACCCTAGTAATTTGGATTTTCCGATTCCAAACTCGGTCTTACGAAATTGGTGTTGCCAAGCTTCAGAACATACGTACTCAAATCGGTGTCACCGAGATGAGAAAGTCGGTCCCACCGAGATTGGCAAACCCTAGACTTTGGAAGAATCGGACTAACCGAGATTGTATTTTCGGTCCCATCGAAAATCCCAACGTTCACAAGATTTGAACTTTCGGTCTCACCGAGTTGTCAACTTCGGTCGACCGAGATTGGTCAAATGTGTGTAGCAGTTGGATTTTGTGTGGAGGCTATAAATACCCTCCACCTCCTCTTCATTCGTGGAGAGAGCCATCGAAAGAACTACCACTCCTACCTTACATTTACGAGAAGAAAACTACCTATCCTTGTGTTGAGATCAAGTTGCTCCACTCCCACCATATGAAACTTGATTTCTAGCCTTCCCAAGTTGCTTTCCACTCAATCCTTTCTTCCACCACAGCCAAATCGGTGAGGAGAGTTGAGTGTTGGGGAGATTATCATTTGAAGCACAAGAGCAAGGAGTTCATCATCACCAACACCATCTATTACCTTTTGGAGGTGGTGCCTCCTAGATTAGTTAGGTGTCGCTTGGGAGCCTCCGTCAAGATGTGGAGTTGAACCAAGAAGTTTGTAAGGGCAAGGAGATCGCCTACTTCGTGAAGATCTACCCCGAGTAAGGCTAGTCCTCCGTGGGCGTAAGCCATGATGGCATAGACAAGGTTGCTTCTTCGTGGACCCTTCGTGGGTGGAGCCCTCCGTGGACTCTCGCAGCCGTTACCCTCCGTGGGTTGAAGTCTCCATCAACGTGGATTGACGATAGCACCACCTATCGGAACCACGAGAAAAATCTCCGTGTCTCCAAATTGCGTTTGCTCTTCTCCACCTCTTATTTACTACATGTGCAATTTACTTTCCGCTGCCACTACTCTAGAATTGCATGTGTAGGGTGATACTTGACTTGCTCATTATTATGAACTTGCTAAAAACTTGCCCTAATCAAAAGGCTAAACTTTTAAGTTGTCAAGTAGTCTAATCACCCCCCCCTCTAGACATACTTCCGATCCTACACCGGGTCTACGACCACAGCATCCACCTGCTCCCTGGCATAGCTCCCGTGGTGGTCCGTCCGTACTTCTACCCGCAGCTGCAGAAGGACGAGCTGGAGCGGCAGTGTGTGATCATGCTTGCCCTGGGCATCATTTGAATCTCGACCTCGCCGTTCTCGGCACGGTTCTCCTCGTCCGCAAGGCGGACGACACATGGCGCTTCTGCATCGACTATCGTGCTCTTAACGCCAAGACGCTCAAGGACAAGTTTCCCATTCCGGTCGTGGACGAGCTCCTAGACGAGCTACACGGGGCACGCTTCTTCACCAAGCTCGGCCTACATTCGGGATATCACTAGGTGCGCATGCTCCCGAATGATGTCATGAAGACGGCCTTCCGCACTCATCACGGCCACTTCGAGTTCTTAGTGATGCCCTTTGGCCTCTCCAATACGCCGGCGACATTTCAGGCTTTGATGAATGATGTCCTCCGCCCCTACTTGCGCCGGTTTGTGCTTGTTTTCTTTGATGACATTCTTATCTACAGTTCATCCTGGGCGGAGCATCTACAACACGTGGCCATTGTCTCCAACGAGCTTCGAGCGCACCATCGGCAGAGGGTGTTGCTATGGATGCCGACAAGGTGGCGGCTGTCGCGGCGTGGCCAATGCCGCACTCACCGCGGGCTCACCGCGGTTTCCTCGGCCTCGCGGGCTACTACCGGGAGTTCATCCGGGAGTTTGGCCTCATCGCGGCTTCCCTCACGCGCCTGCTCCGCCGCTACGCCTTCTGTTGGGATACTGAGGCGACCGAGGCGTTCACGACCCTCAAGCAGGCGCTCACGACGGGGTCGGTCCTCCAGATGCCTGACTTCGACAAGCTCTTCATGGTGGACTGTGACGCCTTGGGCATGGGGCTTGGCGCCGTCCTACATCAGGGTGACGGGCCCCTCGCGTTCTTCAGTAGGCCCTTCGCCGCGCGCCACCACAAGCTCGCGGCCTACGAGCGGGAGCTCATCGGCTTGGTGCAGGCGATGCGCCACTGGAGGCCATATTTATCGGAGCGGTCGTTCCGTATCCACATGGACCACTACAGCCTCAATTTTTTGTTGGATCAGCAAGTTCTTCGGGTTCGACTTCACCGTTGAGTACCGTCCGGGTCGCCTCAACATCGTGGCGGACGCGCTATCCCGCCGCGACACCGACCTTGACACGGATACCGTCGACTCCACAGGGGCGGCCCTCTGCATCCTCTCAGGGCCCTCCTTCACTTCATCGACGACATCCGCCGCACCACCGCTAGCGCCGCCGACGCGCAGCTCCTCCGGCGCCTTGCGGACGGTGACCTGGAGGAGCTGTGGCAGCTGGCCGACGGGCTGGTCCTGCACGGGCACCGACTTTTCATGCCGGATCACGACGACCTCCATCACCAGGCCCTGCTGTTGGCCCACTCGGCCGGCCACGAGAGCGTGCAGAAGACCCTCCACTGTCTCCACGTAGATTTCTACATCCCTGGCGATCGTGCGTTGGTGTGCGACTGGGTGCGGTCTTGCGTGACATGCCAGTGCAACAAGACGGAAACACTGCAGTCGGCGGGGCTACTACAGCCCCTGGAGGTGCCCTCTCATGTCTGGGCTGACTCTCCATGGACTTCATCGAGGGCCTCCCAAGGTGGGCGGCAAGTCCGTCATCCTTATGGTGGTCGACTGCTTCTCCAAGTATGCGCACTTCATTGCGCTCGGCCATCCCTACATCGCCACCTCCGTCGCGCTGGCCTTTTTCGACGGCATCGTCCGCCTTCACGGGTTTTCGTCCTCGATCGTCAGCGACCGTGACCCGGTGTTTAGGGGACATGTCTGGCGCGACCTGTTTCGGATGGTGGGCATGAAGCTCCGCCTAGTACGGCTTTCCACCCCCAAACAGACGGCCAATCCAAGGTGGTCGACAAGATGATTGCCATGTACTTACGTTGTGTTACAGGTGATCGCCCACGTGCATGGGTCGACTGGCTCTCTTGGGCGAGTACTACTACAACACCTCCTACCACTCCGCCCTACGTGCCATGCCATTTGAGGTGGTCTATGGTCGTCCTCCGCCACCCATCTTGTCGTTCCAGCCGGACACGACACAGACCGAGGCGGCGGCCGAGCTTCTCCGCGGCAGGGTTGAGATCCTTGCCGAGGTGCGCCAGCGTCTTCTCCAGGCCCAGCAGCTGTCCAAGAAGTACTACGACGCTCACCACCGTGAGGCGGAGTTCGCGGTGGGCAATTAGGTGTAACTGCGCCTACTTCACCGCTCTACGCAGTCACTAGACCCGCACGCTAAGCGCAAGCTGGGTCCCCGCTATGCTGGGCCGTTTCAGGTGTTGGAGCGCATCGGCCACGTCGCCTACCGCCTTCAGCTGCCAAGTGGTGCTCGCATCCACGACACCTTCCATGTGGGCTTGTTGAAGCCTTTCCACGGCGAGCCACCGGCGGCCACGCTGGATCTGCCTCCGACCTTCGAGGGTTGTCTACTTTCCGATCCAGCAAAGGTTTTGAAAGCCCAGCAGAGCCGGGGTACGTGGCGCTTGCTGATTCAGTGGCAGGGATTTTCGGAGGAGGACACCACTTGGGAGCACCTCGACGAGTTCCGCCAGCACTTTCCCGACTTTCAGCTCGAGGACGAGCTGTTTCCGCAGGCGGGGAGAGATGTTATGACCGGCATACACTATAGCCGGAGAAGGCCTCATGGCGCAGGCACTTAGGGGCCCGGCCCAACTTATCTTATCATGTTAGGGGCTTAACCCAGTTATATCATTAGGAGGATTATATAAACTCATGTAAGGACCTGTTTTGACATTAAGTAGAAGCAATCATATTTGCTCGGCTTCTGAAGGGAGCCGCGAGACCTAACCCTAGTCACCGCCCTTGCGCCCTCTCTCTCTCGCGCGCGCGTGACGACGGCGCCTCAACGCCGGCGGCCTCGCCTTCCTCCACGCCAAACCCCCTTCTACCCCTACAATCTACGAGCTAGACCTGGTAGGATCCCAGCTCCTATCAGCATATGTAATTCATCTGGAATTAATCTTTAAATTCCCGTCGTAACACACAGGGAAATCACCTAGTTCTTAAAGTTTTCAAAGATATAATTTTGTCATATATATTACTGGCCTAATTGATTGTGAAAATTAAATCACAAAATATAAAAACGCAATGAAATGGCGTAAAAAGAATTGATGCGTTGCAAAAAGAAAATAAGAATGGCCAATTAAATAGATACTACTATAATTGCGATTATTATAAACGAACATAGCAGCAAGAGGGAGTAGGAAACCAGAAATAACGAATGTTGAGACAAAATGTACTAGCGCTTCAGGATTACACACAATACCGGAAACATATCTGATTACCAGAACAAGACATGTGTTAACATTGTGCACCTCGTAATATTTACTGTTTGTAAATAGTACAATGTATACAGTTCTCAACATTTCATATATCACAGCTTTACAGGTTACATTTCTACCCCTTTCGCAAACAGAATTCTGCTAGCATGCAAAACTTGCAAGCTCGAATTAAACCAAAACGCATTCACTTTTGTAAAAAAATGTTACCAAATTTACATTACGCAAGTCAATAGCGAGATGTGGTCCGGCACTTCAGGGTTCGCAGGAGCAGATTCCTCCAGCTATATTTCTTTCTGTTGCAAACTTATGCAATGCTGCAACTGACCAGCTCTCAACATATGCATGAACGGAATGGTTGCAATGAGATAATTTTCACAAACATTCTCAGCATCCTCATTCCACACAGGGAAGATGGTGCCACATCATAAAGAACAAAGGACTTCCACCTGGACTTTTCTTATAGCCAATTGCTTGTGATCGATTGTTATGTGTTAGGGTTTGCCATTTGGGCTCTAAAACAACTGGAAGAAGAGACTTGTAGAACCATCACCAAATGACCGAATGTCAGCAGGCTTTACCAATGCTCTACACAAAGGGCAAGTTCGTTCTCGCTCAAACCTAGAACAGAAACAGAATAAAACTATCGTTAGTTGAAATTTCCAGATGTGGATAAAGGTAAAATTAAGGCATAAACATATACATTGAAACACGGTACTGAAAAGAAGAAAAGAAAATCCCATTGCACTCCTAATTATACAAAATCAATAGAACATCTGCACTGCCATGAAAAGGTCTTGCTCATATGAGCTCTAGAACCCCTGGTCGTACTAAGAGTTACAATGTGGTTCATTATCCTGTAAACCATACCCCTTGCAAGTTCATTCAAGCGCAACAAATATGCAAGAACACATTGCCAAATGTAAAGAAAATGCAAGAATCAATTGTACAACAAACTAGATGCATTACGCATTCAACCAACAAAATAAAGCACAATAAAAGAACATATAAGAAGAGAAAGTTACCATTCAGAGACACAGTCCTCGCAGAAAATATGTTTACAGCGAAGGAGAACAGGAACGTGCATCTTTTCCTGGCAGATGGCACACATATCACCGGCAGCGATTGCCTGCAGTGAGTTCCACCAACACACAGATACATTAGCAATCGGAAGATTCTTAGCTCCTAACTGAAATGGTAAAACAGACAGAACTAATCTTATCCATATTCACTAGATTGTGGACAACTGACAACTTATATACTGGAGTAGAAGGTAAATAACAAAATAATAATGTGATGTAGTCATCTTTAAATAATATAAGAAGAGCAACACAGAATTAGAAACTTCCTCAGGTTAGTATGCAATTAAAAATAAACCAGAGTTAAGTGACACTGAAACTCCTGTTAGCAATCGTTTTTAACTCCACAAAGGAGACAGAAAAAAAAACTAATCACAACGAGCAAGAATTGGGTTAATTCGATATACGACACTGCCAACTTCGCATATTCGAAAAACGCCATTGCAAAAGACGACTTGTAAGAAGCGTGCCAACATAGTTGAAGGCAGGGAGTTGTCGACATTATTCTCAGAACCATAGTATCCTCAATGTAATGAGTATTCACAGCATACTGCATTTTTAGTTCAGGCACTTGAGAACAAATGATATTTTCACCTGTTCTGCTGTCGCATAAGACCCATAGTGCACATCTTTACGTGACAATGCTTTCACTGCAGATAAGAATGATTGAACCTGGAGGACACATGGCCAAAAATGAGAAGATGTTAAAAATGTCACATGCACAAGACAAGTTTTTATGGTTTTGACCAACTGCATCAGCATGCAAAATGCAATAAGCAAGAAGCAAAAGTACCTTCTCAACTACCGAAGTCAACTTGAAAGTCAGGTATAGCCCAGTAGTTAAAGATGAGAACAGACTGCCATATTCCTTGTTCAGAAAGAAACGGTACCAAACAGGAGTCGGCAATAAAGCACGATATAGAAGCAGAAGGTACTCCACAAGTGTTAGCATTTGTCCCTAAAATAAGAATAGGAAAATCCTCAGAACCAGGTAAAGGCCCATCAGTACTTAAACAAAGGATCAAAGGAAGTTGCAAGCTTCTAATAACAGAGAGAATTTACACAAAAACTTAACTAGCATTCGAGATATGGCTCGTCCCATAGCACCAAAATCACAATGATTGAAAATCCAATATTTGGAAGCATTATCCCATTTATGCATGAATGAAGCCCCCATGACCAGTTGTTCTAAACATGAAAGTTGGTCCATGTTACTCTTACTCCAGAACAAATAGCGGATGAAGCCAACAGCAGAATAACAAATGATGAATTTTCAACATTATTCAGTAAGTGGCATACCGTCAGAAACTTGTGAGAGATGCTTGCAATTATTCCTAGGTGTGAGAATGTTAAAAACTACTCCCTCCGTCCCATAATATAAGAGCGTTTTTTACACTAGTGTAGTGTAAAAAACGCTCTTATATTATGGGACGGAGGGAGTATCTGCTACTAAAATTTGCATATTGTGAGAACACATGAAGCATTCAGCAGCTGCGCACACTAATTCAGTAGAGATTTTTGGTACTCCCTCCGGGGGGATTGTAAGTCGGCAGGACCATGGCTCCGCGATCAAGATGCGTATAAATATCCTCCCTAACTGAATCAGAATTTAGCGGCGGTTCATTGCCATCATTATTGCACGCTTGTTGGCCTCCCCATGCAGCCCTATCATCAAGTAGAAACCGAAGCATGCATTGGCTAGACGTTCTACAAGGGCTGGAAAGGAGGGCATACAGGCCAGAAACGAGGGCATGCAGTTTGGCCCTTACAATTAATTAGGCACCCGACTTCAATGATTACGAGTATAACGACTAGTTAGACTAGTCTAGTAGTCTCAATCTGATTGTCGACTAACTTCTTCGTATAGACTAGTCTGTTGAGCCGAACAGTGGAGCAACTAGTCTAGACTAATCTGGGTGTTTGAGTCAATCGACTCGATTTGGGAGGGATAAGTGAGAGCTTAGCCCACAGGAGAGAAAAAATTGTAGCCCTAGCTTTCCAGGCTCGCTCCACAACGAGCCACCGCACCTGGGACTAGGCCGCCGGCACCGCTGCCACCCACCACCGCCACCAGCAGTGGCCAGGAGCATTACAACGCTCTCCTTCCGCTGGTTCGGCTCCTCCCCTGGATCCACCCCTCTGCTGTTGTGCTCCTCCCCTGGCTGTTCTCCTATGCTGTTGTGATCCTCCTCTGAATCAACTCAAATTTTATTGTATATTGTACTGTAATATATACTAGTATATAATACTTCCTCTGTATATATGTTTACAGAGGGAGTACATACTAGGTATTAGTAATTGAGTACCACAGTACCATGTCGACTAGTTCAGCAGTAGTCATGATTAGTCTATGAGTCTCAACCTCGGCTCGACTCGTCGACTCGCAATTCTTGCCCGACTTGCACTTCAGGAATATCTGGGGATGACCAGCCGACTAAAATACCAGTACAGAGGGAGTAGTATCTGAGGGAAGACCAGTACTATTATGGACATGGACAAAATTTCTCTTACAACAAAGATTGTGCAGTTTGGGGACAGAAGGGAATTTCATGCCAACAGTATAGCTTCACGCTCCATGGGGCGTAACTATTATGACCGGGCAGACTTATGCCCGTAGGAGGCCCACTGGGCAGGCTTAGTTAGGGGCTTAGCCCACAAGTTATCTTAGTTTTATTTCACATCGTGGTTATATAAACAAGTTGTAAGACTCTTTTGAGAATTAAGCAATAAGACAATTCTATTGCCCGGCTCCCAAAGAAGCCGGAAACCCTAAGCCCTAGCCGCCTCCTGCTTCCGCCGCCGCCGCACCAGCCGCAAGGACAGCGCCCTGCCGCCGGCCGCCGCGCACCAGGCCTCGCCTTCCTCCCTCCTTCCCCTACAGGCTACGCCCTAGACCCGGAAGAACCCTAGCTCCTACCACCTTGGTATCAGGTAGCTCGGTTTCGACCATGTCGGCACCACCACCAATCCCGCCGCTGCCCACCACCACCACGCCGCCACCGATCCTCTACACCGCGCCGCTGGCCCTCACCACCACGCCGCTCGGCTCCACCGGCCAATCTCCGCCCCCCTCCACGGGTCCGCCGCCATCAACCGCCACCGCACCGCTGGTCTACTCCCCGAAGGCGATGACCGGCGTCCTCAACGACCTCGTCACCGCCGTCCGTGGCATCCAAATTCTTTGGCGGTCCGTCAGACGCCGCCACCTCTGCTGCGCCGCCTCCTCCGGACCGCCCGCCGCTTACAGTACTCGGTACCGCGACACTCGCCGGGGCCCACCGTCGCTCCCAAGAGTTACCACCATCAAGCCACAATAGCGCGATGGCAGCGCGGGCCCTCGCCGCCGCCCCTCGCGCCGGTCCAGCAGCAGCCGACGCTGCAGGCACCTCCGGCCCGGGCAGTCCGCGCCGGGAGGCCTCCCCATCCAGCACGTCCGCTTCCCGCCGTCGCCATCCCCGATTCCGGCCTGGCTGACCGCGATGTTACCGCTACCGGTCTACACGGAGGCCGGGGAACCGCCGGTACCCACGCTGCAGTACGACGAGCCGTTCGGTTCCGCAGGTCCCTACGCCGGCCGCTCCACCATCAACCGGGCGTCGTCATCCTCGCTGCTCCGCACCGCCGAGCTAGTCGGCCAGGGCGCTCCGACCCAGACGCCGCCACGGTTCGCCAAGATTGACTTCGCCACATATGACGGCACGGAGGACCCCCTCAACTGGCTCAACCAGTGCGAGCAATTCTTCCGGGGACAGTGCACACTCGCGTCGGATCGCACCTGGCTCGCTTCTTACCACCTCCGCGGAGCGGCCCAGACGTGGTACTACGCCCTCGAGCAGGACGAGGGCGGCATGCCCCCGTGGTAGCGCTTTCGCGAGTTGTGCCTCCTTCGTTTTGGGCCACCGATCCGCGGAAGCCGCCTACCCTTCACCTCCACGGTGCAGGATTTCGCCGACCGCTTCCAAGCCCTGGCGTGTCATGCACTAAGTGTGACGGCACTTCAGCGGGCCGAACTCTTCGTGGGCGGCCTCCCAGACCACATCCGTGTGGACGTCGAGCTGCGGGAGCCCCAGGACCTCCAAACGGCCATGTACTATGCTCAGGCCTTCGAGCGTCGCGCCCAAGCCTTGCAGCAGGCGACACCGACTCGAGGGGGCCGGCAGCTCCCCGCCCGCAGCACTGCGCCTCCGGCCGCTCCACCGGCCGAATGCCATTCGCCGCGCGCGTTTTTCGTCGGCTCTCTCAGGCGGAGCAGCTCGAGCGCCGCCGCCTGGGACTCTGCTTTAACTGCGATACGCCCTACGCGCCGGGCCATGTCTGCCCGCGCCTCTTCTACTCGGAGACGGCCGACTATGTCAAGGAGGACACACCCGTCGACGGGTTCGGCGACCCCGCCGCGGCAGAGCCCGCGCCTGCGCCCGCTCCGGCGACGGCACTCGTTGTCTCGCTCCATGCGCTGGCCGGCATCAGCGACGAGCGGACTATGCTCTTACCGGTGACGATTCACGGCGAGCGCCTGGTGGCCCTCCTGGATACGGGCTCCACCCACAACTTCCTGCCTGAGGCTACGATGCGGCGCTTAGCACTTTAGCCGACAGGCGGGGAGCAACTTCGGGTCACCATGGCTAACGGCGACCGCCTACGGTGCCATGGGCTTGCACGGGACGTGCCCATCACTATCGGCGACGAGCACTTCACCATCGCATGCGCCGGCATCGACTTGAGCTGCTTCGACTTCATCCTTGGCGTCGACTTTTTGCGGACTCTCGGACCCATCCTCTGGGACTTCGACGCTTTGACGATGACCTTCTAGCGTCTCGGCCGCCGCGTCCGGCCGGAGGGCATTGGCGGCGCCTCACTAGCGACGCCCCAGCTCCAGGTGGCCGCGGCCACCTCTGAGGCCGAGCATCCTTTGTTGGACCACCTTCTGCAGCAGCACCGCGACCTCTTCGACGAGCCGCGGGGCCTTCCGCCGGCTCGGGTCTACGACCACCGCATTCACCTGCTGCCGGGTTCGACACCGACGGCAGTCCGAGCCTACCGGTATCCTCAGCTGCAGAAGGACGAGCTGGAGCGGCAGTGCACGCTCATGCTCGCCTTGGGCATCATCCCGATCTCCACATCACCGTTCTCGGCGCCGGTCCTCCTCGTCCGCAAGTCGGACGGCACATGGCGCTTCTGCATCGACTACCGCGCTCTTAATGCTCTGAATCTGAAGGACAAGTTTCCTATTCCGATGGTCGATGAGCTCCTGAACGAGCTACATAGGGCGCGCTTCTTCACCAAGCTCGATCTCCGGTCGGTCTACCACCAGGTGCGCATGCACCCCGATGATATCGCCAAGACGGCGTTTCGGACCCACCACGGCCACTTCGAGTTCTTGGTCATGTCGTTCGGTCTCTCCAACGCCCCGGCGACGTTTCAGGCTCTGATGAACGACGTCCTCCGCCCCTACCTGCGTCGGTTTGTGCTCGTTTTCTTTTATGTTATTCTTATCTACAGCGCCTCGTGGGCGGAGCACCTTCAGCACGTCGCCATCGTCTTCAACGAGCTTCGAGCGCACCATCTTCATCTTAAGCGCTCGAAGTGCTCGTTCGGGACGCCTTCCGTCGCCTACCTCGGTCACGTCATCTCAGCCGAGGGGGTGGCCATGGACGCCGACAAGGTGGCGGCCGTCGCCGCCTAGCCGATCCCACATTCACTGTGGGCTCTTCGCGGGTTTCTTGGCCTGGCGGGGTACTACCGGAAATTTATCCGGGAGTTTGGCCTCATCGCGTCCCCGCTCACGCGCCTGCTCCGTCGCGATGCCTTTACCTGGGATGAGGAGGCGACCACGGCATTCGAGGCCCTCAAGGGGTCCTCACGACGGGCCCCGTCCTTCAGATGCCTGACTTCGATCGCCCGTTCGTCGTCGACTGCGACACCTCCAGTGCGGGGTTCTGCGCGGTCCTTCATCAGGGCGATGGACCCCTCGCCTTCTTCAGCAGGCCCTTTGTCGCGCGGCCTATGAGCGCGAGCTCATTGTCTTGGTGCAGGCGGTGCGTCACTGGCGGCCCTATCGGTGGGGTTAGTCTTTTCAGATCCGTACGGACCACTACAGCCTCAAGTTCTTGCTGGACCAGGGGCTGTGTACCATCCCGCAGCACCAGTGGATCAGTAAGCTCTTCGGCTTTGACTTCACCGTCGAGTATCGTCCGGGCCACCTTAACACCGACGCCAACGCCCTGTCTCGGCGCGACGCCGACACCGCCATCGGTGACTCTGAGGGGACGGCACTCTGCATCCGCTAGGGGCCCTCCTTCGCCCTCTTCACCGACATCCGCCGGGCGACCGCGGCCGCACCGGAGGAGCCGTGGCGCCTCGCCGACGGGTTGCTCCTACATGGGCGTCGGGTCTTCGTTCCCGCGCACGACGATCTCCATCACCAAGTGCTCTTACTGGCCCACTCGGCGGGCCATGAGGGTGTGCAGAAAACCCTCCATCGTCTCCGCGCCGCTTCTACATTCCAGGTGATCGGGCTCTGGTCCGTGACTGGGTGCGGTCTTGTGTGACGTGCCAGCGTAACAAGACGGAGACGCTGAGGCCAGCTGGTCTGCTGCAGCCATTGGAGGTGTCGTCTCGGGTGTGGGCGAACATTTCCATGGACTTCATCGAGGGCCTCCCCAAGGTGGGCGGCAAGTCGGTCATTCTCACGGTCGACCGCTTCTCCAAGTATGCTCGCTTCATCGCGCTCGGTCATCCCTACACGGCGGCGTCCGTGGCCCGGGCCTTCTTCGACGGTATCGTCCGCCTCTACGGGTTTCCCTCTTTGATCGTCAATGATCGGGATCCCGTGTTCACGGGGCATGTGTGGCGCGATCTCTTCCGGATGGCGGGCGTGAAGCTCCGGTTGAGCACGGCCTTCCACCCTCAGACGGACGGCCAGTCCGAGGTCGTCAACAAGGTGATTGCCATGTATTTGCGTTGTGTCACAGGTGATCGTCCTCGTGCATGGGTGGACTGGCTCTCGTGGGTGGAGTACTGCTACAACACCTCCTATCACTCCGCCCTACGCGCCACGCCTTTTGAGGTGGTTTACGGCCGGCTGCCCCCGGCGATTCTCCCTGTTGATCCGGCCACGGCTCGGACCGAGGCGGCCGGGGACATTCTACGGAGCCGTGACGAGATGCTGGCGAAGGTCCGGCAACGCCTCCTTCAGGCCCAGCAGTTGGCCAAGCACTACTACGACGGCCATCATCACGAGGCGGAGTTCGCAGTGGGCGATTGGGTGTGGCTGCGTCGTCTTCACCGCTCTACGCAGTCACTAGACCCACGCGCGAAGAAGCTGGGTCCTTGCTATGCCGGGCCCCTTGCTGTCCTAGAGCGCATTGGGAAGGTGGCTTACCGCCTTCAGCTTCCGGCAGGTGCTCGCATCCACGACGTCTTCCATGTGGGTGCTCGCATCCACGACGTCTTCCATGTGGGGCTGCTCAAGCCCTTCCGTGGGGAGCCACCCGCGCTTCCTCCGACCGCCGACGGGCGTCTTCTTCCAGGACCGGAGAAGGTCTTGCAGGCCCAGCTACGTCGAGGAGTGTGGTATGTGTTGATTCAGTGAGCTGGACTTCCGGCGAAGGACACCACTTGGGAGCAGCGCGAGGAGTTCCGCCAACACTACCCAGAGTTTCAGCTCGAGGACGAACTGTTTGCGCAGGCGGGGAGAGATGTTATGACCGGGCAGACTTATGCCCATAGGAGGCCAGCCGGCGAGGCTTAGTTAGGGCTTAGCCCACAAGTTATCTTAGTTTTATTTCACATCGTGGTTATATAAACAAGTTGTAAGACTCTTTTGAGAATTAAGCAATAAGACAATTCTATTGCGGCTCCCGGAGGAGCCTAAACCCTAAGCCCTAGCCTTTCTCTTGCCACTGCCACAGACCAGCAAGAAGGATTTGGCGCCTTGTCACCGCCGCTGCGCACCAGCCCTCGCCTTCTTCCCTCCTTCCCCTACAGGCTACGCCCTAGACCCGGAAGAACCCTAGCTCCTACCGGTAACACTACACACAGGATTTATTTTATTTTATTTTTGCAGAAAACTACACACAGGATGTTATAAATATGATGACTAAAAGAGCATGACTAAATAAGAAGTTTAAGTACACAGACACACAAGAGATTTATCACCTGCCTACGGTAGTTACGGCCTCTGCTGTTCTTGTAGTACATAAGTAGCATGCACTTGACGGTCATCGCTGCCTGGCGTACCATTGTATCTGCAGGTAATTCTTGTTTATGAATGTGGATGCGGAAGAACCAACTATGCTAATAGCTATGAAGAGTTCCTTTTGGCTGAAGTTAAAATATGAGTTGCCAATAAGTGTAGTCTTCTCAAACTCCACAGTGAAATTGTTGGACACAATCAAGTTAATGTCGTATTTCTAGCATTCCCAGATTTCTGGTGCAGATAAATACTGAAATAAGTTTTCCAGCATACTTATTTTTCTTTTGTGTATTTTACTGAAACTTTTTACAATTGCTGTGAAGGTGAATATCAATCGAGAGAAGTTGACAAACTCAAAGGAACGAAGGCACAACAAGAGCATTATTTCTGTTGTACCACGTAAAGTTCTAACAAGCTAACGGGACAAAACAACAATGCTAACTCCAATTATACATCTTCTATTCTTAAATAGTTGCAACCCACTAACTATTTTTCCTAAGCATGCAAGGCTTCCAAATCAACGAACAACACATGTTCGCCATGTCATTAGTCTACTGTCCCACTAACTATTTCTTTTCCATGCATGTAAGCCTTTCACATCAACCAATTAGCATGGCTGCCAAATCATTTGCCTCACATCATAATTAATCTTCTATTTTTAAATAGCTGCAACCCACTACCTATTTTTCCTAGCTATGTAACCATGCCACATAAACAACTAATGCATGCAAGCCACAAATTACTTTTTTTTGCATTACTCTATGTATGCAATGATACCACAACATCAATTTGTGCATGTTAGTCGTAAGTTATTTTGTTGCATTAGAGTTCACTCACCTTTCACAGTTTGTTAGAAATGACATTCTTTTAACTCCAATTCATTTTTTCCTCCTTTTATAGGTTTGTATTTTTAATTGTCTTTAAGCTTACATTTGCTTTCCATTAGTTTTAGACCCTGTTTGTTTGGGCTTTTGCTTCTACTTTTGCAGCTTTTCCACTTTGGCCAAAAAGCCATAAAAGCTCCTAAATAGGTGCTTTTGGAGCTTTTTTGGCTTTTGATGAATCAATATAACAATACTGAGCTCCAAAAGCCATAAAAGCTCCAAAAGCACCTATTTAAGAGCTTCTATGGCTTTTTGGGCAAAGTGAAAAGGCTGCAAAAGCAAAAGCAAAAGCCCAAACAAACAGGGCCTTGGATGTTTTCGTAGCAATTATTTATTTACCTTTTAGCAAGGTTCCCGCAGCAACGCGCAGGGCATCATCTAGTTTATACTATATTAGTAGCCAGTCAAAGTTTTTTTTTTGAGAAAATGCAAAACCTTTGTGTTTCATTGTATTGAAAAGGAGTTTGGTACAATCCTCCTAGGAGGCCAGTTACAAGGCAAGTACACGAACATTAGTGAACATCCCAGGTTTGTGGTAGGATGACGCGGAGGCCTATGGCCCCAGCTCTGGCCCAAAGTGCAGCCTCGGCCTTTGATCGAAGCGATCAGTGAGGTGACCGAAGGGCGAGCCCCCTCGAAGAGCAGCCATTGCGATGCTTCCAAATCATCCATGGCACGAGCAGGGCAGTGGAAGCAAGACACATAGGCTTGGGCGTGTTCTGTCTTGCCGATTGCCACCAATCGTGGAGTGTGGCGTCGTTGTCGGGCGGCGGGCGGACAGGGGAGGCGCAGCCATAAGAGGATCGCGTGCCACACCTGTCTAGTGAAGGGGCATCCCAGGAGAAGGTGATGTAGCGTCTCCGGGACCTGCTCGCAAAAAAGCAGACAACATGGTGGGTGTGGCAGGTTGCGGCGCGCGAGGCGGTCAGTAGTGCAGCAGCGGTCAAGGTATGCAAGCCAGTGGAAGAAACGCACCCGTGGCGACACCCAACACTTCCAAGTTAGCCTCCAAGCCTGGCAATGGGTGGAGCCGTGGAAGGTGGCGAGGTATGCGGACTTGGCAGAGTACACTCCATTCGCAGTCCACTTCCAGCGTAGGCCGTCCGGCGCATTGCTAAAGTTGGTTTGGGCAATCATGTGCCAAAGGCAGAGGTATTCGCCAATCTCCGGGATGCCAATCGAGCCATGGATGTCGGTAGCCCATTGGTTTTCATGTAGGCCGTCGGCGACTGCTCTGGACTTGCGGCGTCGTTTGGGAATGCAAGCGTAGAGGAGAGGCGCCATCTCACTGGCGGCGCGGCCGTTAATCCACCAGTCTTCCCAAAAGAGGGCGTGCAGGCCGTTCCCTATCGTCGTTGTTGTGGACACGAAGAAGAACGCACATTCCTCGGGCGAGAACTGCAGGTCAAGGCCGTTCCAGGCCCTCCCGTCACCGACGCGGCTGAGCCATAGCGAGCGCGTGCGCAGGGCAAGTCTGGTACGCTCGAGGTCGTGCACGCCAAGGCCGCCAAGCGGGATTGGCCGACAGACGCGCCGCCAGTTAACATGGCAGTTGCCCCATTGGCCTCAGCACGGCCTGCCCAGAGGAATCCTCTCTCTATTTTTTTCTAGTAGTTTGAGGGTCTTTTTTGGCGGCACGAGCACAAGGAGCTAGTGGATGGGGATCGCCTTGGGACGGCTTTGACGAAGGCCAGGCGGCCAGCCTTGTTCATGAGCCAAGCCTTCCAGGAGGGCAGCTTCCCGGCCACTTTGTCGACGACGGGCTGGAGCTGGGCGGTGGTAGGGCAACGCAGTGTGAGTGGGATGCCCAAATAGGTGATCAGGAAATCAACGATGGGGCACCCAAGGTGCTCGACGACATGGGCATCATCTTCGATGTCGCATCGGATCAGAGCCGCGGCACTCTTCCGGAAGTTCACCTGGAGTCCAGATGCGCGCCCAAAAAGGTGCAAGATTTCCTTCACCGCCGTGATGTCGCCAGGCGAGGGGTGGCAGAGGGGGATTACATCATCTGCTTATAGGGAGATGGCTGGTATGGCGCGACAAGGGTGGAGTTGTTGCATGACGCGAAGCCCGATGGCGCAGTGGAAGAGCCTGCCCAATACAGCCAAGACGAAGAGCTTTGGGGACACGGGGTCGCCTTGACGCATCCCACATCTGTGCCAGATCGCAGGTCCTGGGGCACCGTTTAGGAGAATCTTGGTGCTGGCCGACGACAAGAGAAGGGCGATCCAGTCAAGGAAGCGGTTGCCGAAGCCGTGGCACCGCAGTACGTCGAACAGGAACGGCCACGAGATGAAGTCGAAGGCGCGCGCCAAGTCGAGCTTGAGTAGCACGCGTGGGGCACCAAGTTGGTGTAGGAGTCGCACGGACTGATGCACCAGGATGAAATTGTCATGAAGGCTACATCCGGGGATGAAGGCATTCTGGACGTTGCTGAAAAGGCCATTGAGCTTGGGCGCGAGGCAGAGTGACAGCAGTTTGGCGAGGATCTTGACGACAAGATGGATGAGACTTGTGGGCCTGTAGTCGCCAAGGCTGCTAGCATCAGCGCGCTTAGGGAGAAGCGTGATTAGCGCCTGGTTAAGGCAGCTGAAGCCTCGTCCGCAGAGCGCGTATACTTGCTCAAAGACGTTCAGGAGGTCCTGCTTGATGATGGGCTAGCTGGAACGGAGGAATTCCATGGTGAATCCGTCGGGGCTGGGTGCCTTGCGCGACGGCAAGCGCTTGATAGCTTGCCAGATCTCATCCTCGCTGAAGGGCGCGTCAAGGTCATCCAGGCATGAGGGCTCAATGAGCCGTGACAATTCGATGGTGCAATCCCGGGGCACGTCAGCCCCAATCAAGGTGTCAAAGTGCTCAAAGGTCGCCGCTGCCATGTCGCAAGGGTCGGTGAGCACGACGCCATCAACCGTGAGGGAATGGGTCCAGTTCTTCTGCTTGCGGTAGGTACACTGACGATGGTAGAACGATGTGTTCACGTCGCCGTCTTTAAGAGACGCGATGTGCGCGCGCTGACGGGCGATCGTACGCTCGAGGGAGGCAAGGCCCAAGTAGGAGAGCTTTATCTGGTGACGTAGCCAGTCTTCATGCGGCGATAGCGTCCTATGCTCCTGCGTGGCGTCAAAGCGGAGCAGCTCACGGGAGATCGCGAGTTGGTCGCGCACGTTGCCAACCGAGCGCGCGATCCAGCTTGTGAGCTTGCGCGCTATGGCATGCATGCGTCGCATGAAGCACCGGAAAGGGTCAGCATCCTCCAGCGAGTTCCATGGGCTTGACACAACCTCTTGGAAACCGGCAAGACACGTCCAATACTCCTCGAAGTGGAAGCGTCGATGCACCGAAGGCATTGGCGAGCAGTCAAGCATGAGGGAGTGGTCTGAGACGACCGTGGCCAAACAGCGTAGGTGGCATTCGTCGTGTAGCTCCTCCCAGTCCGCGGAGCACATCACCCGATCGAGATGGACCAAGGTAGGCGGGTTCTGCTCGTTCGACCAAGTATAGCGCCGGCCTTTGAGGTAGACCTCCTTGAGCGCGAGGTCGTTGAGCACACGCCGAAATCCCCATCATGCGTCTGTTGAGGTTGTCGTTGTTCTTATCCTCATCGCGGTAGATTAGGTTGAAGTCGCCGCAGACGAGCCATGGTCCGGAGCAGGCGGCACGCATGTCGCGGATTCCCTGAAGGAACGCGATCTTGCCATGGTCATCTTGGGGCCCGTAGAAAATGGTGAGCCAACGGGGCGCGCTGGAGCCATCGGGAGTCGCCAACCGGGCGGAGAGTGTTGGTGGTGAACATCGTGTCCGTGATCGACACATCCCGGCTCTTCCAAGCCAACAAGATCCCGCCATGGGGGCCGCTCGCAGGGAGGTAGGCGTAGTCGTCAAACTCTGACCCCAACGTCTCGAGGATCGTTGACGAGTAGATAAACTCCATCTTTGTTCCCTGGAAGCAAGCGATCGTAGCGCTAGAGGCTACAACAAGTGAGCGGATGGCAGTAGCCTGGCGCGGGTGTTTAGGCCGCGGACGTTCCAGTTAATGATTCGGAGGCTGTTATCCATTGGATAAAGGTCAACGGTTGGGCACGCAGCAGAGCGGCTATGTCACGATCAGGCTGCCGGTGATCACCGTGGTGATCGGTGCCGTGGATGGATCAGATGGCAGATCGCGGCCGATGGCCCGGCGATGGCCACCGACGGCATGCGGGAGGAGCGCGACAAAAACCCCATCATAGGCCTTCATGGCTTCGGCGAAGATCACCTGGTCGATGTCGATAATGCCCAAGGTGCACAGAAGCTGGACTTGTGCACAGCGCTCGGCGGTAGGTGGGGCACCAGTCTTTGCTTTCTCGGTGGTGGCGGAGCATCCACGCCGCGCGAAGTTCGAGGGCTGCGCGCTGCTCAGGTCTCCGGATAGGGAGGCGAGCGGTTTGCTTTGTGGCGGCAGCGGGGAAGTCTCCCAAGGTCCAGGAGCTGACGGGGTTGACGCACTGGCGGGATCAACGCAAGGTGACTGGCGGCAAGGCGAAACGTGCAGCGTTGCCCAGGTGCGGTGCGTGGGATGTTGGGGTTGGAGCAGGCAACGATGGGCCTGTGGAGGCGGGCCCGTCAACGTAGCAGCCTGTGGGCTGGAGCCTCTGCAGAAGGCGCCTAGGTTCCTAGGCCAAGGGGGAAAGGCGGCCCGTTTCGAGGGCATCGTTGGCGGCCGCAAAGGTCGAGTGGGCGGCATTTTGAATTTCCAGCGCGCTTTCCCACGGCGCAAGCGGGCCGATCGCAGTCATGGTCGGCTGATAAGCAGCAGGGCCGACGAGGCAAAGCATCGCTTTGTCCCGGCAATGGATCGAGATCTGGGGCGGTTGGGCGCTCCTCTGGAAGCGAATCTAGGACCTCACTGGTGGAGGACAGGTCGTCCTGATCCCCAAGCGCGTGTGGACTGGTCGTTGGTGGCCCTGCCCTGGTTGGGTTGCCCCCCTAGCGCACGGCGACACGCGAGACTAGATCTGAGCGGGCCCGACAACAAGAAGGTTGTGGTTTGGCACCAATGGGCTGGGGCTAGCTGGCGAGTTGGCAGGCACCAGCACTGAGTGGGCGTCATGGTCGGCCTCGGATCCGCCACGGCTGCAGCTTTTGCAAGCGCGGCGTGAGTCCTTGCACGCTTTTTCTTCCCCCTCGCTTTCCTCTTTTGGCTCTGCGACGAGGGAGGCGGCCCCCCTCCTGAGTGGGCCATGCATCCATGCATCTCGCAGACCCCTGTACGGGCTGTGGCGCAAGCGCAGTCATGGCAGCGCGGGATGCAGGCCAGCCGCGGTCAACCGCCACACCGTCGTCGCGCTGGCAACTATTGGAGCATGTCCAGCCCGCTGAGTCGACCGCCATGCCGTCCGCGCGTCCGCCGGGTGCGGTGGCCATGCGGCAGCGCTTCCAGCCACGCCATCGTTGATGACCGCGCCCGGGGCCATGGACCGCGGAATCTTTTGTCGTTGCCGTTAGCGTTGCCGCCACTGTTGGCGGCTCCATCAGCGGGGAGGGGTTCAGACCTAGTGAGCCGGACAGAGAGCGGTACTCAAGGGTGCGGACGACAAGGGGCAGACCGGGGCGGGGTGCGGGGACTTGCTCCACAATCTCCAAGATGGCCGCCTGGCGAATGGTGGCCCGGTCTCGCACACGCCCATCGAGCCGGGACGTGGTGGTCAACGCAGGAGCGCGTATCCGGATGCAGCCGCTCAATCCAGCAGCCAACCCCCAGAAATGTGCTCAACGATGGACAAATGCCATGCCTGCGTTGGGATGCCGCGAAGCTCGAGCTGCACAGAATACACAAAGCTTCCAGCGGTGGGGTGGACGAGCTTACACCATGGGCGGAGGAGCAGGGTGAAGTTGTCGGCATTGATGAGATGGTCGCCGGCCATACTGTCCATAATCTGCCATGAGGAGAAGATGAGGAAATCTTCCGGGGCATGTAGGTGCATGGTGAAGTCACCAGGCTGCAGGTCAAACATGGTGTGCAGGGTTGTCTCCACCTTGGCCGGGGGAGATGGAAGGCTCGTGCGCCAAAGATGGTGGCCCCTATGCCGTGGCGTCAAGACTCTTCCGCCCATCTCGATTTTAACGGATGGTGACCAGCCACGCAAGACGACGGGCGGCGGGGCGGGGCCGAGGCGGGTGTATCATGGCGAGTCACGCTGGCGCCGAGAGGCGGCGGCGCGAGGCCGGCTCGAGGTAAGCCATGGCGGTCGCCGGCAGAGGCGTTGCGGCGGCCGGACTCGGGGCGGAGATGAGGCGGCGGCAGCGCCGACGGGTTGGTGCGATCCGCGCCCGATGCCGCGACGAGACATCGAAGCGAGGCCAGCGACTTCTTCGGGGAAGGGACTGCGACGACGGAGTAGGGGTTAGATGCGGGGGGCGCTTCGTCTGGCGGCGGTTCTGTGCGGTGCTGGCTGCCGAAAGCCTTTCGTCGGCCCAAAGACGAGTCCTCCATTGACGTGGTGGACCTCGGCGAGGGCCCAGCGAAGCGAGGCGGGCCGCGCGGCCGGCGAGCGGCGGTGGGGCACGGGGGCCATGTGTGGGGGGGGCTTGGCGCGGACAGACGGCGTGAAATTCTGGAGGTCGGCGGGGTTCTCACGACGTCGCGGAAGGACCGCGAGCCGGAGGACTCACCCGCATAACCGTGTCAGCGGATGCGGCCGTCGGGGCTGGAGATGCATCCGTCGGGGCTGGAGTCCCCGAAGTAGGTGCCGGCGGAAGGCATGGTCGCGGGGGCGGGCACGGGTGGGGGCGACAGCAGGAGAGGAGGGCTACCGGAGAGGGTTCGACGGCGGCGAGGCTGGTGGAGGAGCTTAGGCTAGGAGCGGGGGAAGGGAGGAGAGCGGAGCGGAGTCATCCTCTCAAAATGCTATTGTTCCTGTTCGTCAGTCTAGCGAGTCAAAGTAACAAGCTGAATAAGTCAATTCGCAGTTCCAAAATGAAATTACCTAGAATAAATAAGAAATATAAAAATGATTCAGACATGACAGAAGAGCCAACAACTCAAGGAAGACAATTCTATGCAGCTCGGACAAGATTCAGCTATTGTACACTAGATAGCATTGTGAATATGTGAGAACAAATTTTACAAGTGTTTCAGGCAGTAGCAATACCGTTGACCATGATGATAAAAATTGCATGCCAGAATGGTGGTATATCTTTTGGAGGAACCATGAACAGAGGTCTAAGAAGATAATCGTTCCTGTACCACCAATAGACGCCAAACACATGGACCATGAAGATTATGGTGATTCCAACAAGCATAGCAACTTTTCTCTCGCCCTGTAAAAGAGTTAAAATAAGAGTTAGGTATATCAAGATGCTGACACTGGCAAATTTTTTCATGATCTAGCTAATGGGTTTCCAACATGTTTGACCACAAAATGTATAGCACAATCCGAGCCACATGCTATTTGATGACCTAATGTAATGGCAAAAATATAAATCAACATCAACTGCATTAAAATCTTCATTTCTTCTAAAAATTTCCACACTAAACAGAGGATAAAAGGAGGCCATTATGACTAAAAGCTCTCAGAGAGTCTACATAGTTAAAAAAAAGGCACACCTAGGCGGGCGCTTAAGTGCACCAAAGGCTCTAGGCAATAGCAAAACGCCTAGCGCTTAATCTGCGTGTAAGCGTGTGCTTCGATCAGAAAAGCACAAAGCAGTTGCAAAACGCACAATTAACGCCTAGACTTTTTTTAACTACAAGAGTTTATGAATGATGGCCTCAGGAAATTCATTATTTGAAAATGTGTTTATGTTCATGAAGCTAGTAACAAAGACCATCAGTGGAACCTCGCTTTATTTCAGACAGTCATCATGGTCCGTTCAAATTCATGAGGATGACAGAAAGGAAGGACTGTCTTAGTAGACTTCCACATATTTCATACTAGAACTGAGTTTCTTATGATATGCTAAATTTGGTATATATACTATCATATAATATCATACCTTCAAAGCAGTTTGCTTCTTCAATATATCATTTGACTTGAACATTACAGCAGCAATCCAAATTGTGACAAAGAAACCTGCAGATCAATCCTTGCATTATTGTGGATGCAAATTGCACCATTGCCAAAAAGGCAACAGGAATGTACTCCCTCTGTTCCAAAATAGATGACCCAACTTTGTATTAACTTTAGTACAAAGTTAGTACAAAGTTGGGTCATCTATTTTGGAACGGAAGGAGTACAACTGAAGCAGGAAATTTACATCCAACTCAGTATGATTCTTACAACTTTCCTAGTAGAAAAAATAGATTTGTTGTCCTTACATTACTAGTAAATGCGCACGTGCAACGCACGTTAATATTTAGGCAATATATTAATTGCACGCGGATATTAGGTGTGCTATTATTTGTGTGTTAATTCTGTGATTAGTGCAATATTTGGTATAATATTAATTGCACGTTAAACACTACTAAAGTTAGTACAAAGTTGGGTCATCTATTTTGGAACGGAGGGAGTACAACTGAAGCAGGAAATTTACATCCAACTCAGTATGATTCTTACAACTTTCCTAGTAGAAAAAATAGATTTGTTGTCCTTACATTACTAGTAAATGCGCACGTGCAACACACGTTAATATTTAGGCAATATATTAATTGCACGCGGATATTAGGTGTGCTATTATTTGTGTGTTAATTCTGTGATTAGTGCAATATTTGGTATGATATTAATTGCACGTTAAACACGTTAAACGCTCGCCATTGGAGCAGTCTAGGTCATTGGATTGACTTAGTTTGATGGCCGAGATCAGTTGGATCTGCCCCTTTGGGTCTTTTTATATTGGTATAGATATAGATACGGGCAAAGGATTAATATAAATGGATAAGATAGAAATGAAAAGGACCCAACAAATGAAACTTTATATAGGAAAATGATAGCTACACCGCTATTAATGATACACAGATACAGAGCTTTGTTACATTTGTATCTAATTGAAGTAATGCATAAAGGCAGACTATTTTGGAAGACCTTAATTTTAACATATTGGCATAAATAAAATGCTAGCTCTAGGCCTCCAGATGCAGATCTCTTATTGTATGGAAAAAAGAAGGTTGGCATAGGCTCCCCTGCCAGAAAAATTAAATCCTAAGAGACTGTGCTAAATATACCAATCTTAAGTATAACTGCAAAACCATGAAAACATAAACACACCATACAAGAAAGTTCTAGTTATTCATAGGTGATGATATATTTCTTCAGTCATCACTTAAGGCAGGAAGAAAATGCATTTATTTGGAAGCATAGAAGACTGATTGGAATACTTCATCAACTAATCTCAAGCTCCACCAGATTGGGGAAAAAAAGCTCCTCCAGACAAGGAAAGAGAGGGATGGCTCTCAGCTAATAGAGGGGCGAGCCAGAACAATCTTTCTTTTTTTTTACGGGACAAGCCAGAACAATCTTTACTATCAAAGGGCAATTGGTAGCGTCACCTCCACCTCCTCCCCTGGTTTTTTTTTCTCCCCGGTCCCCGCGCCTCCTCCTCCACTTTGGTTTCCTTTTGGGTTTTGTTAATCTCAACAGATGCCGCACAAAATAAAAAACCAACATAAATATAGTAACTTGAAATAACCAAAATAAAATCGGTACTTTCCAAAACCATGTCATGCATTAACTCAGTCAAATCAAATAAAATCAATTCTTACCAAATCTCAGCTCAATCAAAACTTTCTTTGCCTTCCCCTACCAATGCCCAAATCAAATCAAAACTTACCAAAACCTCAACTAACCAAAACTTTCCATGCCTTCCCCTACGCTTACTCAAATCAAATTAAATCTTATCAAAATCTATAATACGGTGAGTGTAAGGTATACGTCGGACATGATTGATGTTGAACCACTAGAATATTTATGCCCCTGTTGCAACGCATGGGAAATAGCTATAGTAAGTAATGAAAGCTAACTCCCAAGACCTGGCTATGAGTACATTCAGCATTGCATCTACGTCACTAAACGGTAAATAAAAACCATAATATCTCTCTTACCATGATGACCTAAAATTAACCAAAATAATACCCCGCAACATTAGAAAGTTGAATAGCTGCTGTGAAAAATGGAACTTTAACATGTTACATCATACTAAGATCTTGTATTTCTAACAAAAAAGTAACTAAATGATCCCCCATAACAACAAAAAGTCAAATGGACGCCATGACAAAACAGAATGCAACATATCACAACTTAAATCAAGCATGAATCATGAGAAATAAGTACTTGTACACCTAAAACAAGTTGTATTTTGTTTAGCATCCACATTAGAATGCACCAAAGCTATCGCAACCATTAATACAGCCTAACTATGTTCTTGTGGACTTGTGCCCTAAAAGGCATCCATTTTGTTTGACAACATATTCTTGGGAGGTTACACAGCTCATGATCGTAACCACATTAAGACACAGAGCATGCCATTTCCGTAGAGAAAACATCTTTTAAACCGGGAGGGAAATGAGTATCAAACCTTGGAGATGCTGCCGAATGAAGACGACGAGCAACAGCAGCGAGAATGGTAGTATCTGCTCGATCCACCGAGCAACGTGGTGCACGTCGTAACGCTGATATGGGCGGTCCCCAGCCCCATTCCCCGTAGCACCGCCACTGCCACCGCCGCTTGCCTCCGCATCAGCACCGCTTCCCCTTCCCGCCACGGAGGCCGGGTCAAAGTTGGAGGAGGCGGCCACCTCAATCGAGTCCTGCGGCGAGGCACCTGTAGCCGTCGCGCTCGCCGTGTCAGGGTCGCCGGGGCCACCCTGGATCCGAATCGAGACCTCTCCATCCCCAGCAGCGGCGGCAGAAAGTAGCCCGTCAGCCTCAGACGACGATGAAGAGGAGGGTACCGCCTGCTGCACCGTCTGCGGGACGGGCCCGGAGGGGACAACGCCTGAGTACTCGAGGAGCGCGGCGAGCGGAGCCTGGAGAAGGCTGGAGGCGGAGAAATTGAGACCGTAGCGGCTGAGGCCAGAAGCCGCAGCACCGGCGGAGGCGCCAGACCCGGTTACCCGGCGATCGGCGGAACCTCCCGCCGGTGTCTCCATAACCGGCGGCGGAAACCTAGAAAGGCGAAGCCGACGGCGCACGCGGAGGCGGAGGCAGAGACCCTGAAATGGGAAGTTCGGGAGATCCCCACTTTGCTTGGGTTGTTTACATTGCTTTTATTTTCCTTTTTGGCCTTTCGTCGAGGCGCCCCTCCCCTCCTTGTGTGCTTTAATTTGTTTTCAGAAATCGAACATGTGGATTTTATTTTATTTTTAAACACAAGGAAGGCGCCATCCCATGCCACTTTTTCATTCAACTCGTAACAATGTACAACATGAATTACCTTGAATCTGAAAGTTGAGAAGGGATTGCAGAAAAATAGCAAGATACATTGATATTGAAATAATTACTCCTATAAAATCTGCCACTCTAGGTTCCTCACCGGAGACGAGAGCCTCTTGGCCGTCCATTGTCGAGTGGCTTGCCGCACGAGCCTCTCGGGGTCACTCCGACCCGTTGATAACCCACAACCATAGGGGATCATTTGTAGCATTTTTCAATAAGTAGGAGTGTCGAACCCAACGAGAAATTAAAGGTAAAATTTATATTCTTTTCAAGTTCTATCGACCACCGATACAACTCTATGCACACGAGCGTTTGCTTTACCTAAAAACAAATAGTAAAATTAGAAGTACTTTGTAGGTGTAGTGGGATAAGTTTGTAAGATAATAAAGAACGTGAAAATAAAAGTTAGATATCGTTTTAATAAAAGAACAATTTAGTTAGTATAGCGAGTGTAGAAAAGTGATGGTAGGATTTGCGAGATTGTCCTAGGCAATTGATAACAAAATCGATAGATCACTATTGCAATTTAATTCGAGGGAGAGACATGAGCTAACATACTTTTCGTACTTGAAACATAAGAACATGTGATTGGACCTCTAGCAAGCATTCGCAACTACAAGAAATAATTAAGGTAAACCCAACCATAGCATTAAGTAACAAGTCCCCTTTACTCCCATGAGCAACAACCCCCTTACTCGGATTTAAGTTTCTGTCACTATCGCAACCCCACTATAAACGAATCATGAATGTGTTGCGACACTCTATAGCGGAAATCCCCCATGTGTGTGCGGCACGGAAGGCACCATAGGACAGCACCAAAATAAAACACGCAAGTCAAACCAATCAAGATTATCAATCAACCCATAGGACAAAAGAAATTTACTCAAACATCATAGGATGACTACATATCATTGGGTAATAATGTATAGCATAAAGCATCATGTTCAAGTAGGGGGTACATCAGGTTGCGTAGAGTGGACCACTGATAATAGATGAGGCAAGGTGATGGAGGTGTTGATGAAGATGATGGAATTGTTGGAGTAGATCGTCGTTACACGATGCTTCCCTCAGCGGCGTTCCGGCGCCACCGGGAGAGAGGGGGAGATCCCTCCTTCGTCTTCTTCTTCCTTGGCCTCCCCCTAGTTGGGGGGAGGGTTTTCCCTTTGGTCCATGGCCTCATGGCTCCCGGAGGGCAGGAGCCCCTCCGAGATTGGATCTCTCTTTTTGTTCTCTTCCGTTTCACGTTCCTGTTTTCTGGCCTTTCTTTGCTTTTTATATTCTCGGAGATCCGTAACTCCGATTGGACTGAAGTTTTAACATGACTTTTATCCGGATATTAGCTTCCTTACAATCGAAGGACACCTCCAACTGACTTACGAGGTGGCCACAAGCCTGCCTGGCACGCCCCAGGGTAGGACACGTTGTGTGAGCTTGTGGGACATGTGGGCCACCCCTTGTGTTGATTCCTTTTCCCAAAAATCACATATATTCCAAAAAAATCTTCATAAAATTTTATTGCATTTGGACTTTGTTTGATATGAATTTTCTGCGAAACAAAAAACATGCAACAAACAGGAACTGACACTGGGCACTGGATCAATATGTTAGTCCAAGAAAATCATATAAAAGGTTACCAAAAGTATATGGAAGTAGTAAAATATTGGCATGTAACAATCAAAAAATATAGATACGACGGAGATGTGTCAGCATCCTCAAGCTTAATTCCTGTTCGTCCTCGAGTAGGTCAATGACAAAAAGATATTTTTTGATGTGGAATGCTACCTAGCATAATCTTTATCATGTAGTCTAATCATGGCATGAATATTAGGATACAAGTGATTCAAGGCAATAGTCTATCAATTTGATACAAAGAGATCAATACTCAGGCATACTAACAAACTAGCATGCCCTTCAAACTTCAAAGTAAAGAGTGATAAAGAACGCTATCCCACTACTGCAGGTTGGTCCAAACGTGACAGTCCAATCAGATACCCTTCGACGAAACTGTGTGCGGTGCATTAATCACAAACGGTGATGTAATAAAACCGTCGAAAAAGATACAAAACTTTTGCGATGGCAATGACATCAAACACGGTTCAGATTAGAGTTGCGTGTGCAATGCGTGGCATACGGTTAATCCAGGTGAACCATTTGCGATGAGGCAGAACAACAGAAATAGGCAGCCAGATGAGGGTGTGTGCGATATACGACATATAGTTTACTAGGATGAACTATGTGTGATTAGGCAGCACAATAGAAACGGTCAGCCAGATTAAGATGTGTGCGATGGAGGGCATACAGTCACTCGAATGAACTGTTTGTGATGAGCCAAGACAACAGAAACAATTCGACTGAATAAGATGTGTGTGATACGCGGCAAACAGGTCCGTAATCAGAAATATGCGAAGACCAATAATAACACAAACGATTGCTGCTAATGAGCCGTGTGATTTGCTCATTACGAAGAATATATATATATATATATATATATATATATATATATATATATATATATATATATATATATATATATATATATATATATATATATATCTTATTATATATATGAAATAAATATCCAATTACATAAGTGACCATACAGATCATTCACACACACTTCAATAAACAATTGCATGCATTCTAAACTAGGAGAAATGATCATCTAGTCATCTACTTCTTGTGACGCTCCCACCACTGCTGTGTGGCTCGATCCCTCGTCTGGGGCAGGAAGAAGACACTTCCTCATGTCAACGGTCCGCCTGTACATCTCGTAGGTGGTGTACGCGTCCTTGGTCGCATACTTGACGTGTTGTTCATCCAGTCTCTGATACCAGACACTGTGCCAGACGTTCTTGTCCTTCTTGCTCTCATCCTTCATCTTCATGTAGTAGGGGTCGATGATGGCCGAGGTGAGGTCAACCAGGGAGTTCTGTTTGTTGTTGTCGCTGCCCCAGACCTTGTAATGGTTCTGGATGTTGACAAGATTCTGACATTTCAAGCCCGAAACCTTGAGCGCTTTTAGATCGTTGGTGGTGTCCACCGTAGCGAAACTGTAGTCGGAATTGTTGATAAACCTGGAGAAACGCTCGCAAGGCCTTGTGTCCATGTGGTAGTGGTAGACGAGGACATCATGTTGCACGCACAACTAGGCACCGGCAACCTTCTGGTCGTGCGCGGCACAACCGATGGTGTACTCGAGGTCGAAGCCGACAACTTGGTACTTGTCCTCAGCAAGCAACTGCTCCATAGTTTGGATGGAGCTCCCACCGAGACCGGTTCGTTCGTGTACACCACCAAGGGGGCCTTCCCCCTCACGTGGGTGTCCACTACGTGATGCGTGGTGAACTGCCCCCCCCCCCCCTTTGTCGTAGGCTGCTGCTGGGAGCGCCATTGGAGCCACGGGGAGCGCCATTGGAACCGCTGGATGTCCTCTCTGTATGTGTCGTCGTGGGTGTGCTTATTGTGTCGTGTGGCGCGAGAGATGAAGGTAAATGATCGCAAGAATAAACGGGGGCCGGGCGGCCTGGATTCTCGACGCGTCGCATGGCAGCTTTTGCAACGGGTAACTGCATCGTGGCGCCGCGCCCGGCGCAACCGCATGCATAACGGCAGCACAAACGTACGTTATCATGCGCCGGCCCCAAACACTGGCAGCACGCGTGGAGGGACGAGGGCAGAGCGCCTGAAGGGACGCGAGAGCACAGCGCGCACGGCGGGACGCGACCAGAGCGCGCCGCGGCCGCCTTAACTACGAGCAACCACACGCATAGTGCAGTTGAACACACAGGAAATGGTCGTCTAAAGCCGGTCGGTAGTTGCGAAGCTGCGTAGAGAGCGGCTGTGTGCTACTACCTCCGTCTTCGTCTATTAGTCCCCTTTATATTTGTGCCATATTTTGACCTTAAATTTAATCAACAAAAAGTTGATGCATGTTATAAAAATTATATAATTAGAAACTATGTTCAAATACGAATCCAACGATATAATCTTTGGCGACATGCATTCGTATTTTATTAGATAAATCTCTAATCAAAATTTGGCACAAAAATACATAGACAACTTATAAATCAGGACGGGTGTAGTATGTAATTAAATCGCAAACATTTTTTTTATTAACCGTATGTGTATGTGTCCTTTCGTTCTCCTCTCGCACGTCTTGTCACCCCGCTGCCGCAGACGGCTTACAGCGCAAGCTTGCGCAGCGCGTGGGGGCGTTTTTTTGGCCAAATAGTGGCTTAAAGTGGCGCCAATGAATCGTCGTGAGCCCGTTCCCGTGCAACCTCGCAGTTTCCGCGCAAGCTTCCCGCGCGACTCGATGAAATCCCCCAAAATCCCAATGCTTACCAACTTGCTATATAAACCCTCACGGCCGGCGAGTCATGCGTCGCATTTTCCCCTCCCTCCCTATAGCGTATCTCCTCTGCTTCTCCCACGACACCAATGGCACCGGTCCGTCGTTGTCGCTCAGCCACTCCGCTGTTATCAGAGGACATCTTGATACGTCTTCATCGTATCTACTTTTCCAAACTCTTTTGCCCTTGTTTTGGACTTTAATTTACAGAATTTGAATGGAACTAACCCGGACTGACGTTGTTTTTAGCAGAATTGCCATGGTGTTATCTTTGTGCAGAAATAAAAGTTCTTGAATTGACCTGAAAATTTACGAAGAATATTTTAGAATATATTAAAACTATTGGCGAAAGAATCAACCAGAGGGGACCCACACGGAGTCCACAAGGGTGGGGGCGCGCCTACCCCCGGGGCACGCCCCCTGGCTTGTGGGTCCCCTGGAGACTCCCCGACCTCAACTCCAACTCCATATAACCCTATTGCGGGAGAAAAAAAATCAAGAAGAAGAGTTCATCACGTTTCACAATACGGAGCCACCGCTACCTCCTGTTCTTCCTCAGGAGGGTAGATCCGGAGTCTGTTTTGGGCTCCGGAGAGGGGAAATCGACGTCGTCGTCATCATCAACCATCCTCCATCACCAATTTCATGATGCTCACTGTCGTGTGTGGGTAATATCTTCGTAGGAATGCTGGACGGTGATGGGTTTGATGAGATTTATCATATAATCGAGTTAGTTTTGTTAGGGTTTGATCCCTAGTATCCATTATGTTCTGAGATTGATGTTGCTATGACGTTCCTATGCTTAATGCTTGTCACGAGGGCTCGAGTGCCATGATTTCAGATCTGAACCTATTATGTTTTCATGAATATATTTGTGTTCTTGATCTGATCTTGCAAGTTGTAGACACCTATTACGTGTTATGATCCGCATACCCCAAGGTAACAATAATTGGGATTCTTTGTGGTGATTACCGTAGTTTGAGGAGTTGATGTATTCACTAAGTGCTAATGATTTGGTCCGGTTCTCTTTTAAAAGGAGTCCCTAATATCCCTTACTTTCCATTAGGATCCCGCTGCCACAAGAGGGTAGGACAAAAGATGTCATGCAAGTTCTTTTCAATAAGCACGTATACTATATACGAAATACATGCCCACATTATATTAATGAATTGGAGCTAGTTATGTGTCATCCTAGGTTATAACTGTTGCATGATGAATGCCATCCGACATAATTATCCATCACTGATCCATTGCCTACGAGCTTTTTGCACATTAATCTTTGCTACATTACTTTGTCGTTGCCACTGTTACAATTGCTACAAAACTGCTACTATCACTTTTGCCACCGTTACTTCCATACTACTTTGCTACCAAAAACTTTGCTGCAGATATTAGGTCTTTCAGGTGTGGTTGAATCGATAACTCAGCTGCTAATACTCGAGAATATTCTTTGGCTCCCCTTATGTCGAATCAATAAATTTGGGTTGAATACTCTACCCTTGAAAATTGTTGCGATCCCCTATACTTGTGGGTTATCAAGACCTTTTTCTGGCGCCGTTGCCAGGGAGCGTAGCTCTATTCTCTGAGTCACTTGGGATTTATATCCGTTGATCACTATGAAGAATTTGAAAGATACCAAAACCAAGATCTATCCCTCAACTATGAGGGGAGGTGAGGAACTGCCATCTAGCTCTGTACTTGATTCACCTTTTGTTTTGAGTAAGATTGTGACACCACCACCTACTAGTAATTTTGATACGTTGCAAGTAATTAATGATGCTACTTCTGCTATGCATGATTCTTATGATGATACTACTGCTTTGCTTGATAATATTGTGCCACTAGGTGAATTTCTTGATGAACAACTTGCTAGGGTTAGAGAGAATGAAATTGCTGAAACTGATGATATCACTAAAACTGAAGATTATGATTCTCCCCCTAGATATGAATTGCCTAAGGTACCTGAGGGTTATACTATGGATGAAGAGACTGCTAGATACTTTTTTGCTTGCAATGATAGAGATGATCTTAAGAAACTGTTAGCTAAGTTGAAAGAAAAATCTCTGAATGCTAGAATGCAATATGACCCTAAGTTTGCTACTTCACCTATCTCTGTTACTGATAAGGATTATGAATTCTTTGTCGATCCTGAGTTGATTACTTTGGTTGAATCTGATCCTTTCCATGGTTATGAATCTGAAACTATCGTGGCACATCTTACTAAATTGAATGATATAGCCACCCTGTTTGCTCACGAGGAAAAAATTGCTACTACTATATTCTTAAGTTGTTTCCTTTCTCATTAAACTAAGCTATGGTTTAATTCTCTTGCTCTTGGTTGTGTGCGTAGTCCCTAGGATATGATAGATTGCTTCTCTGGAAAATATTTTCCTACTCATAAGAAACAAGCTGCTTTACATGAAATATTTAACTTTGTGCAATCTGAAGAAGAGAGTCTCCCACAAGCTTGGGGGAGGCTTCTCCAGTTACTTAATGCTTTGCCTGATCATCCTCTCAAGAAAAATGAAATGTTTTATATCTTTTATAATGGACTAACCGATGCTTCTAGGGACCACCTAGATAGTTGTGTTGATTGTGTTTTCACAGAATGAACTATTGAGAAAGCTGAAGTGCTATTAAATAATATATTGAGCAATGATAATGATTGGACTCTTCCCGAAACATCTCCTAAGCCAACTCCGAAGAAAAGAGGTATTATATTTCTAAGTCCCAAAGATATGCAAGAGGCAAAGAAATCTATGAAAGAAAAAGGTATTAAAGCTGAAGATGTTAAGAATTTACCACCTACTGAAGAAATTCATTGTCTTGATATTTCGACATAGGTAGTAGAGGTAAATTCTCTCTATAGATTTGATGAAGGTGATATCCCTTATAATAAGTCTGCAAGTCAATGCTTTGGATGAATTTGATAACTTTATTGTTAAACAAGAAAACTCCAATGCATATGTTAGTAGACAATTGAAACGTAGTGCTTATATGCTTTGAATGCTTGGGTGATTATATGTGTAGAACTGTAAATGATCTTAAGCTTATCAGTAAGGTTTTTTTACATATGTGCCCCTGGTTCCTTAGCTCTACTCATTCATCCCGGCGCTCTTAATTTTGCTCGGTTTTCCCCACTCCCTTGCCCGAAACCCTCATAACTGGCCACAACGGACGTTGCCGCCGGGTCAATGGCTTGACCGTTAACTCTGACGAGTGGGGTCGCGCTGGACTGTGCCGTCTGTTAGACCTGAAAAGTGGGGCCGCGTTGGGCGGTGTCGTTGTTCGACCGTTGGGCCGTGGTTTCGTTGGGCCGTCCCTTGCATTAAACGCCTGCGCGCGCCGCCACTATAGAAGCCTGCTGTGCATGCACCCAGCAAAGCCTGCCTGCATGCGTCGATGCACGCCGCCACGATGCGCCGACCGAGCCTGCATGCGCTGATGCGTTCCGCCACAATGCACTTGTAAGTGCATCTAGTGCCCCTTAGTGATTTCGGTGTATTGAAGACTTACAGGTTAAGTAACTGATGCGTTTGTGAGTATACACAGGTCTATAAGTCTATGAGGAGTTTGATATTTACAGAGAAAGTCGACCCCTAAAAATGAAGTTCTTCGACTGAAGACTTTGATATTCGAAGACTTTCAAGACTTTGAAAGTGAAGAAATTGGTGTGACCTTGAAGACTTAATATTCATTCGAGGAATATGAAGCGTGAAGACTTTTGTTTTCGTAGTTTCGCTTTCTCTTTCTTGAGTCACAGAAACACCGTCTTCGTTAAAGGGGTCAAGGAAATACTAAGGAAAAATTTCCATGTGATGCTCAACTCAAAATCCTATACCTACCAATCCTCCGAGTGAAGCCATTGGAAATCTCATACTGATTCACCAATTTCTTCATAATGAGACGCAGCTTCTTACAGTCATCGAGGACTTTGCTCGACCGAGGAGTTAGGAATTGGCAGTCTGAATTGCCTACACAAAGAGGAACATGATAGCCCCGAGGAATTTGAGAGTCAAATTTCCGACCGTTCTTTGTCTTCTTGGCGTCGGCTGTCCCAAAATATCTTATCCACCTAACGGTCATATCATTGAAGGGCATTTATGTCTTATCATGTCGGGCTGCTCCTAGGCTATAAATAGCCGCCCTACAACCACTAGCTGGTTGGCTGCTCCGAGAGAACTTGACACTTGTCATTTGAGAGCAACCCATCCTCCGAGGACTTTGAGCGAAAATCATCAAGTGAGGAAAATCCCAAAACCAAACCCCACAAACCCAAAGTGATTGAGCATCATCAAGAATTTGATCTGCGTGGATCCGACGCTTGTTACCTTTGAAGATGTGCTTCTTCCAGACGGTTAGGCGTCCAAGGTCTAGAGCATCCAAGAGGAATTGTGGATCGCCGAGTGACCAAGTCTGTGAAGGTTTGGAAGTCACCAAGACTTACCATGAGTGATTGGACGAGGCTGCGTGGTCTTAGTTCAAGGAGAATACGGTGAGGATGGGTGTCCCGAGTTGCGCTCGAGATCGGGTGTCCGGATCGTGTGTCCTCGAGTTTAAATACTCACCGCTCCAACAGACGTCTGAGAGGCAATGAGCTTGAACTGGTTTACCAAATCATTGTCTTCACCAACCGACCGGTTCTATTTCCTCAACTCTTTCATTTCCTCATCACTGTTGAATGTTGTTCATATCTGTGTTTGAAGACTTTGATCAAGACTTTCACAAATTCCTCGCTTCAATTTCTTCACCGTTTGTCTTCATCTTGCTATCCTGTGTTTACGCTTTCCGTACTCTATTTTAGTCTTCATTTCATCATGCTGACTATGTGTGTATCCTGTTATGTTCACTCCTGAGTACTTATTCCGCTACAAGTAGTTCTTTGCTAAGGAATTTCCTCACTAGCAAATTCCTCAGTGAAGAATTCATAAAAATTGCCTATTCACCCCCCTCTAGTCGATATAACGCAATTTCAATTGGTATCAGAGCAAGGTACTCCCTTGTTCTGTGTGATTTTGGTTTAACCGCCTGGAGTTTGCAGGTATGAAGAAAGTGACATGCCCTATCTTTGACGGTCATGACTATCCCAAGTGGAAGGCCATGATGAGGAAGCGCCTCATGGCAAAGAACAATGAATGTGGACCGTCAATCGAGATTGGTATTACTAATCTATGCAAGATGGCGAATGCCGATGATATTCGCAAGTACACTCGACTTGATATCATAGCGAAGGATATCATCTGCTCCCGCCTATCCAGAGATCAATTCGCGAATTATGCATCTTGGCAATTCAAGCTCATCTCGGGACCGAATCTCGATGTCTATGAAGGTCATCGAACTCATCATGATCCTGGTTTGAGGACTTCAAGGAATCTCTCAAACGATGACTTTCGAGCCGAATCATCATCTTCGCATCTTGTCTTATGGCAAACGGTGCCGAGGTAATCAATGCTCCTCATCCGAAGTCTTGTAATGATGAATCGATAATGATGAATCGATAATGATGAGTCCGACAATGATGAATCGATGATGACATTGAATCTGCTATACTAAACTCATTTGCGTTGCCACTAAACAACAAACGGTTTTAGAACAAACTCAAGATATGCTAGAAAGAAGTGATAATATGTTGCGCAAAGAAATGGATCAGTCAAAAGCATTGGGTGAATGTCTTCAGAGAATTCACTCCAAGTTTGACGCCCTTCAAGATCAACATAATACCCTCTTGACTGATCACGAGAAGCTTTCTCTTGAATCTCTTCAAAGAAAGGAAGATCTTGAAAAGCTAAGAGCGTGTTATGAAGATCTTCAGAAGGAGCGCGATTCATTACTAGCTCAACAAATCAGCACTTCTCAGGAAGAATTTGTTCCTCCATGCTTAAAGTGCATTGAACGTGAATCTGCTAATTCTTCACCTGAATGTTCAAATGCTTCAAATGTTACAAATTCTTCATCTGCCTCCGCTATCACTAATTCCTCATCCGAGGACATTGCTAGTATCACCGACAATGCAGGTTGAAGGAATTGTACATGACAGCATGTACAAAAGCCTCAAAGGGCATCGACACTTTGTGATGTGCTCAAAAGCGATCCTCAACAGAAATCCTAGGAAAGAGGGTATTGCCTTTGAGAGGAAACTCAATGCCGATGGAACATATTGGAAACCCGAGCGGATCCCAAAACCTCATGGGTTGTCTTTGCAAAGGGACCTCGATTGATCCATCTAACTTATCTGCTTTACGTGTGAATCTTCTCATTCCTCCGATGAGTCATTTGACTCCAACTATAAACTGCTCAAAAATCGAATGGTGAAGTATTTGCTAGATATGTTGGCACTAATCTGCAGAACGGTTCCCCTATGAAGAAAATCTGGTTCCCAAAAGCTGTGTTGAAAGTCTTCGGTGAATGTCCTCATGACACCACCTATGAAGAACAGAACCCCAGATCAAATTCTTCACATGGATCAAATTCTCAACTAGATCAAAGTCCTCATATGATTATCATCGTGCTAACAACTCTGTCTCGCAGGTAGAGCTAAGGGCTATGAATATGTGCATTATTCTTCAAACCATTATGTTCATAAGTCCTCAAGAATTACTCGCTTATTCATATGCTTACCCTAACCCTCCTATGCTAAGCGAAATGGTTTGGCATCTTTGCCACCTTTCTCATATGGTGCTCATGCAGAATGATGAACTCTTTGCCACCCCTCCAAATGTGGGTGGTGAAGAAAAGAACTAATCTCTTCTGCGGTCGGTCTCCGCACGTGCTTTATAGTCTCAAGAATTTCTTTGACCTCGACAAAAATGCTCGATAGGACGCAGAGCGAATCATGATGAAATGAACTTTCATTTCACACGCCCTCATCTTGCTATATCTGCTTTCTCGCTTGATGAAATTCATCGATGAACTTGATATCATATTCTTCATCGATGAAGCATATGAGATTGTAAGCTACACTAATTCATCTGCAGGATGATCAACCCAAAACCACCGAATGGGTCCTCGATAGTGGATGTACAAATCACATGATTGGTGACAAGAATTTATTGATGGATGCTCCTTATCACCGTCACCTCTGAAGCATATCATCTTTCTTGACAAAGGCAAAAGTCGTATTGGGTCTTGGTAAGGTTTCTATCTCTAAGGATAAGCACATGGACAAAGTCATGCTTGTTGAGTCCTTAGGATACAATCTCATGTCGATCTCAATGCTTTGTGATCTTGGTATGGTTGTTGTCTTGACAAATATCGTTGTGTTGTGATTATGGAAGTGACAATTCCAAAGTCTTGAAGGCTTTAGGAGAGGAGATCTCAGATATTGTTGATTTCTCTGCAGGACCACAACCAGCCGTGTGTCTACTTGCAAAAGCTTCGAAGGCTGGCTATGGCATCGACGACTTGGTCACGCAGCATGAGAAATTTGAACACGCTATGAAGAAGAAGCATGTCATTGGCATTGAGAATGTCAAATTCCTCAAGGATCACTTATGCGGAGCTTGTGAAGCCGGAAAAATGACCAAGGCCAAGCATCCAAATAAGACTATCATGACCACTACACGTCCATTCAATTGCTTCACATGGACCTCTTCGACCTAATCATTATTCACGGTCACTAATGATGCATCTTTATATGGTTTTGTCATTGTTGATGATTATTCTCGATATACATGGGTACACATTGTTACTTACAAACATGAAGTGCGTGAAGTCTTCAAACGATTTTCCTCGAGGGCTTCAACCAACTTTGGTGTGAAGATCAAGCATATCGAAGTGACAATGGAACCGAGTTCAAGAATTCGGTCTTGATGCCTATCTTGATGAACTTGGTATTACTCATGAGTTATCTGCTCCCTATACTCCTCGGAGAATGGCGTCGTGGAGTGCAAGAACGAGAACTCTTGTTGAGATGGCTCGCACTATGCTTGATGAATACAAAACCCTCGGCGTTTTTGGATTGATGCAATTGATACTTGCTCGCCACATCATCAACAGAGTATATCTTCACAAATTCTTCAAGAAGACGCCTATGAACTCCTCAACGACAAGAAACCCAATGTGAGTTATTTCAAAGTCTTGATTGCTAAATGTTGGATTAGAGATCCTCACCACAACTCTAAATTTGCAATCAAAGCACATGAAGGTTTTATGCTTGGTTACGGAAGGACTCGCACACCTACAGAGTCTTCAACATTGTTCTTCACAAGATTGTTGACATCAGTAGATGTGCGGTTCGATGAAACTAATGGCTCGCAAAGAGAGCACCTACCTTCATGTTAGATGAACCAGACCGAGGATGCTATCAAGCTCAAGGCAACCGAGGATGTCATTCCTCTTCAAGAATCTGTGAAGAATTCATTCCTGCTCATGAAGAACGTCGAATGATGCACTGAAGAACATGATGAGGAAAATGGTGTCAAGAAAATGCTGATCAAAATCCTCGGCGACAACCAACTCATCCACGTGTTGCAAAAGAAGTACAAGTGGAGAAGATCATCGATGACATCAGCGCACCAGGTCCTCTACACGCTCAAAAGCCTCACACTTATCTAACTTTTGTGGGCACTATGCTTTTGTCTCTATCTCGAGCCCACTAAGGTAGATGAAGCATTTCGGGCCGAGTGGATTCAGGGCTATGCAAGAAGAATTAAATCGATTCGAGCTGAACAATGTCCAGGAATTGGTCAATCGCCTGATCCTCGCAAGCATAATATCATTGGCACAAAGTGGATCTACCGCAACAAGCAAGATGAAAATGGCCTTGTGGTGAGGAATAAGGCATGACTAGTAGCTCAAGGCTACACACAGTTGAAGGAATTGATTTCGATGAAACTTTTGCACTGTTGCTAGACTTGAGGCTATTCGCATTTTACTTGCCTATGCTAACCATCATGATATCATCTTATATCAAATGGATGTGAAAAGTGCATTCCTCAATGGTAAGCTTGAGGAAGAAGTATATATTGCTCAACCCCGTGTTTTGAAGATCCCAAGAATCGACAAAGTCTTGAGACTCAATAAGGCCCTCTATGGCCTCAAGCAAGCCCCTCGGGCGTGGTATGATACATTGAAGGAATTCTTCGTGAAGAATGGCTTCACACCGGTTCACTCGACCCTACTCTTTTACTAAATCATATGATGGTGAACTGTTTGTGTGCCAAATATATGTTGATGATATTATCTTTGGCTGTACTAACCAACGATATAGTGATGAATTTGCCTATATGATGAGTGAAGAATATCAAATGTCTATGATGGGAGAATTGAAATTCTTCTTAGGTCTTCAAATTAAATCAGCCAAGAATGGCATATTCATATCTCAGAGAAATACCTCAAAGATGTCTTGAGGAAATTCGGCATGCAAGATTGCAAAGGCGTCAAAATTCCTATGCCCACAAATGGCCATCTATGCATCGATGAAAATGGTATTGACTTGATCACAAGGTATACCGCTCCATGATTGGTTCTTTATTGTACTTATGTGCATCTAGGCGGATATAATGCTTAGTGTTTGCATGTGTGCCCGATTTCAAGCTGCAGAAGGAATCACACCATAAGGTCAGTGAAGCATATTCTTCGCTATCTAGCTCACACACCAACACTAGGATTATGGTACCCCAAGGGCTCTGCTTTTGATCTCATTGGATATTCGACTCGACTATCTTTGGTGATCGTGTGGACCGCAAGTCAACATCCGCACTTGTCATTTCCTCGGACGATCTTTGGTCCGTTGGTCCTCGAAGAAAGCAGAATGTATCACCGCTCTCTCTTTGAAGTGAATACATTCTTCTTTGGCTCATCTTTGTGCTCAACTACTTTGGATGAAGCAAACCCTCAAGGACTATGGCGTCAGCGTGAAGAATGTGCCTCTCCTCTGCGACAATGAGAGTGCCATCAAGATTGCTCACAACCCGCTTCAAAGACTCAAAGACTAAGCACATCCAGATTCGTCATCATTTTCTTCGTGATCATGTGTTGAAGGGCGATATCTCCATCGAGCATGTGAAGATCAAGAACAGCTAGCTGATATCTTCACTAAGCCCTTGGATGAGAAGAGATTTAGCAAGTTGCGGTGTGAGCTAAATATCTTAGAATCTTGAATGTTCTTTGAAAAGGACACACATCCTAACCCTTATGCGAATTGATGACTTAGATGTGCAACACATGAAGAAACGTTTTCTTCAATCAATGAAGAATAACACTCTAAGTGTGAAGAAATTAATGAAGAATTTGATTCTCGAACCCCTCGACAATTATGCGCGTGTCTGAAATCATCATTCTTATCTGATGTAATACGCCACCACAAAAGTTGAAAATCTTCAATTTGAGTTTTTCCTCATTTTTGAAATTCTTTAGTTTTACAAATTCTTCAACTTTGCAAAATCTTCAATGTTTCCGTCGTTTTTCTTCATTGGCTATATATATATATGTGAGTTTATGTCCTCTACAGCATTCACTTATTGCTAATTCTTCAAGTTGCGATTTCTGCTAAGTGAATGTGATCGGACCCTTCCCCCTCTATGCTATACTCAACCCAATCTATTCACAAATTCTTCATGTGCGTTATGATTGAAACTCGTTCAAAGTCTTCACTGTGTCCTTGACAGTTGAAGAAATTGCGAACGAAATTTTTAAACAAATCTTATCCAGATTTTCGGTTTTACCGCTCAAACCGTTCCGTATCCCACGATACATTAGTTTATTCACCCACGATCTTACGATCTCATCTCGCACGATGACGTGGGTGACACATGTCGCGTGAAGAAGAAAGGGCAGGGGCATGTTAGTCCCAAAATCTTGAGCGAACAGTTTTTACCGTGGCTATAAATACCCTCTCCTTCCTTACTTCATTTACTCCGCTTCGATCATTGTCTCTCGCTCGAGCTCTCCTCAAACCCTAGCGCCGCCGCTACTTCATCGCCGCGGTGAGGAAGAGCTTCACTGCCTCCACCTCGTCGCCGTCATACTCGCTACGGCTGGGAAATCTTCACTCCGCCGCCAGTAGCTGTCTCCCTCTCGCCAAGTTAGGGCATGGGAGATCTAACGTGACGAACTTCATCTGATTCATCTCTGTTAAATCGTGTTCTTTAGTTCGGGTAATTAAAAGTCACTTTTATTACTCGCTTTGATTCTCAAACTTTTCGAAAATCTTCAAAGGTGTTTTGTTCTTCAAATCTTCACATATGAACACCTCACACAATTGTATGCTCTTGATTTATCTCTCTAAGCATTCATTTCTTCAAGATTCCTCAATTGTGCGGATTTTCAATCTGTACAACTCTGGAACCTGAGACAAAACGCTTAGTGAAATTCCTCAAGGCTCAACTGGTCAAATTCCTCAAAACTTGTTCTTTTTGAAAAATCGTCTGAGAACGCATATGACCTCTCCAAATTCCTCGCACCTACACTCTGTTCATAGGTACTCATGTCCGTTGCTGAATCACTAGGTTCTCATCAACTTAACTCATTTGCAGCGTTCCTCGAAGAAAAACTGCATACTTCTTTAGAGTGTTCTATTGTTCAAATTCCTCATCTGAAGAAAATGGCGAAGGCAAGAGACAATGAGAAGGGAGGAAAGAAACCGGAGGTCATGACTGCCTTTGAGATCCCTGATGAAATATACAAAGACTATTGCACACCTGATGAAGCCAAGTTTGGCAAGGAGAACAAAAATCAGCGCAAAGTGCGCATCCAAAGGATAGAACAAAGATGGGCACGAGAAGGGAGGGAATATCGCTATGTTACTCCCAAGTACATGAAGAAATTCGCCTTAAACCCTCCATGCCCAAGAGCTCCATTGGCACCGCCAAGTCGTGATCCCACCAAAGATCAAGCGTGGTGAAGACTTTCCTGAAGAATGGTCCAGGCGCCAAGCCAAATTGGCAAGACAGGCCAAGGAGGCAGTGAGGAAATTCAATGAGGATTCTGCTGCCGCTGAGACCTCGGTCAAGCCGAGGAAATCAATGCCGAAGAAGCCTGCTCGCAAGCCAAGTGCTTCACCATCAGCGCCCTCACGGCCCAGTTCCTCAGCCGCGCCCTCACGGCAAATTCCTCGATCACTGCCGCTGCCCTCAAAATCCTCAAGAACTCCTCCAAGTCCTCAACTCCTGTGCATCGGCTACCCGCCAAAGGACTCGGGGTTTCTCGATTGCTTATGGTGTCTCGGCAAGTTCCTCACCGCACCAATGTCCTCATCAGCCCCACTCTGCTGAAGACAAAAGCAACAATTGGGCCGGTCCTCGGCCAAGTCCAAGAAAGATCACAGTTGCCTTCAACGTGCCCTCGATGATGAAGCTTCGATGAAGAACTTGCGAAATCATCGAGACAGATCGACAAAGGCCGCTAGAGCCAAAGGAACAATCGCCTCTCGCTTTTGGATCCAAGAAGATCCTTGACTTCATCGACCTATGTCATCAAGATCCAAACACTCCCATACGATCTACCTCGACTCTGGTCAAAGTCATATCTTTGAACCATTTCATCGCCAAGAGAAATGGAAATTTGAAAAGGCTCGTGAAATAAAGAGAGCACAAGCGGAAAGGAGAAGCTTCGAGGAAGAACATCGTCAACTCGACTCTGAAGAACTTCTCAAAGCTCAATCAAATCAAGCCCTCGGCAAGGATTTCGATGCTTATAATCTTGATTGGCAAGGAGCCAAGGTGAGATTCGCCAATTTGACGAAGAAAATGACAACTTCTTTGCCCATCGCAACAAGAAAATCCTCGGTGAAGACTCTGCTCACCTGCTTGAAGAACATGCCAAGATCTTCTGATGACTTTCAACTGCCGATGAGAATACAAGTTCGAGGCTGATGACTCCATTCCAGCCGCTAAAGAAATTCCCAGGGCATCCACTAGTGGTGCGCCTGAAGAAACCGAACCACAGTCCTCAGCTCCTCCTGCGCCAACACCAACTCCAATTCTTCCTTCGCTATGAAGTGAAGAAGACAAAGGCTGCAGAACGAGCCGCAGTGAAGAAGAGGAAGGCATCGATTCGTCAAATTCTTGATTGCGAAGAAAATGAAGCCAATGACCAGCTCGCTTGAAAATCCTATTGATGCCGTTCCCATTTCCTCCATGTCGTCTAAGGAAATTGTTCCTTATGGAGAAGACTACAAGATCCCAAGCGGATCGATGAAGAAAATCAATCTGTTGCTACCTCGAGCAGTTTGATGAAGAAATTGAAGTGGAAGCATTCCCTTCACCGCCATCGTTCCTCACCCATGCCTCGGTTCACGGTGAAGAGGTGGTGTTGAGAAATTGAAAAGAAGATGAAGACGTGGATATTGGATGCACTACACGGTGATGAGCGATGACTTTTGGGAAAGTCAAGCATCCCAATACTCCTCTCTTCACTCCGATTCAACAAATTCCTCGATCCCGGCTACAAGCTGTTCAATTGGGCTCTGAAGAAACTCATCCCACATCGTCTGTTCATGAAGAAATTCCAGCCGCTAGTCTTTGAAGAACTTCTTCTTGATCCCCAAACTTCACAAGAAGAGGAACGAGAAATTCCTCGGCTGAAGCACCCGAGATCGCGATTCACGAGGTTGTCTTGCAAATCATCGACATTCCTCTGCCCAAACCAAGAATCCGTTCTCGAGCAAGCAAAAATTCAAGGTGAAGACTTCTTTTACGAGCATGTGTTCTTCATCGACTACAATCCATATGACTCTGCTCGCATAAGGAAAAGACGTTTACGACTGCTACTCAAGCCAACTTCTATTCCTCGGTGCTCTTTGACAAGGACAAAATCTTGATCATGAGCATATTCCTCATGTGGATATGGAATCACTTGCCGTGCTTGAGCCGTTCTCCGAGTTATTCACGATGCGAGGCTCTTGAACTTCGCCGATATCCGTGATTGGAATGAAGAACTCATTCTTGAGTTCTATGCCACTTTGCATATCACCGGAGATCTTTGCGGATGTCAATTCATGGGTGCTTGGATTGGATGACGAAAACACTCACTACAAGGCACCAAAGAATCGAATTGCTTCGTGTCCTTCCTCTTGATCCTCCCCACGAAAGTGCACGTTGCATCTACAATGACCGCGAGCTAACTAATCATTATATGCAAGTGCTCATGAAGCCTTTGAAGCCAGGGCAGGCCCCTCGAACCAAATTCCTCGTCAAGGAACTGATGTATGTGCCTCGGACTGTCTATCGAATCCTGACGAAGACAATGAGTCCCATCAAAGGCCACGACTCAAATGATGAAGATGTCGTTGGCATCATGAAGAACATGCTTTTCAACATCATTCATGGCGTTCCGGTCAACTTCCATGATTTCTTCATGAGGACTCTGGCTAATGTTGCCATGTCACCTTTTGAGTTTGAAGCCCTATGCGCCTTGGATTATGAGATTCATAAGGGCAAGATCTTCACCAAATTACAAGGTGACACTCAACCATGGTAGCTACTTGCCGCCCATTGAAGTCCTCAAGCGACCGGTTTCATCATCGATGATAAGGGCAAGGCAAATTTCTGTGATTGATGAAGGCACTTGTCCATTGGATGGTCAATTCCGTCTAGCTACATCTTACTCCACCAATGACGATTCGCAACACATGAGACGCATAAATACCTCACCAAGCAAAAGCCTCAAGCAACAAGACACCGTGGTGATGGTGACCGTGAGTTACTCCTCGGTCTTCATCGGAAGGTTGAACACAATCGAAATGGGTGAAGCGTCAATTTCTGCAATTCTTCACAACATGACCTCAACACATAATGCGGTGAAGAAAAATCAGATTACCTTCATGAAACCCTCAACCGCTTTGGGCTGTTCTCACTCATGTATATTCCGCGGAAGATTTGAAGACTATGGGTCTCGGGAGGCGTTTGGTGATCGCACCACCTCCAAGAAATTCAAGAGAGTCAAAGTTCTGATCGGTGGCGGTTCTTATTCTTCATCGCGTGGCCTGATGAACATGAAGATTTGGGCGACAACTGCGGCAGCCCTACTTCAACAACCAACCCGACAACGCCGGCGCCTCCATCAACTTGAAAATCTTGAGGCGTTAGTCCTCGGTTTCGATCCTTTTGGTCATTTGATGACAAAGGGGGAATCTGAGTTAGTCTTCAAGCGGGTTTACATTATGGGTGTTTTTATTAAGTTACAACTCTCGTTCTTCCGAAAACTTTCATTGGATCGAGTTGTAATCTTAAATCCGATGGTGCCTTGATACTTTTGGTCGTGCTCTGATGCTTTTGATGCACTGAGCTCTGAAACTTTTGATGTGCTATTCCGCATGCTTATTCCTTGTCAATATTATTGCATGCATGCTGAATCTCATCAGGCACCATATTTCATCATGCATTTCAAATTCTTCATATTATATATCAAATGCGTGTATGAATTACAAGATATAGGGGGAGATCTCCATGATTCAATTCTTCAAATGTGCATTGCCTCAAAAGCAAATTCCTCACTATGCACATATTCGGGGAGTTTTTCTATATCTTGCAATCAAATTCCTCAATATCGAGATTTACACTTCATATGTTTATCCCGTTGAAAACTTAACTTTGTGTTGTCATCAATCACCAAAAGGGGAGATTGTAAGTGCATCTAGTGCCCTTAGTGATTTTGGTGTATTGAAGACTTATAGGTTAAATAACTGATCGTTTGTGAGTATACACAGTCTATAAGTCTATGAGGAGTTTGATATTTACAGAGAAAGTCGACCCTAAAATGAAGTTCTTCGATGAAGACTTTGATATTCGAAGAATTTACAAGACTTTGAAAGTGAAGAAATTGGTGTGACCTTGAAGACTTAATATTCATTCGAGGAATATGAAGCGTGAAGACTTTTGTTTTCGTAGTTTCGTTTTCTCTTTCTTGAGTCATAGGAAACACTTGTCTTTGTTAAAGGGGTCGAGGAAATACTAAGGAAAAATTTCCATGTGATGCTCAACTCAAAATCCTATACCTACCAATCCCTTGAGTGAAGCCATTGGAAATCTCATACTGATTCGATCAATTTCTTGATAATGAGAGCCGCAGTTCTTACAGTCACCGAGGACTTTGCTCGATCGAGGAGTTAGGAATTCGCCATCTTGAATTGCCTACACTGATGAGGAACATGATAGCCCTGAGGAATTTGAGAGTCAAATTTCTGACCGTTGCTGTGCTACGCGCCGGCTGTCCCAAAATATCTTATCCACCTAACGGTCATATCATTGAAGGGCATTTATGTCTTATCATGTCGGGCTGCTCCCTAGGCTATAAATAGCCGCCCCCTACAATCTACTTTTATTTTCATCTATATTATAAAATACCAAAAATATATTTATCTTATCTTACTATCTTTATTAGATCTCACTTTCGCAAGTGGCCATGAAGGGATTGACAACCCCTTTATTGCGTTGGTTCGAGTTCTCGCTTGTTTGTGTAGGTGCGTGGGACTTTTGAGTAGCCTCCTCTTTGGATTGATACCTTGGTTCTCAAAAACTGAGGGAAATACTTATGCTATTATTGCTGCATCACCCTCTCCTCTTCGAGGAAAACCAATGCAAGCTCAAGACGTAGCAAGAAGGATTTCTGGCGCCGTTGCCGGGGAGGTCTTCGCTCAAGTCAAGACATACCAAATACCCATCACAAACCCATCTCCCTCGCATTTACATTATTTGCCATTTGCCTCTCATTTTCCTCTCCCCCACTTCACCCTTGTCATTTTATTTGCCCTCTCTTTCCCAATCTTCTCTTCTCTCTTTTGCTTGCCCTTTCGTTTGCTTGTTTGGTTGGATTAGATGCTTATTTATTACTAAAGAGAGCACCTAAGATCTATGGATCCTCATCCGCTTGCTAATCTTTTTAAGAGATCCAATTATGATGAACCAATTGCTAGTGATTTTTGTGCACTAGATTATCTTTATGAAACTTTGCTCAAAATTTGCGAATCTGAAAATTATGATGAAGAAATTTATGAAGAGATTCTCGATAACTCCTTGAATAAAAAGCATGATTGCAATGATTTTCCTATAAATTCTCTTGATGTCAATTGTGCTAATAATATGCAAAACCCTAAGCTTGGGGATGCTAGTTTTGCTATGTCTACTACTTGTTTCAGTGATCATGATTGGGGTGATTCTTCTTATAACCTTGAAAATTTATTTAAGCCCCATGATGAACATGAGATTGATAATAATGTTTGCAATAATATTGAAAGTGGGTTTGGAAGAGTGTCAACTTTAGATCCCACATATTTGGAGTATGTTCAATCTTATGATATTTTTGATAAAAGTGGGTTCGGAAAGGTCACGACTTTAGCTAATGTTAATCCCACTATCTTGGAAGAGTGTCAACTTTGCATGCATGTGGATCATGTTGAGAATATGTTTTGTGATAGCTATTTTGTTGAATTTGCCTATGATCCTACATGTAATTATTATGAGAGAGGAAAAATATGGTTGTAGAAATTTTTATCTTATGAAATTACCTCTCGTCATGTTGAGATTGCTATCGTCTCTTTCTTCTTCCTTGCATATGCTAGTTTTGGCTTGACTTGCAAATTTGTTTGCTTATAATATGCCTATGCATAGGAAGTATGTTAGACTTAGATGTGTTTGTCACGTGTTTCATGATGCTCTCTTTGTGCTTCAATTCTTGTCTTTCATGTGAGCATCATTAAAATTATCAATGCCTAGCTAGGGGCGTTAAACGATAGCGCTTGTTGGGACGCAACCCAATATTTTTCCTTGCTGTTATTTAATAAATCTTGCATCTACCTTCTGTTTAGATGTGTTTTTATCTTTTTAATTAGTGTTTGTGCCAAGTAGAACCTATAGGATAACCTATGATGATAGTTGATTTGATTCTGCTGAAAAGCAGAAACTTTGCGCGCACGAAAATAATTTTTTAATTCACAGAAACGTGATTTTGCGTTGATTCTTTTTTGCTTCTGATCAATAAACAAATTGTCCAGGACTTCCTATTTTTGTAGGATTTTTAAAGTTCCAGAAGTTTGCGTTAGTTACAGATTACTACAGACTGTTCTGTTTTTGACACATTCTGTTTTTCGTGTGTTGTTTGCTTATTTCGATGCATCTATGGCTAGTAAAATAGTTTATAAACCATAGGGAAGTTGGAATACAGTAGGTTTAACACCAAAATAATTAAAGAATGAGTTCATTACAGTACCTTATGTGGTGGTTTAGTTTTCTTTCACTAACGGAGCTTATAAGATTTCCTGTTGAGTTTTGTGTTGTGAAGTTTTCAAGTTTTGGGTAAAGGTTTTATGGACTATGGAATAAAGGGTGGCAAGAGCCTAAGCTTGGGGATGCCCAAGGCACCCCAAATATATTCAAGGATAGACAAAAGCCTAAGCTTGGGGATGCCCCGGGAAGGCATCCCCTCTTTCGTCTTCGTTCATTGGTAACTTTACTTGGAGCTATATTTTTATTCGCCACATGATATGTGTTTTGCTTGGAACATCGTGTATTATATTATTCTTTGCCTTTTAGTTTACCCCAATCATCCTTGCTGTACACAACTTTTGGGAGAAGCCTATTTGATTAGAATTTGCTAGAATACTCTATGTGCTTCACTTATATCTTTTGAGCTTGATAGTTTTTGCTCTAGTGCTTCACTTATATCTTTTAGAGCACGGTGGTGTCTTAATTTTGAAGAAATTACTAGTCTCTCATGATTCACTTATATCTTTTTGAGAGTCTTTTAGAACAGCATGGTATTTGCTATGGTTATAAAATTGGTCCTAGAATGGTAGGCATCCAAGTTGGTTATAATAAAAACTATCATAGGAAGTGAATTGGATGCTATGATCAATTTGATACTTGATAATTGTTTTGAGATATGGAGGTAGTGATATTAAAGTCATGCTAGTTGGGTGATTATGAATTTAAAGAATGATTGTGTTGAAGTTAGCAAATCCCATAGCATGCACATATGGTTAAAGTTGCGTAACAAATTTGAAACATGAAGTGTACCTGGCTTGTGCATCCTTATGAGTGGCGGTCGGGGACGAGCAATGGTCTTTTCCTACCAATCTATACCCCTATGCGCGTAGTACTTGATTTTTGATGACTTCTAAATTTTTGCAATAAGTATATGAGTTCTTTTGACTAATGTTGAGTCCGTGGAACACGAAGAGAGGGCCGGAGACGTGATGCAGAGGCGAGGCGAGACGCTGATCGGGGCGGCGTCCTCGAGTCCGTGAAGAAGTTGGAGCAGGGTAGGTAGACGAGGGTGCTGAACTTGGCGATCCGAGCTCGGGGAGTCGCGGGGAGACGTTTCGGGAGTCGCGGGACATGCCACGGAGGAATAAGATGACCGGGAGATGCTGGCTACGCCAGGCTCGAGCTCAACTCGGCTGGTCATGGCGATGGCGACGGCAGGGGCGTGGGGAGCATACCTCGACGGCGGGAGGAGGTAGAAGAGGGGAAAACGGAGCAAGGAGGAAACCCTAGGGTTGGGGCAGGATTATATAGGAGGAAGGGGGGAAGCTCCGGCTGTCAAATCAACCAGACTACCGACGTGGAGGCTCTGGATGTCCTGCCGTACAGGGAGAAGACGATGAACAAAGGAATTGCGCTGGTGGGCTTGGCTGGGCTGAAAGGAGAGCGGGTTAGGGACGCGTACTAGTGGGCTGGAGGATGATGCCCATGGAACCGGTGCTAGAAGGCTGGAGTCCAGGTAAAACCCTTCTCCCGTTTCTTTCCAATCTCTGTTTATTTATAAATAAACAAATAGAAGAAGGGGAAAAAATAGGTTGTCTGGAGAAGAATAAGGAGGAAGTAAAAATATTCCTAGGATCCTGGATTTATGTACTATTTGAAAAAAGTGATTTGGCAATTTTTAGAGATAAAAAAATAATTCAAGTTTGAATTAGATTCAAACTTGAGCCATTTTTGAACCCAACCAAATCAACTTAAAATATCATGAATTTGGACAGAGAGGTTTAGGACATGGTCTAATATTTATAGGAAAATATTGGACATTTATGGAGGACAAAAAGTCACTTGCAACAATGAAAGAAAGAAGAAGGAAGGAGGAGAAGATGGTGCATTGATAGGTTGAGAGAGGAAACAAGTGGTAGGAATATCAACACATACATAGCGCAAGTAAAGTAACAAGATGAACCTCACAATGCACATGAACAAGTAAAAGAAAACAAGCACAACAATCATATGGAGACGAATGCATGATGCAAATAATAATAATAAAACAAACATCACAAGCAAACAAGCAATCATGAACATGATGGATCCAAATGCATATGGCAACATACATGAAGATGGAATGCACAAAGTGAGAAAAACAAATAACACAAGCATGATGATGCAACAATTTATTATGACAATCATGGCAACAACAAAAATAAATAGAAGGCATCTGGAGCATCTGATCCGGGGCGTTACAACTCTCCTCCACTAACAAGAGATTTCGTCCCGAGATCTTAGGAACGAGACGGAAGAGAAAGAGGATAAGATAAACAAGAGCGCAAGAGAGAAGATGAACACAGTCGAGAGCACTTGGTTAGAAAAGATGAACGGCGAATATGAAGAGAATGAAAAGCTCAAGAAAAATATAGATTCTGAAACCACTCCGGTTAGAACAAGATAGGAAAGGAATAAGAATGGAAGAATTTAGGCAGCACTCCGGCTGAAAATGAAAGGAATAGAACATGAACTTCACCCAATGAGATGGCACTTGACGAGATGACCAATGCAATGCCTCCGGAAGAATTGAAAGAATTGAATGAAAAGAACTTAGAAGAAAGGATTGAATGGAGTTGTTGAGAAAATCAACAATGAAAGAATAAGCTTGTTTTGGACTTATCAAAAACAACTCAAAACTTGAGGTGAAATTATACCACAACCAAATGTCTGAAAAGCTGAGAAGAACGAAGAAAAAGCAAAACTCCACTTCAGAAGAATATGGAGAATTAATTGCACTTCGAGAAGTGAGAAGAAAAGATACTTGAACTCCACCAACAAGAATCTTGATGAACTCTTGAAAAATGAATTTAATCATGAAGAACCACCATGAAGAACTCCGGTGACGAAAGGATGATGAGATGGAATGAAGGATGAAAGAATAAGATGAGCCTTGCGATGATTTAGATGGAGGTTCCGACGAAATGGCTGAGAAAATTTGAACTCCGGAAAAGAAAAGATGAAACACTTGGAACTAGAATTTATTCATCAAGAACAAACTCCGAAGGAAGGGATTACTTGATGACGATGAAGTAAGAATAAGAATTACGTTATGCTTATCCTCATCAAATTTAATTGATGACAACCGGATTTGGCATGCAACTTTTTCTTGTTGAAAAAGGATTAAGGGGAATATGGCGCAAAACTTGAGAAAGTCTTCATGAACCACCGGTAGGATTGGAAAGAACGAATGAATTGATATGATAATCAAGGAAAAGAATTTTGAACGAACCACCGTAAGAATTCAAAAATGACTAATGAAAGAGAATGAATCACCAGGAAGAATTAGAAAAGCATGAAGATACTTGAGGGAATTAAGAGACAAGATAACGAAGGGATCGCGAATTGATTGAAGAATACTTGAACGAAGCACCGGAAGAATATTGAGATGAACAAAGGGGCACGAATATAGAATAATTGGAGAACGAATCTGAAAACTTGGAACAAAGAAATATTCCAAAAAGATGACCTTCGGATGATCGAGAGGGAAAGCAACTCCTGAAATACTCCGGATGGATGAAAAAAATTGCACGACTGGAAACAATTTGAGCGGATAGCATCAAGCTAGCGACATGAATCTTCGGGAGAACGGACAAGATTTAAGAGAAACTCTTCTTCGCTCTTGAAAAGTTGAGAATGACGACGAGAAACACCACCAAAATTACTGAGGTACTCCGGCGAGAATGAAAAAGAGGAAGGGTTGAACCAAAGATGAAAAGAATTTGAAATTTATCTTGGAGAAGGCATGTGACTGATGGGATCCATTCTTACGTCACACTTGAAAATAATTGAGAATAACTCTGGAATAATTAGAAGAGTCAGGTAAGATCCTGGGAAAAGACCTGTGGGTTAGGGCCCACTAAATGAAAACACCATTGGAAAGGATTGTTGAGATAGATGATGCACCGGAACGACTGGAATATTTAAATGAGGTGACAACCTTGAATTAATTGGAACACAGACGAGTCTCCTGAGATGTCTTGAACACTACGAAAGGATAAACTAGCAAGAGGCGACCGAGCAGGGAAAACACTTGAGCCGAGGGAAAGAATATGATCACTACCGAAAATTGGAATTGAATCCATTAAAGAAGAAAATGGATGAAGAATGTCGAACGAGACGAGAATTCACCGGTTGAAACAATTGACGAAAGACTGAAGAGGCTCCACATGAATGAAATTGATGCTCGAAAGACACTCAAGCTCCGGGAAGAAAAGGGGTGGGAGCGCGAGAAAAACAAAGGCAACTTGGAACAAGAAATCGATGAATAACTTGAAGAGAAAACACCGGTCGAAAGAATGCAAAGGCTTCACACGAGTAGGATGGATGCTCGATTACGGACTCCGGCTCCAAGAGGAAAAAAGGGTGGGCGGGTGGGAAAGGAAAACAACTGAGGATTGAACTTGCAAAAACAAAGAGGGTTGAATTGTCTTCACGAGAAATGCACCGGATAAAAGAGCTGAGAACCAACGATCGAAAAACCAATTGCGTGATCCTAAAGAAAGTTTGAAAGGGAAGAGGAGTAAGTCAATACACCTACGTCAAGATTCCTCACCAGAGCGACGAAGGGGCTGAGGAGTAAAAATAATTCCTACTCTCCGATATAACTAGACTCCAAAACTAGTTTTCTTCTAGACTCGACAACGGCCAACTACGAACAATCAAGGGGGCTCCTATGGTCGGTCGAGGCTCTGATACCAACTTGCCACGCCCAATATGCGACCCTATCCTAAAGGAACTCAAAAGTCCCACCAAGGATAGAAGCGCATATTGAAGACGCTTCTGCAAGGTGGATACCATTACATCGTACCATTACATAATAGTTAAGGATACATACAAGAGGCATAGAATGCCACACAAATACAACATCATCATACAAAGGGCGACATCCGACTACGGATGAAACACAAACAGAAACTCAAATGACATCCACCACCTAGCCCAGTGCCGCCGACCGCAACCTATCCCGGATCAAAGAAGAAGCAAAGAAGAACTCCAAAACAAGTAAGCATCACTCTCGTGTCATGATCATCGCATAACTTTGTACACAAGCAATCTGTTGTTGTAGTAATCTGTGAGCCACGAGGACTCAGCAATCCCATTACCATGGGTATCAAGACTAGCAAAGCTTAATGGGTAAGGAAGGGGTAAATTGGTGAGGTTGTAGCAGCGACTAAGCATGATATGGTGGCTAACATACGCAAATAAGAGCGAGAAGAGAAGCAACCGAAACGGTCGTGAAGCTAACAATGATCAAGAAGTGATCCTGAACTCCTACTTACGTCAAACATAACCCAAAACCGTGTACACTTCCCGGACTCCGCCGAAAAGAGACCATCACGGCTACACACGCGGTTGATGCGTTTTAAATCGAATCTGGTGTCAAGTTCGCTACAACCGGACATTAACAAATTCCCATCCGCCACATAACCGCGGGAACGACTCTCAAAAGTTTATACCCTGCAGGGGTGTCCCAACTTAGCCCATCACAAGCTCTCACGGTCAACGAAGGATATTCCTTCTCCGGAAGACCGATCGATCTTGGAATCCCGGTTACAAGACATTTCGACAATGGTAAAACAAGACCAGCAAAGCCGCCTGATGTGACCACAAATCCCGATAGGAGCTGCACATATCTCGTTCTCAGGGCACACCGGACAGGTCAGCCTACGAGTAAAACCACCCCTCGAGTTGCCCCGTGGTGGCCCCGCAGTCTGCCTGGTTCGGACCAACACTCGAAGGAGCATTGGCCCGGGGGGTTAAATAAAGATGACCCTCGGGCTCCAGAAACCCAAGGGAAAAAGGCTTAGGTGAGGCAAATGTAAAACCAAGGTTGGGCCTTGCTGGAGGAGTTTTATTCAAAGCGAACTGTCAAGGGGGTCCCATAAATCACCCAACCGCGTAAGGAACGCAAAATCAAGGAACATAACACCGGTATGACGGAAACTAGAGCGGAAAGAGTGGAACAAAACACCAGGCATAAGGCCGGGCCTTCCACCCTTTACCAAGTATATAGATGCATTAATTGAATAAGAGACATTGTGATATCCCAACATAATCCTGTTCACCATGGAGCAATCTTCACCTTCACCTACAACTAACAACACTATAAGAGGGGCTGAGCAAAGCGGTAACATAGCCAAGCAATGGTTTGCTAGGAAGGGTGAAAAAGGTTAGAGGCTGACATGGCAAATTGGGAGGCTTGAAGAACAAGTGATAGGTAGCGCAGCATAGCGATAGAACAAAGCAACTAGCATAGCAATGATAGTAGTGAGATCCAGGATGACGGTCATCTTGCCTGAAATCCTGCTAGGAAGAAGAACGAGTCCATGAAGAAGATGAAGCCACGAAGACGAATCAAGCATAGACGAATGAATCCTCACGATCGCAATGAAACAGGAACTAACGAGAAGGAGCACAACCGGAAAGAAGCAAACTCCACGGTAAACACACAACACATAAACATGACATGATGCTCAGCCAAGTATGATGCAAGACAAGGTTAAATGTTGTTAACATGGCAAGAGGTGAAGCATATGCAAACTATATATTTAGGCAAGTTTAAATGAGGCCGGAAACAACATATAACAAATCCGAAAAATCCCCACATGCATATTTTGAATTTGCTACTGTTCTGCCCTATACACAATTTTAAAGTTGTTAAGCATGCAAAGAAAGTGCATCATGTTAATCTATGAATTTTTCTACCCCATTTACATATAAAGAACATTTAAATCTGAGCTACGGTTATTTAGTTATGAAATAAAACATTTTAGCATGTCATTTATGCGAATTAATGCAAACAGCAAGGTTAATCATTTTTAACATGGAAGGAAGCAGCATGATAGAGGCAAAGGTGTCTCGTCTCTCGATGAGATGATGGATATCGCTTTGGTGGAAGTTGACTTTGACGATCCGACTACGAACGTGCGAGGGCGTCGCGCCTTAGCAATCGCTAAACCAACTCCGAGAGGTTATTGACCACGCCGAACACGATCAACGACCACGAGTGCATTTCCTGCGAGCAAGCGAAGAATAAGCAAGAAACTGAGATTGCAATCTAGGTATTGTGAATATAAGATGAAAGCTTTATTGATCAAGGTGGGGTTACGAGGCGTCCTTATGCAGTCGTTGAACACAAGCGAAATGCATAAAGTTGCAGCTATGGCGAACTTTAATCTAAACAAAACCCAAAGTCTAAGCGGTGCCCTAAGGGCTGTATATATGGAGGAAGGCAGAGGATTCGTGGCCCTTGGTGGAGGGTCGAAACCAACCCTATCTCTTATTTCCCCACACATCGCACTCTAAAAATAGCCTATACTTATGTATTTCAAATTACATGAGCTGGCCCAATAAAAGGTGTGTGACACCTAGAATAGCCTCTGGACGAAATTTATGAAGTGGCATCTTGTATATTTTGTCCAACGCTTCATGCAGTCATTATGGTGGCTTCAAAGCCAAGAAATCATCACTTGTAAGTCTGTTCTTGTTTCCCTTGCGCATGCCATCATCTCCATGCTTATTCTTGCTCCAATGTTCATCCTTCTCCAAGCTAGGCCCTTCATTTGTAAGCAAAAAAAATGTATCCAATTTAGGCAGCATCATATTCTCATGAACACTAGAATCATTACCAAGAAGCGAAAGTACAGGTAATTTAGTTGGCGTCTTGTGAGCTCTAGTAATTGGTCCGATATGTATAGCGGCGGGGCTGTGGGTGTAACAATGGTATTGATGTCCTCATTTTCCTCCCTTCTTGAAATGAAGTCGTCCTCGACGGAAGTTCATCTTCCTCACCAAATAAGGCTTCAAATCTGCAATGTTAAAAGTGGGACTAACCCCAAAATCTGCGAGCAACTCAAGTTTATATGCATTATCATTTATTTTCTCTAACACTTTAAAGGGACCATCGACCGTGGCATTAGCTTTGCTTTATGCAAATCGGAAATCTATCCTTACATAAATGTAACCAAACAAGATCTCCGTGCAAACACAACATGTTTTCTACCCTTATCTCCGACAAGTTTATATTTAGCATTCATACGCTCAATGTTTTCCTTAGTTAACTCATGCACTTTTAAAATCAATTCAGCATGTTGTTTAGCATCAAAATTAACCTTCTCCGAAGATGGAAGAGGCAACAAATCAATAGGTGCACGAGGTAGGAAACCATACACAACTTCAAAAGGGCACATCTTAGTAGTAGAATGCAATGAACGATTATAAGCAAATTCAATATGAGGCAAGCATTCCTCCCACATTTTCTTATTATTCTTCAAAACAGCCCAAAGCATAGTAGACAATGTTCTATTGACTACTTCAGTTTGTCCATCAGTTTGGGGGTGACATGTAGTACTAAAAAGCAGTTTAGTCCCCAACTTACCCCATAAACATCTCCAAAAGTGGCTAAGAAATTTAGTATCATGATCTAAAACAATAGTATTTGGCACACCATGCAAACGAATAATTTCACGAAAGAACAAATCAGCAACATTAACAGCATCATCGCTTTTATGACATGGTATAAAGTGTGCCATTTTCGAGAATCTATCCACGACAACAAATATGCTATCCCTCCCTTCTTTGTTCGAGGTAAACCTAAAACAAAGTCCATAGATATATCCTCCCAAGGAACACTAGAGTACAGCAGCAAAGGCATATATAAACCATGAGGATTGAGTTGTGACTTAGCTTTTTGACATGTAGTGCAAATGACGACAAAGCGCTCAACATCCGTCTCATATTTGGCCAAAAGAAATGTGTAGCAAGTCGTCCTCCGTATTCTTCATGCTAATGTGTCCCATTAGTCCTCCTCCATCGCCTCCTGCAACAACAAAAGGCGAACGGAGCTAGCTGGAATGCATAGCTTGTTAGCACGAACACAAATCCATCATTAACGGCGAACTTGTTCCATGTTCTTCCTTCTTTACAATTCTGCAATACATCTTTAAAACCAGCATCATGCACATATTGATCTTTGATGGTCTCCAAACCAAATATTTTGAAGTCAAGTTGTGAAAGCATAGTATAGCGATGAGACAATGCATCAAGAATAACATTTTCTTTACCCTTCTTGTGTTTAATGACATAAGGAAAGTCTCAATGAATTCAACCCATTTAGCATGTCTACGATTCAGTTTAGCTTGACTTCTAATATGTTTCAAAGATTCATGATCAGAATGTATAACAAATTCTTTGGGCCATAAATAATGTTGCCATGTTTCTAAAGTCCGAACAAGAGCATATAATTCTTTATCATAAGTAGAATAATTCAGACTAGGCCCACTCAATTTTTCAGAAAAGTATGCAACAGGTTTGCCATCTTGTAATAACACACCTCCTAATCCAATTCCACTAGCATCACATTCAAGCTCAAATGTCTTATTAAAATAAGGAAGTTGGAGTAAAGGAGCATGTGTCAACTTATCTTTCAACACCGTGAAGGATTCTTCTTGTGCGGTACCCCAAACAAAAGGCACATCCTTCTTTGTAAGCTCATCGAGAGGTGCAGCAATGGTGCTGAAATCTCTCACAAAACGCATATAAAATCCAGCGAGGCCAAGAAAACTCCTCACTTGTGTGACCATTTTGGGCTGCGACCAACTCTCAATAGCTTCAATCTTGGCTTTATCAACTTCATTTCCCTGTGGAGTAACAACATAGCCAAGAAAAGACACTCGATCGGTGCAAAAGGTGCACTTCCCAAGGTTACCAAACAAACGTGCATCACGTAGAGCAATAAAAACATCACGTAAATGTTCCAAATGTTCCTCCAAAGATCTGCTATAAATCAATATGTCATCAAAGTAAACTACCACAAATCGTCCAATGAAAGCACGTAAAACTTCGTTCATTAATCTCATGAAAGTACTAGGTGCATTAGTTAACCCAAAAGGCATGACTAACCACTCATATAATCCAAACTTAGTTTTAAATGTTGTTTTCCATTCATCCCCCAATTTCATACGAATTTGATGGTATCCACTACGCAAATCAACTTTGGAGAATATTATAGAGCCACTCAATTCATCAAGCATATCATCTAGCCTAGGAATATGATGATGATAATGAATAGTAATATTATTAATGCCTCTACAATCAACACACATACGCGTTGTACCATCCTTTTTTGGCACTAGAATAATAGGAACAGCACAAGGGCTAAGGGATTCGCGTATTGTCGAGAAGCTCTTGTACTTGACGCATAATCTCCTTCGTCTCCTCTGGATTGGTACGGTATGGCGCATGGTTTGGCAGTGAAGCACCGGGAATTAAGTCAATCTGATGCTCAATCCCTCTAATAGGCGGTAATCCCGGTGGCACGTCTTGTGGAAAGACGTCAGCGAACTCCTGCAAAATGTTAGTGACAACAGGAGGCAAAGAGGAAGGCACGTCCTCGAATGAAAATAATGCCTCTTTGCACACAAAAGCATAGCAAACAGATTTGCTGAAATCTAGCTCATCAATATCAGATTTGGTGGCAAATAAACATGCACTTTTCAATTTAATTTGAAGCAACACTAGAAGGTTTATTATTAGGCTTCATTTGTTGCTCAAATTCTTTATACAATCTGATTTTCACTCTTATTACGCTCTGTTTTGCTTTATTAGCTCGATTAATATCATCTTTCAAAATGGAATCGAGAGTCATAGGAAGCAAAGTAATATTTTTATCCTTATGAACAAGAGTATACTGATTATTTCTACCATGGTGTACAAATTTTTTATCAAATTGCCATGGTCTACCAAGTAATAAGGAACATGCTTGCATAGATACCACATCACAATCAACATAATCAGCATATGTAGAGATACTAAAATGCACACGAACGGTACGTGTTACCTTAACCTTGCCGCTATTGTTGAACCATTGGTTAGTAAGGATGTGGATGTGGTCTTGTGGTGAGAGAGAGCTTCTCCACCATCTCCATACTAGCCAAGTTGTTGCAGCTCCCTCCGTCTATGATGACGCGCACAGAACGTTCCTTCACAACTCCTTTGTATGGAACAAATTGTGCCTCTGATTTTGCTCGACTTGTGTGACTGGACACTCAAAACACATTGAGCAACTAAACATTCATACTGTCGGCGTCTTGAGGAGCCATGTATTGTGTCTCACGATCGTAATCATCTCCACCATGTTCTTCACGTGTAATAAGAGCCAAAGTCTCCTCATCATAGTCACTAGCGGACTCATACCCACCATCCTCAGTAGCAATCATCACACGCTGAGATTTGCATTCTCTCGCATAATGACCTCTTCCCTTACAACGACGACAAATAATATCACTTGTGTGCCTGTTGATGCCATGGAAGAAGTAGAACTCTGTGGAGGCCCGCGAGTGCGCTCTTGGCGATAATGGTGGTTGTGCACCTTTCTTGTATCATGGTGGAGGTGGCTTTGATGGAGGTCTTTGGTGCGATTGAAGTAGAAGATGCCGCGGTGTCCATGATGAAGGTCGACCGCTTGAAAAGTTAGTTCGCGCCAATGCTTGCCGATCCTGCACTTCACGTTCAACTTTACAAGCAAGATGGAATAAGCGAGTGATATTAGTATACTCCTTATACTCTAGAATGGTGCGAATCTCTATTTAATCCACCCATAAAACGTGCAAGCATAGCTTCATTCTCCTCAACAATACCACATCTAATCATGCCAGTTTGTAATTCCTGATAATATTCTTCTACAAAATTTTTCCCTTGTCTTAAATGCTGCAATTTTTGAAGCAATTCACGTTGATAATATGGTGGAACCCAACGAGTACGCATAGCAGTTTTCAAAGCAGCCCAAGTAGTTGGAATAGGATATAATCTACAATGTTTAGACCACCATACACATGCAAAACTAGTGAAAGCACAAGCAGCATCAACCCGTCTCTCCTCGGGATATTGTAAACATATCTACCCTCAAATGGTGGAATATTCAATTTTAGTTTAGGAATTTGGTCATTATCTCGTACCTGAGGTGGTGGTGCAGGCCTACCGTTGCAAATATATACCTGAGGTCGACCTGCGGGTGGTGGTGCTGGTGGCTGCACGTAGTTCTGATTTTGATCAACCTCATCCTCGTAATAGTCCTCCACCTCTGCAACAGCAGCAAAAGCTACCAAAGCACCAACAGCTGTAGCACCGGCACCAGAATTTTGTCCTGGCTCAATAGGAACACGCTGTGCTCGCCCTACGGTATCGCGGCGGGAAACTGGTGGTGGGAGACGTTTGAGTAATGCATTGAACTTGGCGTCCAACTTGGTGTCATTTGTCTTCTCAATGTCATCCATCTTCTCCATTGCCTTTCCAAAGCTGGCCATCACGTCTTCCACCTGTTGACCCAACATTTGATGAAACTTATCATGAAGCTCCTTGTTTGTCATGTTCTCCCAATCAATCTCGTCGACTTGTGTTCCTGCCATAGTTAGCATCAATAGAAACAAACAAAAATATGATCCTATAGACTAATGGAATATGGTGGTGGTGGGGTGTCACAAATCTGTCAAGCGAATCTCAAATTCTTACCAGTTCTTACCCAACAGCAGGTGGTGATCGGCAACCGTTGTTGTCAAAACTCTCAAAGCTTGGATAGAGCGATTACCAGGGAGAGTCAAACGCACGACGTAGATGTATGTGGAGCTGGGAAGGCCTATAATATGGTAGCGAAAGGATCGGCAATAATCAATTCAGAGATGCAAAGTTGAATAAGCGCTCAACAACGATCTTGTCTTTGGTCCTAGGCTAGACCGTGCTAGAGGCGAGCCTAGAACACTAACAAAATCACGGCGCTGCACGTAAACAAGGGAGGAGCACACTCTGAATATTTTTTCTCTTTTTTTTTTCACTTTTTTTTTCACTTTTTTTCCTCTTTTTTTTGTTCCGCAACAATTTTTTTCGAAAAAGTCTACAAATGGTCTAGAAACTGCCTAGCCAGAATTTTCCAAACTTAGTTTTTTTTTTGAAACTGGATCTATTTTTCTACTGCGGGTAACACGAAAGTTCAGGAGTCCTTCTCTGTCACGACTTGGAGTATGGCGTGATCTGGAAGTCGAAAACAAAGCAACAAATACTGGACTCGGACTATAACTGATGGCGGATATGAATCTGGTGGAAACGCGGACTGGTGGCGGAGATATGTAGGTCGGTGGAACACGGACTGGTGGCGAATCTGTGATGGAGGTGGACTTGGATTATCGTGATGGCGGTGAATATGTGGTATATGTCAGCGGTGATGACGATGGTGGTATATAGCAGCGGTGATGACGATGGTGGTATATGGCAGCGGTGACGATGATGGTGGTATATGGCAGCGGTGATGATGATGATGCGGCGGCGTGACAACTTGTGAACAGAACTCGAAACTCTAAAGGACTAGACACTAAGACCAGCAACTCGACACGATGATGCAACCGCAAATTCAACAAAGCAAAAGACTGAAAAGACTATGCAAAGGCTCAGACTGGTTCGGATATGATGACCTAACCCTAATTTTTTTGTGGCTTTTTCGTGGCCTGTAGGTATGAAGAACAAACTCGATCTAAACTACGAAAAACTGTAAAATCTCACCGAGCAACCTGAAAATCTGATATCACTTGATAGAGGCAAAGGTGTCTTGTATTTCGATGAGATGATGGATATCGCTTTGGTGGAAGTCGACTTTGATGATCTGACTATGAATGTGCGAGGACGTCGCGCCTTAGCAATCGCTAAACCAACTCCGAGAGGTTATTGACCACGCCGGAGCACGATCAACGACCACGATGGTGCATTTCACGTGAGCAAGCGAAGAACAAGCAAGCTGAGATTGCAATCTGGGTATTGCGAATATAAGATGAAAGCTTTATTGATCAAGGTGGGGTTCTAAGGCGTCTTTATGCAGTCGCTTGAACACAAGCGAAATCTGCGAAGTTGCAGCTATGGCGAACTTTAATCTAAACAAAACCCAAAGGCTAAACGGTGCCCTAAGGGCTGTATATATGGAGGAAGAGGGGGGGGGGATTTCGTGGCCCTTGGTGGAGGGGTCCGAAACCAACCCTATCTCTTATTTCCCCACACATACGCACTCTAAAAATAGCCTATACTTATGTATTTCGAAATTACATGGGCCTGGCCCAATAAAAAGGTGATGCAACACCTAGAATAGCCTCTGGACGAAATTTATGAAGTGGCATCTTGTATATTTCGTCCAACACTTCATGCACTCATTATGGTGGCTTCAAAGCCCTGAAATTATCACTTGTAACTCCGTTCTTGTTCCCCTTGCGCATGCCATCATCTCCATGCTTATTCTTGCCCCAATGTTCATCCTTCTCCAAGCTAGGCCCTTCATTTGTAAGCAAAACAAATGTATCCAATTTAGGCAACATCATATTCTCATGAACACTAGAATCATTACCAAGAAATGAAAGTACCTGGTAATTTAGTTGGCGTGCGCGAGCTCTAGTAATTGGTCCAATATGTATAGCAGCAGGGGCTGTGGGTGTAACAATGGTATTGATGTCCTCATCACAGCATATTATAAAAGTACATGAAAATCTGTGCAAGATGCATATATGATATGTTTTACTTGGATGCATGGACATATAGTTATTGACAATTCAAAAAGATGGCATTTATGTGAATATGCAAAAACAAAAGGAACAGTCGGGGACACTGGCTGGGCCAACCACGGAGAATGACGAGGGGGCCCGGGTGTGAGGTGGCAGGAGTGTGGGTGTGGAGAGGGTATGGGTGAAATAACAGAAACAACATAAAAAGAAAAAGGAAGGGCACTGGGATTGAACCCAGGACTTCCTGCAGGTTTGGCAACGGGGTCAACCAATTGAGCTAGGAAGCATTTGTGATAATGGATGGTCTCGGCGTGAGATGACACATCCTCTCGGACTGATTTGAACTGAACAAACATAGGGGTGCCTGGGATTCGAACCCAGCACCTGCTGGATGTCCACAAGCGTGACTAACCAGTTGAACTAGATTGGATCCATGGTATCGAGTGGGTTTGCCTGTAGATGAAGTAGCAGGAAGCTCTGAAAGTCTGAAGGCGCAAAATTGCACAAAAAAAGAATGCGCAGCCTTGGGGGTTTGATCTCGGGGCTCCCCTGTAGGATTGCATGGCCTTGACCACTGAGCTATTGCTATGTTTGGTGCCGAAAGGATGCTCAGCTCGTTATGTGTGATTAGAAGTCCTAGCCTTCTTCTCCGTGAATACAGGTGCATCGAGGCGATCTTTGGCGCAACAAGCATGGCAATGCTTCTGTGGTGAGTGGCAGTGCGGAAGCAGGGGATGGGTGCTCTGCGTGTGCGTGTGTGCGGAGGCGCATGGGTGTGAGGCTCGAGCACCTCATCCATGGCGGTCGAGAGCTTCAGCTCGTTCGAGGGGCATTCAAATGCTCGATCGGCGAAGTAAAGGAGGGAGGAGGAGCGGGAGGCGGATGCTCACGGGCTCTCGTGGAACACGAAGAGAGGGCGGAGGCGTGATCTGAGGCGAGGCGAGGCGCCGATCGAGGCGGCATTCTCGAGTCCGTGAAGAAGTTGAAGCAGGGGAGGTAGACGAGGGTGCTGAACTTGGCGATCCGGGCTCGGGGAGTCGTGGGGAGACGTTTCGGGAGTCGCGGGACATGCCGCAAAGGAAGAAGACGACCAGGAGATGCTGGCTACGCCAGGATCGAGCTCAGCTCGGCTGGTCATGGCGATGGCGCCGGCAGGGGCGTGGGGAGATTACCTCAGCGGCGGGAGGAGGTAGGGGGAAACGGAGCAAGGAGGAAACCCTAGGGTTGGGGCAGGATTATATAGGAGGAAGGGGGGAAGCTCCGGCCGTCAAATCAACCGGACTACCGACGTGGAGGCTCTGGATGTCCTGCCGTACAGGGAGAAGACGATGAACGGAGGAACTGCGCTGGTGGGCTTGGCTGGGCTGAAAGGTGAACGGGCTGGGGACGTGCACTAGTGGGCCGGAGGATGATGCCCATGGAACCGGTGCTAGAAGGCTGGAGTCCAGGTAAAACCCTTCTCCCGTTTCTTTCCAATCTCTGTTTATTTATAAATAAACAAATAGAAGATGGGGAAACACAGGTTGTCTGGAGAATAATAATGAGGAAGTAAAAATATTCCTGGGATCCTAGATTTATGTACTATTTGAAAAAAGTGATTTGGCAATTTTTGGAGATAGAAAAATAATTCAAGTTTGAATTAGATTCAAACTTGAGCCATTTTTGAACCCAACCAAATCAAATTAAAATATCATGAATTTGGACAGAGAGGTTTAGGACATGGTCTAATATTTATAGGAAAATATTGGGCATTTATGGATGATAAAATGTCACTTGCAACAATGAAAGAAAGAAGAAGGAAGGAGGAGAAGATGGTGCATTGATAGGTTGAGAGAGGAAACAAGTGGTAGGAATATCAACACATACATAGCGCAAGTAAAGTAACAAGATGAACCTCACAATGCACATGAACAAGTAAAAGAAAACAAGCACAACAATCATATGGAGACGAATGCATGATGCAAATAATAATAAAACAAACATCACAAGCAAGCAAGCAATCATGAACATGATGGATCCAAATGCATATGGCAACATACATTAAGATGGAATGCACAAAGTGAGAAAAACAAATAACACAAGCATGATGATGCAACAATTTATTATGACAATCATGGCAACAACAAAAATAAATAGAAGGCATCTGGAGCATCGGATCCGGGGCGTTACAGGACTACCCCTACTGGAAGAACAAGATGCGTATGCATCTTGAGGCAATTGATAACGATCTCTGGTACATTGTGGAAAATGGTGTTCCCTCAGTCACTCTGTCTCTGAATGCTACTGATGTGAAGAGATTCAAGCAACTCGATTCTCAAGCAAAGAATATCATATGTGGCCATCTGAGCAAAGGTCGATCTGGCGGAGTGAGTGCTGCGAAAGCGCTAAGCTGATTTGGGACAGGCTGTCCAAGGTCAACGAAGGAGTCTCAACTCAATGTGACTCCCGAGTTGATGTTCTTTGCAATCTCTTCAACCTCTTCAAAAGACTCGAAAACGAAAATGTTCAGCAAACCTTCGATCGCCTCACTGACATCTCAAATGAGCTTCAAGCACTTGGTGCCACTGACATCACCGATCATGAGGTAGTGCAGAAACTGCTGAGATCGCTTGATACCTCATTCGATACCCTCACACTAATGATTCAAGAATGAGCAGATTACAAGTCGCTTGATCCCGCTGATATCCTTGAGAGGCTAAATACTCATGAGTTCCAGCTTGCTGAGAAGAGAGATCTGGACCGAGCTCTGAGAAGATCCACGAGCATTTGAAGGCCAAGGCGATGTCTGAGTCTGAAGTCAAGATTACGTAGCAGCCTTGGTGATCCTGAAGAATTGAGCCAGGATCTAGCAATGCTCGTGAGGAAATTCCAGAAGTTCTCTCGCCGCGGTCGCTTTGGAAAGTCTTCAAGAAATGATGATTTCTCGTCCCGTGACTACAAAAGAGAACTTGCCACAAATGCAAGAAACCTGGTCACTACATGTCTGATTGTCCTCTGTGGGAAAAGGAATCAAAGAAGAAGAAGTACAAAGATGACGATTCTGATGACTCGAAGAAGGAGAAGAAATCTTCAAAGTCTTCATCATCAAAATCTTCAAAGTCTTAATCTCACAAGAAGATCAGTTCCAAGAAGGCTCGGGCATTCATTGGCAAGGAAATGGACTCTGAAGATGAATCTGAGGAAAATGTGGAATCTGACTCTGATGTGGCTAGCCTAGCCCTGGCCACTACTTACGTCAGCAAGTCCATCTTCAACACTGAAGAAAACGACTTCCCCGACTCTGCTGACAAGAGCGCCGATGACTATGCTCCCACCTACTGCTTCATGGCAAAAGCTGCCAAGGTACTCAAACATTCCCCCCTCCGACTCTAGTGAGGATGAATCCGATGACAATCTCAAGCCTAGCTATTCAAAACTTGCTAAAGTTGCTGCTAAACAACAGAAGGCTTTAGAAAAGATTCAAAATCAACTAGACAGAAGGAATGACCTGTTGGGTGAGGAATTGAATCGAACTAAGGCTCTGACAAATAATCTTCAGAGACTTCAAACTCGGTTTGACAACCTTCAAAATCATCATAACACTCTCTTAACTGATCATGAAAAGCTTTCTTATGAATTTCTTCAGAGTAAGCAAGATCTTGAGAAGTTAAAAGCAAGTTATGAAGATCTTCAGAAGGAAAATGATTCATTGCTTGCTCAATAGATCAGTTCCGCTCAGGAAGAATTTATTCCACCATGTCTGAAATGCATTGAGCGTGAATCTGCTAATTCATCACCTGAATGTTCAAATGCTTCTATTGCGGCAAATTCTTCAACTATCTCTGTGGTTACAAATTCCTCATATGAGGAAACCACATGTATCACTGATGATAATGTAGGGCTGAAGGAATTGTATGTGGCAGGCATTTACAAAAGCCTCAAAGGGCATCAGACTCTATGTGATGTGCTCAAAAAGCAGATCTTGAACAGGAACCCTAGGAAAAAGGGCATTGCCTTTGAGAGGAAACTCAATGCTGATGGGACCTACTGGAAACCTGAGTAGTATCCCACCTCATGGGTTGCTACGAATGGACCTCTTGTAGATCCATGCACTTTATCTGGTTTTACCTCTGATTCTTCATATTCCTCTGATGAGTCATTTGACTCCAACTATAAACTGTTTAAGAATCAGAATGGTGAAGTATTTGCTCGATATGTTGGAACTAACTGTAGGAACGGTCCCCCTATGAAGAAAATCTGGGTTCCTAAAAGATGCCTTGAAAATCTTTAGGTGAATGTCATCATGACACCACCAATGAAGAATAGGAACCCCAGATCAAATTCTTCGTATGGACCAAATTCTTCTTATGGATCCAAGTCCTCATATGGATCAAATTCCTCGCATGGATCAAAATCCTCATATGAACATCATTGTTCTAACACTTCTGTTTCACAGGGAAAGTCTAAAGGCTATGATTATGTGCATTATTCTTCAAATCATTATGTTCAGAAGTCCTCGAAGAATTTCTCTGCTTATGCATATGCTTATCCTAACCACTCTTCTATGAAACGAAGTGCACTGGCTTCAATGCCATCATTTTCTTATGGAGCTCGCAGAATGATGAATTCTTCGCCACCCCTCCAGATGTGGGTGGTGAAGAAAAAGAACTAATCTCTTCTGCAGGGTCAGGTCTCCAGACGAACTTACTCGTCTGAAGAATTTGCTGGAGACCTGAATATGCTTCAAAAGGACGCAAGCTAATCATGAAGAAATGAATCATTCATTTCTCACGTCCTCATATTGCTATATCTGTTACTATTGATGAAATTGATATCCTATTCTTCACAGATGAAGTATATGGGTTCGTAAGTTGCACTAATTCATCTGCAGGATGAACAACCCAAAGCTACTGAGTGGGTCCTCGACAGTGGATGTACAAATCACATGACTGGTGACAGGAGCTTGTTGATGGACACTGATTTGTCACCATCTCATCTGAAGCATATCACCTATGCTGACAAAGGCAAACGCAAGGTATTGGGTCTAGGTAAGGTTGTAATCTCAAAGGATAAACACATGGACAAGGTCATGCTTGTTGAGTCCTTAGGATTCAATCTTATGTCTGTCTCAATGCTTTGTGATGTTGATATGGTTGTTGTCTTCGGCAAATATCGTTGCCTTGTAATAATGGAATCTGACAACTACAAAGTCTTCGAAGGCTTTAGGAAAGGAGACTTGTATATTGTTGATTTCTCTGCAGGACCACAACCTGCCACATGTCTACTTGCAAAAGCTTCAGAATGCAAGTTATGGCATCGACGACTTGGTCATGCTGGGATGAGGAACTTGCATACACTCGCGAAGAAGAAGCACACCATTGGCATCGAGGGTGTAAAATTCCTCAAAGATCATCTTTGTGGGGCTTGTGAGGCTGGAAAGATTACCAGAGCCAAGCATCCCTCGAAGACTATCATGACCACTTCTCATCCCTTTGAATTACTTCATATGGATCTATTTGGCCCTACTCATTATGCCACGTTCTCTAGTTCTGCATCATTATATGTTGTCATAGTTGATGACTATTCTCGTTACACATGGGTGCATATCATCACTTACAAAAATGAAGTGCAGGAAGTCTTCAGATGATTTTCCTCAAGGGCTTCCACTAACTTCGGTGTGAAGATCAAGCATATCAGGAGTGATAATGGAACCGAGTTCAAGAACACTGGCCTCGATGAATATCTTGACATGCTTGGTATTACTCACGAATTATCTGCTCCTTATACTCCTCGGCAGAATGGTGTCGTGGAGCGCAAGAACAGGACTCTTGTTGAGATGGCTCGCACCATGCTTGATGAATACAAGACACCTCAGCGCTTCTAGCCTGAAGCAATTGATACTGCGTGCCACATCATCAACAGGGTATATCTTCACAAATTCTTCAAAAAGACCTCATATGAACTCCTCACTAACAAGAAACCCAATGTAAGTTATTTCAAAGTCTTCGGTGCTAAATGCTGGATTAGAGATCCTCACCATCACTCTAAATTTGCACCGAAAGCACATGAGGATTTTATGCTTGATTCTGAGAAAGACTCGCACACCTACAGAGTCTTCAACATCAATCATCACAAGGTTGTTGAAACTGTAGATGTGTAGTTCGATGAATCTAATGGCTCGTAAAGAGAGCACCTACCTCCTGTGCTAGATGAAATGTCACCTGAGGAATCCATCAAGTTCAAACCTACTGAGGATGTCATCCCTACCGAAGAATCTGCTGAAGAAGTCATTCCTGATCATGAAGAAAATCACGCTGGTGCTACTGAAGAAACTGGTCCTGAAGAAACTGCCGGGCCTAAGCAAAGTCGTCAACCCACACATCCTCGCATTGCGAACGAAGTGCAAATTTAGAAGATCATCGATGACACGGAAGCACCAAGTCCCCTCACGCTCTCAAAAGCTTCACATTTATCTAACTTTTGTGGGCATTTTACGTTTGTCTCTATCACATAGCCCACTAAAGTTGATGAAGCATTCATGGAATCTGAGTGGATTCAAGCCATGCAAGATGAATTGCATCAATTCGATCTCAACAATGTGTGGGAGCTTGTCAAGCGACCAGACCCACGCAAGCACAACATCATCGGTACCAAATGGATCTACCGCAACAAACAAGACGAAAATGGCCTCGTGGTGAGGAATAAGGCTCGTTTTGTAGCTCAAGGCTACACACAGGTTGAAGGAATTGATTTTGATGAAACTTTTGCACCTGTTGCTAGACTTGAGGCTATTCGCATATTGCTTGCTTATGCTAACCATCATAATATCATCTTACAACAAATGGATGTGAAAAGTGCATTCCTCGATGGTAAGCTTGAGGAAGAAGTATATGTTGCTCAACCACCAGGTTTTGAGGACCCAAAATTTCCAGATCACATCTACAGACTCAACAAGGCCCTCTCTGGCCTCAAGCAAGCACCTCGGGCGTGGTATGACACACTGAAGGAATTCCTCACGAAGAAAGGCTTCAAACCCGGTTCACTTAACCCAACTCTTTTCACCAAAACATATGATGATGAATTATTCGTGTGCCAAATATATGTTGATCATATTATCTTTGGCTGTACTAACCAACGTTACAGTGATGAATTTGCCTATATGATGAATGAAGAATATCAAATGTCTATGATGGGAGAATTGAAATTCTTCTTAGGTCTTCAGATTCGTCAAAAATACAATGGCATATTCATATCTCAGGAGAAATACCTCAAGGATGTGTTGAGGAAATTTGGCATGCAAGATTGCAAAGGCGTCAAAATTCCTATGCCCACAAATGGCCATCTATGCACTGATGAAAGTGGTAAAGACTTCGATCAAAAGGTATACCGCTCCATGATTGGCTCTTTATTGTACCTATGTGCATATAGGCCGGATATTATGCTTAGTGTTTGCATGTGTTCCCGATTTCAAGCTACACCGAAGGAATCACACCATAAGGCTGTGAAGCATATTCTTCGATTCTAGCTCACACACCAACACTTGGATTATGGTATCCCAAGGGCTCTTCCTTTGATCTCATTGGATATTTAGACTCTGACTATGCTGGTGATCGGGTGGACCGCAAGTCAATGTTAGGCACATGTCATTTCCTCGGACGATCCTTGGTATGTTGGTCCTCGAGGAAACAGAATTGCGTATCACTCTCCACCGCAGAGGTTGAGTACATTGCTGCTGGATCTTGTTGTGCTCAATTACTATGGATGAAGCAAACACTCAAGGACTATGGCATCAATTTGAAGAATGTGCCACTCTACTGCGACAATGAGAGTGCTATCAAGATTGCTCACAACCCAGTTCAACACTCGAAGACAAAGCACATCCAAATTCGTCATCATTTTCTTCGTGACCATGTGTTGAAGGGCGACATCTCCATCGACCACGCAGGTACTAAAGACCAGCTGGCTGATATCTTCACAAAGCCCTTGGATGAGAAGAGATTTAGCAAGTTACGGTGTGAGCTAAATATCCTAGAATCTTCAAATGTTCTTTGAAAAGGACACACATCCTAATACTTATGCTGACTTGATGACTTAGATGTGCAACACACAAAGTAACGTTTTTCTTCAATCAATGAAGACTAACCCTCTAAGTGTGAAGAAATCAATGAAGAAATTGATTCTCAGAACCCTACGAGAGTTGTACGCAGTGTTTGAAATCAGCTTTCTTATACGGTGGGTTACGCCACCAACCAGAGTTGAAAATCTTCAATTTGAGTTTTTCTTCATTTTTGAAATTCCTCAGTTTTTCAAATTCTCCAACTTTGCATTGTCTTCACTCTTCCCGTCATTGTTCTTCATTTGACTATATTGCTAATTCTTCAAGTTGTTTTCTCTGCTAAGTGAATGTGATCGGACCCTTATCCCCCTCTATGCTAAACTCAACTTAGTCTGTTCACAAATTCTTCATGTGCGTTCTATTTGAAACTCGTTCAAATTCTTCACCGTATCCTTGTCAGCTGAAGAAATTGCGAACGACACTTTAAAATACTCTTATCTGAATTTTCGGCTTTTGCCGCTCAAACCGTTACATATTCCACGATATACTTATCTATTCATCCACGATCTCACACGATCTCCACCTCTCAGTACGTGTGTGACACATGTCACGCGAATGAGAAGGGTCAGGGGCACGTTCGTCCAATTTCCTCGGGTGAACGGTTTTTTCACCTCAGCTATAAATACCCCCTCCCCTCCTCACTTCGTTTTTACTCTGTTCGACCTCACTCCCTCGCTCGAGCTTCTCAAAACCTAGCGCCACCGCTACCTCCATCGTCTCCGGTGAGGAAGAGCTTCACTGCCTCGAGCTTGTCGTCGTCGTACTCACGCCGGCCACAGAAATCTTCCCTCCGCCGCTGCTGTAGACGTCTTCCTCCGCCAAGTTAGGGCGTGGAAGATCCGAGCTGAGGAACTTCTAAATCTACACCTCTTGTTCGTCGTGTTCTTCACCAGGGGTAATTAAAAGTTACTTTTACCACATTTATTCTACTGATGATTTTCATCAGATCTTCAAAAGGTGTTTATTCTTCAACCTCCACACTCTAAACACCTAGCACAAATCTTTAGTTCTTGATCTGTTTCTCTAAGTGACATTTTTCTTCATGATTCCTCAATTGTGTAAATCTAACAATTCGCACAACTCTGGAACCTAAGTCAAAGAACGCTTAGTGAAATTCTTCAAGACACATCTGGTCAATTTCCTCAAACTTGTTCAATTTAGAAAAACTACTGAGAACGCATATGACCTATCCAAATTCTTCGCACCTATACTTTGTTCACAGGTACACATGTCTGCTGCTGAATCACTAGGTTCTCATCGACTTAACTCATTTGCAGCATTCCTCGAAGAAAAGCTGCATACTTCTTCAGAGAACTCAATTGTGCAAATTCCTCAGCTGAAGAAAATGGCAGATGGTAAAAGGCCTCGAAAGGAGGAAAGAAGCTTGAAGTCAATCGCCTTTGAGATCCCGATGACATCTATGCAGTCTTGCCGCTGATGAGGCAACTCATGGCAAGAAGCGAAGAATGGCGCAAGGTGCACATCTGAGAGGATTGAAAGAAGATGGGCAAGAGAATGGAGAATCTGGATATGTCACCCCCAAATACATGAAGAAATTCGCTCTTAACCCTCCATGCTCAAGACCTCCTCTGGCACCTAGACAAAGAGCTGATCCAACAAGCCTTAAACATGGTGAGGATTATGCTGATGAATGGCCAGGCGGCAAGCTAAGTTGACCAAGCAGGACAAAGCGGTGAAAAAAATTTAATAGCGATTACTGCTTTGCATTTGCCGCGCTTGAGGCTTCTTCAAGCAATAAGGCTATGCCAAAGAAGCCAGCCAAGAAACCAACTTCCTCAACAATGCCCTCACGGCCAAGTTCTTCTTCAATGCCCTCACGACCAATTTCCTCAGTGCCATCAAGGCAAATTCCTCAAGCTGCCCCAGTTCCTCAAGCTGCACAAATTCCTCGGGCTTCAAAACCCTCAGCTCCTCCGGCTAAGTCTTCAGCACCTGTGCATCTCGCCACGTGCCAAAGGACCACTGGCATATCAATTGCCTTAGGAGCTTGACAAGTTCTTGACTCACCCTTCATCAACGGTCCCACATTCTTTGAAGACCAAGGCCCTTCTTTGGGCGAGACACTAGACCAAGTCCTCACGAGAAGCGGTGGTCTTTCAAACTCCATCGATGATGAGGCGATGATGATGAATTAGGCGATATCATCAGGGACGAACAACGGCGGGCGCTAGAGCCAAAGGAGTGTTGTGCCCCTTCTACTGGATCCGAAGAAGATCATGGATTTCATCGATCTCTGGCACAAAGATCCCAATGCTCCAATGCCAGAGTTGGGCCTCACTCCTCGACAAAGTCACATGGTGACGACGTTCATAGCTGAAGAGAAATGGAAGCATGACCAAGCCAGAGTGGCTAAGAAAGAGCAATACAAGAAGCAGCGCTATCTAAAGGACAATGTCCTTAGTCTTTCGCCTGAGCAGCTCATTGCACTGCAAGCTGATATCAAAAAGCTCAGTGATGAATTTGACGCCTACAAGGCAGAATGGCAGGGTGCCAAAGTCAGATTCGTCAAGCTGATGAAGAAATTCACTTCAAGTGTTCTTTGCTCTTGTGCTGCCGAAGTCATTCCGCCAAGCATCTGCACAAGCAATGCGGCCTGTGATGAAAATCAGTCTCTTGATGAAGCTGCAAGTACCGAGGCGATGAAGAAATTCCAGCCTCTGAAGAAATCTGCCAGGCAACCACTAGTGTTGCGCTGAAGAATCTGCCGAGCCAGCTAAAGACTCTGTTGCTGCGCCTGAAGAAATTGCTCAAGACAGGCCAACTGCATCAGTTGTGCCTGAAGAAATTGATCCTACTCCCACGGCTCCACCTGCACCAACACCAAGCCCAATTCTTCCTTCTGCTCTAGAAGTAAAGAAAACCAAAGCAGCGGAGCGAGCTGCTCTGAAGAAGAGGAAAGCATCAGCTGCCTCAGAATCTTCTGCCCCCAAGAATGCGAAGATTTTGACAAGTTCAATTGACAATCCCATTGACGATGTTGCTCTTGCAAGCATGCCATCAAAGGAACCTGTTCCTTATGGTGAAGAATATTAGATTCCTGAAGAATCTGCTGAAGAGGATCCCTCTACCGCTTCCATAGAGCAGATGGATGAAGAAATTGAAGTGGATGAGGATGTGGACATTGGCTGCACCACTCCAGTGGTGAATGATGATTTTTGGGATAGTCAACACCCCAACTCTCCTCTGTTCACACCACTACAGCAAATTCCTCGGTCCCCAGCACCAACAGAAGTTCAGATGGGCTCTGAAGAAATACACAATGCCCCTTCCATTCATGAAGAAATCCCAACCACTAGTGCTGATGAAAATGCTGCTGAAGAAATGGAGGCCCAGGCTGCAAATGAAGCAGAAACTGAAATTCCTCAGCCTGCGGCTCCAGAAATTGACATACCAGAGGTTATTCTTCAGATCGCTAACACTCCTCAGCCACAACCGAAGAATCCATTCTCCAAAACTCCGAAGTTCAAGGCTGATGCCTTCTTCAATGAGCATGTATTCCTCACTGATTACAATCCCTATGATTCTGCTCGTCTGAGGAGGAAGCGCTTCTGGACAGCCAGTCAAGAAAATTTCTATTCTTTAGTGCTATTCAACAAGGATAAAGTCTTCGACCATGAGCATATTCCTCACTTGGATATGGAATCACTGCCTTGCTTCACGCCAGTCCTTGCTGCCATTCATGATGCTGGCCTGCTCAATTTCTGCACTGACATATGCGATTGGAATGAAGAACTTATTCTTCAATTCTATGCGACGCTGCACATCACCGGCAATGCTGAAAATGTGAACTCATGGGTGTTGGACTGGATGACAGAGAACACACACTATAAGGCACCAGCCACTGAATTGCTTTGTGCCATGCCAGTCAGTCGTCCCCCAGAAGGTGCACGTCTCGTCTACTCTGAAACTGAGCTGTCAGATCACTTCATGCAAGTGTTGACGAAGCCGTTGAAGCCTGGTCAAGCCTCAAGGACAAAATTCTTTGTGAAGAAATTGCAATATGTGCCAAGGGTTGTCTACCGCATTCTGACGAAGACATTGAGTCCAATCAAAGGCCACAATTCTAATGATGAAGAAGTGGTTGGCACCATGAAGAATCTGCTTTTCAATATCATGCACGGTATTCCCATGAACTACCATGATTTCTTCATGAGGACTTTGGCAAATGTTGCAATGTCCCCATTTGAGTTGAAGCCTTACGCTCCTTGGATTATGAGATTCATCAGATCAAGGTCTTCACTCAACTACAAAGCTGATACACACAACCATGGCAGCTACTTGCCCCCAATTGAAGTCCTCAAGCGGACATTTTCCTTAGATGATGAAAAGGGCAAGGCTAATGCTATTATTGATGAGGGCATTCGACCATTGGATGGACAATTTCGCAAAGCTGCTTCATATTCCACCAATGATGACTCTGCTACTCATGATTCTGCCGATAATGCCTCAAAGCAAAGTCCTCGGGCAACAGCTCCCAGGGTGATGACTCTTCGTGAGCTTCTCCTCAGTCTTCATCAAAAGGTGGATCGCAATCACAAATGGGTAAACCATCAGTTTGGTTCCATTCTTCACAACATGACTGCCACAAATAATTCAGTGAATAAGAACCATTACTATCTCAATGAAGTTTTTGATCGCACCTGGGCTATACTGTCTCACCTTTACGTTGATGAAGATCTCAAGAAGATGGGCTTCAAGCAGGGCTTCAGCTGGTCTAAGCCTCCTTCGAAGAAATTCAAGAAAGTTGAAGTTCCTCCTCTGGTGCCCAGCTCATATTCTTCATCCCGTGATACTGATGAAAATGAAGATCTGGACGACACTGCGGCAGGCCCTACTCCAACAAACGACCCCAATAATGCTAACGCTCCTCCATCGACTTTGTGATGTAATTCTTCAGGGGCATTAGTCCTCACTTTTCGTCCCTTTTGGTCATTTGATGACAAAGGGGGAGAAATTTGACTTAGTCTTCAAGCGGGTCTATATATATGGGCGTTTTTTTGTTAAGTTGCAACTCTCGCTCTTCTGAAGCTTTTGTTGTATGAGTTGTAAACTTAAGTCCGATGGTGACCTGATACTTATGTTGTTCTTTTTCTGCATGCTATTTACTCATTAATGTTATGCACGCATGCTGAATTACATCAGTCACCATATTTCATCATGCATTTCAAATTCTTCATTTCATATGTTAAATGAGTGTATGAATTACAAGATATAGGGGGAGACCTCCATGGTTCTACTCTTCAAATGTGCATTGCTTCAAAAGCAAATTCCTCACTATGCACATCTTCAGGGGGAGTTCTTCTATATATTGCAATAAAATTCCTCAGTTCTGAGCACTTTCAATTCATATGTTTATCCCCGTTAAAAACTTAACCTATATTGTCATCAATCACCAAAAAGGGGGAGACTGTAAGTGCATCTAGTTCCCCTTAGTGATTTTGGTGCATTGAAGACTTATAGGTTAGGGGACTAATATGTTTGTGAGTGTACACAGGCTCTATAAGTCAATGAGGAGTTTGATATTACAGTGAAAGTCGACCCCTAAAAATGAATGTCTTCAGCTGAAGACTTTGGTTCTCCTGAAGACTTTGAAAGTGAAGAAATTGATGTGACCTGAAGACTTCGATATTCATGCGAGGAATCTGAAGCATGAATACTTTTGTTTTTGTAGTTTCTTTTTTCTCTTTATTTGAGTCATAGGAAACACCGTATTGTTAAAGGGGGTCGAGGTAATACTAAGGAAACTGATTTCCAAGTGATGCTCATCTCAAAATCCTACACCTACCCAATCCTTTGAGTGAATCCATTGGAAATTTCATATCAGTTTACTCAATGTCTTCAATGACAGAGACGAAGAATTTCTGGTCTCTGAGGAATTTTTTTCTGATTAAGGAGTTAGGAATTTGCCAGTGCAAATTGCCTACACAGTGAGGAACATGATAGCCCTAAGGAATTCAAACCTAAAATTCGACCGTTGTTGTGCCACGCGCCAGCTGTCCAAAATATCCTACCACCTAACGGTCATATCAGACAAGGGCATTTATGTCTTATCATGTTGGGCTGCTCCCTAGGCTATAAATAGCCGCCCCCTACAACCACTAGCTGGTTGGCTGCTCCGAGAAAAACTGACACTTGTCATTTGAGAGCATCCCATCCTCCGAGGACTTTGAGAGAAAATCATCAAGTGAGGAAAATCCAAATCCCAAACCCAAACCTACAATCCCCAAAGTGATTGAGCATCACAGAAGAGATTGTTCATGTGTGGAACCGATGCTTGTTACCTTTGAGAACTATGTATCCTCCAGACAGTTAGGCGTCATGGTGTGAGCATCCAAGAGGAATTGTGGATTGCCGAGCGACCAAGTCTGTGAAGGTTTGGAAGTCACCTGTGAAGACTTACCTCTACTGTTGGGCGAGGTCTATGTGATCTTAGCTCAAGGAGAATACGGTGAGGACTGTGTGTCCGGGACTATGTGTCCTCGGGTTTAAATACTCAACCGCTCCAACCAGACGTACAACTGTCACAACAGTTGGAACTAGTCTACCAAATCATTGTCTTCATCAAGCCAACTGGTTCTATTGCCTCAACCCGTTCACTTCCCCAGTTATTTGTTGATGAACCTGATCATTACTGTTTGAAGACTTTGACTGAAGACTTTCTCTAATTCCTCAATCCTATTTCTTCAGTCTGTTTTGTCTTCATCCTACTTATCCTGTGTTTACGCTTTCTGTACTTTGTGTTTGTCTTTCAGTTCATCATGATGACTATGCTGTTACTCTGTTTTGCTTATACCTGAGTACTTATTCCACTGCAAGTAGTTCTTTGCTCAGGAATTTCCTCATCCTGAAATTCCTCAGTGAAGAATTCATAAAAATTGCCTATTCACCCCCCCTCTAGTCAACGTAACGCACTTTCAATAACCCACAACCTAAGAATAAACGTTATGATAAGAGAGACTTCGTTGCTAGGAATCACGGTAAAGAAAGAGAACCATGGGTTTAGAAACCCATGCCCTTTCCTCCTAAGCCATCCAAGAAAAAGGATGATGAGGATTTTGAGCGCTTTGCCAAAATGCTTCGACCTGTCTTTTTGCGTATGCGTTTGACTAATATTTTGAAAATGTCTCCTTATGCTAAGTATATGAAAGATATTGTTACTAATAAAAGAAAGATACCAGAAGCTGAAATTTCCACCATGCTTGCTAATTATACTTTTAAGGGTGGAATACCAAAGAAACTTGGAGATCCAGGAATACCAACTATACCATGCTCCATTAAAAGAAACTATGTTAAAACTGGTGATCTTGGAGCCGGCGTTAGTGTTATGCCTTTCTCTTTATATCGTAGACTTGATTTGAATAAGTTAACACTTACTGGAATCTCTTTGCAAATGGCTGATAAATCAACTGTTGTACCCATCGATATTTGTGAGGATGTGCCTGGTGTGGTTGCAAACGTTACTATCTTAATAGACTTTGTTATTCTTGATATTACCGAGGACGACAGTATGTCGATCATCCTTGGTAGACCCTTTTTGACTACTGCAGGGGCTGTTATTGATTGCAACAAAGGCAATTTCACTTTACATGTTAATGGTAATGAGCATATGGTACACTTTCCTAAGAAACAACCTCATGTTCATAGTATCAATTCTATTGGAAAATTTTAAATGATTACTATTGGAGGTTTTGAATTCCGCCTTCCTACTATCAAAAAGAAATATGATATTCTTATTGTTGGGGACATGCATATCCCCGTTGAGGCAACTTAGTGTTATTCGAAAATTCCTTGGTTTCTTGTTATTCGAAAGAAGTTTGTTAATAAGACTTGATCAACCTTGTTAATGGATTCCTTTTGATGAGCATGAGATGGATGAATTTAGAAAGCACAACTTTCTGTACCCAACTTTTACTCTTTGTTATTTAGATTAAATAAAGCAAAAATACTATTATTTGTCTATTTTTTGAATTATCCATGCAATAAAAAAATGTCCTGAAAATAAAAGTTCTCCAAATGCCCTAAAATTTCAGTATGATTTTTTATAGAATATTTGAGAATTTTTGGCACTCAGAACATACCAGGGGCAGCACCAGTGGGCCGCAAGCCCTGGGGGCGCGCCCACCCCCCTTGGCGTGCCCTGGTGGCTTATGGGTCCCACAAGGGTCCCCCTCACTTATCCCAGCACCCATCCACTTCGTCTTCCTCCAGAAAAAAATCACCCCGTTGCTTAAACCCGTGTTCTTGCTCATCTTGGTGCTATTTTCGATCTTCTTGTGCAAAGCTCCAATTGCAAAACTATTTTTGGGGATTGTTCATCGGTATGTGACTCCTCCAATGGTCCATTTAGTTTTTGTCCTAGTGCTTTATATATTGCAAAATTTTACTGTTGCGGTGACCTTGTTCTTGAGCTCGCATATCAAATTTACATGGTCCAAAGTAGTTTTGATGCATGATATAGCCTTTAGGCACTGTAGGAGTAGTTGCTATGAATCTTGTTGAGTTTGGTTCACTTTTATTTTGAGTCACTAAAAATGTCAGAGAAAATAAATGATGAAGAAATGGTTGAGAGACTCTTCAAGCCGGGGTTCAAAAGAAAATGAGAACAAGGAGAAGAAGAAGCCCAAGTACAACCTTCCTGGCGCCACGGAGGTTCGGCCGTGTGAATGGCCAAGTGATGCATTCTTGAGCGCTGCCGGAATTTGTGAAGATTTTTATTATTTGGCGGAGAAAATGCAAGCATCACCATCTTCCTCCATGGTAAGTGTGACCAATACCTCCTACTCACTAATGCCTTTGTGCAAAAGTTTCACTTTCATGCTAGGAAATCACCACCCACAGTAGAATTCTATTTATATGATGAGCATAAGGAAATGACGCTTTATGATTTTTGTGATGTTTGCAAAATACCCTATGAGGGTGGTTTGGATGACCCATGCCCTAGAGATGTTGAGAATTTCCTTGCTGGGACTACCGTGGGGGAAGAGAGAGGGGTGTCAAAAGCGAGATTGGCTAGCTTACATTTTCCTGTTTTACACTATCACTCATTATTTGCCGGGAGATGTTTCATTGGTCCTGGGGAGAGTGGAGGCCTTAGTGCCAGCGAGATTGGCTAGCTTACATTTTCTTGTTTTACACTATTACTCATTATTTGCTGGGAGATGTTTCATTGGTCCCGGGGAGAGTGGAGGCCTTAGTGCCCCCGATCTTGCTATTTTACGCCATGCTTTATGTCGTGATAGAACTTTTAGTTTGGGTGCTATGGTTGCTTGACGGTTGAGCTTGAACCGTTCGAGGGGTTCTATCTTTGGAGGTGTCTATGCCTCTCGCCTTGCTAAACGTTTGAAATACCCATTAGGCTAGATGATAAGGAGGAGATGTTGTTACCCACGCGATATTTGGACTATAATAGTATGGTAGCGCATGATTTATTACCAAAGACGATGAGAAGTGTCTCATCGATAACTTAATATTCAGTCAGGGTACTTGTCAGATTATTACTTTGCATGCACCTTCTTTGTTCGATATTCATTCAGGCAGGTACATTATTATGCCCAAGGACACTTATGCATACTGGGAGCGGACTCGATCCCCAGTTCCTGAGCGAGAACCATCACCTGATCCGTATGAGGAGTCTGTTTATCAGTGGGAGCCACAGGAGCTAGCTAACTAGTGGAACCCTCAGGATCCTCCTCAGTACCCAAGAGAGGGGTACTTTGATCCATGGGCATAGACCAACTTAGGCCAAAAGCCTAAGCTTGGGGGAGTATGTATTTCTCACCGACATTACATTCATGTTCACACACTCATTTCAGTTGTCAGTGTTCATACTTTTTCATTGTATTATTCATGCTAGTTTATTTCTTTTTCTCACTTTCTTCTTGTGTTTTGAAAAACTTTGAGAAAATCCAAAAAAAAAATATAGTTGTAGCTTCTTTTTAGTTTTCTTTCCATGTTTATTTAGTAGTACTTTTAAAAAAAACCCAAAAAATTTCTCGTTCTTCTTTTGCTTGTTGGGAGCTTTCCCGTGTAAATAGTTTTTCTTGTTCTTGTTTTACTTTCTTCAGAAAAACAAAAACTCCAAAAACATTTAAGTGTGTTTCTATGAAATTCTTTTCTTTTCTATGGGCCGGGAGGAGAAGACCATGATGAAAATGTTGAGTGGCTCTCATATGCATTATTGTTGATCTAACAGAGAGCCCATATTACCTTGTCTTCTCCTTTGAATAAATGTTTGCAGATTCCAGCTTAGTCCAATGCACATGCACTCTTATTATTATTCACACCGTTCGGTCGTGCAAGTGAAAGGAAATAACGACGATATATGATGAAATGATTAAGATGGAGAAAAGCTGGTATGAACTCGACCTATTTTATTTTTGTAAATATGATTAGTTCATCATTCTTGATTCAGCCCATTATGGATGAAACATGTTTGCAATGACAATTAGAGATTATAGTTACTCATTGCATGCTTAACTAGCTAGGAGTTTATAATGGTTTGTCTTGAGTGCCAACATGCTAATTAAAATGGTTATGATGTAGTATGATAGGATGGTATCCTTCTTTGAATGATTCAAGTGGCTTGACTTGGCACATGTTCACGCATGTAGTTGAAACAAAATCAACATTGACTTCATGATATTTATGTTCATGGTGATTTATATCCTACTCATGTTTGCATTCAATGTTGGTTAATCTCAATGCATGTTTATGTAACGCCCCGAGCCCGATGCTCCAGAAGACTTCCAGATATTCCGAGTTTCGACGTGCGATGTATTTGTTTGTTGCATTGCATCATGTCATCATGCCATCATGTCATTTAGTTTTGCAACTCACCTAAATAAATTGCATAGATCGTTGATCTATTTAAATCGAGGGATATTCACATGGTGACTTCTCTTTATAACATATCCTCCAATATTAGGGAGCTATAATAAAATTATTCCATTTTTTTGGAATTAACCATAACCCCCTTGCAAAATATCCCATGCCGTTGTTATCTCAATTCTTGTTCTCCAACCTTGCCCATAATTATTTCATCATTTTCCAGAGCTCCACCAAAAAATCCGAACATTTTTGGACCTTCCTTTTATCAAGTCCTAGTTCAAACCCATTTGAATTAAATTCAAATGAGTTTGAATTTAAATCTTTCAATCATGCCTCTTTCTATTTTTCCTGGATCGAGCTCATTTTGCGAGTCCGGGAAAATTATCCCCGTGCCCAACTCTTTCTCTAACCTTTCTTTTCTTCCCTTTTTCTTTCTCTTTATTTTCTGTTTTGAAAAGAGAGAGAGAGAAGGAGCCCAGCAGCCTGGGCCTCCCAACCTCCCGCCAGCCCAATTAGGCCCAACCTCCCTTGAGAGCCCATCCGGCCCTGCCGACCGAACCCTAGCCTCCCCTGCCCGATCCCCATCTCCCTCCCGAGCGCCGTTTTCTCCTCCTCGCTCGACCCTCTCTCCCTCGATCCCCCACGCTCGCCTCCCTCTCCTCCCTCGCTCCGCCTGACGCCATGGCCGTCGGCCTCCTCGAGCACCGGCTGCCCCCGCGCCCAACCTCCTCCTCGATGTCGGCCCCACCACCGAGCACCACCTCTCCACTTCCGCGCTGGCTGCCGCGCCTCGCTGCTGTCGGCGACCACCAGGAGGCCGCTGCCTCGCGTCGCCATCCGCCCTCGCGCGCTTTGCTCGAGAGCCCGCCTCTGTTCCGGCCATTTGCCAGCGAGCAGCTCCGCGGAGCCACGTCCCATGCGCCAAGCCCACACTGCTTGGCTTGGCTGGTGCCAAGCCGACCCCGCCTCGTCCTCATCGCAAGGGACACGGCGGCCGAAGCCGCGCGCCTAGTTCCCCTGCATCGCGCTGTTGTTTCCTCTCCTTCAACCCGCGCCGCCTCTGCCAGCCCTGTGCTGCTGCTTGCATCCGCCAAGCTCCTCTGCCCCGTTTTGCCTCGGCTTTGACCGAGGAGGACGAGCAGCGTTGCTGCCTGCTTGATCCGCCTGCACGCGAGCCTGCGTTGACTTTCCCTGCTCCACCACCATCAGCGCCCGGTAGCACCTCCTCTGTCCGTGACTTGTGATGCTGCCCCTTTTGTCATTGCCAAGGCCACTGAATCCAGGGACACAAGACCGCCTCGGTGGATTCCATTTGACAAGTTTCTCTCGGCGACCCTGAACATCTACGTGGATTCGCCAAGTAGCATGACGACCATCGCTTGCCAAGTTCGACTACACGATGATGCGTCAAGTACCTCTACCACGTCTACGGGATCGCCAAGAACGCGTACCTCGACGACCCGCCAAGTACCCCCTTCGGATCGCCAAGTTCATCTACCACGTGTACCACTACCGTCGCCCCGAAGACGTTGGATTCGTCAAGTGCCTCTTCGAAACGAACGTGTACAACTACTTCCACTACCGTCGGCCCGTGAACCACTACTTCCCTCGACAACTCGAACCGCTCCGAAGATGCACGCTTCGAAGGTATAACCCCGATACGATGTCCGTGGACCGAATGCATTTGTTGTATGAGATGCACCCTATGTTTGCACCGTGTCCGAGTTGTCTTTGCACGTTCCTCCTCGTTCGCCATGCCGATGACCCGTGGGAACCCGGTAACCGGGATCACCCCACCATCTCTAGCATGTTCCGCACATCCGCACGCCTCCTTTTGCACCGGTATCTCCGTGAGCTACCGGAACCGATATGTTGCCGTGGCATCATTTTCGGATAGGTTGCCGTGGCATCATTTTCGGATATGTTGCCGTGGCACCATTTTTGTTTCGCCGCCGTGGCACCCTTTTCGTTCCGCCATGGTGACCAAATGCTCCTTATCATGCTCATGTCAACATTTTCATAAAAATTGCATAAAACTTGCATATGTCATCCACATCATGATAATAACAATTAAAATGTTTAAAATTGTTGCTTGCTTTAAATTGCTAAATAACATGGGGATTTTCCGGAAGTGTTGTTTGTGTTTCCGGCCTCATTTAAACTTGCCTAAATAGTTAGTTTACTTTTGCTTCACCTCTTGCCATGTTAATCAACATTTAATATTGTTGGGTACATAACCGAGAGAGAAATAAATAATTGATGTGGTGTTTCGTCAATATGCAACTAGTTGCATATTGGGCTCCATTTAATTTGTAGTATTGTTCCTTGCACCTTGTCATGTCATGCCTCATTAAACCGGACATGCATCATACTTGATTGTGCTTCATGCCATGTTTATGTGATGGTTGTTTACTATGTTGTTTGTTTCTTTCCGGGTTGCTTCTCTCGTTAGCTTCGGTTTCGTTCCGGAGTTGTGAGGATCCATTCGACTTCGTCCGTTTGTCTTCTTCGTGGACTCGTTCTTCTTCCTAGCGGGATCTCAGGCAAGATGACCATACCCTCGAAATCACTTATATCTTTGCTTGCTAGATGCTCGCTCTTTTGCTATGCCTATGCTACGATGCCTACCACTTGCTATATCATGCCTCCCATGTTGCCATGTCAAGCCTCTAACAATCCTTTCCTAGCAAACCGTTGTTTGGCTATGTTACCGCTTTGCTCAGCCCCTCTTATAGCGTTGTTAGTTGCAGGTGAAGATGATGTTTGTTCCTTGTTGGAACATGGAGATGTTGTTCCTTGTTGGAACATATTTACTTGTTGGGATATCACAATATCTCTTATTTAATTAATGCACCTATATACTTGGTAAAGGGTGGAAGGCTCGGCCTTATGCCTGGTGTTTTGTTCCACTCTTGCCGCCCTAGTTTCCGTCATACCGGTGTTATGTTCCCGGATTGTGCATTCCTTACGCGGTCGGGTGATTTATGGGACCCCCTTGATAGTTCGCTTTGAATAAAACTTCTCCAGCAAGGCCCAACCTTGGTTTTACCATTTGCCTACCTAAGCCTTTTTCCCTTGGGTTCTGCAGACTCAAGGGTCATCTTTATTTTACCCTCCCCGGGCCAGTGCTCCTCCGGGTGCTGGTCCAAACCGAGCGATGTCCGGCGCCCCCTGGGCAACCAGGGTCTATGCCAACCCATCGTCTTGCTCATCCGATGTGCCCTGAGAACGAGATATGTGCAGCTCCTATCGGGATTTGTCGGCACATCGGGCGGCTTTGCTGGTCTTGTTTTACCATTGTCGAAATGTCTTGTAAACCGGGATTCCGAGACTGATCGGGTCTTCCTGGGAGAAGGTCTATTCTTCGTGGATCGCGAGAGCTTGTCATGGGCTAAGTTGGGACACCCTGCGGGTATAAACTTTCGAGAGCCGTGCCAGCGGTTATGTGGCGAGATGGGAATTTGTTAATGTCGGTTGTAGATAACTTGACACCAGATCCGAATTAAAACGCATCAACGGCGTGTGTAACCGTGATGGTCTCTTCTCGGAGTCCGGAAGTGAACACGATGTTGGAGTTATGTTTGGCGTAAGTAGTTTGGGATCACTTCTTGATCGCTACTAGCTTCACGACCGTGCGTTGCTTCTCTTCTTGCTCTCTTTTGCGATCGTAGCCACCATATATGCTAGTCGCTTGCTGCAGCTCCACCTCATTACTACATCCTTCCTATAAGCTTAAATAGACTTGATCTCGCGGGTGTGAGATTGCTGAGTCCTCGTGACTCACGGATACTTCAAAACCAGTTTGCGGTCTTGATGAAACCGTGCGGTGGCGCATCCGAGCTCAAGGAGGAGCTCGATGAAGATCTTGCCCTTTGTGTTGTTTCGTTCTAGTTGATCAGTAGTGGAGCCCAGTTGGGGTCGATCGGGGACCTTTGTCGCATTTGGGGTTCTTCTTTTATTTTGGTTCCGTAGTCGGACTTTGATTGTGTCTGGATGATTTAATGCTTTATTCATGTAATTGTGTGAAGTGGCGATTGTAAGCCAACTATGTATCTCTTTCCCTTATGTATTACATGGGTTGTGTGAAGATTACCTCACTTGCGACATTGCTTTCAATGCGGTTATGCCTCTAAGTCGTGCTTCGACACGTGGGAGATATAGCCGCATCGAGGCGCTACAAGTTGGTATCGAGCCTTCCCCGACCTTAGGAGCCCCACTGCTTGATCGTTTTTAGCGGCCGAGTTGTGTCTAGAAAAATGTTTTGAGTCATTTAGGATTATATATATCGGAGAGTTAGGAATTTATTTTACTCCCGGTCTCTTCATCGCTCTGGTAAGGCATCTGGCGTAGAGTTTTGACTCTTCTCTTCTCAAATTTCACTAAATTTTTTTAGGATCACGCTGGTATCTTGGAATCGTTCGATGGTTTTATGATGAGAACATTGTCTTGGTGCCTCTGTCGGGGTTTAGTGGAAGTGTCCCGGGAGTTGAGCTCGAGTGTTGTCGTCATAATTTTATCGTTTGAGTTCGGAATACCGAGTTTAATGCGCCGACATCGAAAATCTCTTTTATGCAGATTGTTGGTGAGATAACCCGATAACCCGATCTTGAGGTGAGTACGGAGTATTGCCATAACTTGTATAACGGATGCTTTTGAAGGTTGAGGTAGACGATTTCGAAGGTTTCTTGGTTATGTGTTGAAGGATGGATACAATGGATGTAGGATTTGCTAGTTTTGGGTGAGATATTATGCTTCCTGTATCCCCAACACTGATTGCATAACCGGAAAATTTCGGGAGTTTCATAGGTGGGAATTCAAGTAGCTCTTAGGATATCTTTCCGACGGATATATGATATGAAATTGGGGTTCGATGTCTAGTGGTCCGCCTATTCACGGTTGGTTTCTGATGGTCTCGTTGTGTCTTAAAGAGTCCTTGGCTATGCCGACTTCTGGGGCGCTTCGTATGTCATGTGCCTTGCCTTGTACATGATGGTCTTTGTCTGATCGAGCCGTGTAGGGCCCCACCACGAAAACTTCGGACGAAATCTCTATCATATGTTTGTTCCGCTTATTCGCAAGCCGGTCTTTTGTTTTTGTTTTGAGTTGTGGTATTGAGTTGCTTCAATGTCAAGTGTTGATTCCATACCTTTCCGAAATGGTGTTCTCATACTCCGATGTGAATACCATTCCTTCTCGACAATCGAGATTGTCATGTCAATCCTTTTCAACCGGCGTGTTTCTCTTCAAGTGGATCCGATCACTTCAACATCAGCAAGACCAATTATCATTTCTTCTCAACGGTGTTTGTTTCTTTCGTCTCCAAGTTGCCTTTGTTTTTTCCCGCCCACCCACCCTTTTTCCTCAAGGACTAAGATTTATTTACCAAGTATCCTTTTATTTTTGTGAAGTTTCTCCATTCTTTTCCGTCAATGTTCTTACCCGGTGGTTCTCAAGAAGATGTTCTACTAGTTCGTCATTCCTCATTCCTTTCTCTTCTCCGGTGGATTCAAGTCAAGTTTTGTTGATCATACCTTTTTCCTCATTTCAATGTCTTCTCATACCGGTGCACGTCATTATCATTCTACTTCTCGCTATTTGTTATTCCGGAGTGCTCAAGATATCTCGAAGATTCGTGTTTCCACTCTACATTCGTTCAAGCTCTTTCGAGATTGGTATCTCATTCAAGTCATTTAATTCAACCGGTGGAACATCTCTTTTAAATATTTTCAACGGTGTTCTTTTGAGTGGGCCTTAACCCACAGGTCTTTTCCCAGGATCTTACCTGACTCTTCTATTTTCCCAGAGCTATCCTAAATTCTTCTCCAAGTTTGGCGTAAGAATGAGTTATCATCGATCAAATGCTTTTCTCCAAGATATTTCAAATTTTTTCATAGTTGGCTCAACCTCTTCGCTTTTGATTCTTCGGTGTGCCTCAATAATTCTTGGTGGTGTTTCTCGTTGTCATTCTCATCATTTGAAGACCGAAGAAGAGTTTCTCTTTAATCTTGCTCTATTCTCTTCAAGATTCATGGTGCTAGCTTGTTGCCATCCTCTCATAATTGTTTTCGATTGTGAGAATCTTTTCACCATCCGAGCATTTTAGGAGTCTTTTCGGTTTCATTCTTTGAAGCCCATCATCTCGGTATTATTCATTCAAGCTTTCAGCTCTCGTTCTCCAAATCATACCGGTGCATCATTCAAGTATTCTCTAATCAGCTCGTGATCTATTCGTTCATTTGTATCTAAATAGCCTCAAGTATCTTCATTCATTTTGCAATTCTTCCCGGTGATTTGTGCATTTGCTACGTTCAATTTCAATTCTTACGGTGGTTCTTTCAACATTCCTCTTCTGTTGTTATCGTATCAATTAATTCGTTCTTTCCAAATCCTACCGGTGGTTCGTTGAAGACCTTCTCAAGTTTACGCCATATCTCTCTTAATCTTTTCTACGAGAATAAGTAGTGTGCCAAATCCGTTGCTTATCATCAATTAAATTGGTGAAGGATACACATAACGTAATTCTTATTATTGTTTGATCCAAGTGATCTAGTTTCTTCTTTCCATCATTGTCATCATGTCACATTTCTCGGTTCGAGATGCTTCATCTTTTCTTTTTCAGAGTTCCAAGTTTTCTGCATTATCGTCGCGAAGCTCCATCTAAATCATTGCAAGGCTTCACCTTGTGTTTTCAAATTCTCTTTCTTTTTATCATCCTTTTATTACCGGAGTTCTTCGTGGAGGCTCTACATGGTGGTTTATCAATGACCCTTTTCATTCTTCAATTGTTCGTCAAGATTTCTCTCGGAGTTAAGATCCGTCAAGCCATACTTCAAAATAAACATGGTGTTCAACACATGTCTTGTTTTGAGGAGTTCAAGCATTCTTCATCTTGCATTCCAAAGTGCAATTCTTTCTACCTTATCTTCTGAGGTGGTGTTAGGTCATTCTTGATAATTTCCCTTCGCGTTTAATGATTCACAAGTTTTCAAGAGTGACATATTTAAATCCATCTTTTTCTCTTTGTTCAAGAGATCTTTTCAACCGTCAATCTCTTCATTGGAGTTATCTTGGTATAGATTTCACCTAAAGCCTTCCCTAAGGAATGTTGCTATTTTGGTGCTTATTAATGACCCAAGTTATCTCTTTTCCATCTTGATGGAACAAGCTTTCATCTCTTCGTTAATCTCAAGCAAGCATTTGTTTCCGTTAGTGGCCGGTTGTCACCTCATAATGTTGAGATGTTTCCATAAGCCCACTACAAACTTATTCTTTTCGTTGTTGGTCTTCCAACAACTCTACTCTAACCTTCTTGCAAGGATGCCTTCCAAATGTAATTGTGGTAGAAGTTGTCAATTTCTTCTCCGTCCCTTTATTCCAATGATCTACTTCTATTCTTTCTTACGGAGGCATTGTGATGTTGCTCTTTTCACTCATCATCTCGATTGTGAGGATCGTGTTCTTTTCGTGCTTATCCATTTAACCAGAGTGCCATGTCCTCTTTCAAGTTCTTTTCATCTTATGAAGTCTTGCATCTCTTTTCAACCGGAGTGTTGTCCAAATTTGTTCTTCCTTGTTCCTTGTTTATCTCGTTTCAACCAGAGTGGTTCAATCCCTTCTTGTCCATTGTACTCGTCATTCATAGCTTTGCAACCTCCAAGGTTCAAATGGTGTTCCTTGTTTCTATTTTCTACCTTGATGCTCTCAATTGTATTCAACTCCGTTGTGTTCTTTCTTTCAAATTTTCAACCTCTCAAGGTTCTTTGGTTTCACTCTTTTGTCGAAGAAGCAACTTAGTTTACCCTCTTCTCTTCCTCTTCCGCTTCTCTCCGGTGCCATCCTAGATCTCGGGATGAGATCCTCTTATAGTGGTGGAATGTTGTAACGCCCCGAGCCCGATGCTCCAGAAGACTTCCAGATATTCCGAGTTTCGCCGTGCGATGTATTTGTTTGTTGCATTGCATCATGTCATCATGCCATCATGTCATTTAGTTTTGCAACTCACCTAAATAAATTGCATAGATCGTTGATCTATTTAAATCGAGGGATATTCACATGGTGATTTCTCTTTATAACATATCCTCCAATATTAGGGAGCTATAATAAAATTATTCCATTTTCTTGGAATTAACCATAACCCCCTTGCAAAATATCCCATGCCGTTGTTATCTCAATTCATGTTCTCCAACCTTGCCCATAATTATTTCATCATTTTCCGGAGCTCCACCAAAAGTCCGAACATTTTTGGACCTTCCTTTTATCAAGTCCTAGTTCAAACCCATTTGAATTAAATTCAAATGAGTTTGAATTTAAATCTTTCAATCATGCCTCTTTCTATTTTTCCTGGATCGAGCTCATTTTGCGAGTCCGGGAAAATTATCCCCGTGCCCAACTCTTTCTCTAACCTTTCTTTTCTTCCCTTTTTCTTTCTCTTTATTTTCTGTTTTGAAGAGAGAGAGAGAGAGAAGGAGCCCAGCAGCCTGGGCCTCCCAACCTCCCGCTTAGCCCAATTAGGCCCAACCTCCCTTGAGCCCATCCGCCCTGCCGACCAACCCTAGCCTCCCCCCCCGATCCCCATCTCCTCCCGGCGCCTTTTTCTCCTCCTCGCTCGACCCTCTCTCCCTCGATCCCCCACACTCGCCTCCCTCTCCTCCCTCGCTCCGCCTGACGCCATGGCCGTCGGCCTCCTCGGCTGCACCGCCGCCCCCGCCCAACCTCCTCCTCGACGTCGGCCCCACCACCGAGCACCGCCTCTCCACTTCATGGCTGGCTGCCACGCTGCTTCTTGTCGGCGACCACCGAGGCCGCTGCCTCGCGTCGCCATCCGTCCTCGCGCGCCTGCTCCGAGGCCCCGCCTCTGTTTCCGGTCGCCGCCAACGAGCAGCTCCGCCGGAGCCACGTCTGCTGCGCCAAGCCCCTGCCTGCTGCTGGCGCTGGTGCCAAGCCGACCCCCTGCCTCGTCCTCATCTGCAAGGGACACGAGCGACCGAAGCCGCGCGCCTAGTTCCCCTGCATCGCGCTGTTGTTTCCTCTCCTTCAACCCGCGCCGCCTCTGCCAGCCCTGTGCTGCTGCTTGCATCCGCCAAGCTCCTCTGCCCCGTTTTGCCTCGGCTTCGACCGAGGAGGACGAGCAGCGTTGCTGCCTGCTCGATCCGCCTGCACGCGAGCCTGCGTTGACTTTCCCTGCTCCACCACCATCAGCGCCCGGTAGCACCTCCTCTGTCCGTGACTTGTGGTGCTGCCCCTTTTGTTGTTGCCAAGGCCACTGAATCCTGGGACACAAGACCGCCTCGGTGGATTCCATTTGACAAGTTTCTCTCGGCGACCCTGAACATCTACGTGGATTCGCCAAGTAGCACGACGACCATCGCTTGCAAAGTTCGACTACACGATGATGCGTCAAGTACCTCTACCGCATCTACGGGATCGCCAAGAACGCGTACCTCGACGACCCGCCAAGTACCCCCTTCGGATCGCCAAGTTCATCTACCACGTGTACCACTACCGTTGCCCCGAAGACGTTGGATTCGTCAAGTGCCTCTTCGAAACGAACGTGTACAACTACTTCCACTACCGTCGGCCCGTGAACCACTACTTCCCTCGACGACTCGAACCGCTCCGAAGATGCACGCTTCGAAGGTATAACCCTGAGACGATGTCCGTGGACCGAATGCATTTGTTGTATGAGATGCACCCTATGTTTGCACCGTGTCCGAGTTGTCTTTGCACGTTCCTCCTCGTTCGCCATGCCGATGACCCGTGGGAACCCGGTAACCGGGATCACCCCACCATCTCTAGCATGTTCCGCACATCCGCACGCCTCCTTTTGCACCGGTATCTCCGTGAGCTACCGGAACCGATATGTTGCCGTGGCATCATTTTCGGATAGGTTGCCGTGGCATCAGTTTCGGATATGTTGCCGTGGCACCATTTTTGTTTCACCGCCGTGGCACCCTTTTCGTTCCGCCATGGTGACCAAATGCTCCTTATCATGCTCATGTCAACATTTTCATAAAAATTGCATAAAACTTGCATATGTCATCCGCATCATGATAATAACAATTAAAATGTTTAAAATTGTTGCTTGCTTTAAATTGCTAAATAACATGGGGATTTTCCGGAAGTGTTGTTTGTGTTTCCGGCCTCATTTAAACTTGCCTAAATAGTTAGTTTACTTCTGCTTCACCTCTTGCCATGTTAATCAACATTTAATATTGTTGGGTACATAACCGAGAGAGAACTAAATAATTGATGTGGTGTTTCGTCAATATGCAACTAGTTGCATATTGGGCTCCATTTAATTTGTAGTATTGTTCGTTGCACCTTGTCATGTCATGCCTCATTAAACCGGACATGCATCATACTTGATTGTGCTTCATGCCATGTTTATGTGATGGTTGTTTACTATGTTGTTTGTTTCTTTCCGGGTTGCTTCTCTCGTTAGCTTCGGTTTTGTTACGGAGTTGTGAGGATCCATTCGACTTCGTCCGTTTGTCTTCTTCATGGACTCGTTCTTCTTCCTAGCGGGATCTCAGGCAAGATGACCATACCCTCGAAATCACTTCTATCTTTGCTTGCTAGATGCTCACTCTTTTGCTATGCCTATGCTACGATGCCTACCACTTGCTATATCATGCCTCCCATGTTGCCATGTCAAGCCTCTAACCATCCTTTCCTAGCAAACCGTTGTTTGGCTATGTTACCGCTTTGCTCAGCCCCTCTTATAGCGTTGTTAGTTGCAGGTGAAGATTAAGTTTGTTCCTTGTTGGAACATGGAGATGTTGTTCCTTGTTGGAACATGTTTACTTGTTGGGATATCACAATATCTCTTATTTAATTAATGCACCTATATAGTTGGTAAAGGGTGGAAGGCTCGGCCTTATGCCTGGTGTTTTGTTCCACTCTTGCCGCCCTAGTTTCCGTCACCGGTGTTATGTTCCCAGATTGTGCGTTCCTTACGCGGTCGGGTGATTTATGGGACACCCTTGACAGTTCGCTTTGAATAAAACTCCTCCAGCAAGGCCCAACCTTGGTTTTACCATTTGCCTACCTAAGCCTTTTTCCCTTGGGTTATGCAGACTCAAGGGTCATCTTTACTTTACCCTCCCCGGGCCAGTGCTCCTCTGGGTGCTGGTCCAAACCGAGCGATGTCTGGCGCCCCCTGGGCAACCAGGGTCTATGCCAACCCGTCGTCTTGCTCATCCGGTGTGCCCTGAGAACGAAATATGTGCAGCTCCTATCGGGATTTGTCGGCACATCGGGCGGCTTTGCTGGTCTTGTTTTACCATTGTCGAAATGTCTTGTAAACCGGGATTCCGAGACTGATCGGGTCTTCTGGGAGAAGGTCTATTCCTTCGTTGATCGTGAGAGCTTGTCATGGGCTAAGTTGGGACACCCTGCAGGTATAAACTTTCGAGCCGTGCCCGCGGTTATGTGGCGAGATGGGAATTTGTTAATGTCGGTTGTAGATAACTTGACACGGATCCGAATTAAAATGCATCAACGGCGTGTGTAACCGTGATGGTCTCTTCTCGGTAGTCGCGGAAGTGAACACGGTGTTGGAGTTATGTTTGACGTAAGTAGTTTCAGGATCACTTCTTGATCGCTACTAGCTTCACGACCGTGCCTTGCTTCTCTTCTCGCTCTCTTTCGCGATCGTAGCCACCATATATGCTAGTCGCTTGCTGCAGCTCCACCTCATTACTACATCCTTCCTATAAGCTTAAATAGACTTGATCTCGCGGGTGTGAGATTGCTGAGTCCTCGTGACTCACAGATACTTCCAAAACCAGTTTGCAGGTGCCGATGAAACCGTGCAGGTGACGCATCCGAGCTCAAGGAGGAGCTCGATGAAGATCTTGCCCTTTGTGTTGTTTCGTTCTAGTTGATCAGTAGTGGAGCCCAGTTGGGGTCGATCGGGGACCTTTGTCGCATTTGGGGTTCTTCTTTTATTTTGGTTCCGTAGTCGGACCTTGATTGTGTCTGGATGATGTAATGCTTTATTCATGTAATTGTGTGAAGTGGCGATTGTAAGCCAACTATGTATCTCTTTCCCTTATGTATTACATGGGTTGTGTGAAGATTACCTCACTTGCGACATTGCTTTCAATGCGGTTATGCCTCTAAGTCGTGCTTCGACACGTGGGAGATATAGCCGCATCGAGGGCGTTACAGTTTATGATCCTTGTCGCTCTCTAGTTGGTTGCTCCTCAATCTCTTGCTAGCCTTCACTTGTACTAAGCGGGATACTTCTTGTGCATCCACTTCCATAAACTCAAAGTTGTTCCATATGAGTCCACCATACCTACCTATATGCAGCATTTACCTGCCGTTCCAAGTAAATTTGCATGTGCTAAACTCTAAACCTTCAAATAATAATCTATTTTGTATGCCCGAATCGCTCATGTAGCGACTAGGGGCTGTCAGTTTCTTCCATGATAGGTGGGTTATTCTCACGACGAGTGTTGATTCACTTGTCTTTCATGAGAAAGTGGCTGGTAATTGGGATGCCCAGTTCCATGCTCTAAATCAAATCAAAATATAATTTCAAACAAAAATCCCCCAGGACTATTGTTGGTATGGACGGTACCCGTTGTTTCGGACCAGCCGTGGAATGTGATTGTTGGTGGAGGGTGAGTAAATTTTTTACCATTCTATTTGGGAACCACCTATAATTTATCTAGCATTGAAGATACCAAGATCTCTTGGTTGTTATGTTGACAATCAAAGCATACCGCTCAAAATTATATTCATCTCTAAAATCTCGACCTCGGGCACCTCTGCAAATCTCTACTTCCCTGTGCGAAGGGCCTATCTATTCACTTCTATTATTGAGTCATCATCTTCTTATAAAAAGCACCAGTTAGAGAGCACCGTTGTCATTTGTATGCATTGTTAATAATTGATATTGATTATGACTGCGAATGGATCTCTTTTACCATGAATTACAATGTCTAGTTAGTCCTTGATCTTTAGGGGTGCTCTGCATTTATGTTTTTCGGTGTCAGAAAGGGCTAGTGAGATACCATTCTGTTATAACATACATGATTATTTTGAAAAAGTGTTGTCATCCGATATTTATTATTATTAATCACTAGTTAATTAGGCCATTGATATGAGTAAATGTGAGACCTAAAGGTTATTGTGAATATGGTTAGTTCATAATCTTTCTTTGAAAACACGAATCTTGGCTATACATATTTGCAACAACAAGATCAAACGAGTTTGTAAAGTTTTTCTTTGTCACTTTCAGTTTGTCATCTGAATTGCTTGAGGACAAGCAATGGGTTAAGCTTGGGGGAGTTGATACGTCTCCATCGCATCTACTTTTTCAAACTCTTTTGCCCTTGTTTTGGACTCTAATTTGCATGATTTGAATGGAACTAACCCGGACTGACATTGTTTTCAGCTGAATTGCCATGGTGTTATTTTTGTGCAGAAATAAAAGTTCTCAGATTGACCTGAAAATTTACGGAGAATTTTTTTGGAATATATAAAAAATATTGGCGAAAGAAACAACCAGAGGGGACCCACCAGGAGTCCACAAGGGTGGGGGGCGCGCCCCTGGCTTGTGGTTCCCCTGAAGACCCCCCGACCTCAACTCCAACGCCATATAACCCTATTCGGGGAGAGAAAAATCAAGGAGAAGAGTTCATCGTGTTTCACAATACGGAGCCGCCGCAACCTCCTGTTATTCCTCGGGAGGGCAGATCTGGAGTCTGTTTTGGGCTCCGGAGAGGGGAAATCGACGTCGTCATCATCATCAACCATCCTCCATCATCAATTTCATGATGCTCACTGCCGTGTGTGAGTAATCTCTTCGTAGGATTGCTGGACGGTGATGGGTTGGATGAGATTTATCATGTAATCAAGTTAGTTTTGTTAGGATTTGATCCCTAGTATCCACTATGTTCTGAGATTGATGTTGCTATGACTTTGCTATGCTTAATGCTTGTCACTAGGGCCTGAGTGCCATGATTTCAGTTCTGAACCTATTATATTTTCATGAATATATTTGTGTTATTGATCCGATCTTGCAAGTTGTAGACACCTATTACGTGTTATGATCCGTATACCCCAAGGTGACAATAATTGGGATTCTTTCTGGTGATTAGTGTAGTTTGAGAAGTTCATGTATTCACTAAGTGCTAATGCTTTGGTCTGGTTCTCTATTAAAAGGAGGCTTTAATATCCCTTAGTTTCCATTAGGACCCCACTACCACGTGAGGGTAGGACAAAAGATGTCATGCAAGTTCTTTTCCATAAGCACATATGACTATATACGGAATACATGCCTACATTATATTGATGAATTGGAGCTAGTTCTGTGTCACACTAGGTTATAACTGCATGATGAATGCCATCTGACATAATTATCCATCACTGATCCATTGCCTACGAGCTTTTCACATATTGATCTTTGCTATGTTACTTTGTTGTTGCCACTGTTACAGCTGCTACAAAACTGCTACTGTCACTTTTGCCACTGTTACTGTTACTTCCATTCTACTTTGCTACTAAAAATTTTGCTGCAGATATTAAGTCTTTCATGTGTAGTTGAATTGAAAACTCAGCTGCTAATACTCGAGAATATTCTTTGGCTCCCCTTGTGCCAAATCATTAAATTTGGGTTGAATACTCTACCATCAAAAACTGTTGTGATCCCCTATACTTGTGGGTTATCACAGCTCCAGCTGGGAGGCTACTCCGTGGCGGTGACGCAGTCCCCTGCGTAGTGTAGTGAGCGTGGTGTCCCTGTTGGGTGTTCGTGGAACACCCACCACACGCTCGGCCACCGCTACCGTCGACAACTGTTGCCGGCCGCCGTTGCCGCCACCCCACCTTCTACGGCCGTGGCAGCCACACCATCGTCGAAAGCCAGGGCCATCACCCACTCTGCCGCCGCGACCCGAAGGTGTGAGGTGGCCGTCATGGCCACCACCCCACCGGCGGCCACCGTGGCCATCACCCGCTCCGCCACCGTGACCTCAAGGCGGGAGGTGGTGGTCGTGGCCGCCACCCCATCGTCGGCCGCCGTGGCCACCAGCCCGCCGCCGTCCGCCGGGGTCATCACCCGCTCCGCGACCGCCGCCTGAAGGCGGGAGGCAGAGGTGGAGGCCTGCATGTGCGACAGCGACCTTGCGCGCTACATCGAGTTTCTACGGGAGGAGGAGGAGGAGCGCCTCATCGAGAATGCAAAGAGCCTTATCGCCGTCATGGCCGCATCACACGCCACCACAGAGGCGAGGAATCAGGAGATCTACAAGGAGAACCACCGCTTCGAGAGGGGTCGTATGGAGCGGCAGAGGGCGTTCGAGGTGAGCATCGCTGAAGGTGTAGAAGTGGCAGGCACCGTTTTGCAGTTGTCCAGCTCGTCAGTAGCCTCCTCCTCCTCTACCTCTTATTTAGCATGCTCGGCAGAGGAGAGGTTGCCGGAAGTAGTACAAAGCCCTCCGTAGTAGTAGTATTTAGGGGCTATTTGTTCAGTTCATCTGACTATAGATGTGGTGGAACTGTACAACGTACTTAAAATTAGCTAGTATATATAGTTGAACTAGCTATTTTAGTACGTGGTTGGCAACAATTGGGGAAAAGTTTGGTCGGTTCAGTTGCCGAGTTTAACTGTTTGTATAAAGAACGACTTCTTTATCTATGAATGAAATCTATGCTTAATTACTGGATTTTAGTTGCAAAACTTAGATAGTGCTAGTGATTTTTAGCTGCATATTTTGACAATTGGCAGTGTTACAAGCATGACAAATGGGGTGTTACTAGATCAACAAATGTCAATCTTTCCAGTTTGACAAATGGCAATATACCCAATATAACAGATGCAAATCGTACCAAATTGTCTGTACATGCTTGCACATGGGTCATCCAAAACAACCGTTTGCATTGAAGGGATGTACAAATCCTTCTCGGCACATTTTCTCTTGGCTTAGCACCGAAGTCTGGCTTTGCATACCGTATTTAGTTTGAACCTTTTGCGTTGAAGAGATGCACAAATCCCGCGCTGTGAATTTTCCCTTGGCTTAATGGGGAAGACCATAGCTCTCACTTTGCATAAGGGTGTTCTATATAAAACGTTTGCGATCAAGAGCTGCACAAATCCTGCTCGACACATTTTCCCTTGGCTTCCCGGGGAAGCTGTCGCTTTGCATAAGGGTGTTCTATATAAAATGTTTGTGATGAGTGTTTTATATTTTAAAACCATTTATGTTGTTTTTAAATAAAATCGTTTGATAAGTCTGTACATTCCGAGAGAAAAATGCAAGCTCGTTCAAACCATATCTTTCATTCAGTCACACTGTGAATTTATATTCATATGATCAAGATACACTGATACAGTATTAACCCCCTCCCCCCAAAAAGCTAATTCCGACGGCGGCGGCGGCGGCGGTGGAGGCGGCGTGCCGCACCAGCGTTGTCGTCCTGCGGGATGCCGTTGTTGAAGTCTTCAAGGCAGCACCGAATGTTCTTCACTTGGAAAACAAACATCATGTCGTCGCGCGATCGACGGGAGGACGACAACTCGCGGCGCTATGAGGTAGCGATTGACGGCGGCGTACCATGCCGCTGAGGGGGGCGCGCGCACAGGCACGGGCGTGATACGTCTCCAATGTATCTATAACTTTTGATTGTTCCATGCTATTATATTATCTGTTTTGGATGTTTAATGGGCTTTAATATGCTCTTTTATATTATTTTTGGGACTAACCTATTAACCGGAGGCCCAGTGCCAGTTTCTTTTTTTGCCTATTTTAGAGTTTTGCAGAAAAGGAATACCAAACGGAGTCCAAACAGAATGAAACCTTTGCGATGATCTTTCTTGGACCGAAAGCAAACCAGAAAACTTGGAGTTGAAGTCAGAAATGCCACGAGGCGTCCACGAGGCAGGAGGGCGCGCCCAGGGGGGTAGACGCGCCCCCACCCTCGTGGGCCCCTCGTAACTCTACCGACGTACTTCTTTTGCCTATATATACTCCCATACCCTAAAAACATCAGGGGGAGCCAAGAAACCACTTTTCGACCTCTGCAACCTTCTGTACCCGTGAGATCCCATCTTGGATCCTTTTCCGGCGATCTGCCGGAGGGAGAATCGATCATAGAGGGCTTCTACATCAACACCATTGCCTCTTCGATGAAGCGTGAGTAGTTTACCACAGACCTTTGGGTCCATAGTTATTAGCTAGATGGCTTCTTCTCTCTCTCTCTTTGGTTCTCAATACAAAGTTCTCCTTGATCTTCTTGGAGATCTATTCGATATAATACTCTTTTGTGGTGTCTTTGCCAAGATCCGATGAATTGTGGGTTTATGAACAAGATTATCTGTGAATATTATTTGGTTCTTCTCTGAATTCTATATGCATGATTTGATATGTTTGCAAGTCTCTTCGAATTATCGGTTTAGTTTGTCCTACTAGATTGATCTTTCTTGCCATGGGAGAAGTGCTTAGCTTTGGGTTCAATTTTGCGGTGTCCTTTCCCAGTGATAGTAGGGGCAGCAATGCACATATTGTATTGTTGCCATCGAGGATAAAAAGATGTTGTTTATATCATATTGCTTGAGTTTATCCCTCTACATCATGTCATCTTGCTTAATGCGTTACCCCGTTCTTATGAACTTAATACTCTAGATGCATGCCGGATAGTAGTCGATGTGTGGAGTAATAATAGTAGATGCAGAATCCTTTTGGTCTACTTGACACGGACGTGATGCCTATGTTCATGATCATTGCCTTAGATGTCTTCATAATTATGCGCTTTTCTATCAATTGCTCGGCAGTAATTTGTTCACCCACCGTAATACATGCTATCTCGAGAGAAGCCACTAGTGAAACCTATGGCCCCTGGGTCTCTTTTCCATTATATTGCATCTCTTTTCCATATTGTTGAATCTCGTTTACTATTTTGCAACCTTTACTTTCCAATCTATACATAAAAAATACCAAAAATATTTACTTTATTATCTCTATCAATTTTCACTTTTGCGAGTGACCATGAAGGGATTGACAACCCCTTTATCGCGTTGGTTGCAAGGTTCTTGATTGTTTGTGATGGTATTCGGTGACTTGTGCATCGTCTCCTAATAGATTGATACCTTGGTTCTCAAAACTAAGGGAAATAATTACGCTACTTTCCTGCATCACCCTTTCCTCTTCAAGGGAAAACCAACGCAAGCTCAAGAGGTAGAAGGGCGCGGCGGGTGCAGGCAAACGCACGGGGACCGGCGTCGCGGTGGAGACCTCGCTGATGCCGGTGGCTTCCAACTCTGTGATAGTGCTCGGCGACCAGCCCGTCAACGCTATGGGGATGGTCGCTGGCATGGGCACGGGGATGGGAGCTGGGATGGGCGTGGGGGCATCAACCGCCGTGGCCAGCTCATTCGGGGCCATGTCCATGAGGCCCTATTCCTCCTTATTTTCTATCTACTCTGGCTCGGAGTCGACTTGATGCGGAGCATCCCACATCATCCCCATGTACACTCCAACCACTCACCAAGCCCCAAGAGGACATATGACGAGACCTCGAACATACGCCATTGGAAACAAGGTGAATTCACTCCTCTTCGAACCGTCACTTTCCACATGTGAGACATGGCTACTACCTCATGCATGGACCTTGCATATACTCAGGTACAACCGAGATGACCATGGAGAATCCAAGGTTCAAGGCCAAGCATGGAAGAGGAGAAGGAAGAAGAAGAAGAAGAACGGAGCAAGACATGACTTGCCCGGATCATTCGGACCCCCAGCCGGACGATCCGGACCAAGCCCAGATGATCTGGACCCCCGCCCGGACGATCCGGGTAATGTGCCCGAAGACACCCGAAGCCTGCTCGACGAAGCCGGATGATCCGGACGACCGCCCGGATCATCCGAACCAACACCCGGATCATCCAGGTCCCCTTCCGGATCATCCGGACCACGCCTGCGTGTGTGACTTGGGTCAAGGCCCATGTACCACTTCGCCCCCTAGCCTAGATATACGACTGCTCCACCTCTTTTCTAGGGTTAGCATTGTGATAGCTCATACTTCTGATAGAGCTTTGCTCATCCACTTGGTTACTTCTCCATCGGAGTCGAGCGCCTCTTCGGAGAAGATCCCCCAAGAGTACTCAAGACCCCTTTACGGGAAGACCCTTCAATTCCTCCTCACGAGGAAGACCCTTTGTATCGTCCTTTGTCGACCTTGTATCGTGTATCACTCTTTGTGTTTCGAGGATCTAGCATATGTGTAACTGGATCTTGTTGGTTGAGTGATTTCTCTTGTGTTTCCCCTCATTTTCCCCTTCGTGTTCTTCGTGTTCTTCGTGGGATCCCCTCCAATCGTGAAAGATCGGGCATCTAGGATGTGTTTGGTTCTAGTCACGGGCCGGAATGTCACGGGTCGGACCCGTTCCTAGGCCTTGTTCCTGTGTTTGGTAGCCCAACGGAACCAGAACCTAGTCGCCCCCGCTTAGCGAATATTCGCCTCAGATCCGGAATTCGCCGAGACCTCCAAATCAGGGAAACCACGCGGAACCGCTCGTCTCTTCCCCAACCCTATCGCTGCTCTGCTCCTTCCTCCCACGCACAGGTGCGCCGCCGCCCCTCTTACAACCTCCCTCTCCTCTGCGCCGCCGTCCCTCTCCCTCTTTGCGCCGCCATCCATCTCGCTCTCTGCTCCGCTCGGCCCTCTACAGCTCTCACGCGCCGTCGCCCTCTCCCTCTCTATGCCTCTGGCCCTCTCCCTCTCTGCGCCGCCGCCCCTCTCCGGCTGTTCCGCGACGCCGGCTCATCTCCCTCGCCCTCGCGCGCCGCTGGCCCATCTCCCTCACTCTTGTGTTCTACCTAGGTCTCCCTCGATCCATTTTCTCACCCCCTCACTCGATCTGCAGGATACAAGGGGAAGAAGGCAGGGGGCTAGGTGCTACTCCGGCGTGGCGGCAGAGCCAAGCACACCCATCTCTCTTCAAGGTACAAATCCCTCTTCCTCTCCCCTTGTATATGTTGCTGTCCAGTGCATTTTTTTGCTCAAATTGTTGTTGTCTAGTACATCTTTTTGTTCAAATTGCTCTTGTCCAGTACATCCTTGCAATATGTGGTGATGTGTAATAATTTTTATAGCATGCATCAATTGTAGATGGTCAAGAAGATGAACAAAAGAAAAAGGATGGTTAGGGGATCCGCTGTTTTTGTCACACTTGCTGCAATTGCAGTCATTGTTCGAGCTATAATAAGGAAGAGAAGAGCACGTATTACATATGGCCCAATCCATTTTCCACTCCGTGCTTCCAACCAAACACCGGAACGGAACCAACCGGTTACTCGCTTTTGCCCTACCAAACACAGGAATGGAATGTACCCGTTCCTATGGAACGGAACCATTCCATTCCATGACAGTTGGTTCCCCAACCAAACACACCCCTAGGGTTCTACCCTACATCATCTCGGATCAGAGCAAGGTTGATCATGAATTTGGAGCCCCTACACCTCTTTTTCTAGCCTAATTTTGTTGATTTCGTCCCCAAATTTGAAAATCCCTGCCAAAAAGAGCCCCAATGTTTTTTTGTGATTTGTTGGTTTGATGATGTTTTGTTGATTTTGATCCGTGGATTTGCTTGGTTTCAAGTGGATCTAGCTTCCCACCAAGTTTCCCCACCTTCCATCCATGAAATCTCCGCAATTTTTGCCCCGAAATCATCCAATTTCCGCCCAAAAATTCGTCCCCGAGAGGAAATCCCGAGCAGTTTGACCCGCCCGGATCATCCAGAAGTGCTCCCGGATAATCCGAATCCACCCGGGTCAGCTGGACCATCTCCCGGATGTACGGACACCCCACACGATAGAAATCCGGTTGACGAAACCGGATCATCCGGACCTACTCCCGGATGTCCGGTAACCCTGAAACTGACTGTGCTGAATTCTTGTTTCGGCCATAACTAATTCATCCGAAGTTCGTTTTTGACGTTCTTTAGCTCGTTTCGAAGCTATTGACATTCCCCATCCCACAAAAATACCTCCAACATCATTTGACTCCATCAAAGTTTTGTAACTTTGGCATCTTTGCCTAGGGCCACCACCACATCATCCGCATTATCACCACCGACTTCCGCAACCTAACCCTTTTTGTTCACCATTCCATTTGTGGTTGTTTAAGTTGTGATTCGAGTCTCCTAAGGTGTTTCGGCTACTTAGGTACGGTTGCTTCTTCATCAACCACCACCACCACTTCTGCATAACCTCGCCCACCATACATTTCCACCAACCCTAACCCAATTTTTGTTTGAGCTTGTTTGAGTTGTGGCTTGTGTCTCCTAAGGTATTTCGGCTACTTAGGGACGGCGACTTCAACTTCGACTTGCATATCCCATCATCCCACTTCCGCATTGCCGAGTGCAAACCACCACTGTTTTCCGCTACCACTTTTTGGCATTTGACATTTGAGATTTTGAGTTTGCGGTTTTTCCATTTCCTAGGGTGTTTCGGCTAACTAGGAACGGGTGGGCATCGGCAACATCGCCTCTCATCATCGCCAAGGATGGTAACCTCGATGACACGATTGTATATTCCCCTTGCCATTGCATTGATAACCCCTAACCGATTTTGCGTCACTTGCCTATCGAGACTAGCCATTGAGTATTGCCGGCAACGTTACTTGTGCACATTAGTGATCAGCGATATACCTTCCATTGCATAAATACCATATCATATTGGTATCATCTTGCTATCATATCATATCTTGTGTCACAAGATTGTTCCCGCATATACACAATTGCTATCTTGGTTTGTGCATTTCGCAAAAGTGGCCATACAAAAAAAGAATAAGCTTCTAAGCAAAAAGAGAGAGCAAAGAGCTTGTAAGCAAGTGCCATAGCATCATACCACATTGCATATAAGATTGTCATATCTGATCATCTTGAGAGAATCACCGGGAACCATACATACATAGCATACTTGGGATAGAAAGTTTATCCATTTTGCATCTTATAGGTTGTGCACAAGTGTCGTATCCGCCTATCGAGCAATCATGCTAGCGTCTCTCTTGAGTTGTGCAACACGAGCATTTTCCGTGGATTCCACATTTTGTGCTCATTCCTTGGTTGCACGACCCCATTTATCTATCCATGTGTGTGTTTCCGTGTGCCACCCATTGCTATTGGTCTACTTGTTTCGCTTGCGAATTTGTGAATCTTTTTCAACATTATTGACTCTTGCTAACATTTTGCATCAAATTTTTGTGCCACTGTCCTCACCGAGCTCCACCATAAGCCTTACTTGTGTAGGTGTGAGAAATTGACGAGATCGGTACCAATTGTGTTATTTCCATGTTACATCATTGAGTGATCATTGATCCATTTTCAACATCGGTCAAGGTACATTTGGTATAGTTCTCTCCTTTCTTCCACTAATATTTGCTCGAGTATTGTGATGGATAGGCAAGGCATTTCATCTCCAGTCTTTGACAACAACGACGGTGTGAATAACTATATCACCAAATCATCACTCTTCGATCTACAACGACAAATGCAAGGCGCACAATCAAGACTGCGAGAGCGCATCAACAACCTCTCCATTGACATTCGTCACTTCGAAGCAAGGAAAAGGGACTACATTGACAACAAGCTTTCCACACAAAAGGAGGAACAAGATGCAAGGATGGAGGAGATTCGGGCCTTAATCAAGTCTACTTCCCCTTCATCATCTTCAAGGCGGCGGCGACCAAGTCGATCATCTTCGGAGCACCCAAGTGATGCAAGCGCAATTCGTCCACGTCCACATCTCCATGGCGACCACGATCATGTTCGTGATCCACATCATCATGAAGGCAAGTCACCTCCAAGCAACATGTGCACAACAACGACGAACGACATCTACTACGAGCTCAAGCACGAGAACGACATCATCATCATGAAGATGCTCCACAAGCGCAAATGCACAAGTCCCAACAAGCCCTACTTCACGCCAAGTCAAAGCTTCAGGAGCAAAAGAGAAGACCGCGAGACGAGCACCACCAAGACGGAGCTACGGCTACACCAACCACTTCGGCATCTTCGCCAAGTGTTCTCAAGGCATCTTAGCCTTTGGACGTACGACATCTTGCCTACTTCCCACGAGTACGCCTACAATGACTTCATCAAGTCCAAGGTGACCACCTACAAGCGAGGGTGACACTTCCATCTTTGGAAGGCCCTCAAGGAAGATGGTCGAGCATGGGAAATTCCCTTCGGTCATGGAGACAAGCTATGAGGTGCCACATCATATGGGCCCCTACAACAAGACGGCGACAAAACGGTCGAGAAATGGCCATCCCCTTTGACCACGGCGATGAGCACGAACCTCTTCAACAACATGAAGACGGCGCCCATATTGGACTCATACTCTGAGTGAAGCTATGCGACCGCATATGGAGACATATGCACCTACATATCTCCGACACACACATATGTCGAGATGCCCCATTTGCCATGTGAGGAGAGCCACCACCACATGAGTGACATGAGTGACTCCACCATACATGACATTGAGAGCATTTCCTATGAGAGGATTAGTGTGACCACCACTAGCCCCACACATGAGAGCATGCCACACATCCTATGTGAGGCTGAGAACCATTTGAGTGACTCCACCAACCATATGAGTGAGAGCATCCTTGAGGGAGTGAGTGAGCTACAACACTTAGCAAGTGAGGTAGTTGACACGGCATGTGAGCCCACTATGATTTCTAATGACTTAACCTCTACTCCTAGTTTATTTTCTTCGTTGGTGCTAGGTCTCCTACATGACAACATGCCTGTCCTCGACAAGTCCATACCTCCAAAGGAGACGACGATGGCCATGGTGGACGATGATGCACCCCCCACATGGTTCCATCAAGATGAAGTTGACCACGACTTGGTCTTCAACACCTCACCTACAACACATGAGCGATGCTCCAAAGGTAACATAGGTGATGGTGCTTCTCTTGTCCCACTAGTGGACTATCTCACCAATGATTGCTTGCATGATGTTGATCCACCTATTCCCATGCTTCATGCTAGTGCGACTTCCTCATCTCATGACTTACCAATTTATGATGAATATGATGATGAGCATGTTGAGTTGCCTAGTTGTGATGCTATGCTCCATAGGATATCATGTGAAAATTCTTTTGGTCACATCATGTTCGACAACCCTTTAAGCTTGTCATATGCTCTGAGTGAGATCTCCCATATTGCATCATTTCAATCTCAACATAGTACCTATGCATGCCCCATTAAAAAAAAATCCTATTTGCACTTATGGCATAGATGACAAGGTCATGGTTATTGGAATGTGTTTCCCTTGTGATGATATTGCCATGCTTCCTTTACATGATTTGCACAATTCATCTACTATGCCATGCCATAATCACATTGTTCCAAATATGCTAAGTTTCGGATGTTGTCAATATTCTCCATGTGATTTTTCCATTAATGCTCATGAGGAGACCCCCATAGTTTCCTCATACATATTAGGAGATCTTGATGCATTCCATAACTTGCATGATTACCATGATTGTGTGCACCATATGCATTCCATGAATAACAATGCTCTACATATTTCTCGTGATGCATTACATCCTTTGAGTCTCCATTATGCTATACATAACAACAAACCTATCATGATGGATGACATGTTTCTATATCACGCATCTCATTTATTTGAGCATCGGCTATTTTGTGCTAACCAACACAAGCACGTGCGCATCATAACGGATGATGTGTACATCTACCACGCACACACAATTTTTCCTTTGTCTTTGTTTTGTGTAGGTACTCACGTATACTCATCAACCTCTCAATCCCAAGAGTTGATGAAATGAGCTCTTGAGAGCAACGATGCTATGGGATCCCGTGGACTATCATTCCCACCATTCTCTTCGCGCAATGAATACACGCATCTATTCTACTTGGCTCTCACACGGCTATGGGCTATTTACCACTTGTCACCTTATGCCCATACTATCGTGTTCACTTTGCATGTTATGCCTCTTTACATGATTTTGCCATGCAATTGTGACCCTTGCTTGCATCTACCCATGATTCACCATTATGCTACTCCTATGTGTATTTGCATGCTTGGTGGAGATCCTTGTTGCTATTGCCATGTTTACCATGTGCTTCATGCTATTGTTGATTCTTGTGTTGGGAGATCATGATGTTCCATTACTATTTACATAGGACTTCTTGCCCATACAATGATGATACATTCCTCATATCTTGCTTTCATGCTTGTGCAATGACATGTGAATTATTCATGCCCACTATTTGCACACTTGACATGCTTGCTATGATTCCTTCTAGTACGTTGCATCTTCACATTACTAGCTTGCTTGACTTGATCACTATGATTGCTTGCTTTGTCGCATCACCCATGTTCCACTCTTACGCGCTTTCTTGGGTTGATGACATATATGTTCATGATTATCACATGATATATCTTGATCATTGTCTCTTGTGTCCATTAGTTGCCTCTTTCATATCCACTTGTATTGAGTGCAACCATACTATGCTTATTGATCTTGGAGACTTTGACACCTTACTTGTGATGCATGCTTGTTCGATTGAGCCTAATGTATTTGGTTGTTCTCGCATCATATGCCTCCATACTATGAAATGCTCCCTTGTCCTTCCTTATGATGAGCATGATGCATACACTTGTTGGGTATCTTGCCACATGAATGATAGGTTTTGCACTTCCGCTAACCTCATTTGTTTTTCCGAGTGTTTGCCATGTTCTTTCGTTTTGAAGTATTCACAAGGTGGCACCATCATGAGACATATTGGTCATCCAAAGGTCTACATGATGCGCGACACCAACATTTTCGACATACTCATAAAGGTGAACTCCTTCCCTTTGAGCCATCCTCACATACGCATGTTGGATGGGTCACTCTTTCATTATTATTTCCTCCTTGTTGTCTACATGATACATCTCGCGAATGGAGGAGCGACATTGGAGATTGTCTTTATGGACCTTCACATTGAGGAGCGCTCACACTTATTGGATGCACCTTCGAACCTCCACTCATGCCATGGCATCGAGCATTGGTACACCAACACCTCCATATTTGTTTATTGTTCTCACACACGTCATGCTCGATGGACATTTCATACAAACCGCAAGTTTGCACCCTATGCATGGATTGACTCACATTATGATTGCCTTGTTGCATCTTGTATTTCTATGTCATCCATGATATATGAGTTTGTGCATTTCCTTGGCAAATTTGTTGTGATCTTCCTTGATGGCATATTCATACATAATGATCACATAGCCTACCATCAATTGCATGATAACATAATCATATTGAGCATCCATTGCCATATTCATGCTATTGATAAACCGTCTCACTATGATATCATTTTGCACTGTGGTTGCATTGATCATATTCACAACACATTTGTGTGCACAATGTTTGCATCTGCTCCCATGAATGCTTTGCATATCATTCTATATCATCTTGATAAGCTTCATGCGCTTTGTCACGAACAATCTTGCGGCACGGACTCATATTTACTTCATGGACACTTTGTGTGCGCTAACCATTGTATTTCCAAGTGTACTTTGTGTTTGCTCATTTTGCATGTACCACATACCAGAGACACCTTTGAGTACTTGGATTGTGCAATGCCTTCATCTACGTCCAACTACAAGTCTGTCCACGACAACTATTTCCATGGTGATGAGGATCACGATCCGAGGTCGGATCTTTCCCAAGGGGGGGGGATATGGTGCGGAGCATCCCACGTTCATCCCCATGTACACTCCAACTACTCACCAAGCCCCAAGAGGACATATGAAGAGACCTCGAACATATGCCATTGGACACAAGGTGAATTCACTCCTATTCGAACCGTCACTTTCCACATGTGAGACATGGCTACTACCTCATGCATGGACCTTGCATATACTCATGTACAACTGAGATGATCACGGAGAATCTAAGGACCAAGGCCAAGCATGGACGAGGAGATGGAAGAAGAAGAATGGAGCAAGACAGGACTTGCCTGGATCATCCGAACCCCCAGCCGGACGATCCGGACCAAGCCTGGATGATCTGGACCCCCGCCCGGACGATCCGAGTAATGTGCCCGAAGACACCCGAAGCCTGCTCGATGAAACTGGATCATCCAGGCGGCCGCCCTGATCATCCGGACCAACACCTAGATCATCCAGGTGCCCTTCCGGATCATCCGGACCACGCATGCGTGTGTGACTTGGGCCGAGGCCCATGTACCCCTTCGCCCCCTAGCCTATATATACGATTCCTCCACCTCTTTTCTAGGGTTAGTATTGTGATAGCTTATACTTGATATAGAGCTTTGCTCATCCACTTAATTACTTTTCCATCAGAGTCGGGCGCCTCTTCGGAGAAGATCCCCCAAGAGGATTCAAGACCCCTTTACGGGAAGACCCTTCAAGACCTCCTCACGGAGAAGACCCTTTGTATCGTCCTTTGTTGACCTTGTATCGTGTATCACTCTTTGTGTTTCGAAGATCTAGCATATGTGTAACCGGATCTTGTTGGTTGAGTGATTTCTCTTGTGTTTCCCCTCGTTTCCCATTCGTCTTCCCCTTCGTGTTCTTCGTGTTCTTCGTAGGATCCCCTCCAATCGTGAAAGATCGGGCATCTAGGGTTTTACCCTACATCATGACTTCGCCAAACTGGAAGACTAGTGGCAGATGATCCTTCTACGCCATGGCGTTGGTGGAGGTCTGCGGGAGGGAGGGGAATGATAGGCGAACAGTAAGGCCGCCCATATTAAACAGTGGCTTGGGCGCCATTAATGGAGAGGATGTGAGCGAGGCGGGCAGCCATGGAATTCAAAGGGCTCGCTTCTCGGTGAGATCGTGCAGCATACAACTCGCACGCTTCCCGGTGAGCCTATGCATTGGAGGACAGCATGCACGCCTCTCGGTCACTCACTGACTGGTTCAAGGCTCTCCGCCTCCCATTACATCAGCGGTGTTCGCACGGCACCTCCTATAGCCATTAGAAGAGAGACATATGGCGTGACATGAATGGTTAATATATCACACACGATTTAAATTATACAAACGTTTGAGATGTTAAAGTGGTAGCTATTTGTTTCAAAATGCCTTTGTTGGCTGTTACTCGAGTGCGCCTTCTCTCAGAATGGACAGGAAAAATACCACAGCATGTCTAGTGCCATTCCATGATAGCATGCCAAGTTTCATGAATTTCAGACGAGTTTTGGATTTACTAGAATTTAAAAATAAAGTATCACAATGTTTTGCCGGTAATCAACAGTGCCCTGGTGTTTGAAATTCATTCACATTTCTTGCATGGGACCTAAGCATGCACCCAACGACACACATTTGATATGTCAACCCATTTTTCTGCATTGGAGCTTGTGCATGTAGTTTAAATTTGAATAATGCACATAAAATGCCTAGAAAACCTAGTTAATGTATAAAAATGTCCAAGCGAAACCCCAAAAATCCCAAAAATTGACACAACACTCCTGTTGTTCTATGTTGACACTCGAAAAAATTTGAAAGCAAGAAGAGGCAACCGATATCGTTTCGTCCCCAAAGGTGGCATGTTCCCTACTGAAACCATGAGGCTTGTTGTGAGAAGCTCTGGTTTGCGAGAAGCTTATACCCAAACCTGCCCCAAATGGGACAAAAAATTTACCACAACATGTTGATGCCGCTCCATGATATCATGTCAAGTTTCATGAACTACATAAGAGTTTTGGATTTACTAGAATTTAAAAACCATGTATCTCAATGTTTGCGGCCGAGCGACGGTGGCAAGGTGTTTGACATTCATTCCCATTTCTTGCATGGGACCTAAGAATGCAACCAAGGACACAAATTTGAGTTTTGAACCAATTTACATGCATTGGAGCATGTGCTTGTAGTTCAAATTTGAATTATGCACATAAAAGCATAAAAAATTCAGTTAATGTATAAAAATGTCCAAACGAACCCCGAAAAATTCCTAAATTTAACACAACACTCCTGTTGTTCGATGCTGACACTAGAAAAAAAAATTGAAATCAAGAAGAGGCAACGAATATCATTTCGTCCAGAAAGGTGAAACGTTCCCTACCGTAACCATGATGCTTGTTGTGAGAAGCTCCGGTTTGTGAGAAGCTTATACCCAACCTGCCCCAAATGGAACAATATTTTTACCATGGCATGTTGATGCCGTTCCATGCTAGCATGTCAAGTTTCATAAATTTCAGATGTGTTTTCGATTTACTAGAATTTAAAAACCATGTATCTCAATGTTAGCGGCTGAGCAACGGTGGTAAGGTGTTTGACAATCATTCTCATTTCTTGCATGGGACTTAAGCATGCAACCAAGGACACACATTTCAATTTTGAACCCATTTATTTGCAGTGGAGCATGTGCATGTAGTTCAAATTTGAATTATGCACATAAATGCATAGAAAACTCAGATAATGTATAAAAATGTCCAAGCGAACCCTGAAAAATCCCAAAAAGTGACACAACACTCCTGTTGTTCTATGTTGACATGGGAAAAAAATTTGAAAGTAAGAAGAGGCAACAGATATCGTTTCGTCCCCCCAAGGTGGCACGCTCCCTACTGAAACCATCAGGCTTGTTGTGAGAAGCTTATACCCAAACCTGCCCCAAATGGGACAATATTTTTACCACAACATGTCGATGTTGTTCGATGATATCATGTCAAGTTTCATGAATTTCAGACGAGTTTTCGATTTACTAGAATTTTAAAACCATGTATCTCAATGTTAGCAGTCGAGCGATAGTGTCAAGGTGTTTGACATTCATTCTCATTTCTTGCATGTGACCTAAGCTTGCAACCAAGGACACACATTTGATTTTTCAACCCTTTTTTATGCACTGGAGCTTGTGCATGTAGTTCAATTTTGAATTATGCACATAAATTCCTAGAAAACTCAGTTAACGTATAAAAATGTCCAAACGATCCCTGAAAAATTCCAAAATTTAACGCGACACTCTTCTTGTTCTATGTTGACACTAGAAAAAAAAATTGAAAGCAAGAAGAGGCGGCGAATATCTTTTTGTCCACAAAGGTGACACGTTTCCCTAATGGAACCATGATGCTTCTTGTGAGAAGCTCTGGTTTGTGAGAAGCTTGTACCATAACCTGCCCCAAATAGGACAATATTTTTTACCCCAGCATGTTGATGCCATTCCATGATAGCATGCCAACGTTCATGAATTTCAGACGGGTTTTGGATTTATTAGAATTACAAAAGCAAGCACCTCAATGTTTGTGGGAGAGCCACGGTGCCGTGGTGTTCGAAATTCATCCCCATCTCTTGCATGGGACATAAGCATAAACCCAGGGACACATATATGATTTTACAACCCATTTTGGTGCACTGGAGCATGTGCACATAGTTTAATTTTGAATTGTGCACCTGAAATGGCTAGAAAACCAAGTTAATGTATAAAAATGTCCAAACGAACCCTGGATAATTCCATTTTTTGACGACAGACCTACAGTTGCATGTTCACTGCAAATAAAAGTTCTAGCAATTCAAACACCCTCCTTTGTCGCTGTGACCCCATTATGTAATTAAAATCAAGATGAAAAATCAAGTAGATCACACACAGTTTATTATCACCAACTATGTGAGATGTAGTACAAAATATCTTGGAGCACCATCGGAGTATAGTACACCTATGGCTTACGCGAGAAGGTGCGTCGGCTATAGTCCATAGCCGGCGTGTCAAGCACACTAGCTCGCTTCCCAAATATCATTTCACCATTAAATCGTCGCCGGTGAAAGATGGAGACATGGACCCGCGTCGTGAGGGCAACTTTGGTGGCCCACTCCAGCGATAGCACGGCCGTAGTCGCCATGCGCATGCTAACAAGCTGCATGAGAGTGGCCGCAGTCTGCGATCGGGCGGCCAAGGCAGCCCAAACGTCCGCTATTGCTTCTCAGGTGGCAGCAACAACATCTGCCTTGGAGATAGCAACTAGCGAGAGCGACACAACAGCTGTCCGTTCCGCAGCTGTGGCCATAGCCCTGATGGAGGCTGCCCACGACCATGTCGAGGCCACCCACACCCAGCTCATGGCGGTCACCACACAAATCAAATGAAGCTTCTCCGACAATGGTCGGCAACCCACGACCGGAGAGTTGGCAATCGCCGAGAGCGTTCGAGCATCCGTCCGTTCCTTCGTGGCATACCTTGCCACGACGAAGCCCGTCCAAGCCTAGATTGCGGCCGCCTAGGGCTGGAAAAAAAGCTCGAAGCTCGTGAGCTAAACGAGTAACTTGTGACTCGGCTCGAATCGACTCGAACTCGAAGAATAACGAGTCGAGCCGAGATTTAGTTTAAGATTGTTTATAGACCAAGTTAAACGAGCCAATCTCACGAGTACTCGCGTAACTCGTTAGGCTCATTACAAGAGATCAGCCAAGCACCCTGCGTCCTAGGCGCACAACACAAGGCCCAGCCGCGCAAGGCACCTTATGAATATGAAAAAAATATTACTTGCTAATGCAAAGTGTACATATTAAACATGTACAATGTTCACAAACAAATGTTCATTTTTATTTTATTCATAAGGTTTTATGTCCATATCCTTAAGGAGCTTAACAAGCTAAATAAGCTAGCTCGCGAGTTATACAAGTCGAGCCAATCTTGGATTTGAGCTCGCTATAGTAACGAGTCGAGTCAAGCTAGCTCGTTAACGAAACGAGCTTTAGCGAGTCGAGCTGAGCTGGCTCGACTCGGCTCGAATTCCAGCCCTACGGCCGCCCACTCCCAACTTGTGGCGACCTTTTCCAAAGAGATGGCAGACGTGGTATGGTGAGATGCTTGCTGAGTATGGTGCAATGCATGCCATGGAGCCCCTTCCCCAGGAGATCATCGGGCATGAGCTGGACATGGAGGAGGCGACGGAGATTGATACGTCTCTAACGTATCTATAATTTTTGATTATTCCATGTTGTTATATTATCATTCTTGGATTTTTTACAATCATTTTATATCATTTTTTGGTACTAACCTATTGACATAGTGCCAAGTGCTAGCTGCTGTTTTCTGCTTATTTTTACATCGCATGAAATCAATACCAAACAGAGTCCAAACACAGTGAAACATTTTTTTGGATTTTTTTCTAGACCGAAGACACGAGATGGGCGAAGAAGTACGGAGGGTGCCCGAGGGGCACAACCCACGAGGTGCGCTGGGGACGGTGCGCCCAAGTGGGTTATGCCCACCTCGGTGGCCTCCCGCACCGCCTCTTTTCTCTATAAATATCCCAATATTCCAGAAACCCTAGGGGAGTCAACGAAAATCAATTCCAGCTGCCGCAAGTTCCAGAACCACCAGATCCAATCTAAACACCATCACGGAGGGGTTCATCATCCTCATTGGTGCCTCTCCGATGATGCGTGAGTAGTTCATTGTAGACCTATGGGTCCATCGTTAGTAGCTAGATGGCTTCCTCTCCCTCGTTTGATTCTCAATAAAATGGTCTCTTGGAGATCCATATGATGTAACTCTTTGTGTCGTGTGTTTGTTGGGATCCAATGAACTTTGAGTTTATGATCAAATCTATGTTTTTATCCATGAAAGTTATTTGAGTCTTCTTTGATCTCTTATATGCATGATTGCTTATAGCCTCGTATTTCTTCTCCGATATTTGGGTTTTTTCTGGCAAACTTGATCTATTTATCTTGCAATGGGAAGAGGTGCTTTGTGATGGGTTCGATCTTACGGTGCTTAATCCCAGTGACAGAAGGGGAACCGACATGTATGTATCCTTGCTGCTAAGGATAAAACGACGGGGTCTATCTCTACATAGATAGATCTTGTCTACATCATGTCATCGTTCTTATTGCAAAACTCCATTTTTTCATGGACTTAATACACTAGATGCATGCTGGATAGCGGTCGATGTGTGGAGTAATAGTAGTAGATGCAGGCAGGAGTCGGTCTACTAATCTTGGACGTGATTCCTATATAATGATCATTGCCTGGATATCGTCATGAGTATTTGAAGTTCTATCAATTGCCCAATAGTAATTTGTTTTCCCACCGTATGCTATTTTTCTTGAGAGAAGCCACTAGTGAAATCTACGGCCCCCGGGTCTCTTCTTTAATATATTTGCCTTCACGATATAATTTTATTTGCTTTTATTTTTAGATCTATTAAACCAAAAATACAAAAATACCTTGCTGCAATTTTTAGTTATTTATTTTATCTTGCGTTCCCGCGAGATCTATTTATCCAATCTACTACAGATTTATCTATCTTTTTACCCTCGCAATTTTTAGTTATTTATTTTATCACATTTTCCTTTCCATTGTTTTGTTTCACCTTTCTTGTCATCTAACTTGTCTGAGCAGAGATAAATCCCTGCTTAAGTAAGCACCTCGGTGTACAACTATGTCAGTAAGACCCTGTTACTATTGTTGATGACATTCCGGTAACCACCGATGGATGAGAACTTTGCCTATTGGTTCGCCTCGTATTACGAGCAGGAAAATGGTTCTCTTCATCCCTCGCTCTTGGTACCAACGCTGTTGCCAACATAATTGGCAGGCTATCCTCTGACCTGCCTTGCTATCATGGTCGTGCAAAATTTTAGCGCCTTCCTGCTTTTAACCCACACGGTGGGCCCACAACCCACTGTTCCACACGATCGAAACCTGACTCTCCTGTATATCTTTGATTCTGAAATATTCTTGCATTTGGCTTCGTATCATGTCACGAGCCACCCCCCGAGGGATGATCTATTCCTGATGCTCTGAACCCCTTCTCACACTCTGTTCAGGTATCGATCGATTGTCCATCTGCTTGAAACTTCTTATTGTACCTTCATATTTTGCTCTCGACGTTATTCTTAAATTTCAACTCGAGAGATACTTCTATCACATTACCTGCATTGCTCACCAGACAATTAAACCCATAAGGGTCAGTTCTCCCAAAGTTACTCTTTACTTCCCCACTTAAATCTCGGGACGAGATTTCTTGTAGTGGAGGAGATTTATAACATCCTCAGTGTCATGCTACAGTAATCCCACATTAATGGTGCGAGTCACCATGCTTCTTGAGCTAATTATCACTTGATGAAAAATCAAAGTCAAATTCAAATTCAAATTATGAGGGGAATTCAAAATTTCTCAAACATGAAAACAAAAATGCTCATCATGTGCCAAATATTCCACAACTAATATTGGTGGTGAACCAACATTTTTGCAAAGGGTTTAGGTGGCCTAAACTACTTAAAATAGTGACCTAAGCAATAAATTAAATGCCCTTTTTAATTTATAAAATTGGCAACTATTCCAAAAGCCTCCCAACCTTTTGAGGCAAAGCACTTTAATTCTTTGAAATTGTTTTGGCCAAGGCATAATTTTGCAAAGTCATTATTGGCTAAAAAGAAAAGGCAAAAGCTGCTGGAAAAAGAAAAACAAAAAAAAAGAAAAGGAAAGAAGAAGGGGTGGGAGAGCCCCTGGCCTCCCCTTGGGCTTCGGCCCACCCGAGCCAACAGGCCCATTCTAGGCCGGCCCACTCCCCCTGTCGTCTTCCCCTCCCCCTTGTCGCGAAGCGATCACGCCCGTCGCCGCCGAACCACCTCGCCCGGCCACGCCGCCTGAGCGCCATGGAGAGGATAAGGCGACGCCGAGCCTCCCCTCACCTACCGCCACATCCACTGCCCCTGGATGCCTCGCCATTTCCCCCTTCTCTCTTCCTCGCTCGCTCACTCCCCTCTCTCTGACCCGAGCGCGCCTGCGGCCATCCTCCATCGTCACCGCGGCCATCGGAGTCGTCTCGTCCTCCTGACATGTCCACCAGCACCGTCGACGTCTTCTCCCTCTTCCCCGGCCTCGCGTCGGAGCCGGAGGCCACTACATCGCCCGGATCGAGCCGACAACCGCTGTGGATCGCCGGAACTCCTCCGCTCCGTCCCTCGCCAACTCCGTCGACCCGCTGCGCTCCTAAGCATCCAAGGGCCACTGTGAGCCGCATCGTAAGCCATCGCACCGAACCCCTCTTCCTTTCCCCTCTCTGCACGTGTAGTTGTCGTCCCCCTTGCAACCGAGCTCGCCGCTGCCCACGCTCGTCTCCGGCGTGGCCACGGTGACCTTTTGGTATCGTGCGTGCCACCGCCGTGAACACCACATCGCGTAGACAGCCCCAGCCCTTTTCGTATACTTGTTTGTGCGCCGCAGTGCCATCCCCGTCGAAGCCCGAACGCCACCACCGCCTCCACTCGTCGCCAGCGCTGTTTCCGACAGCTCCAGCTCCGGCCGGCCTCACCACGTGACGCGGCAGGCTCTCCCCGTTCGAACGCGCCCGCCCGCGCCCGTGTTGGCCCCCTATAGGCGAATCCCGGCCGTCTCCGGCGTCGTGCCGCCGCGGGAGAGGTCGTCGGAGCCTTCTCCGGCGCCCTACCGACGTGGCCGGTTAGGGCCACCCAGGTCATTGCCGGTGAGCCTGCGGGCCCTGTTGACTAAGTTGACTCGATCGACTTTGCTTGATCAAGCGTCCTTGTCAATGACAAAGGGCCCCACTCGCTAATTAACTTTAGTGTAATTTAAAATGGTTAATTAACCTAAGCAGCCATTGACACCCGGGGCCCACCCCCCTTAATTAGCTCTGCTTAATTAAAATGAACTCTGGTAGCCTTCTGTCTATGACATGTGGGTCCCACCGGACCCACAAGCCTGGTTTGACCTGGTCAGCCAGTCTGTCAACTGCTGACATCATCAGCACGTCATGCTGATGTCATTTTATCTTTTTTGTTATTTTAAATAATTCCAGGATATTGTTTAAACTTTGAAAATTCATAGAAATTAAACCGTAGCTCAGATGAAAATGTTTTCTATATGAAAGTTGCTCAGAAAAATCCAACGAATCCGAATACGCAATCCGTTCATCTGTCACATGCCCCTAGCATGCTGAACATGGAACATTCCCCCTCCGATCATCTGTTTGATACAGGTCCGAAACCGGGAATTCATTCCCGGTTGAATTCCCCTTCACCTTTATCGTGTAGCCTTACGTTAGGTCACACCCGGCACAACATATTTCCACGTTATGCTTTGTGATGCTATGTTGCTTTATATTTACTGTTTCTTCCCCCTCTTTTCTCCGGTAGACCCCGAGACCGATGCTGCCCCTGTGATCGACTACGTCGACGACGACCCCTCCTTGCCAGGGCAACCAGGAAAGCCCCCTTTGATCATCCCGATATCGCCCATTCCATTCTCTCATGCTTGCATTAGATTTTGCTATTGTTATTGTTTGCTCCTATTCTGATGCATAGCATGCTTTTGTAACCTGCGTATTGTTACCTTACCGGCTTATCCTAAACTGCTTAGTATAGGTTGGTTAGTGATCCATCAGTGACCCCCACCTTGTCCTTGATGCCCCTGCTTCATCATTGAAGACCCGATCAACGGGATCGAAGACCAGGCCCCGGCACCACACATCACTTTCCCCTTAGTTGCTCGACACTACTGGGATACTATCGAGTGCCGAGGGTGAGACCTCTATAGCACTTCTAATGTTAACCCTGTTGTGTAGCTATTCGGTCATGGTCATCGAGGGTGATTTCCTCTTTAACCACTTTCGATACGACTCTGTCGAGCAACCCCTCAAGTGTGAACCTCGGGGGTGATTCCTCTTACGTTCACCTTGATGATTACATTGACTGGAATTCATCGGGGGTGATTCCTTGGGTTTTCCCCTTGATGTTTGGACACACGGATACTTGGACTTTACAACTGTTACTTGGAAGGGCGGGTCGACCCTGAGGGGTACCCGCGAGTGATGTGGAGACGGGTTGACCTGGAGGGTGCCCGCGAGATAATTACGAGGCGTGGTCGGGCATTCCTAGCCCTTGCCACAAGTCCTCGAGATGGGGCAACGGGGTCACATCTTTCGTGAGTCTCTGCTTCTTACCGCGCGTTCCTAATCCACTACGATTTGGATATTTTATCCGAGGGGCCTCTGGCCTGATAGCACTAACCATCACGTGGGCATAGTATGGGCGTTCTGCGTCGTATACATCAGCCGAAGCTTAATAGACATCAGCGACTGAGCGGTGCACGCCGGGTTGGACTGGTAAGCACCTTCCTTTTAAAGGAGGTAGCTAGGTCGCTCACCGCCGCATCACGCAGCGTCAGGAGTTCGGGGAGATGGCCCATGACCCTGGAGGCATAGGTTTAGTCCGCGTCTTGACCTCTCTGTTAAGTCTAGGTCGGGTTGCGGCGTATTGTTTGGCGAGGCCGGCATGACCCAGAAAGTGTGTCCGCCGAGTTAATCAAGCGTGGTGGGTAAGTTGGTGCACCCCTGCAGGGAACAAAACATCTATCGGTAGCCTGTCCTACGGTAACGGACACTCGGAGTTGTATCCCGATTGATACAACTAGAACTGGATACTTGTGATGAGAATTGGATTGTGATGAGAATTGGATTGTGATGACAATTGGATAGTATGGCTCTTGGATTTCTTTCTCGCAGGGAGTCGAGAAAGGATCTCTGGCCGAGGTTGATAACACTACTACTACTTTACTTTATGCTACTCTACTCCCTCCTGTTTGCTGCAAGATGGCGGTTTCCAGAAGATGCTAGTCTTCGATAGGACTAGGCCTTCTCTCTATTCTGGCATTTCTACAGCCCAGTCCACATATACAACCTTCCTTTGATAATGTTGCATATGTAGTGTAGATCCTTTCTTGCGAGTACTTTGGATGAGTACTCACGGTTGCTTTGCTCCCCCTTTTCCCCCTTTCTTCTTCTTTCCGGTTGATGCAACCAGATGTCGGAGTCCAGGAGCCAGATGCCACCGTCGATGCCTACTACTACGTGGAGACCGCCGACGACCAGGAGTAGTTAGGAGGCTCCCAGGCAGGAGGCCTTGCCTTTTCGATCGTTGCTGCTGTTGTGCTAGCCTTCTTAAGGCAAACTTGTTTAACTTATGTCTATACTCAGATATTGTTGCTTCCGCTGACTCGTTTGTATTCAAGCTGATGTATTCGAGCCCTCGAGGCCCCTGGCTTGTAATATAAAGCTTGTATTATTTTAATTTGTGTCTAGAGTTGTGTTGTGATATCTCCTCGTGAGTCCTTGATCTTGATCGTACACATTTGCGTGCATGATTAGTGTACGATTGAATCGGGGGCGTCACAAGTTGGTATCAGAGCCGACTGCCTGTAGGTAGCCCCCTTTCCATCTCCTTGGCCGAAGTTGAGTCTAGAAACCGAAAACCGTTTTACTAACTTGGCTGTGTGGCTTATGGGCCCCCGTCGCCAGTTGGGTGGTATTAGGATCTTTTATTCCTCGTCTATACTCTGGGACTCTGATCTCTCTTCCATTCGGGTTAAACGGTTTTGCTAACTTTAACATTAGGATCACGTAACTACTTCCTCCCGGAGAACCCCTTATTACAGATGATCGCCTGCTGCACCAGAAGATTCCGAAGATACTCTCTGATGTTCTCTCGAGACTTTGCGCCCATAGCTTTTGCAATTCCCTACCTTCGATAAGTCCCCATGGATAACATCCTTGCCGTTTGTACCTTCATCCCTAGTTGCTCCTGATATTACAAGATGCCCCAAAATTCTCTATTGTTTCGAGAATCCTTTGAGCTTACTGCCTTACAGTTCTTTGCCCCATGAATACCCCCCTTCGAATAATTCCTCGCACTCACCGAGGATCAGTTCATCCTTAGTTGTTCGTGTGATTCACAAAATACTTCGAAATACTATTTGATCTTCCAAAAATCCTCTACAACCTGTTGCTCTTGGAATTCTTGCATACTTGCTTTCTGGTTAATTCCATTTGTCTAGCGATATTCGTTAAAATCCTTTGGGATTAACATTCTGATCCTGTTGATTCAGCATGTGTGAGAATGCACACGATCATCAATTAATCCTTGGAAATTTTCTTTCCTGCTTAGGCATTGTTTCGAACATGAGCTTGTTCTTGCCCAATCAAGATTTGATCGAGTGCACCTCTAAGTCTATTCAACTTACTCATCTTTTGAGCAGAGCCTCTGCTTCTGATCCTTCGTCTTGAAATCATAATTCCTGTGTACCCAAGCATCGAATCATTCAGACGTTTAAATAAGCCAATGCCTTTGCATCCCCTTCTTCATCTGATTGATTACCGATAATCATCAACTTTGTCGTGAATCGCCAGATCCATTGCTGGGTTGTTATCCGACAGTGTCCTTCACATCCAAAATCTTATCAGTATTTCCTTGATACATAATACCTTCGGTATATTGTATCATCTGCTTTGACTTTGATACTCTGCTTTCAAACTCGTATCTTTTGCTTGGTTGATGGTTGTATAGATTCGTAAAAATGTCCCAATGGGTTGAACTTATGCCTTCCGTAATCCGAGTGAACCTGAGAGTTCTCACGAGTCTTACTCTTCTGGTACTTTGCCAGATAAATCCTCTGCACTACATTTTCTTTGAAAAACGAGGAGTGAATGAAAGGTTATGCAATGAAGAAGTGGGAGTCGACCTTGAACCCTTGTGTTCATGCCCATGGACCCGATGTAGAACTTATCGTGGAAGCTGCTCGTAAAAATGATTACCCCTTGTTATAAGTTCATCTTGAATCGGTGGTTTGATCATTTGTAACCGTGGTTCCGACCATAGTTTCTCCTTAACTCCATTTCCCAGACAAGTTAAAATACTTGTCTTCTACAGATCATTTCATATGTCTAACCTCTATTTTTGATCTACCTCAAGTATTGCCCCTTGTTATCTCAAGTATATTGTGTCATTGCACTACCACTTGTGAATTCTCATTGGAATGATACTCCATCACATCATTCCTAGCTTGATCGGTTATATCATTATCATGCTAAATTTTAACTATGCTACCAGGTCCTTTCTAGAGCACAATTTTTGACGACGATCTAAGCTTATGTCGATCTTCCTCGTCATACCATTCTGCCATGAACAGCAAGGTTGCTTTCGAGTTTGTGTCGTACTCGTGGTTCAATTAACCTTACACTTCATCATTTCTTTTGCTTAATATCGTCGTTAATCGATTACATCTTCATGAAACCTCTTGACAAATGTGTCGTGATCATCATCATCATTCCAAACTTTTCTAGGATATCAACCGAATTCATGATGAGAAATACCATCCTTGCCCCCTCGATGAATTGTTGCTGAGCCCGTGGGCCCCATCCTCATCTTTTCCTTGCTGAAATTGTATGACTTATTTTATAAGTTATTCCAATGGATCCTTTGTGTATCCAAAGTCTGACATTTCCCTGATGACCATGTCAACACTATCCCAAAGCATGTGTGTGGTACTCCGATCATCAACAAGAACATTGGGAGCGCAATGCTAACTGTTCTTAATCAATTATCCAAACACCATTGTATGGGTAAACCTCATAAATTCCTTGCCCCTTGTCTAAATGGCTTAATGCTTGGAGCCCTATCATGCTCTTCCTATCCTTGGGAAAGTTATGCTCTAACACTTGGGTATAAACATCTTTCCTTTCCATTGGTCTGGTTAACATAATAATCACATTTTCCTTTCCATTGTTTTGTTTCACCTTTCTTGTCATCTAACTTGTCTCGAAAGAGATAAATCCTGCTAAGTAAGCACCTCGGTGTACAACTCTGTCAGTAAGACCCTGTTACTATTGTTGATGACATTCCGGTAACCACCGATGGACGAGAACTTTGCCTATTGGTTTGCCTCGTATTACGAGTTGGAAAATGGTTCTCTTCGTCCCTCGCCCTTGGTACCAACGCTGTTGCCAACATAATTGGCAGGCTATCCTCTGACCTGCCTTGCTATCATGGTCATGCAAAATTTTAGCGCCTTCCTGCTTTTAACCCACACGGTGGGCCCATAACCCACAGTTCCACACGATCGAAACCTGACTCTCCTGTATATCTTTGATTCTTAAATATTCTTGCATTTGGCTTCGTATCATGTCACGAGCCACCCCCCGAGGGATGATCTATTCTTGATGCTCTAAACCCCTTCTCACACTCTGTTCAGGTATCGATCGATTGTCCATCTGCTTGAAACTTCTTATTGTACCTTCATATTTTGCTCTCGACGTTATTCTTAAATTTCAACTCGAGAGATACTTCTGTCACATTACCTGCATTGCTCACTAGACAATTAAACCCATAAGGGTCAGTTCTCCCGAAGTTACTCTTTTCTTCCCCACTTAAATCTCGGGACAAGATTTCTTGTAGTGGAGGAGATTTGTAACATCCTCATTGTCATGCTACAGTAATCGCCTGTTAATGGTGCCAGGTCACCATGCTTACTGAGCTAATTATCACTTGATGAAAAATCAAAGTCAAATTCAAATTCAAATTATGAGGGGAATTTAAAATTTCTCAAACATGAAAACAAAAATGTTCATCATGTGCCAAATATTCCATAACTAATATTGGTGGTGAACTAACATTTTTGCAAAGGGTTTAGGTGGCCTAAACTACTTAAAACAGTGACCTAAGCAATAAATTAAATGCCCCTTTTAATTTATAAAATTGACAACTATTCCAAAAGCCTCCCAACCTTTTTGAGGCAGTGCACTTTAATTCTTTGAAATTGTTTTGGCCAATGGCATAATTTTGCAAAGTCATTATTGGCTAAAAAGAAAAGGCAAAAGCTCTTTGGAAAAAGAAAAACAAAAAAGAAAAGGAAAGAAGAAGGGTGGGAGAGCCTCGCCTCCCCTTGGGCTTCGCCCACCCGAGCCAACTGCCCATGCTAGGCCGCCCACTCCCCTGTCGTCTTCCCCTCCCCCACTTGTCTGAGCGATCACATGCCCGTCGCCGCCAACCACCTCGCCCGGCCACGCCCTTCTGAGCGCCTTGGAGAGGATAATGGCGACGCCTCGAGCCCTCCCCCTCACCTACCGCCACATACACTCCCCCTGGACGCCTCGCCATTTCCCCCTTCTCTCTTCCTCGCTCGCTCACTCCCCTCTCTCTGACCCGAGCGTGCCCGCGGCCATCCTCCGTCGTCACCGCGTTCCCGGAGTCGTCTCGTCCTCCTGACCTGTCCACCAGCATCGTCGATGTCTTCTCCCTCTTCCCCGGCCTCGCGTCCGAGCCGGAGGCCACTACATCGCCCGGATCGAGCCGACGACCGCTGTGGATTGCTGGAACTCCTCCGCTCCGTCCCTCGCCAACTCCGTCGACCCGCTGCGCTCCTAAGCATCCAAGGGCCACCGTGAGCCGCATCGTAAGCCGCCGCACCGAACCCCTCTTCCCTTCCCCTCTCTGCACGTGTAGTTGTCGTCCCCCTTGCAACCGAGCTCGCCGCTGCCCACGCTCGTCTCCGGCGTGGCCACGGTGACCTTTTGGTACCGTGCGCGCCACCGCTGTGAACACCGCGTCGCGTAGACAGCCCCAGCCCTTTTCGTATACTTGTTTGTGCGCCGCAGTGCCGTCCCCGTTGAAGCCTGAACGCCACCACCGCCTCCACTCGTCGCCGGCGCTGTTTTCGACAGCTCCAGCTCCGGCCGGCCTCACCACGCGACAGCGAGGCTCTCCCGCTCGAGCGCGCCGCGCCGTGCCGTGTTGGCCCCCTATAGGCGAATCCCAGCCATCTCGTCGTGCCGCCGCGGGAGAGGTCGCCGGAGCCTTCTCCGGCGCCCTGCCGACGTGGCGGTCGAGGCCACCCGAGGTCCTTGCCGGCAAGGCCTGCGGGCCCTGCTGACTAAGTTGACTCGGTCGACTTTCTTGATCAAGCGTCCTTGTCAATGACAAAGGGCGCCACTCGCTAATTAACTTTAGTGTAATTTAAAATGGTTAATTAACCTAAGCAGCCACTGACACCCGGGGCCCACCCCCTTAATTAGCTCTGCTTAATTAAAATGAACTCTGTTAGCCTTCTGTCTATGACATGTGGGTCCCACCGGACCCACAGGCCTGGTTTGACCTGGTGAGCCAGTCTGTTGACTGCTGATGTCATCAGCACGTCATGCTGATGTCATTTTATCTTTTTTGTTATTTTAAATAATTCCAGGATATTGTTTAAACTTTGAAAATTCATAGAAATTAAACCGTAGCTCAGATGAAAATGTTTTCTATGTGAAAGTTGCTCAGAAAAATCCAACGAATCCGAATACGTGGTCCGTTCATCTGTCACATGCCCCTAGCGTGCTGAACATGGAACATTCCCCCTCTAGTCATTTGTTTGATACAGGTCCGAAACCGGGAATTCATTCCCGGTTGAATTCCCCTTCACCTTTATCGTGTAGCCTTACGTTAGGTCACACCCGACACAACATATTGCCACGTTATGCTTTGTGATGCTATGTTGCTTTATAATTACTGTTTCTTCCCCCTCTTTTCTCCGATAGACCCCAAGACCGATGCTGCCCCTGTGATCGACTACGTCGACGACGACCCCTCCTTGCCAGGGCAACCAGGCAAGCCCCCCCTTTGATCATCCCGATATCGCCCATTCCATTCTCTCATGCTTGCATTAGATTTTTCTATTGTGATTGTTTGCTCCTATTCTGATGCATAGCCTGCTTTTGTAACCTGCTTATTGTTACCTTACCGACTTATCCTAAACTGCTTAGTATAGGTTGGTTAGTGATCCATCAGTGACCCCCACCTTGTCCTTGATGCCCCTGCTTCATCATCGAAGACCCGATCAACGGGATCGAAGACCAGGCCCCGGCACCGCACATCACTTTCCCCTTAGTTGCTCGACACTACTGGGGTACTATCGAGTGCCGAGGGTGAGACCTCTATAGCACTTCTGATGTTAACCCTGTAGTGTAGCTATTCGGTCGTGGTCATCGAGGGTGATTTCCTCTTTAACCACTTTCGATACGACTCTGTCGAGCAACCCCTCAAGTGTGAACATCGGGGGTGATTCCTCTTACGTTCACCTTGATGATTACATCGAGTGGAATTCACCGGGGGTGATTCCTTGGGTTTTCCCCTTGATGTTTGGACACACGGATACTTGGCTTTACAACTGTTACTTGGAAGGGCGGGTCGACCCTGAGGGGTAGCCGCGAGTGATGTGGAGACGGGTTGACCTGGAGGGTGCCCGCGAGATAATTACGAGGCGTGGCCGGGCATTCCTAGCCCTTGCCGCAAGTCCTCGAGACGGGGCAACGGGGTCACATCTTTCGTGAGTCTCTGCTTGTTACCGCGCGTTCCTAATCCACTACGATTTGGATATTTTATCCGAGGGGCCTCTGGCCTGATAGCACTAACCATCACGTGGGCATAGTATGGGCGTTCTGCGTCGTATACATCAGCCGAAGCTTAATAGGCGTCGGCCGATCGAGCGGCGCCGCGCCGGGTTGGACTAGTAAGCACCTTACTTTTTAAAGGAGGTAGCTAGGTGCGCTCACCGCCAGCGTCACGAAGCGTGCGGGAGTTCCGGAGAGATGGCCCATGACCCACAGGGCATAGGTTTAGTCCGCGTCTTGACCTCTCTGTTAAGTCTAGGTCGGGTTGTGGCGTATTGTTTGGCCGAGGCCAGGCATGACCCAGGAAAGTGTGTCCGGCCGGAGTTAATCATGCGTGGTGGGTAAGTTGGTGCACCCCTGCAGGGAAGAAAACATCTATCGATAGCCTGTCCTACGGTAATGGACACTCGGAGTTGTATCCCGATTGATACAACTAGAACTGGATACTTGTAATGAGAATTGGATTGTGATGAGAATTGGATTGTGATGAAAATTGGATAGTATGGCTCTTGGATTTCTTTCTCGCAGGGAGTCGAGAAAGGATCTCTGGCCGAGGTTGATAACACTACTACTACTTTACTTTATGCTACTCTACTCCCTCCTGTTTGCTGCAAGATGGTGGTTTCCAGAAGATGCTAGTCTTCGATAGGACTAGGCCTTCTCTCTATTCTGGCATTTCTACAGCCCAGTCCACATATACAACCTTCCTTTGATAATGTTGCATATGTAGTGTAGATCCTTTCTTGCGTGTACTTTGGATGAGTACTCACGGTTGCTTTGCTCCCCCTTTCCCCCCTTTCTTCTTTCCGGTTGATGCAACCAGATGTCGGAGTCTAGGAGCCAGATGCCACCGTCGATGCCTACTACTACGTGGAGACCGCCGACGACCAGGAGTAGTTAGGAGGCTCCCAGGCAGGAGGCCTTGCCTTTTCGATCGTTGCTGCTGTTGTGCTAGCCTTCTTAAGGAAAACTTGTTTATCTTATGTCTTTACTCAGATATTGTTGCTTCCGCTGACTCGTTTGTATTCAAGCTGATGTATTCGAGCCCTCGAGGCCCCTGGCTTGTAATATAAAGCTTGTATTATTTTAATTTGTGTCTAGAGTTGTGTTGTGATATCTCCCCGTGAGTCCTTGATCTTGATCGTACACATTTGCGTGCATGATTAGTGTACGATTGAATCGGGGGTGTCACAATGTTGAACCATTTGCTAGTGATTTGAGTGTACTTGATTATCTCTGAAGTTTTGCTTGAAATTCGTGAATCTAAAAATTATGATGAAGTGTTGGAAGAACAAATTGATGAAGTGATTCATTATAGCTCCTTGTATGAAAAGCATGATTGCGATGATGTTGTTATAAATTCTATTAACGTCAACTGTGCTAATAATATGCAAAACTCCAAGCTTGGGTATGTTAATTTTGATATGTCCACTACTTATTGCGATCATGATTGGGGTGATAATGTTTCTTATGATCTTGAAATTTATTTAAGCCTCATGGTGAATATGATATTGATAATAGTGTTTGCAATAATATTGAAGGTGGGTTTGGAAGAGTGTCAACTCTAGGTAATAATGATCCCACTACTTTGGAGAATGATCAATCTTATGATTTTTTGATAAAAGTGGGCTTGGAGAGGTCATGACTTTATTTGATGATAATCCCACTATATTGGAAGAGTGTCAACTTTGCATGCATGTGGATCATGTAGAAAATATGTTATGTGATAGCTATATTGTTGAATTTTAATATGATCCCACATATATTACTATGAGAGAGGAAAATATTGTGGCAGAAATTTTCATGTTACTAAATTACCTCTCGTTATGTTGAGATTGCTTTTGTTTCTTTCTTCTTCTTTGCATATGCCAAGTTCTTATTGTCTTGATAATTTGTTCTATTATAAGATGCCTTTGCATATGAAGTATGTTAGACTTAAATGTGTTTGTACATGTTTCATGATGCTCTCCTTGTGTTTCATTTATTATCTTTTTTGCGGGCATCATTATAATCTTATGCCTAGCTAGGGGCGTAAAACGATAGCGCTTGTTAGGAAGCAACCCAATGAATAAAATTTATTTTTGTCCTTTTCTTTCTGTTCTCGAGTTTTTACCCAATTATGCCTCTTTTTAGATGTGTCTTTGTGGTTTAAATTAGTGTTTGTGCCAAGCAAAGCCTTTGGGATGATTTCTGTGATAGTTGATTTGATCTTGCTGAAAAACAGAAACTTTTGCGCTCACAAAAAAAATTCCCATTTTTAACAAAAGAGTGCTTTTGAGTTGATTCTTTTTACAGAATATTAATAAAAAAATTGTTCACATTTTCCCAATTTTTCAGAATTTTTGGATTTACAGAAGTGTTTGAAATATCTAGATTACTATAGACTGTTCTGTTTTTGACAGATTAGGTTTTCTTTGCGTTGTGTGCTTGTTTTGATGATTCTATGGTTTAAAATTGTTCACGTTTTCCTAATTTTTCAGAATTTTTGGAGTTACAGAAGTGTTTGAAATATCTAGATTGCTACAAACTGTTCTGTTTTCTTTTGTGTTGTGTGCTTGTTTTGAACTTTTGATGATTCTATGGTTTTCTTTGAAGAGTTTTTGCCATAGAAAATTTGGAATACAGTAGATATAATGCAAAAATAAAATATGAATGGGTTTGCAACAGTACTTATAGTAGTGGTTTTTTTCTTATACTAACGGACCTCACAAAGGTTTTATTGAGTTTTGTGTGACTGGAGTTTTCAAGTTTTGGGTGATACTACGATGGATGAAGGAATAAGGATTAGCAAAAGGCTAAGCCTGGGGATGCCCAAGGCACCCCAAGACAATGTCCAAGAAGTATCAAGCAACTAAGCTTGGGGATGCCCCCGAGTGGCATCCCCTCTTTCTTCTAACAACCATCGGTATTTTACTTGGAGCTATATTTTTATTCGTCACATATTATGAGTTTTGCTTGGAGCGTCTTGTATGATATGAGTCTTTGCTTGTTTTGCTTTTTATTATAAGTCTTGAATCCTTGCTGGACACACCTTTTTGAGAGAGCCAAAAATTATGCTATGCTTGCTCCTATGCTTCACTTAAACTTATAGAGCCTTGGAATTGCTCTAGTGCTTCACTTATATCTTTTTGAGCACGGTGTGCTTTGTTATTTTTGAAGAAATGCTCTCTCTTGCTTCGCTAAGATTATCTTGAGACAAATAAATATTATGCTCATGTTCTTCACTTATATTTGTTTGAGCTTATTAAAAGAAAAATATGAAATTAGTCCCAAAGTGATAGATATCCAAGGAGGATATAGTAAAAACTTTCATGAAGATCATTGGATAAAATAAACTTGGTTCTTTGTAATGGTTTTGAGATATGATGATATGACATGTGAGTCACGTTGATGAGTAATTATGCTTTGGTAAGAATATTGGCGTTAAGGTTTGTGATTCCCTACGCAAGCACGAAAGTCAATAGTTATGCAATTAAATTACATCCTACTTGTGGTGCATTATTCGGTGTTAGTTATGCTTAATGCTCTCTTATGAGTTTTTTCGTTTCTTGGTTGGACGCTTCTCAATATTTTTGCTAGCCTTCATTTGCACTAAGTATGATCACAACTTGTGCATCCAAAACCCTTTAAACCAGTTTTGCCATATGAGTCCACTATACCTACCTATATGCAGTATTTCTGGGTCGCCTAAGCAAATTTGTATGTGCCATCTCTATTTTTCAAAATAAATTTCTCTTTTGTGTGCTCGTACCACTCCCGAGGCGGTGAGGGGTGGCCGATATTTTCCATGCTAGATGTGTTATTCTCAGATGAGTGTTTATTCACTTGTCATTGCACAAGAGTACGACAAAGATATTAGGGATGCCCAGTCCCGAAATGAAAAAATTAATTTACTTTATGTTGTTGAATAATAAATTCCTTGGAAAGTGTTGGTATGGAGGGCACCCGTGGATACAGTTAGCCATGGAAAGTGAAAGTATGGTGGAAAAAGGAATAAACTTTGTTTTCTGTTTGGGAACCGCCTATGATATATCTAGCATGGAAAGTGTTGGCAACTCTAAGTCATTTTCGTTGGTCAGAAAAGTATGCCTCCCAAAATGTTTTTATCTCTCAATTTTCGCTTTGAGCTCTCGCACCTCTACAAATCCCTACTTCCCTCCATGAAGGGCCTTTCTTTTACTTTATGCAATTTTTACTTTTTACTTGAGTCTCCATCTTCTCTTATAAAGCACCAACTAAGGGGCACTATGATCGTACTTGAGCATTGGGTATAGCTAGTATATGAGTGTGTTTCATGAATGGATCAATGATTGAGCATAATGGGCTAGGAATAACTTGCTTTAGCATTGATATTTTGAAGGACATGGTTGCTTTTTGATATGCTTAAGTATTGAAGTCTTCATGTCAAAGCTATACTATTGCTTTGAACCATATAAAAGTCCAAATGTCCATGCTACAAAGAAAAGAATAGGTGATGAACATGTTAGGCAGCATTCCACATCAAAAATTCTATTTTTATCATTTACCTACTCGAGGACGAGCAGGAATTAAGCTTGGGGATGCTAATACGTCTCCAACATATCTATAATTTTTGATTGTTCCATGCTGTTATATTATCATTCTGGGATGTTTTACAATCATTTTATATTATTTTTGGTACTAACCTATTGACATAGTGCCAATTGCCAATTGCTGTTTTCTGCTTGTTTTTACATCATAGGAAATCAATACCAAACGGAGTCGAAACGCAGCGAAACTTTTTGTGGGATTTTTCTGGACCAGAAGACACATGATGGGCAGAAGAAGTACGGAGGGTGCTCGAGGCACAACCCACCAGACGCCACTGGGGCCCAGCGCGCCAGTGGGTTATGTCCACCTCGGTGGCCTCCCACACCGCCTCATTGCTCCATAAATACCCCAATACACCAAAAACCCTAGGGGAGTCGACGAAAATCAATTCCAGTCACCACAAGTTCCAAAACCACCAGATCCAATCTAAACACCATCATGGAGGGGTTCATCATCCTCATTGGTGCCTTTCCGATGATGCGTGAGTAGTTCATTGTAGACATACGGGTCCGTATTCGTAGCTAGATGGCTTTCTCTCTCTCGTTTGATTCTCAATACAATGGTCTCTTGGAGATCCATATGATGTAAATCTTTTTGCGGTGTGTTTTTTGGGATCCGATGAACTTTGAGTTTATGATCAGATCTAAGTTTTTTTCCATGAAAGTTATTCAAGTCTTCTTTAATCTCTTATATGCATGATTGCTTATAGCCTCGTATTTCTTCTCCAATATTTGGGTTTTGTTTGGCTATCTTGATCTATTTATCTTGCAATGGGAAGAGGTGCTTTATGATGGGTTCGATCTTACGGTGCTTGATCCCAGTGACAGAAGGGGAACCGACACGTATGTATCATTGCTATTAAGGATAACAAGATGGGGTCTATTTCTACATAAATAGATCTTGTCTACATCATGTCATCGTTCTTATTGCATTACTCCGTTTTTCCCTGAACTTAATACACTAGATGCATGCTGGATAGCGGTCGATGTGTGGAGTAATAGTAATAGATGCAGGCAGGAATCGGTCTACTAATCTTGTACGTGATGCCTATATAATGAACATTGCCTGGATATCGTCATGAGTATTTGAAGTTCTATCAATTGCCCAACAGTAATTTGTTATCCCACCGTATGCTATTTTTCTCGAGAGAAGCCACTAGTTAAATCTACAGCCCCTGGGTCTCTTCTTTAATATATTTGCCTTCGCGATCTATTTTTATTTGCTTTTATTTTCAGATCTATTAAACCAAAAATACAAAAATACCTTGCTGCAATTTTTAGTTATTTATTTTATCTCATGTTCCCGCGAGATCTATTTATCCAATCTACTACAATTTTATCTATCTTTTTACCCGTGAGGGATTGATAACCCCTCTCTTACGTCGGGTTGCAAGTATTTGTTCTTTGTGTGCAGGAGCCGTTTACATGGTGTTGCGTGGTTCTCCTACTAGGTCGATAGCCTCGGTCTCATCACTGAGGGAAATACCTACCGTTGCTGTGTTGCATCATCCCTTCCTCTTTGGGGAAATACCGACGTAGTTCAAGCAAACATCAGAGATCGACGAGCACCAGCCGTAGTAGTACTCTTTGTTTTGTTTCATTAAGAGCGTCGGTCTTTAATTTGTTAGAGTAATGTTTAGGTCGGCTAGCTCTATGTCATGGGAAACCACGACCACCTATGGGACTAGGATGGCCCCTTGCTGGTTTGGCAGGGGGGAGTCGCGTTGCACAAAGAGCAGACCAGCGCGGCAAGGAATCATACACGCAATTTTACCTAGGTTCGGGCCGTTGTGAGGCGTAAAACCCTACTCCTGCTTTGGTGGATTGATTGGGAAAAGGTGGTGGTAGTGTGTAGTACACTTGCCCGGCAGGGTCGCTTCGGGGCAGCAATGACTACACGCGTACGGGGGTGTGTGATCTAAGTTTTCCCAACCCCTCTCATCATTGGCATGGGCCTCCTTTAATAGCTCAAGGGGTTACCACAGTGGCAAATAGGTCATTAGACATTGATATGATAGCAAACAGTGCTATCATACCTAACTCTAAAGGCTGTCAGCGTGCATTTAATGCGCCCCTTAGTGTAACATCGTTGTTCGCCTGGCAAGGCTTGCCGGGCTAATCTGCCAGCTCCACGCCTGTTTGCTTGACACGTCTCTGGCCAGGTGTCATTTGCGGGTTCATTTGGTAGAAAGTGGCCGCCATGTGGCGAATGGTTGCCACTTAATCATCCCGTGTCTTGACACCACACTGATCCACGACGTGGGTCATGGTGGAGCAATCAGTGGGGTGATCTGGTCTCCGCGAGTCCCGGCAGGCCCTGCCGGGACGCCTTGGTCCTTCTCTTCTGGGGGGTGGCCTCGCCCCTTGCCGGGCTCGCCTGCCCTGCAAGGGTGGCCTCTGTTTCGACGATATCTTGCTCCTTGTCTTGGCCTTGGTTCCTTCTGCTCTGTCTCTGGTTCTTCGAGTTTCTTGGACTCTGGTTCTGGTGCTCCAATCTTGATCTTGTGCATGTGCACAATTAGGTCAACAGGCCCTGGGTCTGTTGCACCAACAGAAGCCCCTGGGCCTACCCCGAACATGCTGCCGAGCGTCATCGAGGTGGGGCCTAACAAGTGCATAGGCAGCGCTATTGAAGAAGCTGGTCTCTTGAGATCTCCTTTGCTTCTTCATTAGTCTTGATTCCAGGCCAGTTTCCAGTTTTCCCGTGTGTCGTGCGCGACGTTACAAAAAGAGGCCCCGATTGTGGCCTGCATGGCATTCGTGCCCCACGATCACGGGGCGGAAACAACCATTTCACTTGCCTCCGTGTTTCTGGCCCGTCCGCCATGTGTCCTTCATGCCTCAGGAAGGGTAGGTGGTGGATGTGGAGGGTATGGGTGTGAGTGCCATGGCGGGAAATCAGGCGTCGCTGGTTGGAGCAGTGGGTCGGTCCTGATTCCCCATGTCTTTGCGAGCCGTATTGGATGAGCGGGGCGGCCTCCCTTGGGGAGAGGGGCCGGCCCCCGACCCTGATCTCCTATAAAAAGGGAATAGGGATAGTGCTTTTTCATACACACCTTCTCCTTCTTCTCCCCTCGAAACCTCCTTCTGCTCGCCATGGTTAGAGGGCGAGGGCGTGTTGGTGCTCCAATGGCGGTGACGAGGACCTCCACTCGGCAGCGCATCCCCCTCCTCCCGAGCTCGCAACGGCGAAGCCCACTGTGAGAGGAGGAGGGAGGGGACGAGGCCGAGGTCGCCGTGGCGCTCAGGGAAGGGGAGGACGGGGTGGCACACCGGTTGCACCTCCACCGGCGCCCCCCCTGATGGAAGGCCATGCTGGAGATCAGCCTTGAGAGTTCTTCGTTAGGCTATATAAACCTCTGTGCGGCCATCTTCGGCTCCCTACCCCGTTTGCCCAGGAGATGGAGCTCGACCTGCCGCATGCCCTGAGGTTGCACATGAGGGGTTGCGGGAACGGTGGTGTGTGGGTCAACGTCGAGTCCCCTGCTCCTCATGTGATGTATCTTCGCCGTGGTTGGAAGACCTTCGCCCATGCCCATAGCTTGATGGAGGGGCACGTTCTCTAGTTTAAGTTAATGGAGAGCGGCCTGCTCTCCGTCAAGGTCTTCGGGCACTCAGAAATTTGCTTAGGCTGCTGTGCGGAGAGCTCTACCAACGATGAAAGCTCCTCCTTGAGCAACAACGACGAGGAGGGCCGTGATGGCGATGACGACGTAAGCGGGCAGGAGGGCGACATCTCCGACTTCGACTGATCACCGCCTGCACCATCTTCATCAGGCGGCAGCACCATCATCTGCATCTGCATCTCCTCCCCGACAACGCGATTTGCCGGGGAGTTGGATGAAGTGGTGGGGATGGTGCCCCGGGCTCCTCCAGCAGCCTTCCAGCAGGACCCCGGCAGGTTTCCTCTCGGGCTGCAGCTCCGTTCGCCCTGCCGTGCCCTACTGGCCCTGGTGGCGGTAGCTAACGGACCTCCTCCACCGTGCTCTTCATCGACGTGTTCCCCGATACCTCTCTCTCGTCCTCTTTGCCTTCACTTGCCATGCCTGGGAGGAGAGGGACAAGAAAGGGGATCACGGGGCACTTATCTTTTTTCAATCTTAAATCTGTAGGCACTTGCCAAGTTTTAATTCATATAATGTAATCTCTCATGTCCATGTTTGTGTTCTGTAATGCTTGCACTTGTATCAGCATATTAATGAAAAAGATAAACCTTGCCGAGAACACATGCATGTATACGTCCATGCAGAGGTGAGATGCCTCTTTAGTGTAAATAAACGAGTTCTCCCCGGAAGGCTATCCTGTCGGCCTTCTTTTTGTCTGCCGGAGAACCTTATCTGCCGGGTTACAGACAGAAGGACCAGCCCCGTGCCAACTTCCCTTTACCAAAGGCAACTACAACCACTCTGACTGAAGCAGTGTCAGGACCCCGACTCAATGCGACAACGATCTAGCATGTAACACCTCATATCACTTTGCCGCCTCACGCACGGTATTCCCACGGGTGTCACCTTACCAGGCCCGGGACCGTTTGCGCCTATTACGTACTCCCTCCGTCCCAAAATGTAAGACGTTTTTTGACTCTAGTGTAGTGTCAAAAAATGTCTTACATTATGGGACGGAGGGAGTATATGATAGTGTCGCTAGCATCCATATGACAAGGAGCCCGAGCTGACATGGCTAGTCGTGAACCCAAAGCGGCACTAACTTACAGGGTCATGCATACATGACCCAGCAACGAACGTGTCGGTCATCAGTGAGTGAATCCGGGCTGTAGCAGCTGGGCTAGCAGGACTCCGGTAAACCGGGTTGTAGCAGGCTAACAGGACTCTGGTAGACACCGCGTGACATTTCCCCAAAGGGACAAACAAAGGAACGAAGAAGGACACATGCCGGCCAGACTAAGTGTTTCGGAGCAGTAGCAAGCTATCAAGGCTCAGTGGAAGCACTAGGAGACATTTCCCAGTAAGAGAGACTACCAAGGATAAACAACTAGATAGTCAGATCCCACACATACCAAGCATTTCAATAACATACACACAATATGCTCGATATGTGCAAATACAACATGGCATCACAACATGACTCTACAACTCAAGTATTTATTCAATAGGCTCCGAGGAGCGAGATATTACAAACATGGGTATCATGACCCAACATTCAGAGCATACAGGTCAAAGCACATGCGAAAGCTTAACATGTCTGAGTACAGACATCTACAAATGAAAAGGCTGAGAAGCCTGACTATCTACTAGATCCTGCCGCGGGCACAAGATCGTAGCTGAGGTAACAAGCTAAACGTCGAAGTCCACGCGAAACTACTAGTGAGACTGAAGTCTCTCTGCAAAACATAAAATAGGCAAACCTGAGTACAAATGTACGCAACAAGAGTTACATCAGAACTATCTACATATGCATCATTATCAATGAAGGGGATGGTGTGGTTTAACTGCAGCAAGCCAGCTTTGACTCGGTGGCTATCTTGAACTATGACTGCGTAACTCTTTTGAGGTGGCGCACACGAGTCCACATATTCACCATAACAATACACCACTATGGATCCGCTCCCGTCTCCCTACGATAACGCCATCCATAGCACTCATGCTTATCTTGCGCATTTTAGAGTATCCACTTTCACTTGTCTATGAACTGTACAGGCAACCCAGAAGTCCTTTACTGCGGACACGGCTATTCAAATAGGTAATGTTAACCTTGCAGGGGTGCACTTCTTCACACACGCTCTCACCACTTATCGCCGTTTACACGACATGTACTCGGAAACCTTCAAGCGGAAGCCCAGCGAGGGTGTCGGCCACAACCTGACTAACCACACAAGTCTCTCGTCCAGGTTTATCGCCTATTCGGGTTCCATCCGCAAGGAGATCCGGCCGGGGTGTCGCTCATGGCCCCAAACGATGTGTGCAGGGTTCCCAACCCCACCTCGACGGGTGGATCTATGCTTGGTACACCGTGCCATGGTGCCTAGTCTGTCCCAAGCCCACCTGTACCGGGTGCCACTTGGTAGACTACTAACACTACCTACAAACACCAGAAACTAGTTGCAACTCCTGGACAGAGATCATATTGATTAATAAGTCGAGAGGGGTCGAGTTACCGGAACCCAATGTCTGGTAGTAGCTGTTCATGGATCACAAACACAGAACTCAGTTCCTGAGGACGGTTTCAATGAGATAACCCACCATGTACTCCTACATGGCATCTCATCGCTACCTTTACCAAATCGTGTTCACACACTTAGCTCTCAACAGTATGACATGTTCACCACATTCCAATTCATCCCCGATGAATCAGACCTGACACAACTCTAAGCAATAGCAGGTATGACAAACAAGCATGAATGAGTAGGCACATTAGGGCTCAAACAACTCCTACTCATGCTAGTGGGTTTCATCTATTTACTGTGGCAATGACAGGTCATGCAGAGGAAAGGGGTTCAACTACCGGAACATGTAACAGTTGAATCATTGTTGTCCTAATGCAGTAAAAGAGAGCAGGAGCGAGAGAGTGGGATTGTATCGGAATGAACAAGGGGGTTTTGCTTGCCTGGCACTTCTGAAGATGATATAGCTCTTCATCGTCGAAACCACGTCTATCGAGAGGGGACAATTACCGGCAAACAAGAAAGAACACAATCAATGCAATGCAACAATATGATGCATGATCATGACATGGCAAAATGAGTGTGTTGAGCTAATGCAGCTAAGGACATGATGGTTTGAGTTCATTTGAATCAAAGATTCAAATGCAAACCCAAAATATGAACTCATATAAGTGCATTATCTTGTTTCATCTAATCAGCAAGGTTAGGTTGCTTTAACATGCATGAAACCAGTACAGATGGATAGATTGGATTTTTCTTATCAATTTTCAAATATAAATCTTTGCATTTGGAGTTACAGATTAATTTCTATGATTTTTAGAAGTTAGCACTATTTTCAGGAATTTCCCGAATAAACTTAAATCCAGAAAATGCTTTACTGCGTCAGCATTGCATCACTGTGACGTTAGCAGGTCAACAGGGGCTGGTCCGGGTCAAACCTGACGTGTGGGGTCCACACGTTAGTGTAACTGGGCAGGAACAGAGGCTGACCAGTGGGTCCAGGTCAATGTTGACGTGGCAGGGTCAAACTGACACGTGGGGACGGCTGTATTAACCTGAACTAAACAGGGAATAAATCCGGGGTTAATTAGGGCATGGGGCCCATATGTCAGTGAGAGAGGGGGTTAATTAGCATTGTCATTAGTGACTAATGATAGCGCCACGTCGACTTCACCGGAGTTACGCCGGCGACGACCTAAACGCGGCGGAGGTACACTGGAGCGGCTCTGGTTTCGCATTCCGATGACCAAACGGGCGGCGGAGGGCAACTACGCGTAGCTGGGAGCGAGCCGCACGGGTGGTGGTGGTGCTTGATCTCGGGGTCGTCGAAAATGATGCCGGCGACGAGTTTGGCGGCTGCCGGAGCTCGGACGAGCTCGGACTTGACGCCAGGAGGCACATCAAGGGGCATGGAGCGGTGCTACGGGATGCTGGGGATGCAGCGAGCGCGGTGACGCGCTTGGTTTCAAGCCAGCGTGGCTGTGGCCACGACGGCGACGTGCAGAGGTGGTGGCTTGTGCGGGTGAGCTCGGTGCGGTCGCCGTGGTGCAAGGCAGAGCGAACAGAGAGGGGAGGCGAGGCAGGGGCTCACAGCGGTCACGGCGGTGCTGATGGAGAGGTCGGGGAGGAACCGAAGCGGTCAGGGCGTCAAGGGGGATCTCTGGCGGCGAGAGGTCGAAGACGGCTCGGTGGAGGCTGTGCAGAGCGTGCGAGCGCTCGGGGCTCGGCCTGCTCGGCGTAGCGGACAACGGTAGAGCTCAGGGACATGACAGTGCGGCGCGAGGACGACGGTGGCTGCGAGAACTACGGCGGCACGGGCGCGGCAGCTTAGGCCATGGCGAGGAGAGGGTGAGGGAGAGAGGCAGGGGGCGTGTGAGGTGTCCACGGGGTCGGGGAGGCGCCGCGGAGTCGCTTTGAGGCGCGGGTGAAGCAGACGAGTAGGGAGGTGGCGTGGCGCAACACGCGCGCATGCCCTGTCTCCCTCCTCTGCCTACTGGCAGAGGTAGGTGATGACTGGAAGGGGCCAGATGGGCCGGGCCAGTGCAGGTAAGTGGCCTCTGGCCTTCTCTCTCTCTCTCTCTCTCTCTCTCTCTCTCTCTCTCTCTCTCTCTCTCTCTCTCTCTTTTCTAATTTGTTTTCTGTTTTCTATTTTTCTGTAACTTCTGGGCTTTTTTTAAAAATACTAAAACATTTTCAAAAATCCTGAAAATAGTTGTGGGCTCTGTTTGGATTATTCCTAACATACCTCACTTAAATTCAGAATTAATTGAGCACTTAAGATAATACATAGCATTTATATGCCCAATTGCAAATAGCATATGATTTAATTCAGTGACCTTATGTGTCCTAGAAAATTGTGCACCGTTTTTGTCAGAGGTTCTAGACCAAGGCAAAGAAGACGAACATTTTAGAAGGGCATTTCAAGTTCATTGATAGAATTATTTAGTAACCCTAGTTGGTTTAGGTGGTGCTGGGGGTTTTGGATCATCCCCATTTCAAGTTTCTAGAAAAGTAAACATGATGCATCATCTCTAATGCAACGCTGACTAGGGTTGTGACAACTCACCCCCACTAAACAAGAATCTCGTCCCAAGATTCAGGCGTAGGGTAAGATGAAGGGGGGACGGGACACAACTAACACAATCTTCACGATCCAGGTTGCACTTCATAAGAACGTTGATTTGATCATCATCTTTTTCTCGACGTCTTGCTCTGAGAACTCCATCTAACATGACAATGAGAGGAAAGGGACAACTCCAGAAGAATCAATCTTCTCAAAGATCGAGCAACTCAGGATCAACTCATGGAGTGAGACATTGAAACATCTCTTGAGATGACACACAAAACACACATCAAGAGGGTTGGGAAGATGATGGAGGTTTAATTTGGTAGGCAACAATTCCACGCTGAAGTAGGATGGTGCATGGTTTCAAAGTAGCGAGGAGATAGTTGCCATGATTCCACAACGGGACACCTAAGGAGAGGTGACTCATAGAATTATTACCTTAAGTGGCAAAAATAATTACTTTTGCTCCATAGATCATTGAAATTCTTCATACCAGCCTCAGGCAAATCACAATTGATTGTCTTAAAGAATTTGAGAGGATGGCATACTCAGCTTGGAAAGGAAACTACGGTTATAGAACAACTCGGCAATTGGAAGGCACATTCCAGTTGATACCAAGGATATAATCTAGTGACTGAGCGTTCTTTCAAGAACTTGAGCATTTCCATATTCATCAAGGTTTTACCAACATCTATGCCAAGACCTAGTGACACCTCATAGTACCATGATGAATAACGATGGAGGATGCAGGTGCAGAGAAGGACAACACTTTCTCAGATTTTACCTTGACGACGCCAAGGAAACAAAATCTGGAGGATCGACCGAGAGACATTTAACACTCCGCTTCTAATGTTCTCCTTGACGTTCTAGGTACCACGATCATGCTTAAAAGCATCGACATGGCCATCAAGTAAAGGTCGGACTTCAGAATACAAAGGATCCATAAGGAACAACTTCTATAATAAGTCACTTGAAATCCTCATGGAGAAGATGGTTGAGTTGCTCAATCAAGATACTACAATGATAGATCTTCCGGCTAGGTGTGTTGGCCAGAACATCAACCTTGTCGGGACCTACATCATACATCTTGGAAAGTTTCCAACCATCATATCTGCCTGAGATTCAGATCTGGTTGGTAACTGAATATTTTAGACAACATGTCTGGAAAAGAAAGTTTGTAACACAAACCGACGAGATGACGTTGCGAGATTCTCGGGAAAAGAACTACAATAGCAAGCTCCAAAACATGAGTTGGTTTTGCTACATACATGTGAACACGCTGTCCCAGACAAGCATGACCACGTAGTAGTCTTATAATAAGACACTACCGAGTTCAGGATGGGAACCATCATTGAAGATAATGAAGTCATGTGCATGACCTAGGATTAGCACATGAGACTCCCTTTTCTTGAACAAATCAATCAGTGGCTTGGTGTGCTAGGGCATACAATGGAGTGGAGGTAATTAATCTACCAAACCATAGAATACATTCGCAAATGCATAACCGACTTGCGATGATTCCAGAGGAAACAAAAATAAACTTTCTCAAATTCACGGCGGCAACTTGCATCAAATGCACGTGAACTTAGAGGAAGTGACTTCTTCCATCCAAGCATAAGCTTCATGAACAGAACACGAAGGCATTGCTTACAAAGTTTCCAACACTAGGTTGATGTTCAAACATGAATCATGGAGGAGACAAAATGCTGCTGATGGGATCAACAACAACTCATCCAAATTTTCCATATCACGGGGATTCCACCATATTGGTCAGACCAAAAGATGTAATGGTGTATGCTCGAGGAACAACCACGAGTAAGACAACATTACGAATATCGTTGGTTCTAACTTGATTTGACAATAGCCCACACTCAAATCAAGGTTTGGACAAGATGATAGATTCAACAACCGATCACGAGGAACAATCGATGAAGATATCATCTCTCTTCAACACACACACACAAGGATATCCCCTAGTGATGAACTAAAGTCAGACAAGCTTCCATCTTCCAACTCTCCAAGTTGTTGTTTAGCTCAACCAACTAGCTCAGGGGTACCCAGCAGAGAATCTTGGAGAATTGGGGGGGGGGGTTATAAGAAAAGCCAACTTGATCACGAGCTCAACATAACAGTCAAGGGACAACCCGGTGATACTTCCGAGAAGATATTCAGAAAATCACGAACCACCGATATGTTACTAAGCTCGAGAGCAATCTTGCTTTTTAGGGCAAGACGATGTGATCAAGAGAGTGATGGATTGACACAATCCTATCTCATTGATCGAGGAGTGCACCAGGGAAAATGGACTAGGTAGCATGATCAATCTTAGAATGATAATTCAATACCAACACGCTAAGAATGAGATTATTGTCCATTAACTACCAAGCAATGGGGTTGCTAGCAGTATTGAATTCACACATCACGATTCACTTGTCGGCATTCCGGTTACAATAACACGGGAACCGAGGAATTAACAATGATGGCAAGAAGCATTACTGCGTCAAGAATTCATAAGAAGTGTTGCAATTCTCATGACACTCTTGACATAAAGATAGTAACACTCCAAGGCTCGACCGGGAGAGGCTTTCCAGTGTCCAACTTTCTCCTCTTCCAGGCAATTATTGCTAGGGATACAGAGGGCTAAGTAAGATGGAGAACCAAAGTCCATGGTTCCACAGGAAGCTTCTGCGCATCACACTTTGACAGATGATCAGCTATGTACTATGTCTTGAGCTTGCGTTGGTTTTCCTTGAAGAGGAAAGGGTGATGCAGCAATAGTAGCATAAGTATTTTCCTCAATTTTTGAGAACCAAGGTATCAATCTAGTAGGAGGCTCCTCAAAAGTCCCACGCACCTACACAAACAAACAAGAACTCGCAACCAACGCAATAAAGGGGTTGTCAATCCCTTCACCGCCACTTGCGAAAGTGAGATCTGATAGAGATAATATGATAAGATAAATATATTTTTGGTATTTTATAATATAGATAGGAAAAGTAAAGAAGCAAATAAAAGTATATTGAAAGCTTATATGATAAAAGATAGACCCGGGGGCCATAGGTTTCACTAGTGGCTTCTCTCAAGATAGCATAAGTATTACGGTGGGTGAACAAATTACTGTCGAGCAATAGATAGAAAGCGAATAATTACAAGATTATCTAGGCATGATCATGTATATAGGCATCACGTCTGTGACAAGTAGACCGACTCCTGCCTGCATCTACTACTATTACTCCACACATCGACCGCTATCCAGCATGCGTCTAGAGTATTAAGTTCATAAAGAACAGAGTAACACATTAAGAAAGATGACATGATGTAGAGGGATAAACTCATGCAATATGATATAAAACCCATATTTTTATCCTCGATGGAAACAATACAATACGTGCCTTGCTGCCCCTGCTATCACTGGGAAAGGACACCGCAAGATTGAACCCAAAGCTAAGCATTTCTCCCATTGCAAGAAAGATCAATCTAGTAGGCCAAACCAAACTGATAATTCGAAGAGACTTGCAAAGATAACTTAATCACACATAAAAGAATTTACAGGAGGTTCAAGTATTTCTCATAGATAAACTTGATCATGAACCCACAATTCATCGGATCTCGACAAACACATTGCAAAAAGAGTTACATCGAATAGATCTCCAAGAAGATCAAGGAGAACATGGTATTGAGATTCAAAGAGAGGGAAGAAGCCATCTAGCTAATAACTATGGACCCGAAGGTCTATGGTAAACTACTCACAACTCATAGGAGAGGCCTTGGAGATGATGTAGAGGCCCTCCATGGTCGATCCCCCCTCCGGCGGAGCGCCGGCGAAGGCTCCAAGATGGGATCTCGCGGATACAGAAGGTTACGACGGTAGAAATAGTTTTTCGTGGTCACTTATGATGTTTTCGGGGTACATGGGTATATATAGGAGGAAGAAGTAGGTTGGTGGACTCCCGAGGGGCCCACGAGATAGGGGGCGCGCCCAGTAGGGGGGGGCGCCCTCCACCCTCGTGGCCGCCTCGACTGTCTCTTGACTTCCACTCCAAGTCCTCTAGATCACGTTCGTTCCAAAAATCACGCTCCCGAAGGTTTCACTCCGTTTGGACTCCATTTGATATTCCTTTTCTTTGAAACACTGAAATAGGCAAAAAAACAGCAATACGGGCTGGGCCTCCAATTAGTAGGTTAGTCCTAAAAATGATATAAATGTGTAAAGTAAAGCCCATAAACGTCCAAAATGGGTAATATAATAGCATGAAACAATCAAAAATTATAGATACGTTGGAGACGTATCAAGCATCCCCAAGCTTAACTCCTGCTCGTCCTCGAGTAGGTAAATAATACAGAATTTTTGATGTGGAATGCTACCTAGCATAATTCTCAATGTAATTTTCTTTATTGTGGCATGAATGTTCAGATCTAAATGATTCAAAATAAAAGTTCATATTGACATAAGAAATAGTAATACTTCAAGCATAGTAATCAAAGCAATCATATCTTCTCAAAATAACATGGCTAAAGAAAGTTCATCCCTACAAAATCATATAGTTAGGTCATGCTTCATTTTCGTCACACAAAAATGCTCCCATCTTGTACACCCCCGATGACAAGCCAAGCAATTGTTTCGTACTTAAATAATCTCAAAAATTTTCAACTTTCACGCAATACATGAGCGTGAGCCATGGATATAGCACTATGGGTGGAATAGAATATGATGATGGGGATTGTGTGGAGAAGACAAAAAAGGAGAAAGTCTCACATTGACGAGGATAATCAACGGGCTATGGAGATGCCCATCAATTGATGTCAACATGAGGAGTAGGGATTGCCATGCAACGGATGCACTAGAGCTATAAATGTATGAAAGCTCAACAAAAGAAACTAGTGGGTGTGCATCCAACTTGCTTGCTCACGAAGACCTAGGGCATTTTGAGGAAGCCCATCGTAGGAATATACAAGCCAAGTTCTATAATGAAAATTCCCACTAGTATATGAAAGTGACAACATATGAGACTCGCTACATGAAGAACATGGTGCTACTTTGAAGCACAAGTGTGGAAAAGGATAGTAACATTGCCCCCTTTTTATTTTTATTTCCTTTTTTCTTTTTTCTTTTTTTTCTTTGGGCCTTTCTTTTTTTTCTTTTGGCCTTTTTTTTGAGGAAGCCCATCGTAGATATGTTGAGATGGATGTGTGGCCACACAAGGAAGGATCGAGTTCGGAATGATGATATACGAGATAGAGTTGGGGTAGCACTAATTGAAGAGAAGCTTGTCCAACATCATCTGAGATGGTCTGGGCATATTCAACGCAGGCCTCCAGAAGCTCCAGTGCATAGCGGATGGCTAAAGCGTGCGGAGAATGTCAAGAGAGGGTGGGGTAGACCGAATTTGACATGGGAGGAGTCCGTTAAGAGAGACCTGAAGGATTGGAGTATTACCAAAGAGCTAGCTATGGACAGGGGTGTGTGGAAGCTTGCTATCCATGTGCCAGAGCCATGAGTTGGTTGCGAGATCTTATGGGTTTGACCTCTAGCCTACCCCAACTTGTTTGGGACTAAAGGCTTTGTTGTTGTTGTTGGCCTTTTTTTGGCCTTTTTTTTTCTTTTTGGCCTTTCTTTTTTTCTTTGGGGACAATGCTCTAATAATGATGATCATCACACTTTTATTTATTTACAACTCATGAATTACAACCCTAAAATAGAACAAGATACGACTCTATATGAATGCCTCCGGCGGTGTACCGGGATGGGTAATGAATAGAGAGTGACATGTATGAAAAATTATGCATGGTGACTTTGCCACAAATACGATGTCAACTACATGATCATGCAAGGCAATATGACAATGATGATGTGTGTCATGATGATAAATGGAACGGTGGAAAGTTGCATGGCAATATATCTCGGAATGGCTATGGAAATGCCATAATAGGTAGGTATGGTGGATGTTTTGAGGAACATATAAGGAGGTTTATGTGTGATAGAGCGTATCGTATCACGGGGTTTGGATGCACCGGCGAAGTTTGCACCAACTCTCAAGGTGAGAAAGGGCAATGCACAGTACCGAAGAGGCTAGTAATGATGGAAGGGTGAGAGTGCGTATAATCCATGGGCTCAACATTAGTCACAAAGAACTCATATACTTACTGCAAAAATGTAGAAGTCATCAAAAACCAAGCACTACGTGCATGCTCCTAGGGGGATAGATTGGTAGGAAAAGACCATCGCTCGTCTCCGACCGCCACTCATAAGGATGCACAATCTAAGAACACCTTATGTTTCAAATTTGTTACACAACTTTCACCATACGTTCATGCTACGGGACTTGCTAACTTCAACACAAGCATTCTTTAAATTCATAATCAGCCAACTAGCATGACTCTAATATCACTACCTCCATATCTCAAAACAATTATCAAGTATCAGATTGATCATAGCATCCAATTCACTTCCTATGATAGTTTTTATTATACCCAATTTGGATGCTCATCATTCTAGGACCAATTTTATAACCATAGCAGATACCATGCTGTTATAAGAGACTCTCAAAATGATATGAGTGAAGCATGAGAGACTAACAATTTCTACAAAATTAAGCCACCGCCGTGCTCTAAAAGATATAAGTGAAGCACCAGAGCAAAAACTACCTACCTCAAAAGATATAAGTGAAGCACATAGAGTATTCTAATAAATTCCAATCAAGTGGGTTTCTCCCAAAAGGTGTGTACAGCAAGGATTATTGTGGTAAACTAAAAATCAAAGACTAATATCATACAAGATGCTCCAAGCAAAACACATATCATGTGGCGAATAAAAATATAGCTCCAAGTAAAGTTACCGATAAACGAAGACGAAAGAGGGGATGCCTTCCGGGGCATCCCCAAGCTTAGGCTTTTGGATATTATTGAATGTCTTGGGGTTCCTTGGGAATCCCCAAGCTTAGGCTCTTGCCACTCCTTATTCCATAGTCCATCAAATCTTTACCCAAAACTTGAAAACTTCACAACACAAAACTCAACAGGAAATCTCATAAGCTTCGTTAGTGAAAGAAAGCAAAACCACCACATAAGGTAGTGTAATGAACTCATTCTTTATTTATATTGGTGTTAAACCTACTGTATTCCAAGTTCTCTATGGTTAATACCCTTACATACTAGCCATATATGCATCAAAATAAGCAAACAACACATGAAAAGCAGAATCTGTCAAAAACAGAACAGTCTGTAGCAATCTGAAACTCTCGAATACTTCTGGAACTCTGAAAATCCTACCAAAATAGTAAGTCCTGGGAAATTTGCCTATTGATCTACAGCAAAAAGAATCAACGAAAAATCACGTTTCTGTGATTTACTAAAATTATTTTTGTGCGTGCAAAGTTTCTGTTTTTCAGCAGAATCAAATTAACTATCACCATAGGTTATCCTATAGGTTCTACTTGGCACAAACACTAATTAAAACATTAAAACACATCTAAACAGAGGGTAGATGCAAAATTTATTACTAAACATAAGCAAAAACGAAAAACACAAATAAAATTGGGTTGCCTCCCAACTAGCGCTATTGTTTAACGCCCCTAGCTAGGCATAAAAGCGAGGATAATTCTAATTAGTGCCATCTTTGGCACTCAATTCATAAGTAGCTCGCATGATAGATTCATAAGGTAATTTGACTTTCTTTCTTGGAAAGTGCTCCATGCCTTTCCTTAATGGAAACTGGAATCTAATATTCCCTTCCTTCATATCAATAATCGCACCAATCATTCTAAGGAAAGGTCTACCAAGAATAATAGGACATGAAAGATTGCAATCTATATCAAGAACGATAAAATCTATGGGCACCAAATTCCTATTTTCAACAATGAGAACATCATTGATCCTTCCCATTGGCTTTTTAATGGTGGAATCCATAAGGTGCAAATATAAAGAGCAATCATCAAGATCATGGAAACCTAGAATATCACATAAAGTTTTCGGAATCGTGGAAACACTAGCACCCAAATCACATAAAGCATAACACTCATGATCTTTAATTTTAATCTTTATAGTAGGTTCCCACTCATCGTTAAGTTTTCTAGGTATAGAAACTTCCAAATTAAGATTTTCATCAAAAGATTGCATCAAGGCATCAACAATATGTATGGTAAAAGCTTCATTTTGACTATAAGCATGGGGAGAATTCACAACGGATTGCAACGAGGAAATACAATATTCTAAAGAACAATTATCATAATTAAATTTCTTGAAATCCAAGATAGTGGGTTCAATGCTATTTAAAGTCTTGACCTCTCCAATCCCACTTTTTAATTTAGAATCAAGATCTAAAAACTCCGAATCATTGGGATGCCTTTTAACTAAAGTTGACTCATCTCAGTCCCATCATTATTAAGATTCATATTGCAAAACAAAGATCTAATAGGGGACACATCAATAACTTTAAGATCTTCATCATTATTTTCATGGAAACTAGAAGAACACGCTTTTACAAAGCAATCTTACTTAGCACGCAATCTAGTGGTTCTTTCCTTGCACTCATCAATGGAAATTATCATAGCTTTGAGAGACTCATTGATATCATGCTTAGGAGGAGTAGATCTAAGTTTCAAAGAATCAACATCAAGCGAAAGTCTATCAACATCCCTAGCCAAATCATCATCTTTAAGCAATTTTTCTTCGAGCATGGCATTAAAATTCTTTTGAGAGATCACAAATTCTTTCTCACTATTCTCAAAATCAGAGGGCATCTTATTAAAATACCATAAGAATTATTGTAGGAATTTCCATAACTATTAGAGGAATTACTAGGGAACGGTCTAGGATTAAAGTTTCCTCTATAAGCATTGTTACCAAAATTATTCCTACCAACAAAAATTCACATCCATAGATTCATTATTATTATCAATCAAAGTAGACAAAGGCATATCATTGGGATCAATAGAAGCACTCTTAGTAGCAAAGAATTTCATAAGTTCATCCATCTTTCCACTCAAAACATTAATTTCTTCGATAGCATGCACTTTTTTACTAGTAGATCTTTCGGTGTGGCATTGAGAATAATTAGCCATAGTATTATCAAGGAGTTTAGTAGCTTCTCCTAAAGTGATTTCCATAAACGTGCCTCCCGCGGCCGAATCTAAAAGATTTCTAGAAGCAAAATTCAATCTGGCATAAAATTTTTGTATGATCATCCATAAATTCAAACCTTGAGTAGGGCAATTGTGAATCATCAATTTCATTCTTTCCCAAGATTGGGCAACATGCTCATGATCAAGTTGTTTAAAATTCATAATATCGTTCCTAAGAGAGATGATCTTAGCGGGAGGAAAATACTTAGAGATAAAAGCATCTTTGCACTTATTCCACAAATCAATACTATTCTTATGCAAAGACGAAAACCAAACTTTAGCAGGATCTCCAAGTGAAAACGGAAATAACTTCAATTTAACAATATCATCATCCGTATCTTTCTTCTTTTGCATCTCACACAAATCAACAAAGTTGTTTAGATGGGTAGCGACATCTTCACTAGGAAGGCCGGAGAATTGATCTTTCATAACAAGATTCAACAAAGCAGCATTGATTTCACAAGACTCAACATCATTAAGAGGAGCAATCGGAGTACTAAGGAAATCATTATTATTGGTATTGGAAAAGTCACACAATCTGGTATTATCTTGTGCCATCGCGACAAGTAATCCAACACACAAGCAAGCAAAAAGGCAAGCGAAAGAGAGAGGAGATTGGCAAAAAGAGGGCGAATAAAACGGCAAGGGTGAAGTGGGGGAGAGGAAAACGAGAGGCAAATGGCAAATAATGTAAATGCGATGGAGATGAGTTTGTGATGGGTACTTGGTATGTCTTGACTTGAGCGAAGACCTTCCCGGCAACGGCGCCAGAAATCCTTCTTGCTACGTCTTGAGCTTGCGTTGGTTTTCTTTGAAGAGGAAAGGGTGATGCAGCAATAGTAGCGTAAGTATTTCCCTCAGTTGTTGAGACCAAGGTATCAATCCAGTAAGAGGCTCCTCAGAAGTCCCATGCACCTACACAAACAAACAAGAACTCGCAACCAATGCAATAAAAGGGTTGTCAATCCCTTCACGGCCACTTGCGAAAGTGAGATCTGATAGAGATAACATGATAAGATAAATATATTTTTGGTATTTTATAATATAGATAGGAAAAGTAAAGATGCAAATAAAATTAGATTGAAAGCTTATAGGATAAAAGATAGATCCCGGGGCCATAGGTTTCACTATTGGCTTCTCTCGAGATAGCATAAGTATTATGGTGGGTGAACAAATTACTGTCGAGCAATTGATAAAAAGCGAATAATGATGAGATTATTCAGGCATGATCATGTATATAGGCATCACATCCGTGACAAGTAGACGGACTCCTGCCTGCATCTACTACTATTACTCCACACATCGACCGCTATCCAACATGCATCTAGAGTATTAAGTTCATAAAGAACAGAGTAACGCATTAAGAAAGATGACATGATGTAGAGGGATAAACTCATGCAATATGATATAAACGCCATCTTTTTATCCTCGATGGCAACAATACAATACGTGCCTTGCTGCCCCTGTTGTCACTGGGAAAGGACACCGCAAGATTGGAACCAAAGCTAAGCACTTCTCCCATTGCAAGAAAGATCAATCTAGTAGGCCAAACCAAACTGATAATTCGAGGAGACTTGCAAAGATAACTTAATCACACATAAAAGAATTCAGAGGAGATTCAAATATTTCTCATAGATAAACTTGATCATAAACCCACAATTCATCGGATCTCGACAAACACACTGCAAAAAGAGTTACATCAAATAGATCTCCAAGGAGATCAAGGAGAACATGGTATTGAGATTCAAAGAGAGAGAAGAATCCATCTAGCTAATAACAATGGACCCGAAGGTCTGTGGTAAACTACTCACAACTCATCACAGAGGCCTTGGAGATGATGTAGAGGCCCTCCGTGGTCAATTCCCCCTCCGGCGGAGCACTGGCAAAGGCTCCAAGATGGGATCTCACAGATACAGAAGGTTACGGCGGTGGAAATAGTTTTTTGTGGTTGCTTCTGATGTTTTCGGGGTACATGGGTATATATAGGAGGAAGAAGTAGGTCGGTGGACTCCCGAGATAGGGGGCGCGCCCAGTAGGGGGGGGGGCGCCCTCCACCCTTGTGGCCGCCTCGATTGTCTCTTGACTTCCACTCCAAGTCCTCTGGATCACGTTCGTTCCAAAAATAATGCTCCCGAAGGTTTCATTCCGTTTGGACTCCGTTTGATAGTCCTTTTCTTTGAAACACTGAAATAGGCAAAAAAACAGCAATACGGGCTGGGCCTCCGGTTAGTAGGTTAGTCCCAAAAATGATATAAATGTGTAAAGTAAAGCCCATAGACATCCAAAATGGGTAATATAATAGCATGGAACAATCAAAAATTATAGATACGTTGGAGACGTATCACTATGCTATTTTCTGCACGGGGTACGTGCTCTGTTTGCAATCCGTCAAAGTGCTCCTCCAATCTTCTCACTTCCTCGACGTATGCCTCCCTTGATGTACTTTGGTAATCCTTGTTAACTTGTCTCACCACCAACTGTGAGTCTCCTCGAATGATCAGCTTCTTAATTCCCAACTCTACTGCGATCCTGAGCCCGGCAAGGAGCCCTTCATACTCTGCTGTATTGTTGGTGGCTTCTTCCCGTGCGAAATGCATGTGGACGACGTACTTCAAGTGCTCCCTGGTGGGGGCAACAAGGAGCACGCCATCCCCCGCACCTTGCAGGGAAAAAGCACCATCAAAATAGATGATCCATTCTTAGGGTGATTCCTTACCGGGGGAAACTGTTTCTATCACTTCGTCATCAGGGGTTGGCATCCATTCAGCAATAAACCCTACCAATGCCTTCTCTAGACAGTTGACATGCTCTCAAACCTCAAGCCAAAGCTGGACAACTCCAAAGCCTACTCCACTATTCTGCCGGTAGCCTCTGGGTTTCGAAGTATCCGTTACAATGGGAAACGAGTAACAACTGTGATCTCATGGACTTGGAAGTAGTGATGCAGTTTCCTTGAAGCCATGATGAGGCCAAATATCAACTTTTGCATGCTAGAGTACCTCGATCTAGCCCCCCGTAACAAGGAGCTGATGAAGTACACTGGGCATTGCACCACTTCCTTCCTTGCCGCGTCCTTGGGGTTGTCATTGTTGTCGTGTTCGCTGCTGCTCTGATCCCTTTCTAGCCCTGCTAGCCTCTGCTCACTCTCTTTCTCATCCACTTCTCGATGTGCTACTAAGGCTGCGCTGACCACTTGGTTTGTTGCCGCCAAGTACAACAACAACGACTCCTGGGGCTTGGGTGCAACCAGGGTAGGCACAGAGGACAGGTAGGTCTTCACCTCTTGCAAAGCTGCATCTGCTTCAGAGGTCCACTTCATGGGACCTGCCTTCTTCAAAATTTTGAAGAATGGTAGGGCACGCTCGACAGACTTGGAGATGAATCTGCTAAGCGCGGGAATGCATCCCGTCAGGCACCTCACATCTTTGACTGTCCTTGGCGCTTGGATCTGCTCGATGGCCTTGACCTTGTTGGGATTGGCTTCGATTCCCCTATGGGACACAAAGTATCCAAGCAGCTTGCCGGAGGGGACGACAAACACACATTTCTCTGGGTTTAACTTCAAGTTGATCTTGCGCAGATTTGCAAACGTCTCCTCCAAATACTGGATGAGATTTGCTCTGTCGTTGGTTTTGACCACAGTGTCATCCATATAAGCCTCAATTTTTCTGTGCAACTGAGGTTCAAAACCAATCTGGACTGCCCTTGCAAAGGTGGACCCAGCACTCTTTAATCTGAACGACATGCGGATGAAGCAATACGTACCACATGGAGTGATGAATGATGTCTTCTCCTCGTCCTCCATTGACATGAAGATCTGGTGGTACCCAGAATAGGCGTCCAGAAATGAGAGTAAGTCACAACCTGAGGTGGAATCCACTATCTGATCAATACGCGGCAAGGGGAACGGGTCCTTTGGGCAAGCCTTGTTGAGGTTTGTGAAGTCAATGCACAACCTCCACTCCCTGTTCGCCTTCCGGACTACTACTGGGTTTGCTAGCCAAGTGTGATGTAGCACTCCTCTGACCAAACCAGCTGCTTCAAGCTTCTTGATTTCTTCTGCAATCAACCATTGCCTCTCCAAGGCCTACTTCTGGACTTTCTGCTTAACAGGTCTGGCGTGTGGGCAGACAACAAGGTGGTGCTTGATTACCTCCCTGGGAATACAGGGGATATCAGATGGTTGCCAAGCAAACACATCGATATTCGCCCGTAGGAAGGTAACGAGCGCACTTTCCTATTTGTCATCAAGGGTGGCGCTGATGGTGAAAGTACCATCAACGCCAGCCAGCCCTGCCGGCACCTTTTTCACTTGCGGAGCAGCAACCTTGGATCTCTTGCTATTGGAACACTCTAGCACATCGTCAGCGGGTGCCGTGAACTCGGAGGGGGCACACTTCCCGGACTCTTTGCCAGAGGCCCTACAATCCTGTTTCTTCCCTTTGCTCTCCTTGGCTTGAACTGCTGCCGTCGCAGCCTCTACCGCGACCGCGTCCTGTACATCTTGTCTACACAAATGATGGCATCTTTCTCATCTTATGGGATGGTGAGGACTCACAGAGGTCCAGGCATTTTCAGGGTATTGTAGGCATAGTGGGATGACGCCATGAATTTAGCCAAGGCTGGGCGTCCAAGGATCCCATTGTACGGCAGGGGGAGGTCAATTATGTCAAACAGAATCTTCTCAGTCCGGTAATCAAGCCCCCCCCCCCAAATGTTACTAGCAACGTAATCTTCCCTTTAGGATGACTCCTGTCGAGGTTGACTCCTTGAAACGTGCATGTAACCTCTAACTCTTGTTCTACTATCTGAAGCCTGTCGATAACTGCCGGGGAAATCAGATTTAGTCGGGCCCCACCATCCACCAACATCTTTGTGACCTTGAGGTTGCGAATTGTTGGAGAAACCAACAAAGGAAAGCATCCTACCACAGCGGTGCGGCTAGGATGATCCTCTACGTCGAAGATGATAGGCGTACGGGACCATTTGAGCGGCTTCCGGGCCTCCGGTGCTGGTTCCATGGCATTGACTTCCCGAGCCCATCGCTTGAGTTGGCGGTGGGAGGTGTGCAAAGATGCACCTCCGTCAATGCATAGGGCGTCCGTGGCCTTCTGAAACTCCTGCTCACTGGTTTCCTCTTCATCCCCCTTATCACTCTCATCACCACAGACTTCTTTCTCTTGGCCCCTGGCGGGTTTTCCTTTGTTCCAAAAGGGCTTGCCGGGGAGATTTGCTCCATCGCCTCGGCCCTTACCACCAGCGGCATTCTGACCCTTTTCCTTATCCCGCTTATCATACTTTGCTCTCTGTCTCTTGACCAACTGCTCGACCTGATAGCATACGTGAAGGTCGCGGCCCTTGGTCCGGTGAATCTTGCAGTACGGCCCATCGCCCTTTCCGGCCTTCTCGACAGCTGCAGCTTCCCGGCAATCGGCGCACGCGGCAACCTCCTTGCCGGGGGCCTCAACCTTGGCGATCTTGCCGGTGCTAGGGTGCCAGACCCCTCAACAGGCAACACTACCTTATCCCTTCGATTATTACTGTGCTTCTTAGGCTTCTTAAGACTGGTGGATTCTTCATCATCCTCTAAATCAACATCATTTCAATCTTCTTCTCCTGGCAATTTCCTCCCTTCCTCCATTCGGGCACACTTATCTGCCAGGGTGTATAGCTCCTTCACAGTCTTGGGCAACCACACATTCATCTTGGCACGAATTCGCGGTTGCGCACATTGGACTGGAAGGTAGCTATCATGGCTGCCGGATGGATATTTGGAATATTCCTATGAACTTTACTGAACCTTTGCAAAAACTTACGGAGGGTCTCTCCTTTCTTCTGCTGGAGAAGCTGCAGATCTCTGGGGCGGCCAGGCTCCTGGTGGCCACCGGTGAAAGCGCCGATGAACTTGTGGCACAGATATGCCCACGACGAAATGGAGTTCTTCGGCAGATCATCAGCCAGGACCTCACGTTGGATTTGAGTGCCAACGGGAAGTAATTGGCGAACACCTTCTCCTCTCTTCCCCCGGCAGCCTGAATGGTGTAGATGCTCAGGAACTCTGTCGAGTTCAGTCTTCGTCATACTTCTCAGGTATCTCGAGCTCGAACGTGTGAACGGATGGCCAACAGACTTGCCGCAACTCCTAGGTGAAGACAGGGCAACCAACCTTGAAGGGTAGGAGCCCGTCAGTGCCAAGAGTGTGTTCGTCAATGTCGGGGCCGCCGCGCTCGTCGGCTCGGAGGTGGTTGCTGCGACGCCGCTCGATGACGCACACGTCTCCTCTCTGCCCTTCTTTCGAGATTCGTCGTTGGCCTGGACGTGTCTGATTATCAGAAGAGGCCATCGAGGCGCCCTCGAGGTCTTGATTTGGTTGCACCCACGCTAGCCGCCGTGGCGGGGATTGCACCATCGGGACAACCTCCCCATGCGGGCTGCAGCATGGGCTGTTGCTATGGCTTGGGGAGGTCGCGACGGGGTAGTTCGTCGTGAGCCTTCGGCTTCGACGAAACCAAGCAGACTTTGAATGGTGGCACACCACTCGTCCATCTACTCGGCCGCTGGTGGAAACCTTAGCAGCAGCTGGGCCTGTGCCATGGCCTCCGAGGCCATGCTTGGCATAGATGATGACGACGTCGATTACACCATTGCTCGGCTCCCGGTGGAGCCAGCGACGGCTGCACTGCGCCCCCGCTACTGTGGTGCAACCATCTAGGCAGCAGGGTGGCGAGGCGGAGGTGCTTGAGGGTGATCAGCTCCGTTGGGTGCACCAGTGTGGTCGGCCCGCCCCGGGGAGTGGGCATGCGCAGCGGTCGTGCCCGCGGCAAGGACGGCCGCAGGGCGGTGGCTCGCCCCGGACCGAGTGCCATATCCATGGTGGCGCCCGTCAACGACTGGAGCGCGGCCGTCAGGGTGTTGCTGATGTTTCTCTCCTCCGGCATCTTCTGCTCCCACGTTGGCCGCGAGGGGAATGGTGGCGGTCACTACAAAAAAAGACACATCCGTGACATTTTGGGCCGAACGAATTTTCTTTCTGTCATACGTATGACACTTCTATGACGATAATTATGACAAAACCCAGTATCATCATAGATGTGGTGGGCTCCTACTTCTATGACAAAAAAATCATGACAGAACATGGGCTTTTCGTCCTAGGCGAGCCGGAGACGCAGCCGCATGACATTCTTTGGGCCGTCCATGACGGAAAAAACTGTGGTAGAAGCGAGGCCGAGGAAAATATTGGGGTGTTCCTGGTTACGGTTGGTGGTCGGGGCCGAGCGATGCATGGAGGTTTGCACGTTTCTCTCATACACACGCATGCGCGTGGGTGCGAGGTGTTGGGTTCTAACTGAACCCGAGCGAGGCGTTCGCCTACTGAACCCAAGCGATTGCACTGCAGGCTACGCGTTACTGAACCCGAGCGATCGATAGGTGGCTGTTAACTGAACCTGATCGCGCGATTCCTTTGCTACTGCTGCTAACTGAAGCCTATCGATGCTGCCTCTAGATGAACAGTGAGTGTTGCTGGGGGGGAGGGGGTTTGGATGAACAGTTCCCGGTGGGGGTGGATGAACAGGACCCTGTGGTGTTGCCTCTGGATGAACAGGACCCCGATTGATCGAGCCGGTTGGGGCTAGTTGAACAGGACCCCGTGGAGGGCTGAATGAATAGGACGACCCCGTGGAGGGCTTGATGAACAGTAGACGATGGAGGGCTGGATGAACAATAACCCGTGGAGGGGTGGTTGAATAGGAGCACATGGAGAGGGCTGGTTGAACAGTAGCTGGTGGAGTAGCGCATGGTGGAGGCTGGATGAATAAGATCCCGTGGATGAACAGTCGTAGGTGGAGGCTGGAGGAGGCCGACGGTGGATGAACTGTAGCCATTGGAGGCTGGAGGAGGTCGACGGTGGAGATGAACAATATCCCGTGGAGTCCTGTTTTGCGGTAGGCCACACCCCTCCCAACGAAAAGGACCCCCGTTTCGACCATAGCACTCCAACACAAGTCCGTTTCCTCCGTTTTGTGGTATGCCACACCCCTCCCGGTCAACAGGACCCTGTTTTGACCGTAGGAGGTCCAATAGAAGTCTGTTTCCTCTGTTTTGTAGTACGCCAGACCCCTCCCGATGAACAGGATCCCGTTTTGAACGTGGCCGGTCGAACACAAGGCCGTTTCCTCTGTTGTGCGCTACGCCAGGCCTCGTTTCCATCGGCTGTTCCGTCCAAGCCCTCCCGATGAACACGACGACGCATTCCGTTCCGACCCAGCCAGTTAGCTGCCCATGAACACAACGATGACGCTGTTTCTCCGTTCCGACCCAGCCATGTACACGAGCCCTGGCCGTACGTATGTGCGAGTAGGCGTTCAAGACCCAGCCCGTATGTACGTACGTGGCCATATTTTATTTCTTGCACACTGGTCGCTGTACGTACGTGTACATGCTACATGCGCGCCTCTACGTCGACCAGTATGTACGTACACATTCGCGACCAGAATGACAACACTACTTACGCTTCGACCAGGTGGGTCCCGACTATCAGGCACTTCCTTCCGTGCGAAGATGTAGCTAGCGGGTCCCAGCATTCAGGGGGCGAATCGTTTGTTTGCCCGAACGCACTTCCTTGCATGCGAAGATGTAGCTGGTGGGACCCAACAGTCAGGGGGAAACGTTTTTTTCATGAAATACGGTGGCCCATCCGGTGGGTCCCTGCTGTCAGGTGGAGGAATAATTATTTTGCGCATAATAAGGAGGCACTTCCTTGTGGCGCCAGGACCCAAATTGCGGCCTCTCCACGTCTGATACTCTTCCGATGGAAGTCGTTCCTTGACCATGTTGACCATGCTGCGCCGAGAGCACCTGGGCGGTGGACGATGGCGAGGCCTAGGAAGGGGAAGACGCGGAGCCGGGGAAGACACGATAGTGGAAGCCCGCGCGGAGAGGAGTACAAGGGTTCACTGGATTGATTGCAGTGTGAGGCTACTGTCGCCGCAGGTCCTGGCCAGCGGTGGGAGTAGTAGGGGACGGTGAGGCCTCTCGGCAAGCTGACAACCACCACGGAGGCGGAGCGGCGGCATGACCGGTGCTGCTTTGGGCGGCTGGAGCAAGAAGACCAGAGGTTGAAGACGCACTATGGCCATTGGATGAACATCGTACGGTAACTGGAGCTAGAATCGTTCATATTGACTAAGTTGACAAACCCTCCGTCCCCGTCAACTTAGTAGGCCCACAAGTCAGCATCCCACTATGCTGGGTCCCAGTTAGCAGGGGGAGTATTCATTTTCTGTGTGCGTAATAAGGAGGCACTTCCTTGCATGTGAAGATATAGCTGGTGGGTCCGACCTGTCAGTGGGAGGAACGTTTTTACACGAAATACAGAGGCCTTTCCGGTGGGTTCCAGATGTCAGCTGGAGGAATAATTATTTTGCGCGTAATAAGGAGGCATTTCCTTGTGTGCAGCCATGGACCCAACCGTCAGCCTCTCCACGTACAGTCTACGTCCGATGGAAGTGGTTCCATGACCATGTTGACCCGCGCCGAGAGCACCAGGGCGGTGGACGACCGCGAGGCCTAGGAAGGGGATGACGCGGAGCCGAGGAAGACGCGGAGGCGGGGAAGACGCGGCAGTGGATGCCCACACGGAGAGGAGTACGAGGGTTCACTAGTTCGGGTGCGGTGTGAGGCTGCCGTCGCCGCAGGGCCTGGCTAGCGGTGGGAGTAGTAGGGCGTGGTGAGGCCTTAACGGCAGCACAGCCGGCCACTAGAGGCAGGAGCAGGCGGTCTCGCCGGCGCTGGTTTGGGCGGCTGGTGAAAGAAGAGCAGCGATTGAAGAAGCAACATGACCGTTTGATTCAAATCCAACGGTTACTGCTGCTAGAATTGTTTGTTGACTAAGTTGACAAGCCCTGCGTACGCATCAACTTAGTAGGCCCACAGGTCAGCCTCCCAACCGGTGCACCCCAGATGTCAGTGGGAGGAATCATTTTTTCCGCGTAATAAGGAGGCACTTGATTGCGTGCGGCCAGGCCAGCGAAGGGAGTAGGGTGGGCGGGGAAGCTCACAGCATCACAAATGAGCCACAAGAGGAGGGAGCAGGCAGTCCCGCCAGTGCAAGTTTAGGCGGCTGGAGCAGGAAGATCAGAGTTGAAGAAGCATGTCGGCCGTTGGATGGACATCCAACAGTCACTGCTGCTAGAATCGTGTGTTGACTGACAAAGCCTTGCGTAAACAAGTCAGCCTCAAAATCTGTGGCGTGTACAACCCATTTGCTATTATTTTTATAATTTTTACTCATTTTCTAATTCATATGGCATTTATTGCAGCCCGTTTTCCATTTTTAGAATTGTTGCCCATTTTTTGGTCACTACCAGGGTTAAAAAAATTAACTAAATATGTGCGAAATTTTGAAAATTCGCAGATTTTTGCTGGGGAACAAAATATTCTTAATCCAAAAGTTAGTAGTCATACAAAAAAAATTTAAAAATAAATTAGTACTATGTCATGTTAAATCCAATGAAATACGGTATAAAATATCAGTGATGGACAAAAACAAAAAAAGAAACTAATATCCCATTTGCTATATTCTTTTTGAAATTTTCAACCCCTTTGATATTACTTTTAACAGACACTGACCATACTCTTTGGCCAGGCCGGAATGCATCCCTCCTCATCTTGAAAGATTTGTAGCCCAGTAAGTCGGAGAAAACAAATAGGCCGAGCTTGGGTATTCTTCAAAAAGAAATACTGGGCTACCTATTTTCCCAAAGAAAAAACTGCTGGGCTGGTCATGTTCTTAGACGGGCCATAGAGACCGCACAACCCAGTTTATAGCCCGCTCCTCCGAATTACTACTCAAAAAAAAGTTGTGCAATTCTGTCGTTAATTGACTATACGTTGAAAATGATGTGGGTCCCAGATATCAGCAGGGTGGATTAGAGTAAAAAATGAGGGGTGCATCTGAGTAGTAAAAGAGGCACTTGCTTGTGTTCGGGAGTGGACCTGGTGGGTCCATATTGTCATACTCACAACTACAGTCCTCTCCCGATTCACTATGTTGATGGGGACCATTTAAAAAAAACTATGTTGACAGGGCCGGACGGTGGCGCCGCGGCGAGCGCACCAAGGGGGAGGATAAAGTGCTATCGCCAATGTGCTGGGCTGGGTTGGACATTCTTATTGAAAAATAAAAATGGACTGAAACTATTTACGATGTTGACTACGATTTGCATGGGTCTCCTGGTTGTAGGAAGAAAATGCTGGAAGAAAGAAGACTGGTCACTATCTTTGCCTACGAATAATATCGACTAAATGTAACGGCACTATCATAAGAAATAATATCCTCTTGTTAAATCATGAATTTAAAGAACTGGTGCATGAGCATTTAGCTTTATTTATTTATTTACTTATTTATGTTTAAGGGACCATGAGCATGTACCTGGGCCGGATTCATGTGAGAGCCTCCCTTCGAGTTAATTATGGGCTCCTCTATTGGGCCTTCATCAGTGGGCTGCATGTTATCAACAAGTGGAAAATGTGTTCCGTATGAAAAATAGCATGTGCTACGTACGATACGGGGCACTAAAGGATCGAACCGTACAACGACTTCCAAAACATTGTGTTTGTCGTTCTAACAACACATTTATTCAACCAATAGACGAAATATACTGATACGTCTCCAACGTATCTATAATTTTGATTGTTCCATGCTATTATATTACCTGTTTTGGATGTTTATGGGCTTTACTAAACACTCTTATATCATTTTTTGGGACTAACCTATTAACCGGAGGCCCAGCCCAGATTGCTGTTTTTTGCCTATTTCAGTGTTTTGAAGAAAACGAATATCAAACGGAGTCCAAACGGAATGAAACCTTTGGGAGAGTTATTTTTGGAATGGAAGCAATCCAGGAGACTTGGAGTAGATGTCAGGGAAGCTTCGAGGTGGCCACGAGGGTCCAGGGCACGCCCTACCCCCCTGGGCGCACCCTCCACCCTTGTGGGCCCCTCGTGGCTCCCCTGACCGACTTCTTTCGCGTATATAAGTCCATATACCCTGAAAACATCAAGGAGCACAATATATCGGGAGTTCCGCCGCCGAAAGCCTCTGTAACCACCAAAAACCAATCGGGACCCTGTACCGGCACCTTGCCGGTGGGGGGATCCCTCACCGGTGGCCATCTTCATCATCCCGACGCTCTCCATGATGAGGAGGGAGTAGTTCACCCTCGAGGCTGATGGTATGTACCTGTAGCTATGTGTTTGATCTCTCTCTCTCTCTCTCTCTCTCTCTCTCTCTCTCTCTCTCTCGTGTTCTTGATTTGGCACGATCTTGATGTATCGCGAGCTTTGCTATTATAGCTGGATCTTATGATGTTTCTCCCCCTCTACTCTCTTGTAATGGATTGAGTTTTCCCATTGAAGTTATCCTGTCGGATTGAGTCTTTAAGGATTTGAGAACAGTTGATGTATGTCTTGCATGTGCTTATCTGTGGTGACAATGGGATATCACGTGATCTACTTGATGTATGTTTTGGTGATCAACTCGTAGGTCCAGTGACCTTGTGAACTTATGCATAGGGGTTGGCACACGTTTTCGTCTTGACTCTCCGGTAGAAACTTTGGGGCACTCTTTGAAGTACTTTGTGTTGGTTTGAATAGATGAATCTGAGATTGTGTGATGCATAACATATAATCATGCCACTGATACTTGAGGTGACATTGGAGTATCTAGGTGACATTAGGGTTTTGGTTGATTTGTATCTTAAGGTGTTATTCTAGTATGAACTCTATGGTAGATCGAACGGAAAGAATAGCTTCGTGTTATTTTACTACGGACTCTTGAATAGATCGATCAGAAAGGATAACTGTGAGGTGGTTTCGTACCCTACCATAATATCTTCGTTTGTTCTTTGCTATTAGTGACTTTCTGGTGACTCTTTGTTGCATGTTGAGGGATAGTTATATGATCCAGTTATGTTATTATTGTTGAGAGAACTTGCACTAGTGAAAGTATGAACCCTAGGCCTTGTTTCCTAGCATTGCAATACCGTTTGTGCTCACTTTTATCATTAGTTACCTTGCTGTTTTTATAATTTCAGATTACAATAACCCATATCTACCATCCATATTGCACTTGTATCACCATCTCTTCGCCGAACTATTGCACCTATAAAATTTACCATTGTATTGGGTGTGTTGGGGACACAAGAGACTCTTTGTTATTTGGTTGCAGGGTTGTTTGAGAGATACCATCTTCATCCTACACCTCCCACGGATTGATAAACCTTAGGTCATCCACTTGAGGGAAATTTGCTACTGTCCTACAAACCTCTGCACTTGGAGGCCCAACGAGTCTACAAGGAGAAGGTTGCATAGTAGACATCAAGCTCTTTTCTGGCGCCGTTGCCGGGGAGGTTAGTGCTTGAAGGTATATCTTTAGATCTTGCAATCGAATCTTTTAGTTTCTTGTTTTATCACTAGTTTAGTTTATAAAAGAAAACTACAAAAAAAATGGAATTGAGTTTGTCTCATATGCTCCATCTTTTTAATATCTTTCGTGAGAATGATGGAAAGGAAAATTGTGCTCAATTGCTAGAAGAAGAATGCATTAAAATGTTTGGTACTAGATCTTTGTATGATGAGCATGATTGCAATGTTGTTAGGATGAATTCCTTGAATATCCATGATGCTAATGATATGTAAAGCCACAAGCTTGGGGAAGCTATGTTTGATGAAGATGATATTTTTGTCTCCCAAGTTTTGATGAGGAATTTTATTATGATGAAAGCATGCCTCCTATTTATGATGATTATTGTGACGTATGCCATAAAGAATAAACTTGCTTATATGGAGAGTAGTAAAATTTCTATGCAAGTAGATCATGAAAAGAATGCTTTATGTGCTGGTTATATTGTTGAATTCACTCATGATGCTACTGAAAATTATTATGAGTGAGGAACCTATGCTTGTAGGAATTGCAATAATATCAAGTTTCCTCTCTATGTGCTTAAAGTTTTGAAGTTATGCTTGTTTTGCCTTCCTATGCTAGTTGATTATTGTTCCCATAAGTTTTTTGCTCACAAAATCCCTATGCATTGGAAGTGGGTTAGACTTAAATGTGTTAGTAATATTCTTCATGGTGCTCTCTTTATGTTTCAATCCTTATCTTTTATGCGAGCATCATTGAAATCATCATGCCTAGCTAAAAGGCATTAAAGAAAAGTGCTTGTTGGGAGACAACCCAATATTTAACTTTACTGTTTTTGTGTGTTCACATGATTGTGATACTGTAGTAATCATGTTTTATAGCTTTTGTTTCAATAAAGTGCCAAGTAAGACCTTTAGGATAGCTTACGGTGATAGTTGTGTTGATCCTACTGAAAATCATAAACTTTTGCATCTAGTAAATTAGTTTTGATAATTCACATAAACGTGATTTTGATCTGATTCTTTTTTCTGTGGATTGGTACACAAATTTCTCAGGTTTCCTAATTTGGTATAAATTTGTGAGTTACAGAAGTATTCGAGAGTTACAGATTGCTACAGACTGTTCTGTTTCTGACAGATTCTGTTTTCTATGTGTTGTTTGCTTATTTTGATGAATCTATGAATAATATCGGAGGGCATGAACCATGGAGAAGTTGGAATACAGTAGATATTACACCAATATGAATTTAGAATGACTTAACAACAGTACCTAAGTGGTGATTTATTTTCTTATACTAACAGAGCTTATGAGTTTTCTGTTGAGTTTTGTGTTGTGAAGTTTTCAAGTTTTGGGTAAAGATTCGATGGACTATGGAATAAGGAGTGGCAAGAGCCTAAGCTTGGGGATTCCCAAGGCACCCCAAGGTAATATTCAAGGACAACCAAGATCCTAAGCTTCGGGATGCCCCGGAAGGCATCCCCTCTTTCGTCTTCGTCTATCGGTAACTTTACTTGGAGCTATATTTTTATTCACCACATGATATGTGTTTTGCTTGGAGCGTCATTTTATTTTGTTAGTATTTGCTTGAAGTTATTTAGAATAATTTTTAGCATCTATATTTTCAATAACAATGTCAAGGATAGCCTTTACCATGCTTATTTTGCAAGTATGCTTGTTGCTGTTTGAAAACAGAAAGTTTATCGATGTTGCAAAAATTCCCTAGAAAAGTCAGAATATGATAAATTGTTGAAACTTTTTGCAAAATAAGATCTGATAAATTTTCTACAGATTAGTATTTTTCTCATAATTGTTGGAGTTAGGGAAGTATGATGAGTCTTACATTCTTGACAGACTGTCTGTTTTGGCAGATTGCTGTTATGTTTGCATTGTTTGCATATGTTTGCTTGTTTAATGGTTCTATTTGAGGATAGGAGTATTAAATATGCAGAGGAATTTAGTATGCAATGTTGAATCATAATTTTAGTGATTTGTTACAGTAGAGAATGATAAGGTTATTGTGTTGATTTATACTAACTTATCTCATGAGTTCTTGTTGAGTTTTGTGTGGATGAAGTTTTTAAGGTGTAGGGAAGCCGTGATAAAAAAGGAATTAAGGAGACACAAAAGCTCGATCTTGGGGATGCCCAAGGAACCCCCAAGATAATATTTCAAGAAGTCTCAAGCATCCAAGCTTGGGGATGCCCCGGTAGGCATCCCACCTGTCTTGTTCAACAATTATCGGTTAGTATCGGTTGAACCTAAGTTTTTGCTTCTTCACATGATGTGTGCTATCCTTGAAATGTCATTTTGTTTTGTTTTGCTTGCTGTTTGAATGAAATACCAAGATCTGAAATTCTTAAATGTTAGAGAGTCTTCACATAGTTGCACGATTATTTGACTACTCATTGATCTTCACTTATACCTTTTGGAGTAGTTTGTCTTTTGCTCTAGTGCTTCACTTATATTCTTTTTAGAGCACGATGGTGGTTTTATTCGAAGAAATAGATGATCTCTCATGCTTCACTTATATTATTTTGATAGTCTTTTAGAACGGCATGGTAATTTGCTTGGGTTATAAAATTGGTCCTAGAATGATGGGCATCCAAGTTGGGTATAATAAAAACTATCATAGAAAGTGAATTGGATGCTATGATCAATTTGATGCTTGATAATTGTTTTGAGATATAAAGGTGTTAATGTTAGAGTCATGCTAGTTGGGTAATTATGAAATTGAGAAATACTCGTGTTAAAGTTGGCAAGTCCCATAGCATGCACGTATGGTAAAAGTTGTGTGACAAATTTGTAGTATGGGGTGCTCTTTTGATTGTCTTCCTTATGTGTGGAGGTAGGGGGCGCGCGATGGTTAACTCCTACCAACCTCCCACCTAGGAGCATGCGTAGTAGTACTTTGTTAGAGGGCTAATAAAACTTTTGCAATAAGTATATGAGTTCTTTATGACTAATGTGAGTCCATGGATTATACGCACTCTTACCCTTCCATCATTGCTAGCCTCTACGGTACCGCGCATTGCCCTTTCTCACCTTGAGAGTTGGTGCAAACTTCGCCGGTGCATCCAAACCCCGTGATACGATACGCTCTATCACACATAAACCTCCTTATGTCTTCCTCAAAACAACCACCATACCTACCTATTATGCCAAAAAAAAGAAAGGCCCCCAAAAAAGGGGGGACAATGTTATTATCCTTTTGCACACTTGTGCTTCAAAGTAGCACCATGATCTTTATGATAGAGAGTCTCCTATGTTGTCACTTTCATATACTAGTGGGAATTTTTCATTATAGAACTTGGCTTGTATATTCCAACGATGGGATTCCTCAAAATGCCCTAGGTCTTCATGAGCAAGCAAGTTGGATGCACACCCACTTATGAAGATCATAAGGCGGCTCTGCAAGCGGTGAAGGACAGCGAGGCCGCCCTCCAAGCCGAGTACGAGACCGAGGCGGCAAACTGGACCAAGTCGAGGTGGGCGCTGAACGACGGCTACGATCAAATCGAAGACATGGTTGACGGTAACCTGCCTTCCTCTTTTTTGCCGCCTATTGCTTGGTCCGACTTCTAACTTTGTATTCTCTTTTCTTCTTCGTGCAGAGTACTTCCCTGGTTACTCTGTTGCCGCCAGCCAGGTCATCGAGGCCCACCCCAATGCACAGAGGCAGGCTGGTGCTGAAATCACGACAAATGCTCGTCGAACACTTGAGGAGCAGCTCTTGCCCATCCAGGATCGTCTCCAGCCGGCCCACTAGATGCTCCGCCGCCTTCAGCGCATTGGAGCTCAGGTGCTTTCCGCCCTCTGGCCTGATAAAGCGATTCCCCGCATGCCTAGTCGGACTGCCGACTAGAGGTGGCAGTCGGCTGCGTCAAGGTTTGGAAGGCTTCTGCGGCCCGGGCAGGCGCCAGGCGGGCGTTGGAGTTTGTCCGAGCATGGTACCCAGGGTTGGACCTGTCCCAGGTGGCCACGTTCTGGCAGGAGGCCCACGAGGAGCTGGTGGCGGTGCGGCCGGCTATCATTCATCGCGCTGCGGCGATTGCCGAGTACACCGACACCAGTGTCTTCATCCCTGACATGAACAAGGACGACGCTGAGCTGCCGCGGACTGGTTTGGGCTGAACCCGGCGGATGGTGAAGACTCGGAGGAGGAGACGACTCCAGCGATGAGGACGAGGAGGAGGAGGAAGAGGACGGTGAAGACGCCGCTCCAGATGGTGGTGCGGCCGGTCAGCCTCACCTGACCGTGCCTCCAGCAACGAGGCACATGCGAACACGCTGCCTGCCGCCAACGATGCTCAAGCCGAGACTTGCCACCCGGCCACTCCTCCAGCCAGCGCCGCCGTTTCTACTGACCTGCCTAGCTCACCAGTTGCTCCCTTGGTCTGAGCGGCCAATTTTATCTTTGTCTTCCTGCTCGTCAATCTTTTGAACATTGCTCGTTAAATTTGCGCAGTTCCACCCACTGGGGGTGTGTTCAAACTAGGTTGAACTCTAGCCTTCGAAGGCCTTTTGTGTAAATATAATCTTGCATGTGCTGTGCTGGTGTCAACTTCTGACTTTGCTTCCTTTAAATCTTTTTCCGGTTGTTTCCTTTGCCGCCCTCCCTTGGTTGCCGCCTTCCCAGCCGGACAGCCGCTCTGCAGTCTGTGACTGGTAAAGTACTTGGTCGTGTGGGAGGGCAAGTACTTTAGCTTTTCTTAGATTATGGCAAGGTGAGTGGGAAGCCGGCCAGCCGGCTGCTTAGCAGTCGGTTGGCAGGGTGGGGAGCTGGCTTGTGTTATGTAAGCCCATTGGTCCTTAGCCGTTTTTCATGTGGGCATCATTTCCTGCCTTTAACTCTTGCCAGTCGAACAGCTGCTTTTGCGAGCTATGACTTTCGGCAAGAGAGGGCTTAGGTGCCGGCACACTACTTGTCTGACTATAGGTAGTGCTTAACATAATTCAAGGTGGCAAGTCCCTGGGCCGACTGATCGAACCCGGTGCCGGACGAAAGAACAAATGTACTAACACATTCATAGGCATGATACTCATCATATAGATAAAGGAGGGTAGTCCCCGAGTGCTCCTCGGGGGACCTGATGTCTTGTACTTAATACAAAGATAGCATGGTACATACTGCATTAACTATAAAATCTTCAAAGGAGATTGGCGTTCCATGGGCGTTTCGACTCCTTGCCGGAATCATCTCTCTTGCCTGCCTTGGGCTTCTTTGCATCGATCAGGTAGTAGGAGTCGTTGCTCAAGGCCTTGCTGATGACAAAGGGGCCTTCCCAAGGGGCCGAGAGCTTGTGTTGGCCGGTTGTTCGCTGGATCAGCCGGAGCACAAGGTCGCCCTCTTGGAAGGATCTTGGCTTGACCTTCCGACTGTGGTAGCTGCGCAGACCCTGCTGGTAGATGGCGGATCGACTGAGAGCTAATAGCCAGCCCTCTTCCAGCAGGTCAACGTCGTCTTCTCATGCTTCCTTCGCCTCTGCTTCCGTGTACATGGTGACTCGAGGTGAGTCGAACTCGATGTCAGTTGGGATGACAGCCTCGGCACCATACACAAGGAAGAACGGAGTGAAGCCAGTTGACTTGTTTGGAGTGGTACGCAAGCTCCAGAGGATGGCTGGCAGCTCCTCGAGCCAGCAGTGGGCCGAACGCTCTAGTGGATCAACCAGTTGGGGCTTGATGCCAGAGAGGATGAGGCCGTTTGCTCGCTCGACTTGGCTGTTTGACTGAGGATGGGCAACGGACGCTAAGTCCAGTCGGATGCCCTGCGTCGCGCAGAAACGAGCCAATGCCCCTTTGGCAAAATCCGTGCCATTGTCAGTGATGATGCTGTGTGGTATGCATACCGGGTGGTGATGTCTGCGATGAATGTCACAGCAGTCGGCCCATTCAACTTTTTGATTGGCTTTGCTTCAATGCACTTGGTGAATTTGTCTATGGCAACAAGCAGATGTGTCATGCCGCCGCATGCCGTCTTGAATTTTCCCACCATATCCAACCCCTAGATGGCAAAGGGCTGGGTGAGGGGGATGGTCTTGAGTGCGGAAGCCGACAGGTGTTGCTTGGAGCTAAAAACTTGGCACCCTTTGCAGTGTTTGACCAACTCTTTGGCGTCTTCCAAAGCAGTCGGCCAGAAGAAACCATGGCGGAAAGCTTTGGCGGCGAGTGATCTTGAGGCCGCGTGGTGGCCGCACTCGCCTTGATGGATGTCTTTGAGGTTGCAATGCCCTTCTCTGGTTCGACACAGTGCTGGAAGACTCCAGTCACGCTACACCTAACGAGCTCTTTGTTCACTATTGTGTAGGCTCTAGCTCAGGGTTGAACTTGTCTTGCTGATATCTCGTCAGTCGGCAGCTCTCTATTTACCACAAAGTTGAGGATGGGCTGGGCCCATGATGGAGCTGCGACTTCTTCTATTGCCAACACGGCTACTGCGACTAGGGTGGTTGGGTTGGGAGGTGGTGGGTTGGAGTCGGCCACCGCCTGTTGTGTCGTTGAAGTCCCCGGGCCGGCTGCTGCAGTCCCCGGGCCGGGTTCTGAAGTCCCCGGGCCGGGTGTGACCGTAGCAGTCCCCGAGCCGCCTGCCGCCATCCACAAGTCGGATCTGACTGCATTAGGGTTAGGCGGCATGAAGATGGAATCTGATTCTGGAGATGGCTTGACAGACGGCTTGACACCGGTTGGTATAGCTTGCCGGGTGGAGCTAATTCGTGCCAGGGCATCTGCTTGCTTGTTGTCGGCCTATGGAACATGGAGAAACTCGCACCCTTCAAAGTATCCGCTGAGCTGCTGAACAAGGAAGCGGTAGCTCGCCATGTTTGTGTCCTAGGTGTCCCAATCACTAGATGACTGTTGAATCACCAAGTCCGAGTCACCATAGCACAGGATCCGGCGGATGCCAAGTTCTTTGGCCAGCCGGAGCCCATGTATGAGCGCCTCATACTCGGCCACATTGTTGGAGGCGGAAAAATGGATTTGCAGCGTGTATCTGAGCTTGTCGCCCTTGGGAGAGGTTAGGACGATGCCGGCTCCCAAACCGGTGCACATCTTGGATCCATCAAAGTGCATCTGCCCAATGGGTGGAGTCGGGTGCTGGTGGTAGGTACTGGGTCTTGGCCCAGTCGACTAGGAAGTCGGCCAGCAGTTGGGACTTGATGGCGGTGCGAGGCTGGTAGAAGATGGTGTAAGGAGCCAGTGCAATGGCCCACTTGCCCACCCGGCCAGATGCATCCCGGTTGCCCATGATCTCGGCAAGCGGGGCAGTGCAAATGACCATGATGGGGTGCTCTTGAAAATAGGGCTTGAGCTTCTTCGCGGCAAAGTACACGCCGTAGCACATCTTCTGGTAGTGAGGGTAGTTCTGCTTCGCGGTTGATAGTACTTCACTCAGGTAATACACCGGCCTCTGGACCAACTAAGCTTTTCCTTCTTCTAGGCGCTGAACCACGATGACAGTGCTGACCACCCGTCTGGTTGCGGCAATGTAAAGGAGCATGGGCTCGTTCTCTCTAGGCGCCGCCAGGACAGGGGGCATGGTCAACATCTTCTTCAGCTTGTGAAAAGCTTCGTCCGCATGTTCGTTCCACTCGAAGTGAGTGGATTTCCTCATGAGCTGATACAAGGGGAGAGCCTTCTCCCCTAGCCGACTGATGAAGCGGTTACGGGAGGCCAGGCACCCGGTGAACTTTTGGACGTCTCGAAGCCGGGTGGGTATCTCCATCCTCTCTATGGCCTTGATCTTCACCGGGTTGCATACAATGCCGCGTTTAGAGAGCAGGAAACCAAGGAGCTGGCCCGCTGGTACCCCGAACACACATTTCTCAGGGTTGAGCTTGATCTAAAATCGACGCTAGTTGTCAAATGTTTCCTTGAGATCCTCCAGCAGGGTGCCGCGCCTCTGCATCTTCACCACAATATCTTCTACGTAGACGTGGGCATTTCTGCCGAGTTGGTAGAGGAGGCATTTTTGCATGCAACGCTGAAAAGTTGCACTGGCATTTCTCGGGCCGAATGTCATAGTCAAGTAGCAGAAAGCTCCGAATGGTGTGATGAAGGCGGTCTTCAGGCAGTCGGCTGGATCCAACTTGATCTGATGGTAACCTGAGCAGGCATCCAAAAAACTCAACAGCTCGCATCCGGCTGTGGAGTCTATCACTTGGTCAATTCGGGGCAAAGCAAACGGATCTTTGGGGCAAGCTTTGTTGAGGCTGGTATAATCTATACACATGCGCCACTTCTTTTTCTTCTTCAGTACAAGGACTGGGTTGGCAAGCCATTCTGGAAAGAACACCTCCATAATGATGTCGGCTGCCAGAAGCCGGGCTATCTCTTCACCAACAATTCTTCTCTTCTCCTCCGACAGTCGGCGGAGGGGCTGTTTGACTGGTTTTGCATCAGCTCAGACATGTAGCTTGTGCTCGGCAAAATCCATCGGAACACCCGGCATGTCCTTGGGGGACCATGCAAAGATATCCATATTCTCACGGAGGAAATCGACGAGCTCGCTTTCCTATTTGATGTCCAGGTTTGTTCCTAGAATAGCAAAACTCTCTGGGTCCTCTGGGTCCACAGGTATCTTCTTGGTTTCCTTGGTCGGCTGGAAGGAGCCCTGAGCTTCTGACTCCTTGGGATCGGGCAATAGGTCCGGCTGCTTGCCAGCCATGGCCACAACCCGGTCAAGGATCTTCTTCTCAGCAGCAATCACGAGGGACTCGGCCAGCTGGCTGGTGGCTGTGGTGTAGGCAGAGGATTTCTTGTAGTCTCCAACTATGGTGATGATGCCCTTAGAGCTCGACATCTTCATCTTGAGGTAGGCATAGTGGGGCACGGCCATGAACTTGGCCAGGGCAGGCCGGCCAAGTAAAGCGTGGTAAGGGCTCTCTAGGTCCACTACCTCAAACTATACTGCTTCGCGGTGGAAGTGATCTTTGTCCCCAAAGAGGACATCTATCTTGATCTTTCCGATTGGTGAACATGACAAGCTGGGTACGATGCCATGGAAGACGGTCCGACTGGGCAAGAGCTGCTTCGTCTTGATATTCAGCTTCCCCATGGTGTCGCGGTACATGATGTTGATGCTGCTTCCGCCGTCAATCAGAACTCGGGAGAAACGAGCAGCTCGCCTCTCTGTGGCAAAGGTGGCATCCAACACCAAAGCGTAGGATCCCGGAGAAGGCATCACCTCTGGGTGATCAGCTCGGCTCTAGCTGATGGGCTTTTCAGACCAATGCATGAACTCTGGATCTTTGGAGGCGACTGCATTGACTTCTTGGTTCTGTCGACGTCGGTTGCGCCTGTCTTCAGCTTAGCTTGTAAAGACAACATATGTTGCATGCTCGTCAGGGAATTCGTCTTGAATGGCTCGGACTGCTGGGCGGGAGGCCGGCTGCTGAGGAGCCGGAGGAGGCAGCAATCCTTCGCCCTTGGAAATTCGAGTGAGCCAATCACACTTCCGGGTTATGTGGTTGGACGGCTTCGCGCCACTGTGGAACTTGCAGGGGCCATCGAGAGTTTGCTCGTAGGAGAAAGCAGGCTGCCATGCCGGCCTGCCGCCCTTCGGGCGCTTGGGCATAGGCTGCCCTTCAGGTTGCTCGTCCTCGACCGTGGCCACTTGCCGACTGGTGGAAGTCTGCATCGGGGCCTTGCGCTTGTTGTCATTCTGATGCAGGCGCCGATTGGATTCGCCAGCCGGCATTTTTGGAGCCGGAGGAAGCACCTTTCCAGAGGCATCCACCCAGAGCTCGGTCTTCATAGAGGAGTCAGCGGTGGCGTATTTGTCTGCTATGATCAGCAGCTCGTCGAGTGTACCCGGCTCGTCGCTGAGAAGTCGGTGCTTGAGGAGTGTGCCCTCTCGGCACCCGGCGGTGAAGTATTCTATTGCTTGCACCTCGTGCACCCCTTCACAGGAGTTGCGGAGCTCGGCCCAGCGCGTCAGGTAGTCGCAGCTGGACTCGGTCGGGCCTTGGAGACACAGGGAAAGCTGACGTGGCTTGGGCGCCCGCTTGTACGTGCTGGTGAACTTGCGGATGAAGACTTCTGTGAAGTCCAACCAGATGTTAACGCTGTAAGGCTTGAGGCTGTTTAGCCAGGTGCGTGTCGTGCCTTGAAGCATGACGGGGACGTACTTCACAGCAACGCGCCTGTTGCCGTTTGCAATGCTGACTGCAGTGGAGTAGTCTATCAGCCAGTCTGCCGGCTTCACGGAGCTGTTGTATTTGTGTGTGTCTCTTGGGAGCGAGAACCCTTTGGGAAAGGGCTCGTCGCGGATGCGGGGGCCGAAATAGGGCGGGCCAACATCATCTTCTTCTTCTTCTAGCGCCAGGGATCTTGCTAGGCGGTCAATCAGATGGCGGGCGTCGTTCTCGCCGTTTCCTTCGCTATGGCCCAGCCGTCCGCTGAGCGTCGGATGCTCAACAGGCGCCGGGTGGGATATCTCTCCCTGCATGGCGGAGGAGGAGGCGGGTTATCACCTCGTAGCTCTACAGCTCGGGGGTGGCCTTCTGTGCCGTACTCGATGGTGAGGCACGTACGACTACGGCTAGCAGTCGGCTCTTTGTCTTTTCGCTCGCGGGCACTGCCAGCAGTTGGCGTCCGGGAGGTTGCGACATGCTCTCGGCGTGGGGGAGGACTCTCGGCGCGGTGCCAGCTTCATGCCGTTCTGTGGCCGCGTCGATGAGCTGCTGGACGCGTCTGGTCATGCAGTGAAGCTCGTCGCCTTCCAACCCGTCCAGCTCGTCGACCGCCGCCAAGGTGGCATGCAGGTTCTCGAGTGGCGTGGCATAGACTGGGCGGTTAGCTCCCAGCATGTTGGCAATGGCCATGTCGCGCTTCTTGATAGCGCCAATCCGTTTGGGTCCGCCAGCAGGCGGCGTGCCAGAGGCGGCACGATCAACCTCGCGCTGATAAGCCTCGGTGAGGTGTCTCGTGGAGGCTATCTTCTTGCCGTTCTCGATGAGGGCAAGGCGGTGGGCCTCCAGCATATCGGCATCGACATCAGCCAAAATGGGGGCGGACAGATCGTGCAGCATCGTCTGTAGAGTATCGTGGACGTTTCTACCGGATGCGGCGCCGGGACTGATGACTAGCACCTCGGTGATGGTGCTGTCGCTGCTGTCGGCTCGAGGAAGGGGATTGTCGATAACCACCACGTTGGTGGGGAAGGCGTCAAGGGATGCCGTGTCGGAGTCGATGAGCATCGGGTCAGTGGAGCCGATCGACTCTAGGTTGGAGGTGAGCTCCTTGCCGATGTCGTGCTTGCCAAGGAAGTCGACGAGGCAGCTCTCGGAGCTAGTTGCACCCGCGCCTGGTGCGGGCTCGTCGGAGAGGCGGACCGCACCAAGAAGGTCAGCGAGGCAGCTCGCTACACAGGCGTCGTCGACGCCATGCAGCACGTCGGGGCAAGCGCCATCGGGCGTGCCAGGCTGGCTACGCTCGCTGAGAAGGAAGAGGGTTCCCGTCCAGAGCAGGTCTCCGGACAACGGTGCACGCGCCAAATGTCGGGTGCTAGGTGCGACATATGCCAATGGGTGGCTAATCATTGTGGGAGCCAGTAAGACATTGCCGGTGCCTGGAAACGGGATAAGGCGAAGACATGCGCGCCGGCAAATCTTACCCAGGTTCGGGGCTCTCTTAGGTGATAACACCCCTAGTCCTGCTCTGCGGGGTCTCCGCATGATCACTAAATCAGCAAGAAGCTACAAGATGCTCCTTGAGCTGTTTGGCTAGAGGAAGAAGAAGGGCAGAGCTAGCTCTCCTCTTCTCTCTATGTGGTGTGTGTAGTTTCAATGGATCAACCCTTTGCATGGGTGCCCTGGGGGGTTTATATAGGCCTACCCCCAGGGGTACAATGGTAATCTAGCTGGATGTGGGTCCAGGCCGTCAGTGTACTATGGTTGTCGGCTTCTCCGCCGGCCGCTGGGGCCCTCCAACTGTTGGGCCCCGCCAGCTGCCGGCCTCTTGGTCGACAGGCTGGGCCCAACGCCCGGGGGGTCTTGTCGGCTGCTAGTTATTGTAGCCTTAATCTTGGTGACGATGGCTTTGTCGGGGTAAGCATGGCTACAGTACCGCCGCCTGGCAGGCATTCACCATAGGCTTACCCCATCTCATCTGCTTAATGGTCACAAACTCCTAGGCAGGGGCAGGCCGGCTGCTGGGTGCCGGCCTTCCCCCGCGCCGACTGGTCAAGTCCAGCCGCCTTCTGGTGGCTCTCTGGCAGGAGGGGCCCGCCGCCTGCGGACCGTACTGATAGCCCGTCGTGGGCGACGTCACGGTCAACATGGCAACAGTGCTGCGCCGGACTAGGGATGGCCGCCCAGTACGGCGCACTATGGCCACGTTTGCTCCGGGATCCGGGGGTGGCAGGCTTCACTATAGCCACGCACGTGTCATCGCCGTTATGTGGGTGCAAACTTTGAGGGTATAGTCAGGCCGCCTACTAGGAGTCGGCCACTCTGGTGGCGCCTGCTAGGAGTCGGCCTATTTCGGGAGGGCTCGTCGAGCCTCGCCGCCTTCCAGCAGCCGGCCAATGGGACAGCCATCCAGCAGAAGGTGGCCGTGCGTCTTGGATGTTTGAGGGCCCAGTCGGCCCGATGTTTTTTGAAGAACCAGGGGGAGTCGATTAGTCTACCCGTGGTCATTTACTCCGACACTCCGGTTTGCAAAAAGAATCAAATCAAACGGAGCAACGAAACTCAAACTACAAAAGAAACAAGATTCATTGACTAATCTGGACTAAAGTCAAATTTTTACAGTACCAAAATCTTGTTCAAGTTGGTAAACAGAAAGAGGGCTCTGAGACGAAGATCTAGACGCTTGTTTCATCTGATTTGGATAAGTGAGCGAAAAGATAAACTAGATCGAAGATCAGGGCAGAAATCACGATCGAAAATAATCGCAAAAAAATCCCTGTAAAATAAAACAAGATGAACAGGCTAATGAACGAACGTTCGCTGTATGCGACTAACTGACAAACAACATTCATTAAGACGAACGTTCGGATGAACGTCCGCTAAATAACTAAACCGAAAAAATCGAACCTATCTAATAAAAAAACTAGATCTAGGTTTTTTTTAAACTGAACGGTTTCTGGAAAAAAAATAGCGGCGGCGGCGGCGGTTACCTTCGGCGAGCTACGGCGGGGCTAGGCAGGGTTGGCGGCGGGGTGGCGGCGAGGGGCAGTGACGGCGACGGCGGCGCGGGGCAGCGGTGGCTCGGGGTGGCGAGAGGGGCCCGGGACGGCAGCTTATAAAGCCCCCCTCCCCCCGTGGTCTCCGACTTGGGAGAAGGGGTAGCGGACGGTGGCGGCGACCCGGACTCCTGCCGGTGTCCAGCGCAGACACGGCGCGCGGAGGCGGCGGCGGAATGGGCCGGCCTGCTCGGCTGGGCTTCGGCCGAGTCAGGCAGGAACTCTTTTTTTAAATAATTCCGCTGAACAGAAAAAAATCCTAATAAATAAAAAAAATCTAAAAATGCCAAAACAAAATTTCACCGTCTAAATGAAATATTTAAAACAAAGTGAACATTTTTCTGGCCTAAAATGCAATTTTTGAAAATGTGCAATATTTCTAATTCAAATGAAATAGCAATAAAACTCCAAATAGAAATAAAATTTGATTCCTCCAATATTTCTTTTATTTTTGAGAAGTCATATTATCTCCTCTCTTTTATTCTCATATTTGAAATAATCGGAGGAAAAAATTATTAAAACCAAAATGATCCTCTTTTCAATATTTGACGAAAGTTCAAATTTGAAAATAAACGAAATCCCCAAACTCTCTCCGTGGGTCCTTGAGTTGCTTAGAATTTATAGGATCAACCAAAATGCAATAAAATATGATATGCATATGATGACCTATGTAGAACAAATTGAAAATTTGGGATGTTACAACATCTTTCATTTGAGCCCAAGTGGTGGTTGGTGGTTAACCTCTTGCTTCTCGGCGATCAAGGACTTGTTCCCACCATATGAGCACACAGTCTTGGAACTCAAGGGATGCCATAGCGATCTTCTTCTCTTCCTCATAGTTGTGCAAATGAAAAAATTTGTCGACTTTCAATGCCCTTGATAGGTACTCTTCGGGATCATTGCTTCCATTGAACTTGGGCATGGTGAACTTTAGCTTGTCGTAGCGTTGCTCTTCATTGTGTTGGGGTCGAGGGTGATGATGACGCCCTTGACGTGGAGGATCTCCATAGTCATCTTGCTCTTGTTGAACTTGAGGTTGTTGAGGAGCTTGTCGAGCTTGTGGAGGAGCTTGAGGAACTTGACGATGCACTCTTGGTTGGTAGTTTCGCTCTTGAACTTCTTTGTGAAGTGCTTCCTCTTGATTGTGCCTATCTTGGTTGCGGTTGCCAATGGCTCGACTTGATTCATGAAGGGCACGTTGCGCCTCAAGAGCGTGTGCTTCACGTTGTTGTTGTTGAAGACGTTGAGCTTCGGCATCTTGTTCATCTTGATGTTGTCGTGCTCGCTCTTCTTCTTGGTGATGTTGACGGTGTCGTTCTTGAGCTTGTGCAAGAGGGACTTGGTTTTGTCGATGATGATGTGCTTGCTCGTCTACTTGCTCTTGTGGATGATTGCCGTGTAGAGGATTGCGAGATGCTTGACATTCTTGACGCGCGGCTCGACATAGAGTGTTTGATGTCGGTGTCCTTAATCCGGAGAAGGTGTCATCAGTGTGTCGACTCGAGCGGCTCCGGCTTGAGTAGGAAGAAGTGGAATAATGGTGGTTCACCAACAAGGCATGGATCTCGTCCATTCTTGCATCGTTCTCTTGTTTGTGAGTGTCGAGCTTGTTGTCGAAGTAGTCTCTTGTTTGTTGCTTGGAGAGTCGCAAGTCGGTGGCAAGATTGTTGATGTGGTCGCTCATTGCTTGTTGTTCTTGGTGTAAAGCTCTTTGTGCACCGAAGAGGTGGCTCTTGGTGACATAGGATGTCATGTCATCTTGCTCGATGAAGAGTGGGTTGGTAGAATAACTTGGCCTATCCATCATTTCGAAGCTAAATATGTGAGTGGGAGAAAGAGAAGAACTTATACCAAATGTACCTTGACCGGTGTTGAAGATGGATCAATGATCACTCAAATGTGTAACAAGGAAATAGCACAATTGGTACCAATTCTTGTCGGTTCTCACACCTACACAAGTAAAAGCTTATGGTGGAGCTCGGTTAGGATGGTGGCACAAAATTTGATGCAACTGTTAGTGAGCTTCAATAATGTTGGAAAAGATTCACAAATTTGCAAATGCAACAAGTAGACAAATAGCAAGATAATGGAACACAGAAACACACACTCAAATAGATAAGTGGGGTCGTGCAACCAAGGAATGAGCCAAAATGTGGAATCCACGAAAATGCTCTTGTTGCACAACACTAGAGAGACGCTAGCACGATTGCACAATAGGCGGATACGAAACTTGTGCACAACCTACTAAGCAAAAATGCAACGACTCTTATCCCAAGTATGCTATATGTGCGGTATACAGGTGGTATGATCCAAGATGATCGGATATGACAATCTTAATGTAGTATGATACTATGGTTATTGCTTCTAAGCTCTTTGCTTATCTTTCCTTCTTGCTTAAAAGCTTGTTTGGCTCTTTCACTTTTGAGCTCTTTTCTCATGCAAAACTTCGCGAACCAAGATAGGAATTGTGTATGCGATGACAACTTTGTGACACAATAGATGATACCAAGATATGCACCACTATGATATGGTGTGTATGCTATGGAGTATGATCACTAATGTGTGCAAGTCACGTTGCCGGCAATACTCAAAGGCTAGTCTCGATGGGTAAGCAATGCAAAAGTAAGGCTATGTGGTTATCAATGCAAAAACGCAATGAGTAGACAAAGATGTCGTCGAGGTTATCACGGCGGTAGTTGTTTGTAAGCACGAACGGTTGTTGTCGATGACGAGTCCTTGGCAAAGATGAGCGGTGGTGATGTTGATGTCGCACCGTAGCTATATATCCGGAACACAATAGGACACGGGAACCACAACTCAAATTCTCAAAGACCAAAGACAAATGGTGGTAGCGTAAAGCGGTGGTGGAATAGCGGATGATGTTGTGAAAGCCCTAGGCAAAGATGCTAAACTTAAGAAAATTTTGTGGTGTCTATTGATGTTGGAACCTATCTAGGTGTATGGGGGATGTCAATAGCTTCTCAACGAGCTAAAGAACGTGAAAATCGGACTCCGGATGTGGAAGTTATGGGGAAAACTGTCAAACGGCCATAGCTGAAACTGGGAAGGGCGGTAGTAACGCTTTCTGGGGCGGTAGTACCGGTCTTGGAGCTCAGCGGAACGACCGGTTTTGGAGGGCGGAAGTACCGCCGGGGTCGGGAAAACTGGATCGGGCGATTTTGTGGTGGAAATGGATGATTTCGGTGGCAAAATTGGATGGATTTAGTGGATGGGAGGTGGGGAAACTTGTGGGAAAGCTAGATCTACCTACAACACACGAAATCCATGGATCAAATCCAATAAAACTTGATCACACCAACAAATCACAAAAATAATTTGGGGCTATTTTTGGTGGGGATTTTCGGATTAGGACGAAAAAACAACAAAATCAAGCTAGAAAACAAAGGGCAGGGGCTCCAAAAGCGGGATCAACATGGCTCATGATACCAAGATGATGTAGGGTAGAACCCTAGAGGCCGATCTTTCACGTTTGGAGGGGAATCCTACCAAGAACTCAAAGAACACGAGGAGGGGAATGAGGGATAAACACGAGAGAACACTCAACCAACAAGAACAAAGTCACATTTGCGCTAGATCATCGAGACACAAGGTGATACAAGATGCAAATCCAACAAGGGACGATACATAGGGTAATCGGTTCTTCTCCGAGAGGAGGTCTTGAAAAGGGTCTTCTCCGAGAGGAGGTCTTGAATCCAAGTGGATCTTCTCCGATGAGGTGTCGGTCCCTCGCGGTGGAGTAGATCCGGATGGATGAGCAAAGCTCCATCTCAAATGAGCTAAACCAATGCTAACCCTAATTCAGAGCTAGGGGAAGAGTACTTATAGTCTAAGGGGTAAGTTGGGGGTTACACGGGTCATTGCCCTTTTACTGTGCGCAGGGAGATCTAGTACCGGTCTTGGGGGCGGTTGTACCGCTAGGAGCTCAAGTGCTGCTTCCTGGAGGTGTTCTCGGAAGGGATTAGTGGTAGTACCGGTGGTTGGGGCAGTAGTACCGGTCTTCTGGCTGTTACTGGTTATAAACCGGGGCGATACCGGCCTTGTACCGTTTGATTACAGAAGGTTGACCGGTAGTTGCGCGGTAGTTGAGAGGTAGTACCGGTGGACCGGTAGTTGGCCGGTAGTTGATCAGTTGTACCTCTATCTCTGCGCTGGGAAAATCCCTCTCCATGCTCTTGATGTTCATCTTGCATCGTAACTTCTCCCTGGTTGCTTTCTTGGTACCTAAGCACACAAAGCATCTCCGTTTGAGGTAGTAGCCATCTCTCAAGTGGGTCAAAGGGATGTTCAACAAGGAGAGAGTTAGCCTTGGATTGAATAGCACGTGCTTGAGCTCTTGTCATGGGTCCACTTGGAGCTTGAGTAGTCGAAGTAGTGTCCATGGGGATGACCGTAGGACGCTCCGCATCAAGAAACCTCACTCAACGTGTGTGACGAGTAGGACGCGATCATCCGCCTCAGGTGCCGGCTCGATATCCACTGCGCCCGGGTGACGCCACCCAGCATGCGGGATTAATTCCTCATCTGCTAAATCCTCCAATCGTCGAGCGGAAACACGCGATGGGAGCCATTGCCCTGACATGCCGCCGGCTGCCGCACCCGAAGCAGAAGAGGTGGCCTTACCCGCCTACTTCGCCCTCTTCGCCTTCGCTGTGGAGCCTTTTGCCATTGTCGTGCACTCGGGTGGAGAAGAGAAGCGGAGGAGTCGAGAGGAGAGAAAGGTGATCTGAGGCCCGGAGCTCCGCCGCCGAATCTTTTATACCACTAGACAAAATCCCTGAGTGCATCTCTCACCACAAACCCTTGGATTGACAGCCCACGCGACGAGGCTTTGTCCAGGACAGCTGCGACATGTGGCGAAGATCGTGCGTGCAAATCGAGGAACCACGCCTCCCACTTTCCCACCAACGCATGAATGCATGAATTCAAATCCCGAGATTTTTAGGACAGATCAATCCAATTGATTACCAGCGACTCCTTTCCTAAAGGATGCACGTCGGCTCGTTTGACCACCCTCCGCGGGGACCCGTGCACTCGGCCATGTTAAACACCCGACTGAAGTCTTCTTCGGGATCGTTATGTGATGAGCTTGACGCCCCTCTGCGGGTTCACTTGGCCCCCTGGGTAGGCTTGAAAGCACATGAATCATAAACTTGGACTTGTAGAAGGCCCGCATTGGTGTTCTCCTAAGATAAGGAGTGGCATCTCTCTATAGAATCAGACCACACGTCGGCGTCGCCACTCGAGTTGTAATGGCATGCTCTCACTTGGGCCCCTAGTCTATCTCTTTTGAGAGACAAAACGAATGCCACCAGGTTTTTTCTCGACGATCAGCACCACCCACTCATCTGGGTAAAATTAAGGTCCAGAATTCGTTGCGTTTCCGTCCAAGGAACAACAAATGACGACTTGGAAACATATTCTGAGTGACCCTGTGATACTCGGACGTAACCGAAGGATCGATTCTTTTGCTCTACGAAATCACAACTGATTCGGGGCCTAATGATTTGGTCATCTACTACAGGTAGGGTCAAGAACCCATCATTTGAGGCCCGCATGGGGCCCATCATCATTGTGGGTAGGTCCCTAGACCATACCATCATCCGGACTCACACATCAGGAGGATCACTCAAACGGCTCTACAGCACTCGGACAACCACACATCACTCGGCAGGCGGTCGACCACTCGGATGTACATGGCAAGAAGGCGTCGTGGGAGCTGGAATGGTCGAGGGATCCTAAGTCATCCACTAAATAGAGTTATAACTTGTAACTACTGTTACCTGTAACTGTTGTAGTATGGGCTCATTACACTAGTAATTTCCTCATTCAATGGCATTAATTGCCCCCGCAGCGTGGGAGACATGGGGCTGCAGCGCACTCTATATAAGACACACCCCTCTTCATAGTCGGGCACATTCAACCTTGTAATCTTATTCATCAAATAAAAGCAAGCCCATGGCACGAGACATAGTGAAAGCACATTTGCTCCCCGGGTGGTTTTGGTAATTAATGACAACATACTTTGTGGTTGGACTAATGCTTTTATCAAGTATGTTTCAGGAAATTCAATCACATTGGCATGGCAAAAGGACTAAAGAAGTGGACCCCTCAAAATGCTAAGGCAAGCATTGGCAAAAGCTCAAGACTCCATTTTGGTTTAGTGATCCAAGATCACATTGAGTCCATAGGAAAAGCCAATACTATTAAAAGGGGATGAGGTTATGATGATGATCTGGTTGCTCAAGTGCTTAGTGATACATCTCCTAAACTATCAGCAACTTTCACCGCCATAGACACTCATAAGTAGTCTCGGTCCCACCGATATTCCAAACTCAGTCACACCGAGATGAACCACCTCAGCCATAAGCCAAACCCTAGTAAACTCGGATTTTCCGATTCGAACTCGGTCTCACGAAACATGAGTTGCCAAGCTTCAGAACATACATCATCAAATCGGTGTCACCGAGATGATGAAGTCGGTCCCACCAAAACTGGCATGCTCTTGTCATTACGAATCGGACTAACCGAGATTGTATATTCGGTCCCACGAAAATCCCAACGTTCACATTATTTGAACTATCGGTCTCACCGAGTTGTCCACCGGTCCCACCGAGATTGCTCAAATGTGTGTAACGTTGGATTTTGTGTGGAGGCTATTTATACCCCTCCACCCCTCTTCATTCGTGGAGAGAGCCATCGAAAGAACTACCACTCCTACCTTACATTTAGAAGAGAACTACCTACCCTTGTGTTGAGATCAAGTTGCTCCACTCCCACCATATGAAGCTTGATCTCTAGCCTTCCCAAGTTGCTTTCCACTCAATCCTTTCTTCCACCACAGCCAAATCAGTTAGGAGAGTTGAGTGTTGGGGAGATTATCATTTGAAGCACAAGAGCAAGGAGTTCATCATCATCTACAACATCTATTACCTTTTGGAGGGTGGTGCCTCCTAGATTGGTTAGGTGTCGCTTGGGAACCTCCGTCGTCGAGATGTGGAGTTGAACCAAGAAGTTTGTAAGGGCAAGGAGATCGCCTACTTGTGAAGATCTACCCGAGTAAGGCTAGCCCTCCGTGGGCGTGAGCCATGATAGAATAGACAAGGTTGCTTCTTCGTGGACCCTTCGTGGGTGGAGCCCTCCGTGGACTCTCGCAGCCGTTACCCTCCGTGGGTTGAAGTCTCCATCAACGTGGATGTACGATAGCGCCACCTATCGGAACCACGGGAAAAAATCATTGCGTCTCCAAATTGCGTTTGATCTTCTCCACTTCTCTTTACTACTTGTGCAATTTACTTTTAGCTGCCCATACTCTAGAATTGCATGTGTAGTGTGCTACTTGACTTGTGTGTTATGCAAAATCTGCCAAAATCTGTCCTTGATAAAAGACATAATTTTTATCTTGTCGAGTAGTCTAATCACCCCCCCTCTAGACACTCTCACCTTCTTCGATCCCTCAATTGGTATCAGAGCTTTGTTCTCCATTGCTTTGGTTTACACACCATTGGAGGAAGATGGACGTGTCTACGTTTCGGAGTGTTAGCCATAGAGTGCCTATTCTTAATGGAGTGTCCTATAACTCGTGGAGGATTGAAATGCTTATTATCTTTAAGACGTACAATTTAGCAAATATGTTGAGACCCCTATGTGCCTCCATTTGACCCTTGCACCCTACCATGGATGAAGAGCTTGATTTGCTTCAGAACCTTAGGACTGTAAATCTTATCATTAGAGGGTTACCCGATAACTTGCTTGATCTCGTTACAAACTTTGAGTGCGCCTATGCTATGTGGAAGTTCTTGGAAGAACTTTATCCGGACTACTCTTTGAGAGGTCTTGATGAAATTCTATACAAGACTATTGAATTTGATATGATCGCCCCAATGATCCCAACTTTGATAAATGCTTCTTTGAGCTTCGTGATCTTATGAAAAGAAGGGTGATCCGGTCTTATCAATGTTCTAATTAGAAATGCTCTTGTATTGCATTCCGATGATTATTGTCACATTGACAAAACTAATGCAAGTAGTTATCAAATTGACCTAGGTGTTGATGATGAACAATCTATGGGTCAATATGATGATGAGCATGAGCATGATGATGATTACTCGATTCGGACACCGAGCTAGACAAGATCATGAAGAGTCTCAATCTTATGGCAAATCGAGAGACTACATGTCCGGCGGAAAAGAGTGGATTCTTGATAGTGGATGCACCGACCACATGACCGGAGACAAAGACATGTTTGAGAGCTTGCAAAGAACGATGGTCCACATAAGTATGTGACTTTTGGAGACAACTCAAGGGTAAGGTACTTGGCCTTGGTAAGGTGGCCATATCTCATGATAGCTCTATTCAAAATGTCATGCTTGTAGAATCTCTTGGATACAATTTACTTTCCGTGTCTAGATTAGCTGACTTTGGATTCAATGTGCTATTCACGAAGTAGATTGCCAAGTCTTCGTTGTGACAATCATAACATGGCGTTTACGGTATCCGTAGAGGTGATCTATATATTGTTGATTTCACTAAGAAAGCCCAACCTAGAGCTTGCTTCATTGCTAAATCCTCTAAAGGTTGGTTATGGCATAGAAGGCTTGGACATGTTGGTATCGTAATCTAGACAAGCTGATCAAAGGTGATCATATTCTTGGCGTTAAAGATGTTTTCTTTGACAAAGATAGACTTTGTAGTGCTTGTCAAGCAGGAAAACAAGTAGGTGGAAGTCATCCGTGAAGAACATCATGACCACAAGGAGACCGCTTGAGCTTCTTCATATGGATCTCTTGGTCCCAATGCTTACAAAAGCCTTGGTGGTAACTCCTTTGGTCTAGTTATAGTTGATGATTATTCCAGATTTACGTGGGTATTTTTCCTTGATGACAAATCGCAGGTTCGGAGAATCTTCAAAACCTTTGCCAAAAGGCCCAAAATCAATTTGAGGTGAAGATCAAGAAAGTTCGGAGTGACAATGGAGCGGAGTTCAAAACGCCAATGTAGACTCTTTTCTCGATGAGGAAGGATTCTACATGAGTTCTCGACTACGTACACTCCTCAACAAAATGGAGTTGTTGAGAGGAAGAACCGAGCAGCTCATAGAGATGGCGAGAACGATGCTTGATGAATACAAGACACGAAGCATTTTTGGGGGAAGCGGTCGAGACAGCTTGTCATGCTATCAACAGGCTTTATCTTCATAAGCTCCTCGGCAAGACATCATCTGAGCTCCTCACGGTAACAAACCCCAAGTGGGATACTTTCGTGTCTTTGGTTGAAATGCTATATCCTTGATAAGCATCGTCGGTCTAAATTTGCTCCTAAAACTCATGAAGGCTTTTTCTTGGTTATGGATCAAACTCCCACACCTACCGTGTCTACAATAATTTCACCGAAAGGTTGAAGAGGCGGTGAGCGTGAAGTTGATGAATCTAATGGCTCATAAGTAGAGCAAATGCCTATTGATGTAGGAGACAAGGACCCATCGGAAGCTACCCAAGATTTATCTATTGGAAAGATCCGTCCCATGGAAGTGAAGGAGAGTACCTCATCTACATATGTGGAGCCCCTACCTCACGGCGAGATGAACCTCAAGGCAACATGGAGGCCTCCACAAGTGGAACTCACCAAGATGAGGAAGTGCAACAAGAAGATCCACCACAACCTCCTTCTCCACCGCCTCAAGACAACACCAACAACAATGAAGAAGAAGAAGAGGAAGATGAAGATGATGAGGAAGCTCAGCCACAACCTCAACAAAAGCTATCCCGAGTCCGAGCAAGAGTCAAGAAAAATCATCCCGTGGAACAAATGATGAGCGACATCAACTCCGGAGAATTACTCGCTCTAAAACTCGCTTAGCTAACTTTTGTGAGCATTACTCATTTATCTCTAGTATTGAACCTATGAAGGTAGAAGAAGCACTTGAAGACCGGATTGGGTGAGCGCTATGCACGAAGAACTTCACAACCGAGAGGAACAAGGTATGGACTTTGGTAGAAAGCCCAAGGATGATCAAAACGTCATTGGAACCAAATGGGTGTTTGGAACAAGCAAGATGAAGATGGACAAGTCATCCGCAACAAGGCTCGTCTCGTAGCTCAAGGTTACACACAAGTCGAAGGTATGGACTATGGTGAGACCTATGCCCCGTTGCTAGACTTGAGTCCATTCGCATTCTTCTTGCTTATGCCAATCACCATGATATTACTCTCTATCAAATGGATATCAAAAGTGCTTTCCTAAATGGTGAAATTGAGGAGGAAGTATTTGTGAAACAACCTCCGGTTGTGAATCCCAAAAGCCTAATCATGTTTACAAGTTGCACAAAGCTCTTTATGGTCTTAAACAAGCTCCTAGAGCTTGGTACAAATGCTTGACTAGCTTTCTTCTTGAAAAAGGCTTTGAGATTGGAAAGATAGACTCAACGCTGTTCACGAAAAGGGTTAATGGTGAACTATTTGTGTGCCAAATATATGTTGATGATATTATCTTTGGTTCAACTAACCCTCATTTTAGCAAGTTTGGAAAGCTCATGTCGGAGAAGTTTGAGATGTCCATGATGAGTGAACTCAAATTCTTCCTTGGGTTGCAAATCAAGCAATCTAAGGAGGGTACCTTTGTCTCACAAACAAAGTACACCAAGGATCTCCTCAAGAAGTTCAACATGCAAGAAAGCAAGGTATGAGAACCCCATGCCTACAAGTGGACATAATGACTTGACAAAGATGGAGAACCCGTTGATCAAAGGGTTTACCAATCTATGATTGGTTCTCTACTATATCTTTGTGCTTCTCGTCGACATAATGTTGAGTGTATGCATGTGTGCTCGATATCAAGCAGCCCCTAAAGAATGTCATCTTAAAGCTGTTAAAAGGATTGTGAGATATTTGATACACACACCAAACTTTGGCATTTGGTATCCTAAGAGGGCCTCTTTCGACCTTGTTGGCTATTCCGACTCGGACTATGCGGTGGCAGGTTGATAGAAAGTCAACTTCGTGCGTGTCAATTCCTTGGTCGATCCCTTGTATCTTGGTCCTCCAAGAAACAAAATTCGATATCATTATCCACCGCCAAGCGGAATATATTGCTGCTGGTTAGTGTTGTGCTCAATTGCTATGGATGACATAAGCGCTTAAGGATTATGGGATACATGTGAGACATGTTCCTTGCTTTGTGACAATGAGAGTGCGATTAAAATTGGACACAATCCGTGCAACACTCTCGAAAGAAACATATTGAAGTTTGTCACCATTTCATTCGTGATCACATTGCCAAGGGTGACATCAATCTTAAGCATGTTCGTCTTGACAAACAACTTCGATATCTTTACAAAACCTCTTGATGAGAAGGTGTTTTGTCGCTTAAGAAGTGAGTTGAACATCATTGATGCTTCAAACTTGGAGGGAGAACTCCATTGATGCATGCAAGGCATGGGCCCACTTGACTAATCCTTGATATTTCTCTTATGATGGTGATCATATGTCTTGGACACATTTGCCTCCTTGTATTGCATCTAACTCCTTGCAGGTACTTGGATGATCTACATTCCACAAGATTACCACACACTCAAATCATGAGTAATCTTGTCATTGACCAAGTATCTAGCCCTTTGGGATGTTGAGTTCAAGGAACAAAATTCCACATATCCTTTTTGACATCTTATACATCTAGTGTTTCACTCTTGTCATCTTGGATATCCTTGAGTATTTCCTTGCTTGCCTAACCCATGTAGGAAGATGAACTACACAAGTGGAAATGGCGCTCCAACTTCACATTCAATGAGCACCTACATCAAGTTTACCTACATGAACAAAGCAACAACAAGCCCAAGGTATGTTCTTCACATCTTTAAGGAGCTTTGCTCAAAGTCATGAGTACAAGCAGCTTCATAAGATGTGATCACATCGAATGCTTAATCGAAAAATGGCAACCCCATTTTGAGCTTAAATGATGAGTATGACCTATGATCAAATGTCCTCATTCGACTTCTAAGTCAATATACTCAAACATAGGTGACCTTGTCACGACCTTTATCTAGATGAAGTACATATGTTTTGGAGTCTTTCTATTTTCTCTTATGTTCTCTCATTGAGTTTTCATTCAAAAAACACTTCATCTAGGAATCTTTTCATTTCTATTCTTACATCTTTGTGAATATCCTTCGGCTCGATCAATTCCTCGAAAATCATTCACAAATTCATTGCAAATCCTTTGAAACATTCCTCGCAAAGTGAGCTGAATTATTTCAGATTTCCTTGGAATTAAACTCGGCGTCACCGATTTAAATATTTCGGTCTAACCGAAAAGGATCTACCCTAAGTCCCGACTTTCGGACCCACCGATCCATCTTAATTGTGTCACCGATTTATTTCTTCGAGATATCATCTTCGCAGCTCCACTCAATGATTCTCGATGCATGTTCCTTTTTGCCTGTTGTGATTCTTAAGGATCCCACTTCTTTCTTTCCATCTTCCCTGACCTTCCTAGTTTGCTGTCCTTTTCGGCACTTGATGTCAAAGGGGGAGAAGACTTAGGGGGAGAAGAGAAGATTTAAAGGGAGAAGAAGAGCAATCTTACTTTAAGGGGGAGAGAATCACATCAAAGCTTTGCCGTGTTTTTCCTTATAAGAGAATTTCTTGCCGTGTTTCACATTGGACATTACAATTGGCGTCATTCTCATTTGGCATCATTCTTTTGATTTTGCTCTTTCCATCAAACCCTTGATCTGAGAGAACTCAAAGGAGAGGAATCTTCACAATTGATATCTTATGGAAAGCAAAATCTCTCGAGTTCATTGAAAATCTTTTAGTTTGGAGACATGTTTGCTGATTCAAGCTTGTGCTCAATATGAGACACTCTTTATACATGTCATCCCTGGCTTGGTACTCTTGATGTTCTTGCAGTTGGTTGAAGAAATAATCTTGTGTTATCTAACCTTGTTTTCCCAAGTTTATCTCTTCAGGTAAAATGCCAAGGAACCTCAAGGTAAGTATATGCACTTTGCGTAATGTGCATGATGGTGACTTGCTTGTGAATACTTGTTTGCAAGAAATCACCATGCACATATGCATTATCACTCACTTCTTTTCATCTGCTCGATGCATATAGCCAAGCTGCATGTAGCACATCTTGCTTATCTCTCTTGTGTGCTTGTGGTAGTCCAAAACCATAATTTATGAAAATCTTGCACACTTGTAGGGGAGCCTGTGTACTACATGTTTGTCAAAGCTTTGTGATAATTCTGTCTTTCTTTCAATAAGCTTTGATGTCTTGTTTAGTGTGTTGCCATCAATTACCAAAAGGGGAGATTGAAAGCACATTTGCTCCCGGGTGGTTTTGGTAATTAATGACAACATACTTTGTGGTTGGACTAATGCTTTTATCAAGTATGTTTCAGAAATTCAATCACATTGGCATGGCAAAAGGACTAAAGAAGTGGACCCTCAAAATGCTAAGGCAAGCATTGGCAAAAGCTCAAGACTCCATTTTGGTTTAGTGATCCAAGATCATATTGAGTCCATAGGAAAAGCCAATACTATTAAAAGGGGATGAGGTTATGATGATGATCTGGTTGCTCAAGTGCTTAGTGATACATCTCCTAAACTATCAGCAACTTTCACTGCCATAGACACTCATAAGTAGTATCGGTCCCACCGATATTCCAAACTCAGTCACACCAAGATGAACCACCTCAACCATAAGCCAAACCCTAGTAAACTCGGATTTTCCGATTCGAACTCGGTCTCACGAAACTTGAGTTGCCAAGCTTCAGAACATACATCATCAAATCGGTGTCACCGAGATGATGAAGTCGGTCCCACCGAACGGCATGCTCTTGTCATTACGAATCGGACTAACCGAGATTGTATATTCGGTCCCACTGAAATCCCAACGCTTCACATTATTTGAACTATCGGTCTCACCGAGTTGTCCACTCGGTCCCACCGAGATTGCTCAAATGTGTGTAACGGTTGGATTTTGTGTGGAGGCTATTTATACCCTCCACCCCTCTTCATTCGTGGAGAGAGCCATCGAAAAGAACTACCACTCCTACCATACATTTCGAGAAGAGAACTACCTACCCTTGTGTTGAGATCAAGTTGCTCCACTCCCACCATATGAAGCTTGATCTCTAGCCTTCCCAAGTTGCTTTCCACTCAATCCTTTCTTCCACCACAGCCAAATCGGTGAGGAGAGTTGAGTGTTGGGGAGATTATCATTTGAAGCACAAGAGCAAGGAGTTCATCATCATCTACAACATCTATTACCTTTTGGAGGTGGTGCCTCCTAGATTGGTTAGGTGTCGCTTGGGAGCCTCCGTCGTCGAGATGTGGAGTTGAACCAAGAAGTTTGTAAGGGCAAGGAGATCGCCTACTTCGTGAAGATCTCGCCGAGTAAGGCTAGCCCTCCGTGGGCGTGGCCATGATGGAATAGACAAGGTTGCTTCTTCGTGGACCCTTCGTGGGTGGAGCCCTCCGTGGACTCTCGCAGCCGTTACCCTCAGTGGGTTGAAGTCTCCATCAGCGTGGATGTGCGATAGCGCCACCTATCGGAACCACGGAAAAAAATCATTCGTCTCCAAATTGCGTTTGATCTTCTCCACTTCTCTTTACTACTTGTGCAATTTACTTTCCGCTGCCCATACTCTAGAATTGCATGTGTAGTGTGCTACTTGACTTGTGTGTTATGCAAAATCTACCAAAATCTGTCCTTGATAAAAGACAGAATTTTTATCTTGTCGAGTAGTCTAATCACCCCCCCTCTAGACACTCTCACCTTCTTCGATCCCTCACATAGTGCTTTTACCTCCATATAGTGAGGGGCCTGAACTCGTTAAGCACCGTGTGTTACACCTACGCCGTAGCTAGTCTCTGCCCCTTATTCGTACCCCTAGTACTCATTGTCAGGATCATAACCCCGACACCTGGCTTGTATATTCCAATGATGGACTTCCTCAAATCACCAACTTCTTCATGATCAAGCAAGTTGGATACACACCCATTTACTTTCCATTGAGCTTTCATACACTTATATCTCTTAGTGCATCCGTTGCATGTCAATCCCTACTCCTCGCTTTGACATCGAATGATGGGTCTCTCCATTGCCCATTGATCTGCCGAGTTGATGCGAGACTTTCTTCCTTTTCGACTTCCATTATTGATCTCTATCACCGTATTCTATTCCACCCATAGTGTTATATCCATGCCTCACGCTCATGTATATTGTGAAGTTGAAAATTATGAAGCATGTTAAAATGTATGAACCAATTGCTTGGCTTTTCATTGGGGAAGTTCATGATTAATGTCTTCATACTACAAAGACTAAGCATGACAGACTATATGATTTTGTAGGGACAGTGGTACAGCGAGGTGGTATACAAACGGTTTTTAACCCCTTTCTGCGATGGTGTTCTGAACCGTCGCCTAGTGAGTGACTGCGATAGAGGGGTCCTTCCCACACAACCCAGAAACCGTCGGGGATAGGCCCTCCTGGCACACACGCTCGGCAAAATGAGGTCGTGTGCGACGGGCGAGCGATAAAATACGGTTATACGTACAGTTGTGCTCAAAAATACATTTATATAGGCCAAATCATTTCCGATCGTAGGTATATCCCAAACCGTCAGTCCTGGCTAAACGTTTCCATTCGTATGTACATTCCTCACAGTCAATCCAGGGAATACATTTCTGTTAGTATGTGCATCCCACACAGTCAAACCCAGAAGTACGTTTCCGTTCTTATATACATCCCACACAGTCACTCCAAGAAAAAACGTTTCCGTTTGCAGGTACATCACACACAATTTTCCCCATTAAATCATTTGTGATAGCATTGCCATTGCACACGATATTAACAATTTTCGTTATTGAATGCATCACACAGGTTGAGTAGAAGAAACTGTATGGCATAGGTTGTCAATCACACACGCTTTTTATGTGGTAAATGTTTGTCCAAAGTGGCCTAATGCAAAAAGTGTTCAAGAGGATGTCATGCGTGGTTGTTCATTGATCCAACACGGTTTATTCCTAGAAACTGTGTACGTTTCCTGAGGTCATCGCCCACGGTGTTTTCTCAATAACCGTTTGCAATAGAAAAACCCAATTAGCTTGCTAATTGGCCATTAGCAGCCAATTGTACTATTATTAATAATCCATTTATTGATCTGATTGACATTTCATATTAAGCACACAATATATTTCATTTTCATATTAAGGAAGCAGATTTCATAATTGAAATACATCAGAGTACTACATCATATAGCTTCAGCACTCAACTACCCCATTACAAAACTGCACCAGCACCAAGTTTCACATGAAAGACCTATAACCTTTCAAAATTAGCATCATATATGGTACATAGACAGATGAATCTCATCTGGAAAACAGCTAAAGCAGAAGGCGAATATTGAGTCTTCATTGATGTTGAAGGTCTTTGCAACTTCAGGCCAGTGCTTGTGGATGATTGACCATCCATCCTTCGTCCTCTTCAGGAACACTTCAACATTGTACCTGGGTGTTGTATGAATATCTTCCTCGCCTCCTGACCATATAGGTGGTTTGAGAGGTAATCAACATTGAACTGCTTTACTTAGAGGGTGACTAGAGGGTGACCCGGCCGGTGACCTTGCGCCGGTGGCCACTCCGGCCCCGGCGGCCACCTCACCACCCGCCTCTAGCCACTCGAGCCTTGGCAGCCACATTTCTTCTGGTCATGGCTCCCTTTGCTTTCAATTTCGATCGTGGCAAGGAGTTCCAAGCGTAGATGAGGTCCAAGTTTGTCCATCTAGTGGTTTTCTCACCAGGCTTCCACCGTCAAGAATTTACCTTGTTAGTCTCCTTCATTCAAGCCTCATTCAAGTTGGACGTACACACAATTGGTACTGCCCTTCATGCATCTTTTGGCAGTTATGCACAAGGTTTTTGTGTGTGTCACCTCAAGGACCGCACCTTCAAGTTCTGTGTGTTGTCTAATTCTGTGGGTTTTGAGATTTACAATGCTGGTAGAATCAGTGAAAAAGACTTTGATATGGTTTTCAATCTTTGGGGTCATGGAGGACCAAATTGGCATCACGAAGAGAGGCTTTTTTATGCTGAAGAAGAGAAGGAGTGAACTATTGTTGGAAAAAATGGCAAGGTTGTAGTGCCTGCCGCCGGTGACCGCCGAATTCCTATGCAGCGGTTGTTTCGTGACGGTCAGTTTTTGATAGGCTGTCATAGGACAATCATGGCACGGTGAATCAGGGTCAAAATGGTATTAACTCTCAGGTTAATCTGCCTTTTAATGGGTTGGTAACGGTTCCACAAGGGGCGCCTCATGGCAGGCAAGATCAACGTAGTTATGTGCATGCCTCCTGCCATGCATGCGGGGACTTGGACCACCTAGCTCGTTATTGCACTAAGCCCAACCTTCCTGGGCTTTGGCGCTTCCTTAAGTTTGCATCCTTCCTGAGCCCACCTGAAACTGCTTGGGCCCCTCGTGTGGTGGATGATTGGTTTTGTGCATTCGGGCCTCACATGGAAACTAGGCAAGTCACGTCTTTCAAGGAATTAGTGTCGGGACTATTCCAAAATTTTCAGCCTAGACTGCTACTTGCCTCTTCACATTCCTCTGACCCTGCCCCCACCTCCTCTGCTTCGGCTTGCTCGCCACAATCCTCCTCTTTGTTGCGGCTCACCGGCGACCATCCCTTGGCCATGGCCAACATTCCCATTGATCCACAGCCGTTTGTCTCGGCGGGCTTCCAAATTCAGCAGATTGCAGGGTGCAGTGGCGTCGTTAGAGATGTTCTTCCGCACCGGCAGAGGCGCCATGAGAAGTGGGTGATTGCCACCATCCAGCTGCTTCCTAATGAGGTACACTTTCAGAATGTTAGATTGGTTATTGTGGAGTTCTTGGAAGGTGTGGAGCAAGTTGGTCATGGTGATATTCAACCCTGCCCTTTTGGGGAAGTTTTCGTTTAGTTTGTGCATGTCAGAGATAGGGATAGACTTATTAGGCAGAGCGCTCATACTTTTGGGGATGTGTTTATTACTTTCTCTGCTCATGATCAAGGTAGGAACTTGAGGAGAGTCAATTTCAATAGGATTTGCTGGTTGTTAATTGTGGGAGTGCCTTTTCATCATTGTAATACTAATGATATTGCCATGGCTATTAACACATTTGGCTGCATCATCAACTGGGATAAAGAGGATGCCAGAAAGGGAAATATTCTAGTCAAGGCTAGATGCACTGAGTTGATTGATATTCCAAAACGTGTTAGGTGGTCTGAGGGAGAAGGTTTTGAGGAAGAATCCTGGACCAGCTACGTGGAAGTGATCTTGGAAGACATTCAAGGAGGTGGGCCAGCACATGAAGATCCCTTTCCACCTCCTGGGGTGGACCCCCACCCTATCCCACAAAATGCCAATGACTTTCTAGGGTTCCACATTGATATACCTGGTAACAATGGGCTAGATCAAGATGCTGATTGGGATGATTGGGAGGAACCTGGGCACTAGGCTTTCCCTCTGCCAGGGCCACAACAAGTAAATGAGAATGAACAGTAAGCTGAAATGCTTATGGATGAGGAGGATGGGGCCCTGACAATAGCACTACCACCAACATTTCTCTTTCAGAAGAAAATCACTCACACAGTAACCTCCTACTTGCTAATCAGCCCTTTCAAGAGGTTGATCAAGCTGGCTCCGATGTTAAGCACCCTTTGGGATAAGGCCTTCATAACATTATCCTGGCCTATGATACTGACCAACCTGATATGCAATAGGGGCAACAGGAGGGGCCCAGTGATGCTCAACATCCAGCAGAATTAGGGTCAGACATTGTTAATGCACTACAAGCTGATAATTCAAATACTGCAAGAGTGGAGGGAATGCTCTCGGAAGGGTTAATCCCAAGTGACCATGTTCGGGAACTAGATAATCCTATTATGCAGGATGAAGGAGGAGATCAGCTTGCCATTGATACAAATGTCAAACATGTTTCTGTGTTGGGACAACCCTTGAGCAATGTCTCTGCTTCTGAGCTGCAAGTTTCACCTAACAATGATACGGTGGAAGAGGCACATGTGACAGACAATGTTGAGTCCTCAATCAATCCACTTCCTGAGACTATCAAGGTGGCTGGTAAAGGTATCTATGAAGATTTTCAGATACCAACCACTTCACTTAATCATGGTCTAGAATCCTTAGTTCAACATCATACCTTGTCTGTGATTGATGGAGCTCATCTCATTGCAGAAGAGGGTCTGGACCTCTGGGTAAAGCACTTTGCTCCGGGATCTAACAACAATGATCACTCCTTTAAGATTGACATTCCTGTAAGCTGGTTCAACTTCATTCTGCACCTTCTGTTAACTCCTGATAAGTTTGGGTGGACATTACACCTGTTAAAAATCATCCTTGTGGCAACTCTTAACAGCAAACTGTGGTTCAGAGGATGTACTTGAATTTCATATCCCAGATACATGTTCTGTCTCTCAAGCTCCTAGTTGTTTCCAGGACTCTGTCCATGAAAAATAAGGGGAGATCCAGGGGGATCAGGGGGCCAATAGCTCGCAAAATGTGGCTTTGGGAGACACAGGCACCAGGAAAAGGAGGGGTAAAGGTCCTTTGATTGAAACATAGGTAAAAAGGAGTGATAGAATCAAGTTGGATAACAATGGATTTAAGAGAAATTCATGTAATGGCAATATCTGTTTAACATGCAATGCTTTACCCCCAATTACAAACTTTAAAGTAGTCATAAACCTCACAAAATAATTTTGTAAGGTGGTTGAGGAGGAGCTACATGCGAAGTTAACTAAGGAGCCTGTAACATCCCAAATTTTCAATTTGGAATGTTATACATAGATCATCATGCATATCATATTTTTATTGCATTATTGGCTCGATCCTAGAAATTCTACGCAACTCAAGGACCCTCGGAGAGAGTTGGGGATTCCGTTATTTTCATATTTGGGTTTTTTCTCAAATTTTGAAAATAGGATCATTGATTTTATTTATTTTATCTTCAATTATTTCTACTACCAAAAATTCAGATAGGGAATAAAATGACTTTCCCAAAATACAGAAATAATGAAGATTTAATAAAAAATCAAACAAGGTTATTTTGGAGTTTTTCGCTTTTTATTTGAATTTAGGAAAAATGCGCGTTTTCCAAAACTGCATTTAGGCCCCAAATAAATGTTCATCTAGCCCGGCTTGATTTTAGAAGTCGGGGAAAATTTATTTCGGGATTTTTGGAGTCCGTTTAGTATTTCTTTTTATTTTTCTACCGAGCGTAATGTTTAAAAACGCAGCGCGACCGACTCTGGCCGTGCCGGCGGGACTCCGCTCGGCGCTCTAAGCGCTGACCCCGCTGCCAGCCCGCCAGCTCGCCCGCCCTTGACCCGTTAAGCCGCCCGGCCCACTGCAAACCCTAACCCTAGCGACGCCCTTGCCGCCATTGCCGCCGACCCATTGGCCGACGCCGCCATCGCCATGAGCCGCCGCCCGCCCGCATCTGAGGTTCGCCGCCGCCTCGAATCGCGTGCCACCGGTTTTCTTAAAAACCGGGCGGTTTTTCTTTACGGTTTTTTTCGGTTTTTTAGATTCGTTTTATTTTAGTTTTCGGTTTTTTTCGGTTTAGGTTAACTAGCGGACGTTCGTCCGTTAGTTCATTTTAACGAATGCTTTTCGTCAGATTCGTTAAATTAACGAACGTTCGTTCGTTAGTCCGTTCGTCGTTTTTCTTTTTCTCGGATTTTCCGCGGTTATTTTCTGATCGCGATTTCTGATCCGATTTTCGATTTAGTATAACTTTTCGCTCGTTTATCGGAATCAGGCGATTCAAGCGCCTGGAGTTTCGTCTCGAAACCCTATTTCCGAATAATCTACTTAAACAAGTTTTTGCTTCTGTAAAATTTGACTTAGTTCCAGATTAGTAAAACGAAGCTGTTTTCTTTCGCCGTTTGACTTTCGTTGCTTCTTTTGATTTTATTCTTTTTGCAAACCGGATTTCTTAAGTTGAACATTCTGGTTGGATCTTTTGTTCGAGTTTTACCTATGCATTAGATGAGTACTTATTGTATGCTTGTTTCTTTGTCTGCGATAGAATACCCGGAGTGCGCCGCGTGTTACTTCGAGTCTCTAGGTCTCACGGATCATCAGCGAGGCAAGTAACAATTGATCATACCTTTCTACTACCCAGTTTTTATGCATTAGATCTATCCTCAAACATTGCATTATTAGGATCTAATTAAATTGCGGGATGGGAAGTAGATGAGGTAGTACCTATTACCTGTTTTATTATCAAACCTTTGGGAGTTACTTCTACGTTTGCTTATTATGCCATGCTATGCTAGTAGACGTGGATTGGGTGAGTGAAAATCCATGACAGATGTGAGATTGTAAATTAATGGTTTATTTATGGTGGCAACTTGAATACACATCTGGGTGGATTGAGGCACCTGTTTTCAAGCAGGACTTGCCTGTATTTCTTCGGACCGCCACCCAGGCTCAAAGGGATCATGAGATTATTCAAACTAGAAACTTACGTGTGCAGCCACAAGCCATTATGGGCTCTGGCATAGTTGACTAAGTCATGCGAACTCTTACGGGTAGACTAGCAGATGTAGGGGAAAGTAGGTGTACCGGTCTACCCACATGTAAGGTGCTAGTGCTTCCGAAAGACTATGTCTCGGTCATCCATTTCTCAAACATCATGTAGTGCGAGGAATCAAACGGAGGCGATCGAGTCTTGTGGGAAAAGTGCGCAAACCTCTGCAGAGTATATAAACTAATCATGGTAGCCGTGTCCCCGGTTATGGACATCTTGAGTATCTAGTACTTGATTATCATGTGAATCTCATCATGTTACTATAATTAATATTGTTGGGTTTTAATGAGTACTTTTTAATTGGGATTGAGAATGCTGTCAACCATTCTCAATATTTAACAACCACCATGACAATTAAATAAAATTTATTCCTTTGTTGTAGGGAAAAATTGGCTTTATGCAAAACTGTAACCATAGAGCTTTCCACTAGCCATATATGAATGTAGTGATAGCATTATTCTGTTCATTACTCTCTATGTGTTACATTGCCAACATATTCCATGTGCTGACCCATTTTCGGGCTGCAACGTTCATGTTGCAGACTTTTCAGACGACGAGTAAGGTGCCTTAGGTCGTGATCTTTCACTCACTGATGTCATTGGAGTTGATGGACTCACTTTATCTTCCAAGCCTTCCGCTGTTATCGTATTTAGATGGCCTTAAGCCATATTTATTGTAATAAGTTCTCTTTTGAGACATTTGATGTAATAAGTGTGTGATTGCTACTCTGTTATAAATCCTTCAAATCTCTTGTGCGTGTCAAGACTACCGATCGAGGATGACACCGATGCACAAAGATCGGTATTTGAGGTGCAGTCGCTACAAGGTGGTATCAGAGCACACGCTAACTGTAGGACATGGCCACTAAGCTTAAGCCCTAGATCACTACTCTTTCTTCTCATTTCTGACTCCTCATCTGGTCTATTCTTTAGGATGATGGATGCAAGGATCAAGTTCGCGCAACCAGATGAGAATTCACCTTTTGGATGTCACTTGAAGGAAGCCGCTAGATACTTGAACATAGGAGTACCAAGCTTCACCGGAACTTTCAACGCCACTTTACCCGAAGAGGAGCGCTGGAGGATTCAAGTCTACATTCCAGGAAGGACGTTTGCACCAATCACGGAACCAATAGAATTTACCTTTAATGTACCAACATGGAGCCTAGGAAAGAGCATGGCAGCTCACATCGCCATGGGACGAATTGGAGAAGTTTACTACAACGATCTCAAGAATACTATCTACCACATTTGTGGACGCAGAGATGAGCATTGGGAGATGATCGCCACCAGGAGGGACAGATCAATCGCAGCTTATATTCAGGAGTTAAACCAACACATCCGACGCCAGGAGAACCAGATGTGCGCAGATATGGAGGAGCTACAGAAGGCTATGACCAGGATTAAGGAGCTAGAAGCAGAACTCAGGGCTACGCGTAAAGACTATATGGAAGAAATTGCCGCTCTAGTAAGACAGAACGGTGACCTTAAGGAGAAGATTGGAGTATTCATGGGAGGTTCAGCACCCCGAGGAGAAGAGGATGAACCTACATGTCCAGATAATTATATCATCATCGACGACACCGACTCGGATCCCGACGACAGCGATGATGACTATGTTGATGAAGCTGGAGCAGATATCATGGAATCTGCATCGGAGCAGTTTTTCTAGTTGACCACCATAACAGTAGTAGAATTATCCACCATTTAACTAGTTTTAGTCCAAGCACTTTTGTAACGATAGTTAGACCGTTGTATGCCCTTGTTTGAATTGATTGGAATGATATTGAGTGTTTTGTCTCATGTGCATATGGGTTGTGTTTTCTCACTAGACCTCATTCTATTCTTAACTCTTCCCTTTAAACCCTCAGATGCCTCCGAGACGCGACCCCGAGTTTGTTCTCCCGCCAGAGATCACTCAGTTGATTCAGCAGCAGAATACCTTGACTCAAACATTGGTACAGAACCAAGGCAACAATAACAACAACCCACCACCACCACCACATTGACCATCCGCACGTTTCTTAAGGTTGAATCCACGGTGTTTTCCAAGTAGCACCGAGCCGATAGTAGCAGATGATTGCCTCCGTAAGATAGGGAGGAGTTGACCACTGCAGGGCCTGAGATGGAGAGAAGGTGAAGTTTGCAGCGCATCGACAGCGGACCCACAATGACATGATGGGAGAATTTTACTGACCACTTACCACAGAGACACTTGTCACATGGAATCAGTTTCAGCAAGCATTTCATACTGCCCATGTTTCAGCAGGAGCTATGGCCATGAAGAAGCGTGAGTTTCGCAACTTACGCCAAGGAGGATGGATTGTTGGCCAATATATGGATGATTTTAGTAAGCTAGCACGTTATGCCCCAGATGATGTTGCTACGGATGCAGCTAAGCAGGAAAAGTTTCTAGAAGGTCTGAATGATGAGCTGAGCATGCAGTTGATGGTAGCCACTTTCAATAACTACCAAGAGTTAGTAGATCGTGCTCTTATGATTGAAGGGAAGCAGCAGCAGATTGATAATCGTAAGAGGAGTATGCACATGGGAAGTATAATTCTGGAGCTCATCAGAAGCCACGCTTTACCCCAAAGTCAGGAGGACATTTTCAGCATACTCATGGAGGAGGCAGCTCGCACAATCACAATGGCACAAAGAATGGAAACGGGAATGGAGGAAGCAATGGACAAAGCCGCACCACCCGTCAACACCATCCAAAGCAGACCTGAGCCATATCACTGTTATAAGTGCCGCAAGACGGGGCATTATGCAAATGGTTGCCCAGAAGCCCAAAATGGAAATGGCAATGGAAGCTCGGAAAGAAGCGAACCCTTTCAGCAGGGGCAAGTGAACCACGTTACCGTGGAGCGGGTTGAAGCTCAGCCAGGAGCGATAATAGGTAAGTTTTTGGTTAAGGCATTTCTGCGGTTGTTCTTTTTATCTTGGTGCATCGCATTCATACATATCAAGGGATTTGTGAATAAGTTTAGCCTGCCCACTAAGACTCTTAAGACACCCATGCTAGTAAGTTCACCGGGAGCTGAGTTTATGGTCAGTCAAGGATGCTTCCAGGTGTCGTTGAGTATAGGAAGGCATGTTTTCCCCACGGATTTGATTATATTGGAATCCCAAGGATTGGATGTAATTCTTGGTATGGATTGGTTGTCAATGTACGGAGGAAACATTGATTGCGCCAGTAAGACAATTTTCTTACAACACGGAAGGATAAGGATCAAGTATGTATCACGGCATGGCCGAGGAGAGCCCATGTAAATTCCTTATCGGGGTTGTGCGGAAGAAGTACCGATGGTAAGGATTTCCCGATGTATTTCTGAAGAGTTGCGGGCATGCCCTTTGGATAGAGACATTGAGTTCTTAATTGAGCTACTGCCAGGCACTGGGCCTATATCCAAGAGACCTTACAGGATGCCATCCCAAGATTTGGAGGAAATTAAGAAGCAGATTAAGGAGTTGTTGGATAAAGGTTTTATCGGCCCAAGTTCTTCACCTTGGGGATCGTCAGTACTTCTAGTGGAGAAGAAGCATGGATCGTTAAGAATGGTTGTTGATTATCGTGGATTGAATGAAGTAACAATCAAGAACAAGTACCCACTACCAATGATTAATGATCTGTTTGATCGGTTGCAAGGAGCTAAGGTGTTTTCCAAGATCGATTTGCGATCAGGGTACCATCAATTGAAGATTCGGGAGCAAGATATACCGAAGACGGCTTTTACCACAGTGCGGGCTGTATGAGTATCTGATTATGTCATTTGGTCTGACTAACGCCCCAGCCTATTTTATGAACAAGGTGTTTATGGAGTTTTTGGATAAGTTCGTCGTAGTGTTCATTGATGATATCTTGGTTTACTCGAAGAATGAAGAGGAACACAAGGAGCATTTGCGATTAGTACTCGAGAAGCTCAGGGAACATCAGCTATACGCCAAGTTCAGCAAGTGTGAGTTTTGGTTGAAGGAAGTTGGATTTCTCGGACATGTTATATCCGGAGAAGGTATCGCGATGAGACCCCACTAAAGTAGTCCTTTGTGACAAGCTGGGAAGCACCAATCACAGTTGGAGAGATCAGGAGTTTCCTTGGACTCGCAGGATACTACCGAAGATTCATTGAAAATTTCTCGAAGATTGCAAAGCCTATGACGGAGTTGTTAAAGAAGGATACTAAGTTCATTTGGACTGAGGAGTGTGAGGCTAGTTTCCAAGAGTTGAAGAAACGATTGGTTACCTCACCAGTGTTAATTCTCCAGATCAGACTAAGGATTATGAAGTGTATTGCGATGCTTCACGTAGAGGACTTGGAGCAGTGCTTATGCAGGAAGGGAGAGTTGTTTCGTATGCTTCACGACAGCTTAAGCCCCATGAGTTGAACTATGCTACTCATGATTTGGAGTTAGCAGCCATAGTGCATGCACTGAAAACATGGAGACATTTTCTCATTGGAAATCATTGTGAGGTGTACACGGATCACAAGAGTTTGAAGTACATCTTCACACAGAAGGAATTAAATCTCAGGCAGAGGAGATGGTTGGAACTTATTAAGGATTATGATATGAGGTTGCATTATCACCCCGGGAAGGCTAACGTTGTAGCAGACGTGTTGAGCCGCAAGAGCCATGTCAATACTCTAATGACGGGAGAAATACCCAAGGAGTTAGCCGAGGACCTTCGAGAGCTATGTTTGGAAATAGTTCCGAGAGGCTATGTAGCAGCATTGGAGATTCAGTCTATGTTGATAGATAAAATCAGAGAAGCTCAAAAGGCAGATACGGAAGTTGCCACTATTAAGGAACAGATGAGCAAAGGGAAGGCTAAGGGATTTCATGAGGATGAGTGTCACGATCGGGTTTTCCGGGTATAAATTTCCAGAAAAGACCGTCGTGCTCATCATCCCCAGGATTACTGTTAGCTGATGAGGCTCCAACTTGATACAGAAATTCCAAGCAAAATACAAATATGTAGTACAAGACCATTCTGGCCTGTGAGTACAACAAATGGTTTCTATTGGTTGATGGCGAGGCGGGTTGTGAAACATCGGTGTCTATGGGACTCCATTTCCCACGGAACAGTGACCAGGTTAACTCCTATCTTGTGAGGCTGCTATCTCCATTGCTTAGGTTCGGGGCTGTCATTGCGTCGCTCCTCTCCGTGCAAGAAAATCTGGCCAAGACAATAGCGAGGGACAAGCCGGTGAGTACTTTGAATGTACTACAAAACATTATGAACAGGTATAACATAACAATGGTGTCTGAAAATATTTTATGCTCATGGCGTCGGTCACAAAGGATAAATAAAACTACGATGCGTGCAAGCAAGTTAATTATAAAATGCAATAACATAGCAGTATTAAAATTTATGAAATAAATAACAAGCAATGCAGTCGGTGTCTTAGCGACACCACATAAAGACTTTAAAAGAAATGCCACGATCGGGCGTCGGCGATACCACATAAAGGGCTTTAAAAGAAATGCCACAGTCGGGCTTGTGAGCGACACCACATAAAGGGCTTTAAAAGAAATGCCACAGTCGGGCATCTGAGCGACACCACATAAAGGGCTTTAAAAGAAACAATCATACAGAATATCCCGGAGGTAGAACCCTCCCAGAGATACTCGATAATAACAATAACATCACGGGTTAGTCAACAATAATAATAATCATAATTATCACAAGTCACAAGTAGTAATTCCATTTCTGGTTTAACAGTTTCTCCTCCGAAGACCGACACTAAGACCGACACTTGACCCATCCCAGACTGTAGTCCTTAACCATGGACACGGCTATTCGAATAGGTTTAATCTCTGTAGAGGGTGTACTCTTTACCCACGAGTAGCAGTTTCTTTAGTCCATCGGGACTAATTCCGTCTCTGATCTTTTGTTGAAAACACACCTAACTTGCACACACCGCTTAACTCACACGTGTGCGAATCACCCACGACACATCCAAGCAAACTCTAAGTGGGAGGCTACAACCTCGCGTAGCATGGGATCAAATTTATATTCTTGAGTCTAAGGGTGGCCTCCCTCTTGGTCCCTACCGAAACACCCATGCCCCGGACCGGTGGCACGCCTACCAGCTACAACCGGTATCTTCCACCATGGTCTCTCTGTACGGTGTGTGCCAGAAAGAGGTTGACAACTTACTGAACCGTACTCTACTTGTTGTAGAGCCGAGTGGTAGTACGAAACAAGTATGGGGGTTCTTGGCACAAGACTCGATCTCAGATCGACTCGGGAGGTTTAAGTATTCCTGCATGATTAGCATAACGAATATATTTCAACCAGCGAGTCACCGCTCATATCACCTTGTCATGCCATACCGGACCTAACCGTCCCGCGGAGACGGCGACAAACTCATGCCTACCCAAGGCGGAGGTTTTCCGGGTTCCTGCCGGTATGCATGCAAGGCACATGAGGGTGATTATCATCACAAGTGTGTTCATTTCCAACAGCATGGAAATCACTAATATGCACTCATGCATATGATCATACCACATGAAATAACAAGTCCTTCGAAATACGGTGGTGTTATAAATGTATCAACGATCACACCAAAAATATTATGCCGGGATTCATAATGCTTGCCTTTAGGTCATGGGAAAACAGGGTGCATTCCAAAACATCTTGAAATCTTCAAAAATCCTATTAAAGAATATATTTGAATTAACACACAAAATCAAATCAGCACAAAAAGTTGTTTTGAATTTTTTTTAAAATAAATCTTAAAATAAACTAGACATTATTTGAGAGAGGTAGGAAAAAGAATCAATTCATTTGGACTTATATTTAAAAAGATAGAGCCAGTCAAAGATTTGGTCAAATCTGATTTTAAATAAAACAGAAAAAGAAAAACGTTTCAGATAGAAATACGCTTTCGGTCATAGGAGGCATACTTGAGGTTTTACGCCTCCACTTAAAACACGTGAACCAGTGCGGGGGTCACTGACAGTAGGTCCAGGGGGCCCACTGGTCAGGTTTGACTAGTCTTCTCCCTCTTCTTCCTCTGTCCCGAGCCGAGGCGGGGCGTCCGGCGATCATCGCCGGCGAACGACGTTTCTTCGCGGGCATCTGAGCGCAGGTATGGATCCGCCACTCCTAGGCGGTCCTTCCGGTGGTCGCAGGGTCACCGGGGGTGGAGGGAGTCGCCGGCGGCGAGCTCCGTGGCGGAGGGGGCTTCGGTGACAAAGTGATTTTGTGGCGGCGATGGCTCCCTATCAAAATCAAGTAGGGGGTTGGGTTCCTGGAAGTAAGTAGGTGTTCTTGGTGAAGAGAAATGGGAGGGAGAGGCCCTAGTGGCCTTTGGAATGGGCGGAGACGATGGCGGCGGCGGAGTTGCGGAGATGAAGAAGATGACCTCCTCGGTCGATTGGCTGCCATGGGGAAACTAGGGAGGTGGGTGAGGTTGCATGCATGCTCGGATGAGTTCGGGGTCCTTATATAGGCGAGGCAAAGGCGGTTCATGGCGGCGGCGATAAGAACGACGGCGAACCGCCTCCTCATAGCGTCGAGGCGTCGTGGCGACAGACGGAGCTAGCCGACGGCGGGGATAAGCTTGCGCTGTTCCTTGGGGCGGTGGCGAGCCGGGTGGCCTTGGCGGCGCCGACATGGCGAGAGGCACGCTGCGGCGCCCGGTGTGCCGCCAAAAGCTCTGTCGGCGCCATGTAGGCTGCCGGGGTGGCTTGGCGTTCTTGTGAGGAGGGTAGTGCGTGAGGTGTCTTTGCGAGCGGGCCAAAATCAAGGGACCATCGTGTTGGCTCGGTAGCGGCTGCAATTGGCGCTCTGGCGCGTCCGATCTGCACGCACGAAGGTGTTTGATGAAATGCGGGGTGGCCAAAATTGCTAGGGATCAAGTGCAAATCCACAGTGCGGATTGGAGACCATTAGTAGGCTACTAGACAACATGGTTTGGACAGATGGACAAGTTCATCACACAAACCTATAATCATGCCAAAACTGTTCATGCCCACAGAGTGTTTGACAAAATGCCAGAGGCATCTAGGCAGGTCTTGGAGTGGCCAAATCTTCCAGATTGAAGTCTCTTTGGATGCAAGAGGGAGTGGTGAAGTTAGTTTGCAAAAAGGAGAAACTTGCTAGTGCAAGTTTTGCAAAACTACACTTCTGGACAGGGAGTGAATGGCATTATTTCATGAACAAAAATTATGCCAATGGTTTCATGCTCCTGGACTTAGGAGTCTAACATGGAGGACTACAAGTAGGAGAAAGAATATATGGCCAAGGAGTAAGAAATAATATGGATGCTGTACAAACCATCATGTTGGACTAGAATGGAGATGAGGTTGTTTCACTCCAAATTTTCAAAGAACAACCCTGGATTTTTGCATATAATGGAATTATATGCTCCTACTGACATCCCATAATTTTGGTGGAGGCTAGAAAGAATTATTTAAAAGGGTTGTAGTGCAAAATTGCTCTCTGGACCAGAGAAGAAAATTGGGTGTAGAGCTCAAAATATGCAATGAATTAAATATATTATTGCACAAAAGTGATTTAGAGACATCACATGACATCTCCAAATTTTGGTGAAATTTTTAGAATAATATATCAAATGGTTGCAGTTCAAAAAGAGCTCCAAAACTTAAAGAAAGTCATTTTAAGGAATAAAGCTCAGAGTGAAATAATTTAATAAATAAATCTCCTGATTGAAAGATGTTTTTAAAAGCGAGGGGAAAATAAGTCCAATATGTTTTGGAAGGATCCTCTTGGGAAAAACTCCTTAATATTAAAAGAAAAGTTTTGAAATCAACAGGGATATTCTGGCAGGCAAAAATTTTAAACTCTTGGCAAAATTTTAATAACTAAAACCTGGTTAAATTTTTTTGGGGTGTTACAATACTACCCCCCTTAAGAAAAAAAATATCATCCTCGAGATTTGCTAAGAGCCGTTGTGAAAAATAAATGCTCCGTATGTGTACGAGCGGTTGTGAGTCTGCTGCCGTGGTGCTGCGTGAATAAAAATAATAATCCACGTAGTGAGGGGATAATCGATGCAGCAATTCAGTAAAAAGAAAACTCATACTAGGATTTTTTTTCGCGGTTACACAAGTCATTTGCGAAGGAAATTACTCATACCAGTAGAAACTAAATACTCGACTCGTCGCACAAATTTGAGGTACCATGCATAAGATACATGCAAATATAAATGCTGCAAAAACAAATCTGATAGTAGCGTCTAAAATGAAAACAGTGGCGGGTGGGGTCTGATAAAATGTCTCTGGTAAAGGGATACACTCCTCTTCTATCGGAGGAAGTGGATTGACCAGTCGATGTATGCGTCTCTCCGGGTCGGGCCTCAGTGATCTGCCGATTGCAATCTGAGGATTTAAATCAGCGAGATTCTGGAGATAATCCATCACTCGCTGGTTCAAATGCTATTGAGCGATGATGTACTGGATAAGGTTGGCCAGAACTGGGTCTCTCTCAATCCGTCCACCGGGAAAAGATGTTACTTCTCCGGGTGCTGCACGGCTCGGAAAGTAATAATATCCTCATTCACGGGCATAAGGTACTGCGGATCGAAGGCGAGCAATCGCTTCTTTCGCAGCAGCTTCTATGGCAAGGTGTGGGGTTGGCATAGATTTCCCTCTGAAGAAACCTCTGTTGGATCTTGGTTGGGGTCTATGGGAGGAATGTGTCTTGCTGCCCAATATTCCGAGGTGGAAGGGTGATTCTCGATTTGAACAGCTCGTCTTGGGGTGGCTGGGTAGAACCCATGGTGCTGCAGTAAAATCCCACAATATTTTGACAAAGCTACAGGGTTGCATCCGGGTTCTCGAGATGAATCTTGGGGCTCGACATGACAAGAAATGGTTGTGAGAGTGGTGCACGTGGTGAGGGTTGCTGGGTAAGGTCACAAGGTGGCCTTCTTATATAGCATCTGGGCTGGTTTATTTACCGTGGTGGAAGGTAATAAATTCGGCAGCTTAGCTCCAAAGGTTGGGTCAGTGTCAGAGATACACATATCTCATAAAGAGACGTGTTACTATGGTTGTCGTCGGGTTGGTTTTGGTAGTTGTGCCCGGAAATTATGCAACTGGGCGCTGACAAAAAAATGCAAGGCTACTATTAAAATAGAGGCACAACGACAGGCTGCGTTAATATACACGGTCGCACGATTACAAAGCGAGGATACATTGAGACTCGATACTACTCGTACGGCTTAGTCTACCTCGTTTATGTCTACACGGGCGTGTCTGGTGGATGTCGAGGCTTCTCCACGTGTCTCACTGCCGGGATTAGTCGGAGATGGCGGAGGAACGACAGGGTCGGGGTAGCGATGATGACCATCGCGGAGATTGTTGGCCACAACCCCGTTGGAGTGTGCTCCCAAAAGCGACAAGCATACGGGGTCATCAAAGCATCTCGGTTGGTGGCTGGAGCTGATCTCAGGGTCTCGATCGGTTGTCCGAACAGCACGACTGGGTTGTCGGCGTCGGGCTCGTCTTCTCTTCTAGGTGGGGTTCGACGAACTAGCTCTCCACGAGGTGCGATCAGATCAATGGTGATCTGGTCGAACAGTGCCTCTAGTGCACTTACATAGCGCACTAGGTGCAACAATCTTGAGGTCTGTCTCGTGATCTCCGTTGGCAACTTGGGTGGTCTACCATACCCTTGGCGTCAGGGGTAGTAGTGGAGCAGGCGACGATTAACTCAGGCGACAAGTGCCTGAGATGAACTATAGCCTCTCGAGCAGCTAGTTGTATGGCTTGTGGCTCAAAGTAAGTTGTTCTTCCGGTGAACCCGCAGGGGCGTTCGGGCGCTAGACCCCTACCGTAGATGTGCACAGTGGCCCAGAATTGACGGTCCTCACCGCTCATGGGTCCTTGGTACACAACATATTCAGGTGGCTCTTCTAACGCATAGGCACGACGGGTGAGGTTTGCGAGGATGGTCACAAAACCTCCAAGGTTGGTTGCTGTGGTCTCATTTTGCACGACGGGGCCAGGCATTATGGCTCCGCTTGGGGTAGAGAATGTGCTGTGCTGGGTTGGGGCTAGCGTGCCCTTTTTATATAAAAAGGGGACGGAGTCTTCCTTCGCACGCTTGCGAATGAGACATCTTGGGTGCTGGTCACTGGCGCGTGATCGACAGGATAGGTTGCTAGGTTGGGTACCGACTGCCAAAAGTGTCGGGGTCACTGTGTGGCTACCTTGCACGAGAAACTTGGCTGGGGTTTGCTTATGGCTTGGTGGGTTGTTTGCCTAAGATTTATTGACCTGGCTAAGATAGGATTAGCCAATGGTCAGCCTGGCTCTGATACCAAGTCTGTCACGATCGGGTTTTCCGGGTATCAATTTCCAGAAAAGACCGTCGTGCTCATCAGCCCCAGGATTACTGTTAGCTGATGAGGCTCCAACTTGATACAGAAATTCCAAGCAAAATACAAATATCTAGTACAAGACCATTCGGGCCTAAGAGTACAACAAATGGTTTCTAGTGGTTGATGGCGGAAGCGGGTTGTGAAACATCAGTGTCTATGGGACTCCATTTCCCACGGGAACAGCTAACCAGGTTAACTCCTATCTTCGCGAGGCTGCTATCTCCATTGCTTAGGTTCCGGGGCTTTCATCGCGTCGCTCCTCTCCGTGCAAGAAAATCTGGCCAAGACAATAGCGAGGACAAGCCGGTGAGTACTTTGAATGTACTACAAACATTATGAACGCAGGTATAACATAACAATGGTGTGCTGAAAATATTTTATGCTCATGACGTCAGTCACAAAGGATAAATAAAACTCTGATGCGTGCAAGCAAGTTAATTATAAAAATGCAATAACATAGCAGTATTAAAATTTATGAAATAAATAACAAGCAATGCCATAGTGGGGTGTCTTAGCGACACCACATAAAGGGCTTTAAACAATGCCACAGTCGGGCGTCTGAGCGATACCACATAAAGGGCTTTAAAAGAAATGCCACAGTCGGGCGTCTGAGCGACACCACATAAAGGGCTTTAATAGAAATGCCACAGTCGGGCGTCTGAGCGACACCACATAAAGGGCTTTAAAAGAAACAATCATAGTGAATATCCCGGAGGTAGAACCATCCAAGAGATACTCGATAATAACAATAACATCACCGGTTAGTCAACAATAATAATATTCATAATTATCACAAGTCACAAGTAGTAATTCCATTTCTGGTTTAACAGTTTCTCCTCCGAAGACCGACACTAAGACCGACACTTGACCCATCCCAGACTGTAGTCCTTAACCATGGACACGGCTATTCGAATAGGTTTAATCTCTGCGGAGGTGTACTCTTTACCCACAAATAATCAATTTCTTTAGTCCATCGGGACTAATTCCGTCTCTGATCTTTTTGTTGAAAACACACCTAACTTGCACACACCAGCTTAACTCACATGTGTGCAGAATCACCCACGACACTGTCAAGCAAACTCTAAGTGGGAGGCTACAACCTCGTAGCATGGGATCAAATTTATATCGGCGCTCTAAGGGTGGCCTCCCTCTTGGTCCCAACCGAAACACCCATGCCCCGGACGGTGGCTGCCTACCAGCTCTGACGGTATCTTCCACCATGGCCTCTCATGCGGTGTGTGCTAGAAAGAGGTTGACAACTTCTTGAACCGTACTCTACTTGTTGTAGAGGCAGTGGTAATCTGAAACAAGTATGGGGATTCTTGGCACAAGACTCGATCTACAGTCGACTCGGGAGGTTTAAGTATTCCTGCATGATTAGCATAATGAATATATTTCAACCAACAGAGTCACCGCTCATATCACCTTGTCATGCCATACCAGACCTAACCGTCCCGACGGAGACCGGCGACAAACTCATGCCTACCCAAGGCAGAGGTTTTCCCGGGTTCCTGCCGGTATGCATGCAAGGCACATGAGGGTGGTTATCATCACAAGTGTGTTCATTTCCAACAGCATGGAAATCACTAATATGCACTCATGCATATGATCATACCACATGAAATAACAAGTCCTTCGAAATACGGTGGTGTTATAAATGTATCAACGATCACACCAAAAATATTATGCCGGGATTCATAATGCTTGCCTTTAGGTCATGGGAAAACAGGATGCATTCAAAACATCTTGAAATCTTCAAAATCCTATTAAAGAATATATTTGAATTAACACACAAAATCAAAACAGCACAAAAGTTGTTTTGAATTTTTTCAAATAAATCTTAAAATAAACTAAACATTATTTGAGAGAGGTAGGAAAAGAATCAATTCATTTGGACTTATATTTAAAAAGATAGAGCCGACCAAAGATTTGGTGAAATCGATTTTAAATAAAAGCAGAAAAAAAAACGTTTGAGATAGAAATACGCTTTCGGTCATAGGAGGCGTACTTGAGGTTTTACGCCTCCACTTAAAACACGTTGACCGGTGCGGGGGTCACTGACAGTGGGTCCAGGGGGCCCATTGGTCAGGTTTGACTAGTCTTCTCCCTCTTCTTCCTCTGTCCCGAGCCGAGGCGGGGCGTCCGGCGATCGTCGCCGGCGAACGTCGTTTCTTCGCGGGCATCTGAGCACAGGGATGGATCCGCCACTCCTAGGCGGTCCTTCCGGTGGTCGCAGGGTCGCCGGGGGTGGAGGGAGTCGCCGGCGGCGAGCTCCGTGGCGGGGGGGCTTCGGTGGCAAAGTGATTTTGTGGCGGCGATGGCTCCCGATCAAAATCAAGTAGGGGTTGGGTTCCTGGAAGTAAGTAGGTGTTCTTGGTGAAGAGAAATGGGAGGAGAGGCCACAGTGGCGCTGGAATGGGCGGAGACGATGGCGGCGGCGGAGTTGCCGGAGATGAAGAAGCGACCTCCTCGGTCGATTGGCTGCCATGGGGAAACTAGGGAGGTGGTGAGGTTGCATGCATGCTCGGATGAGTTGGGGTCCTTATATAGGCGAGGCAAAGCGGTTCCTTGGGCGGCGATAAGAACGACAATGAACCGCCTCCTGTAGCGTCGAGGCGTCGTGGCGGCACGACGGGAGCTAGCCGACGAAGCGGGGATAAGCTTGCGCTGTTCCTTGGGGCGGTGGCGAGCCGGGTGGCCTTGGCGGCGCCGACGGCGCGGCGCTGCGCGCCGGTGTGCCGCCAAAAGCTCTGTCGGCGCCAGGGCTGCCGGGGTGGCTTGGCGCGTTCTTTGTGAGGAGGTTAGTGCGTGGCGAGTCTTTGCGAGCGGGCCAAAATCGGGGGACCAGCGTGTCGGCTCAGACGCGCGGCTGCAATTGGCGCGCTCTGGGCGCATCCAGTGCACGCACAGAAGGTGTTTGATGAAATGCCAGGGTGGCCAAAATTGCTAGGGATCAAGTGCAAATCCACAGGTCTGGGTTGGAGACCATTAGTAGGCTACTAGACAACATGGTTTGGACAGATGGACAAGTTCATCACACAAACCTATAATCATGCCAAAACTGTTCATGCCCACAGAGTGTTTGACAAAATGCCAGAGGCATCTAGGCAGGTCTTGGAGTGGCCAAATCTTCCAGATTGAAGTCTCTTTGGATGCAAGAGGGAGTGGTGAAGTTAGTTTGCAAAAAGGAGAAACTTGCTAGTGCAAGTTTTGCAAAACTACACTTCTGGACAGGGAGTGAATGGCATTATTTCATGAACAAAAATTATGCCAATGGTTTCATGCTCCTGGACATAGGAGTTTAACATGGAGGACTACAAGTAGGAGAAAGAATATATGGCCAAGGAGTAAGAAATAATATGGATGTTGTACAAACCATCATGTTGGACTAGAATGGAGATGAGGTTGTTTCACTCCAAATTTTCAAAGAACAACCCTGGATTTTTGCATATAATGGAATTATATGCTCCTACTGACATCCCATAATTTTGGTGGAGGCTAGAAAGAATTATTTAAAAGGGTTGTAGTGCAAAATTGCTCCCTGGACCGGAGAAGAAAATTGGGTGTAGAGCTCAAAATATGCAATGAATTAAATATATTATTGCACAAAAGTGATTTAGAGACATCACATGACATCTCCAAATTTTGGTGAAATTTTTAGAATAATATATCAAATGGTTGCAGTTCAAAAAGAGCTCCAAAACTTAAAGAAAGTCATTTTAAGGAATAAAGCTCAGAGTGAAATAATTTAATAAATAAATCTCCTGATTGAAAGATGTTTTTAAAAGCGAGGGGAAAATAAGTCCAATATGTTTTGGAAGGATCCACTTGGGAAAAACTCCTTAATATTAAAAGAAAAGTTTTGAAATCAACAGGGATATTCTGGCAGGCAAAATTTTTAAACTCTTGGCAAAATTTTAATAACTAAAACCTGGTTAATTTTTTTTGGGGTGTTACAATGAGTACGATACCCTATGATTTGAGGACCGTGTTTATGTGCCCAATAACCCGGAGATCCGGAAGTTGATTCTGCAAGAGGCACATGATTCACCATATTCGATTCACCCCGGGAACACAAAGATGTATTTGGATTTGAAGGAAACATTACGGTGGACGGAATGAAGAAGGATATCGCGAGTATGTAGCGATTTGTGATGTATGTCGGAGGGTGAAAGCAGAACATCAGAAGCCAGCTGGATTGTTGCAGCCATTGCCTATACCCGAATGGAAGTGGGATAAACTAGGCATGGATTTCATCATGGGATTGCCAGGACTCGTTCAGGGTATGACTCAATTTGGGTTGTAGTTGATCGTTTGACGAAGGTAGCTCATTTCATCCCAGTAAAGACTACCTACAGCAGTGCCAAATTGGGTAAGATATACATAACGAGGATTGTATGTTTGCATGGAGTTCCGAGGAGTATCGTATCGGATAGAAGAACCCAATTCACCTCGAAGTTCTGGAAGCAGTTGCACGAAACATTGGGAACCAGGCTGGAGTTTAGCACGGCTTTCCGCCCACAGACAGATGGACAGACCGAGAGAGTCAATCAGATTTTGGAGGATATGCTTAGAGCTTTTGTTTTGGATTATGGATCAAGTTGGGATGACAACCTGCCATACGCGGAGTTTTCTTACAACAACAGTTATCAGTCCAGTTTGAATATGGCCACTTCGAAGCCTTATGCGGAAGGAGGTGCGAACCCGTTGTTGTGGGATGAGGTTGGAGAACGCCATTGTTTGGACCAGATTTGATTAAGGAGCGAGCAGAAAGTAAAGTTGATTCATGACAGGCTCAAGGTAGCTCGATCAAAGCGGAAGAGCTATCAGATTGAAACGCAAAGGAGGAGAATCGTGGTCGGAGCGAGTTTATCTTGATATCTCCACTTGAGGAGTTAAGCATTTTGGAGTTAAAGGAAAGTTAAGCGCCACATTTTGTGGGGCCATACAAGGTTTTGGAGCATGGGAGAAGTAGCATACAAGTTGGAATTACGAGGGATTGTCGGGAGTTCACGATGTGTTCCATGTTTCACAGTGAAGAAGTGTCACGCAGAGATGGCTGATATACCCTTTGAGAATCTGATTGCCATTGGAAGCGATTGATTGAAAGAAGATCGACCTATGAAGAAACCTGTTAAGATTTTGGATTATGCCAAGCGAGTTACCCAGCACAAGGTTATCAAGTTTTGCAAAGTTCGATTGGAGCCACCACACTAAGGAGGAAGCCACACAGGAGCGAGAGGAAGATCGCTCAAGGACCACCCTCACCTATTGCTAGCCACCCGAATCTCGAGGCGAGATTCATCTTAAGGGGTAGGTTTGTAACATCCCAAATTTTCAATTTGGAATGTTATACATAGATCATCATGCATATCACATTTTTATGGCATTATTGGCTCGATCCTAGAAATTCTCGCAACTCAAGGACCCTCGGAGAAAGTTGGGGATTCGTTATTTTCATATTTGGGGTTTTCTCAAATTTTGAAAATAGGATCATTGATTTTATTTATTTTATCTTCAATTATTTCTACTACCAAAAATTCAGAGAGGGAATAAAATGACTTTCCCAAAATAAAGAAATAATGAAGATTTAATAAAAAAATCAAACAAGGTTATTTTGGAGTTTTTCGCTTTTTATTTGAATTTAGGAAAAATGCGCATTTTTCAAAACTGCATTTAGCCCCCAAATAAATGTTCAACTAGTCCGGCTTGATTTTAGAAGTCGGGGAAAATTTATTTCGGGATTTTTGGAGTCCGTTTAGTATTTCTTTTTATTTTTCTACCGGCGTAATGTTTTAAAAAACGCGACCGACTCGGCCGTGCCAGCGGGACTCCGCTCGGCGCTTTATAAGCGGGACCCGCCGCCAGCCCGCCAGCTTCGCCCGCCCGCCCGACCCGTTAAGCGCCCGGCCCACCCAAAACCCTAACCCTAACCCTAGCCCGCCCGCCGCCCGCCGGCCATTACCGCCGCCCGCATCCGGGTTCGTCGCCGCCTCGAATCGCGTGCGCGGTTTTCTTAAAACCGGGGTTTTTCTTCTGATTTTTCGGTTTTTAGGTTCGTTTTATTTTAGTTTCCGTTTTTTCGGTTTAGGTTAATTAGCGGACGTTAAATCCGTTAGTTCGTTTAACGACGCTTTTAAATCATATTCATTAAATTAATGAGCGTTAGTTCGTTAATCCGTTTGTCGTTTTTCTTTTCTCGATTTTCGCGGTTATTTTACGATCGCGATTTACGATCCGATTTTCGATTTAGTATAACTTTTCGCTCATTTATCGAATCGAGCGATTCAAGCGCTGAGTTTAGTCTCGAAACCCTCTTTCCGCATAATCTACTTAAACAAGTTTTTGCTTCTGTAAATTTGACTTAGATCCAGATTAGTAAAACAAAGCTGTTTTCTTCGTTTGACTTCGTTGCTTCTTTTGATTTGATTCTTTTTGCAAACCGGAGTTCTTAAGTTGAACATTCGGTTGGATCTTTTGTTCGAGTTTTACCTATGCATTAGATGAGTACTTATTGTATGCTTGTTTGTTGATGCGATAGAATACCCGTGAGTCGCCGCGCGTGTTACTTGAGTCTCTAGGTCTCACGGATCATCAGCAAGGCAAGTAACACTTGATCATACCTTCCTACTACCCAGTTTTTATGCATTAGATCTATCCTCAAACATTGCATGATTTGGATCTAATTAAATTGTGGGATGGGAAGTAGATGAGGTAGTACCTATTACCTGTTTTATTATCAAACCTTTGGGAGTTACTTCTACGTTTGCTTATTATGCCATGCTATGATAGTAGACATGAATTAGGTGAGTGAAAATCCATGATAGATGTGAGATTGTAAATTAATGGTTTATTTAAGGTGGCAACTTGAATACACATCTGAGTGGATTGAGGCACCTGTTTTCAAGCAGGACTTGCCTGTATTTCTTCGGACCGCCACCCAGGCTCAAAGGGATCATGAGATTATTCAAACTAGAAACTTACGTGTGCAGCCACAAGCCATTATTGGCTCTGGCATAGTTGACTAAGTCGTGCGAACTCTTACGGGTAGACTAGCAGATGTAGGGGAAAGTAGGTGTACGGTCTACCCACATGTAAGGTGCTAGTGCTTAGAAAGACTATGTCTCGGTCATCCGTTTCTCAAACATCATGTAGTGCGAGGAATCAAGCGGAGGCGATCGAGTCTTAATGGGAAAAGTCATAAACCTCTGCGAGTGTATAAACTAATCATGGTTAGCCGTGTCCCGGTTATGGACATCTTGAGTATCTAGTACTTGATTATCATGTGAATCTCATCATGTTACTATAATTAATATTGTTGGGTTTTAATGAGTACTTTTTAATTGGGATTGAGAATGCTGTCAACCATTCTCAATGTTTAACAACCACCATGATAGTTAAATAAATTTATTCCTTTGCAGTAGGGAAAAATTGGCTTTATGCAAAAACTGTAACCATAGAGCTTTACCACCAGCCAAATATGCATGTAGTATAGCCTATCTCCATTGTTATTCTCTATGTGTTACATTGCCAGCATATTCCATGTGCTGACCCGTTTTCGGGCTGCAACTTTTCATGTTGCAGACTTTTCAGACGACGAGTAAGGTGCCTTTAGGTCGTGGTTCTATACTCAGTGATGCCGTATGAGTTGATGGACTCGCTTATCTTCCAAGCCTTCCGCTGTTATCGTTTTAGATGGCCTTAAGCCATATTTATTTCAATAGGTTCTCTTTTGAGACATTCGATGTAATAAGTGTGTGATTGCTACTCTGTTATAAATCCTCCAAGTACTGTGTGGTGTCAGCATTCTTGATCGAGGATGACATTGAGCATAGAATCGAGGCTGTTTGAGGTGCGGTCGCTCTGAGCCAAGAGGAAAGATCAAGAGGAGGTGGCTAGGGTGTCCAGGGCAACTAGAGAACTAAACAAAGGCAAAGTTCCAAAATGAAGAACCAGATCCAGCACACATGCCCTTTGTGGTTGTTAGGATGTCAGAACTTATTGGAATTTATGTGGTGCATGTAATAAACTCTGTGACTGCGTGTCTTTGAAGCAAACCTTTAAGAGCATACACAGTTTAAGATGTTATGCTGGATATGTTTGTTTTTCCTAAAACAGGGTGCTGAATACCCCTATGATCATTTCACTAAAGGGATAGATAAATCAAGTTCTTGGGTTCTGTCTCAAGGGGTGGACCTTGAGTGGTTGTTTACAATTCTCAATAGTTCTCATGAATAACAACAGATCTTGGTGTATAATTAATTGGAACATTAGGGGAATTAATTCACCTGACAAATGGCTTGCTCTTAAACAAAAGATTGAATAAAGTGCAGATGGTATTATCTGTTTATAGAAGACTAAAAGAGAAGATTTACTAAGTTCCTCTTTCTTCCATCAGTGGATGCTTCTGGTGGCCTCCTTATTGCCTGGAATGGTTCACTATTTAATGGAGATTTGATGTATCAGAACAAGTTTTCACTGGCTGTCAAATTCACATGTAATTTATCCAATCAATCATGGATTCTTACAAACATATATGGCCCTTGCAGACAAGAAGACAAGCTTGAATTTATACAGTCGTTCAATGACATTCGAATGCCCAATGAACAATGATGTAGATTGGATTGTTATGGGGGATTTTAATTTCATGAGATATCCTAATGATAGGAATAAACCAGGTGGTGATGTTAACCAAATGCTCTTATTCAATGAAGCAATCGGTAATTTGGGTCTAATTGAGTTACCTATTAAAGGGAGACATTTTAGTTGGAGCAACATGCAGGAAAACCCACTACTTGTGAAACTTGATTGGTTCTTCACCCCAGCTTCTTGGGTGATACCATACCTTGATACTACTGATGGATTCATGTACCTAGGGTAGGGTCATAGACCTGACCTAAACGTCCTACCCAAGGACACCCTTAGAAGAGATCACCTTCCAGTCGACCAACGAGGAACCCACTTGACTGACTAGAAGGACTCGACCATGGAGACTCACTCGACCATGAAGATACACTCGACCACCGGAAGGTCGAAAGACACTCCATAGCATAGCGGCCTGTAATTGAATAGACTTAATGATAGTTAAGGCACTTTATGAGGCGTTACGATGCCTTGAGCTTAATGTACTTTAACCCCTCCATTATGTGGGCTGGCTGGGGTCTGGCGCACTCTATATAAGCCACCCCCCCACCACAGCGGAGGGGTTCGCACTCTTGTAACACCAATACACATAATCCACTCGACCGCCTCGGGGCTCAGAGGCGTGGGGCTTTTACTTCCTCAGAAGGGCCTGAACTCGTACATCGCTTGTGTTTACAACCTCTCCATAGCTAGGATCTTGCCTCTCCATACCTACCCCCTACTCTACTGTCAGACTTAGAACCACGACAACTACGACTCTCCCTATGGCCAAGCCAGTTTTTGATCATCTCCCATGCATGATTAAAGTGGGCACTTCTATACCAAAGTCAAAGGTGTTCATATTTGAAAGTTACTGGTTGCAACATTCTGAATTCAAAGAAATTGTCCCAAATGCTTGGAATATCCCGATAGGGCACACTAATTCTGCTAAAACAATCAATGCTAAATTCAAAAACTTGAGGAGCGCTCTCATAATTTGGGCAAAAGCATTGTCATGCCTCAAGAAAATCATCCAAGATATCAATGACTGCATCTTTTTTGGGACCTCATTAGGAGTACAGAAGCTTAAGACAATATGAATGGAATTGTAGAACAGTGCTCAAAGAATATCTGTTGGTGGTTTTGAACAATTAGAAAATTTATTGGAAACAAAAAGGGGGAAATAAAGGGAGAATTTTTTTGATGAAAACACAGAGTTTTTTCATGCTAAAGCCTCAATCAACTACAAACATAATAAAATTGCAATGCTACATAATGAGGATCATGTAGAAGTGACTGATCATGCAGGCAAAGCTGCCATTTTGTGGGAAGCATTCAAAAAAAAGTCTGGGACATTGAGAAGGGCATACTATGCATTTTGATCTCAATAACTTATTTGAACAGTCAACACCTAGTTCTGTTTTCCAAGAACTAGAGGAACACTTTACATGTGAAGAAATCAATCAGGTGGTCAAACATCTTCCTAAAGACAAATCTCCTGGTCCTGATGGATTTAATAATGAATTTTTGAAAGCTTATTGGGGGATTATAGGAGAGGATGTGAGACAGTTAATTATGGATTTTCATGATGGAACAGGTAACCTGGAAAGCATTAATACTTCTTTCATCACTTTAATACCAAAGAAGTAAGTGCCATTATCACCAAATGATTACAGGCCCATTTCCCTTCTTAATGGTGTGCTCAAGATCATTACTAAGCTACTTGCAAATAGGCTACAAAAGGTAATCTTGCAGCTGATTCATGTCAACCCGTATGGTTTTCTTAAAGACAGGGTGATCCAAGATTGTTTAGACGGGGCTTATGAATATCTTTTCAGTGTTACAAATCCAAGGAAGAAGTGGTGGTATTAAAGCTTCATTTTGAAAAAGCATTTGATACCATTGAACACCAGGCTATCATTGATATTCTAAGAGCTAAAGGTTTTGGGGGGAAATGGATCAACTAGATACAGTCTTTATTTGACTCTGCCTCCTTTGCAGTCATGCTTAATGGTGTTCCAGGGAAAAAATTCTACTGTAAAAGAGGTGTCAGACAAGGGAATCCACTCTCACCATTGCTATTTGTTTTGGCAGCAGATCTACTACAATTTATTCTTAACAAAGCCATGAGAATGGGCATCCTAACTGCTCCTTTACAAGTCAATTCATGCACTGACTTTCCAGTAGTCCAATATGCTGATGATACCTTGGTACTGATGCGAGCCAATGCTAGGCAGCTAATATGTCTCAAAGCCTTCTAAATACTTTTGCGTCTGCTACTGGTTTGAAAGTTAACTATGCAAAATCCTTCCCGGTACCAATAAACATTGAGTAAGAAAGAGTCCAATTTTTCATAAATACCATGAACCGTGCCAGAGGAAATTCCCCTTCACATACTTGCGGTTACCATCAGGGTTGCAGAAGCCTACAGTGGAACAGTGCCTCCCCATGGTCACAAAAGTGGCCAAACGTTTGGCTAGGCTTGCTACTTTTATGACACAAGCTGGCAAATTATTATTGGTCAAATCAGTCTTGGCATCCCTACCTATATTCTCTATGTGTTGTCTGGATATCCCAATCATTGTAAAAAAACCAGATAATCAAATACTTAAGGCATTGTCTATGGAGAAGTCCAGATTTGGAAGATAGAAGACCAGCAATGGTGGCTTGGAGCACTGTATGAAGACCCAAAGATCAGGGTGGCTTGGGAGTTATGGACATCTTCACACAAAACAAGGCACTACTCATGAAGAACCTACATAAATTCTAACGTATGCATGATATCCCATGGGTAAATTTGATTTGGGAGTCATACTATGACAATGGTAAAATGCGAGGGGATCAACTAGTGGGGTCCTTCTAGTGGAAAGAAAACTTGGCACTCATAGACCAGTATAAAGCTATGGCCAGATGTAACTTGGAGATGGAAAAAAAGTGCTCTGTTTTGGCAGGATCTCTGGCATTTAAATATAATGAGAAGGAATTTCCCAAATTTATTCTCATTTGTGATTAATCCCCAAGCCAGTGTTAATCAAGTAGTGAATGAAGTATACATTGAAGATATGTTTCATCTGCCACTGACTACTCAAGCTCATGAAGAATTCCTCAACATGGAAAAAATATGTTTACAGATCGGGCAGTCGGCTTATTCAATATGACAGACACTTAGAGCTATATTTGGGGAAATGGGGTCTTTTCATCCTCAATGGCATACCCAGATTTGATTGGTCACAAGCATGTACCACAACATTTTAAATGGATCTGGAAAAGCTCATGTCAACCAAAGCACAAGGTGTTCTTTTGGATGCTGCTCCATGACAGGATTAGCACAAGAAATTTACTCAGAAGAAAGACTTTTGCTCTGGATGATTATAACTGTGCAGTGCTTAACTGTCAACAAGAAGAAACCCTGCATCATTTGTTCTGGGATTGTCCATTTTCGCAGCAATGTTAGGACTTTATATGCCCAACCAGAGTGAGGGAGTCCTGGACTAGGGGGTGTCCGGACAGCCGGACTATCGATATCCGCCGGACTCCAAGACTACGAAGATAGAAGATTGAAGACTCCGGCTCGTGTCTGGAAGGTACTTTCCTTGGCGTGGAAGGCAAGCTTGGCGATACGGATATGTAGATCTCCTACCATTGTAACCGACTCTGTGTAACCCTAGCCTCTCCGGTGTCTATATAAACCGGAGGGCCTTAGTCCGTAGGACAACATACATTACAACAATCATACCGTAGGCTAGCTTCTAGGGTTTAGCCTCCTTGATCTCGTGGTAGATCTACTCTTGTACTACCCATATCATCAATATTAATCAAGCGGGGCGTGGGGTTTTACCTCCATCAAGAGGGCCCGAACACAGGTAAAAACATTGTGTCCCTCGTCTCCTGTTACCATCCGCCTAGACACACAGTTCGGGACCCCCTACCGAGATCCGCGGTTTGACACCGACATTGGTGCTTTCATTGAGAGTTCCTCGTATGCGTCACCGATAGGCTCGATGGCATCGTCAACCAACAACGCTGCCTTGGGTGAGGCTTTTCTCCTTGGACAGATCTTTGTATTCAGCGGCTTTGCACTGCGGGCGATTCTCTTGGCCATCTGGAGCGAATCGAGCTCGCCCGGCCGTCGGTCGATTTGGAAGCTTAAACTTCACGGCCGATGTCGCGGAGACTCGATCTTGACGGACTCGAGCCACACCAGCGCGCCGCACTATGGCGATGGGCATGATCTAGCTCTGCCGCGGACGGTGCTTTGGTGGCGCTTTTCGGATCGCTTCGTCCACTAGCCGGAGCCGATTGCCCATATCAAGGGCGGTGGATAGAGCGCCTCCACAGGGGCTTCAACATCCACGGCGATGGGCGAATACCAATCTTGTCCCTGCAAAACTTCGTGATCGGCGCGGACTCCTCGCGGACTCCGGGCCTCCAGCGCCCTACCGATTAATCCGGATTAGGCGCGGTTATAAATTCACCGCCGCGGACATCTTCGGCACTTGCCTCTTGGCGATATCCTGAATTCCTGAAGCATCTCTCGCTATCAGGAGGATCTTGGCCGGACTATGGCGAGGATGGTTGGGGTTCGGACGATGAAGAAATTCAGATCCCACCCACCAACCACTTTGTAGCCACCGTCGGCGATCTAACCGACATGCTAGATTGCGACTACGAAGACATCGGCGGAATGAGCGGCGATGCGGAGACGAACAAAAACGAGCTTATACAACACAATAGGACCACCTTGTCGCATGACATATATATGGTGGATACCCCAAAGGGAGCGATACGAGGACCAGCGGGCCACGGCGGAATAACTGCTTGCCGATAAACGACCAAAGCGACGGCAAAAGCGCCGCGCTAAGTCCCGCCTTGACAACAACAACACTCCCAACGAGCCCGCTATACGGCAGGGCTCACAATCGGAGGACAAACACGCACATAAGCAACCGTCCGAACACGGCGAGTCGAGATAGTCAATCAAAGCCGGCGAAGACAACGGTCCGGACGACCACATGTCGGACACGTCGCGGAGAATAAGAACCTCCGGAAAGGACTTGGCAGCCTGCAAGAAGCTGAAGAAGGAAGCGGAAGCTCATAACAGCGGAAGAAACACTCAAAATGAGATGGGGCAAAGTGCTCAACACATGAGATAAATCGGCAATGGCCATCAATCAAAGAGCTACCCTAAGCATAGCTACTGCGAATTTGTGAGAAGGCCATAGAACCCCACCGTCCAAAAATAAAAGGGCCGCTGGCGGATAGGCGGCAGACGACGTGCCAAATTCTGAAAGGCGCCACACACAACTCCACCAATGAACTCGGAAGGATAGATGGCCCAGCCAGGTCCATTTATGGGCCAAGGAGAAGGCCCCAAGAAGCAAGGCAACACGCCAAGTGTCAGGTGACAACGGAGCACAAATCTGAGCGCCGCACACCCACTATGTTTCACCGATGAGTCTTGGACCATGAATTTCCAGCAGGGTTTAAACCCATAAACATAGAGGCCTCGATGGAACAACAGACCACAGATGCGGATAGAAGATTATATACTACATATACACATGGCGGAGGAGGCGATCTCACGCCATAAAATATCTACCCCTCAAGCTCAAAGGGCCAGCCCGTCATTGGCTCAAAAGCCTCCCAGAAAACATTGTTGGAAGTTGGGAAGAGCTCGAGGAAGCATTTAGAACAAATTTTCAAGGGACTTATGTCCGTCCTCCAGACGCTGATGATTTAAGTCATATAACTCAACAGCCCGTAGAGTCAGCGCGGAAATTCTGGAACAGGTTTCTTACCAAAAAGAACCAAATAGTCGACTGTCCGGACGCCAAAGCCTTAGAAGCTTTCAAGCACAATGTCTGAGACGAATGGCTCACCAGGCACCTCGGCCAAGAGAAACCGAGGACAATGTCCGCACTAACAAGCCTCATGACCCGCTTTTGTGCGGGAGAGGATAGCTAGCTAGCAAAGCAGCACCAGCGACCCAAGTACATCCGAGATAAGAGATGGAAATGGAAAATCACGGTAGCGAAAAGAACACCGCGGAATAAAGAAAAAGCCAAAAAGCACGGCGATTAACGCGGATTCAAAAGCTTCATGAGACCAGTAATAAAACTCAGCCCCTCAAGGATGACGGTGGACGAACTATCAACTTACACAAAATTCGGGTCGGATATGTCAAATCCATAGCACCCGGAGACCATAAATCACACCCACGAGGATTGTTGGGTTTTAAACAATCGGCGATTAAATGCGAACACAAGGGGCTCGGCAGCGTCAGCGAAGAAGATAAACCCGCCGGCGAGGCACGGAAAACAAAGACTTTCCCACAAGGGGTCAAAGCGATAAACTCACCGTGTGAGGACAAGGAAAAATAGTCGGCACTTTCTAAAAGAGCTTACGGTCCAGCCAACAAACCATAGAGATTGGATATCAAAACCAATCACTTTCGACCACCTGGACTATTCCAGAAGCGTTTGAAACGCGGGAAGGACTCCCCTGATATTGAATCCTATAATAGATGGATTACAATTCACAAACGTCCTAATGGACGGAGGCAGCGACTTAAACCTGCTATATTCAAACACAATCCGTCGGATGGGATAGACCCTACTAAAATTCAACATAGCCGCACTTCCTTCAAAGGAGTGGCGCCAAGCCCTTACGCCAAGTGCACGAGCTCGATATTACTAGAAGTCGTGTTGGATCGCCGAGCAACTTTCGGCGAAAACTAATCTTTCACACGTCCCATTTGAAAGTGAATATCAAGCACTCTTGGGACGAAAGGCTTTGTCGCTTCAACGCCATACCGCATTCTGCGTCTCTTACACTAAAGATGCCGGTCCACATGGCACCATTTCGGTCTGTGGTCATTAAAGACCCGGACTCGGATAAACGAATCCGGACTCAGCGGGCTAGGGGCTCCTAGCCGCATACCCTTTCACAAGGGCTGCGCGCTGGCCCGACAGCGGTTTTATAAAAACCTAACTTTAATTATTTATACTTATTCTTTTGCATATCTTTTGCACAAACTGTTTCTAAAACTAAGCGTTCCTCTTTTCTCTGAGATGAACAACGTGCTTACCCGTCGAGGATAACGGTATAGAGAGACACTGCGCAGACGTGCGGTAGGGACCCGTTGCGAGATTCTTTTGATTAAGGCCTGTGTAGACCTTTTTATCACTGTCTCTTGTTGTTACTCTCCTTGGCTTCTTCCTATAGCCAAAGCGAACTGGCAGCTTTGGCATCGGCGCGTCGAAGACCATGCCCGTACCTAGACACTAGGGGCTTAGGGCATAATTCTGCCCATTATTATAAAGTCCGAACACCTTGAGTGTTGGCGTCTCGAGTTAGGCATTACATGCATCAGCTCGAATCATGTCTTTGGTCAAATCTGGGTTTGCGGCTCACGTGTTTTGCTGCCTTCGTTCCGTATCACCCGGCTAACGCGGCACCGGAGAACTCTGCGATTGTGCCCGGTTAATTTGGCGAGCACCTCGATGAAAGCGGTATTTGTCATGATATAGCGAGTCAGTCGACCACTCGATCGACTATCGGAATGTTTAGAATTCCCGCTTTGACGAAGGACGCTTCGGTCAAGCACATCGCACACCGAATCCGGAGATGCGGCGGTGCCACGAGGGCTATGTCGTAGCCCCACCCTCGAGCTCCATTGGCTAAGTGAAAGAGATAAAGCACTATAGTCGGATTGCCTCGTTTGCTCGCTACCACCTCCTTATAATAGGATCGAGGCGTCGGATTAAGTGTGAAAGCTATTTTGCGAACACCCGGCACCTTGTGCGAGGGTTGAAGCCGAAGCTGCATCTTCGGGTTATACACAAGTATACTTAAGCGGCTGCACGGAGAAGTTTTACTACTTGGAAGCACAAGTATAAAAAGCATTCATACTATAATCATTGATTTACAAGGTCTGCGTTCATTTGAGCGTTACATTCTTTGAAACCTGCGCCTCTACTTCTGAGCACCGCGATGACTTCTCAAAGTAGTGCTCGGCGAGGCGGCTTTCATCCGGACCACAGGTGGCAGCGGCGGTGGCATCCATCTCCGGATAATGCGCCTTCACACGGGCAAGAGCCATCCGCGCGCCCTCGATGCAGGCCGACCGCTTCATCTCCTTTATATGCGGCTCCGCCCCAAGGAATTGCTGCAATAAGCCAAAGTAGCTCGTCGCCTTGGACCTCTCTGGCTAGACATGGGCCACGATGTCAGCCATGGCGAGTCCGGATAGTCTATTTAGTTCGGCCCATTCGGCCAACCTGTCCGTCAGCGGAAGAGGGCGATCCGGGCTGTGGAATTGAGACCAATACAACTCTTCCGCCTCGTGATCCCCTTGGCTCCGGAAGTGCTTAACGGCATCAGCCGCTTTTCGCAGCCAAGTCCATATCACGGATCCTCCGAACTCCACGCCACTCAAATTGGCGTGCTTGGCGTCCATAAACGGCGACGCGCGAGAAAAAGGCTTGCCAGCCACGATCTCTCGGCTTGGCGCAGCTCCTCCTTCATAGCCCGCATTGCGAGCGGGCATCCTTAACCGGCGGTGGCCTTCTTGAGTCTTCCGCTCCGATGGCGCTCCTTTTCAAGGGCCTCATTGCGGTCGGTAGCATCCTTTAATTTCTTGGCCAAATCGCCACCTCCACCTAGCTTAGGCGGTCGGTCGCGCCTTTTCGACCTTCAACTCCTCGGCCGCCCTAGAGGCAGCCGCGTCACTTCTTCGGGCTTGCTCCTTAGCTAGAAACAAGTTAGTCGAAAACTCTCCACCGCAGCAGCACCATCTGTATACACAACATATAATTTATCAAAGGTGGGCTTGACCCCATTAAATAAAACAGCTGCGGGAATTTATTTACCTTGCGACTTCGTCAAGTCATTGGTTGACAAATCGCGATGTCAGCATTTGCCACGTCAAGTTGTCGACTCAATTGGCAAACTCATTTGTCCGGCTGGCCCCCAGACTATCCGCCACCTGTTTCAGAACGGCGGTATTCATTACTTGAGATGTTGAGATTTTCGATCCTCGGCACGCTGTCGTCTTCGACAACCTACCGAGTCTCAGGGGCTACTATCTACTCTGAGCGCATTTTTATATGCACAACTGTTAAAAACACAGTGCGTTATTTTGCATACCTCAAAACCTGCCGGCAAGCTCATGGCGGCGTCCATAAGCCGCTTTCAGCGAACGAAATCCTTCAATCACCATACGCATTAGCATACGGTGATCTTACGAAATGGGCGCCCTCTCAAGCGAGACTCTTGATTCTCGGCCGGCTTCTCTTGGGGGCGAACTCTCAGCCCCTCCGGACTCGGGGGCGCCCTCCGTGGCGACACTTTGGGCTCGCTTTGCCTCATCTGGTGGCACGGCGGGGCGGAGCGTGTGCTCTCCATCATCTCCGGAAGAAGGTCCCCGAGGATGAACTCATCTGAGGCAGCTGCGAGATCGAACTGCGATATAAATATTTTGGTTACCTCTGAGCGTAAATGAAGGTACTTTATTAATTAACTTCCTCTTTCATACTTACGGCTCGTTGGAGAGCTGGTCCTTGGCGATGATCGCGTCAGGATTCTCTCCGGACGCCGGACCCAGTGAGATTTCTTCCCACGTTTAGGGGCTTTGGCCTCCGGATCTTTGGGCGGTCCTCTTCTCCCTCTGAAGGAGGATCCTTGGTTCCCTCCTCTTGATCGCCTCCTGGGTGTATTAGCTCCTTTATTTCCCCGTCGCCCCCCCTCTGTGGCGCGACCTCCAACATTCGACCAGCCACGGGCTCGGTCACGGTCTCTGGGAGGGCGGACACCTTATCAGCCTTGATCGCGCCACCCATTCTGTAAAGAACAAAGGGTCGAGAGGCGAAATTTTGAAAGGCATACAAATAGAGTGTCAGGACTCTGAGCTATTACAGTATCCAGGCGTCGCGGCTCGGGCCTGCGTCCTCGGCTGAATCCGGACCGCCACTGCGGTCGAAAAACAGCTTGTACATCTCCATGGGTGTCGCACCCATAAAATCTTTGGAGAATCGAGGTCCCTCGGTTGAATTCCCATAGGCGGAGAGGGCGATGTTTGCGAGGTAGGAGGTGCCTTATTAGCATGACACGCATCACCTTGACCAGGTCGATCTCCCTTGTTTGGAGTTCTCGAATCCGGCCTGCGGTGAGGCACGTCCTTGGGCGGCCCCAATTGAGCCCTTGGTTGACCCACGACATCGGTTGGCGTGGAGGTCCCAGGCGGAAGGAGGCGGCGGCTTTGCTTGCGCCTTGGAGCGATGATGTAAAACCACTCCTGCTGCCACAATCCAGTTCCTCTTGGAAGGAACCTTGAGCCCGCAGGGCATCGACCTTCTTGCTTATGGTTGCCCGCCGCACTCCGCAGCGCCCCGATCATCTTGGCTCCACCTTAAATGTTTTCAGCCACGGGCGAAGTGGGGATGGCGGAGGAAGGCTTCGCAGAACAATAATGAATGCGGAGATATGGAGGATGGACTCGGAGCCAAGTCGTGGAAGTCCAGCCCGTAGTAGAACAGGAGACCTCTCATGAAGGATCCGTCGGGAAGCCTAATCCCGGCGGAGGTGAGATCTGGCAGCGTATTCGCCGGGCTCGGGGCTGGCACGGCCTGCCACAGGGCAGGCAACCTGTCTTGAAACCGTGGGCCAGTGCTTGGCCTCCGCAACTTCATCGTCCTCCTCCGTGGCGGAGGAGGCACCCACCACCCGGAGGTCGGGCGGACATTGTTGTGTATCCAGGCGCTCGAATCTGAAGCTCTAGGTGTTGGGCGGGAAGCGGAGGAAAGATTCGATCACGAGGTTGAAAGACAAGGGCATGCACAGGTCCTCTTATAAAGGGAAGAAATACCAAGGGCCGTCTCGTGACCGTTTAGGATTCCCCGCCGATAGAGGGGCGTGGCGGCAGGAGCGGTTGGGTTACCCACGCGTATTGATGAGGATCCGGAATAAAGGGACACGATCTACTGCTTCGATAAGGCGTGCCAAGAAACCGCTTAGCTAAGCGTCTTTGAGGTGGAATAAGTAAAACAATTCAAACAAGGGCTTGGTAGCGGTGTGATGGCGCGCAAGTATAATACTCGGCAGATTGAATCGGTGTATCGTTTTATCCTCTCTACGGTGGAATGTGGAAATTATTTTTGCGAGCGGACACTATCTGGTGTCCATCATCTTCCTGGATTATTCAAGGAAGGAACCCGCCTTGCAATGCGAACATTATACGCGGACTCATCGTCATTGAAGACTGGTTCGAGGGCTATTGAGGAGTCTGGACTAGGGGTGTCCGGACAGCGGACTATCAATATCCGCGGACTCCAAGACTACGAAGATAGAAGATTGAAGACTCGGCTCGTGTCCGGAAGGTACTTTCCTTGGCGTGGAAGGCAAGCTTGGCGTCTGGATATGTAGATCTCCTACCATTGTAACCGACTACTGTGTAACCCTAGCCTCTCCGGTGTCTATATAAACCGGAGGGCCTTAATCCGTAGGACAACATACATTACAACAATCATACCATTGGCTAGCTTCTAGGGTTTAGCCTCCTTGATCTCGTGGTAGATCTACTCTTGTACTACCCATATCATCAATATTAATCAAGCAGGATGTAGGGTTTTACCTCCATCGAGAGGGCCCGAACACAGGTAAAAACATTGTGTCCCTCGTCTCCTGTTACCATCCGCCTAGGCGCACAGATTCGGGACCCCCTACCGAGATCCGCGGTTTGACACCGACCACGAGACTTACATTTATGCATCTTTGGAGGCTTATCAAGACTTGAAGGAGAAGCTTAATGTGCCCTTCTTCATGGATATAATTATTTTGGGATCATGGGAAAGTTGGATTACAAGAAACAAAAAAATTTGAACATATTCAACCTTCTTTTGAAGGTTGGAAAGCAATCTTCTTTGAGGAGCTCAATTGGTTGAAGCAAAGAATCAAGCAGAAATATGTTACTCAATTCAGTGCTTGGATAGATAGCAAGGCTCTAGTTCTTTTTCTTCTCTTTTCTTTTTCTTCTCTTTTCTTTTTCTTTCTTCTTTTTCTTTCTTCTTTTTCTTCTTCTTCTTCTTCTTTCTTTTCTTTTCTTTGTAGTTCTAGTTTTCTTTTCTTTTTTGTTCTAGGGCTTATCTCAAGCCTTACTTCTTTTGTTTTGCAGACTACTAGTTTGTAGTTTTTTACATTATTAATAAAAGTTGCAGTGGGGTTTTACCCTACTGTTTATAGTAAAAAAAGTGAACTGCTTTGGAAAGGCCTGTAAACAAGGATGTGCATAAATATCTTCTCTATATTGAAAATGGGGCAAAGGAATAAAAAGGCAAGGTATAATAGTTAGTACCATCCTGTAGTGAGTTGATGTCTTCTTCATTGTGCAGACAAAGATCTTTTTGTTTTCTGTCGCTAATTTCTTTATCCTAAAAATCTTTCTGAGTTTGTTGACTTTACTGATATTCATGGACAACTTATTTCCCCATATGCAAAAAGGGGCGAACAGTGGGTCAAAACCTCTGACTGCAAGGCCTACATGTGCAAGATAAAATTATTAAAAACCTAAATATTACAATGGTTCCTACAATTGCACAATAATGTGCTATTTGACAAAGGACCATGCTTGTGCAAACCTCGATTGTAAACCTCAGTGCTTCTCATTGTTTCCTTGCAACACATATACGGTAGTTAGTGATCAGGTTAAGTGAGGGTTCGCATGCTATCAGTAAAGTATGTTGATGAAAAATAAGCACATTGTAGATTCATCATATTAATTCAAGCCACATGGAAAACCCATTTATCCAAACCAAGTATGATTAAGAACTAGGAAATATAGCAATTGTATATGTTTCTCATGTATTAAGGGCAGCTAAATTCGATTTATTCCTCACATGCACAACAATACAAAATCTGCCCACGACAATTGGACATCGCATTGCAGAATTGAACCAAGCAGTTAACTAAACACCACAACAAATGAACCAAAAATTAACTGAGCACCACATTGCACAATATAACATACTCCTAATAGAAGATCAGACAGTTAACCAAACCAAGCATGCTTAACAACTTGGAAATATAGCAATTGTATTTGTTTCTCATGTATTTAGTACAGCCAAATTCGATTTATTTCTCACATGGTATACAATAACAGAATGCACGCACAACAATTGAACATCACATTGCAGAATTGAACCAAACAGTTAACTAAACACTAGAACAAATGAACCAAACATTAACTAAGCACCGCACTGCACCATGTATAACATAGTAGAAGACCAGGCAGTTAACCAAACCAAGCATGCTTGACAACCTGGAAATATAGAAATTGTATTTGTTTCTCATGTATTTTGTAAAGATAAATTTGATTTATTTCTCACATGGAAGACAATACAAAATTGCACCCTGAAGAATTGAACATCACATTTGCAGAATTGAACCAAATAGCTAACTGAAGATGACAACTTATTGACCAAACAGTTAATAAGTGAGCACCACATTGCACGACATATAGAACATATATAGTAGAGCAACAGATTGCATGGTAAAAGTAGATAGGACAATTCACTAGAATTTGTTATGGAAAGGCAGGAGCAGCACATGCAACGGGTAAACCGAGCATGCTTAACCGACGTAGCTAGCAAACTGAACATAGGTCCTTATACTGAGCTAATAAAACAAGCTACTCCTCATCATCGGAGATATCAATGATGATTGACTCCTTGGACATGGAAGAGGACGAGGCCTTCACATCATGGGTGCCGTCGTCATAGTGGTGAGTTGCCTAAGCCGCTCCGGGCACCAACCTGCTGCCTCTCGAGTTGAGGTAAGCACGGGCACGCTGAGAAAACACCTCGTAGTCTTTGTCAAAGGCACCGATGGTGGCCTCGAGGACGCCACGAACTGTCGTTTCAAGCAGCCAACCGTCTCGCGGTGTTGGCGCGCGAGGCATCGAGGGTGGCCTCGACGGCGAGGTGCTCCTCCAAGATCTGGGGGTCGGCATGAATGGCAGCCATCGCGACCTCATCTGCGCATGCGGCCGCGATTTGCTTCTCCGCTGCCAAATTCTCCTTGAGCTCCTGGCTATACTGCGTGCACGATGGCTTAGGGCGGCACTTATTTGGGGGATGGGTCGGTGATTTGGGTGGACGGTGTCGCATCGGCGGTCGGGGCATGTGGGATGTGGAAGGAGGAGGAGGATGGGGGTCGGGTGTGGATTACCTGCCTAGATCGACGAGGCCGAGCAGCGTGAAGGAGGGTCGCCAGTGAGGAGGCGGCCGGTAACCCACAAGTACAGGGGATCGTTTGTAGCCTTCTTCGATAAAGAAGAGTGTCAAACCCAACGAGGAGCTAAAGGCAGAACAAATATTCCCTCAAGTTCTATCGACCACCGATACAACTCTACGCACACTTGACGTTTGCTTTACCTAGAACAAGTATCAAAATATTTTGCGAGAATAAAACTAGAAGTACTTTGCGAGAATAGAACTATGAATAAATTGCATGGTAATAAAAGTGGATAGCTTTTGTCAACAAGAAAGTCATTTGTCCCTAGGCAATCGATAACAAGTATCGGTAATCGTTCTTGTAATTTTATATGAGGAGGATGCATGAGCTAACACACTTTCTCTACTTGGATCATATGCACTTATGATTGGAAATCTAGCAAGCATCTGCAACTGCTAAAGATCATTAAGGTCGTGAAATCCAACCATAGCATTAAGTATCAAGTCCTCTTTACTCCCGTACGCCCACTAAAAAAAAAGACACATCCGTGACATTTTAGGCCGAACGAATTTTTTTCCTGTCATACATATGACACTTCTATGACGATAATTGTGAAAAAACCCGGTATCATCATAGATGTGGTGGGCTCCTACTTCTATGACAAAAAATCATGACGAAAATGGGCTTTTCGTCTGGGCGGGCGGAGGCAGATTGCATGACATTCTTTGGGCCGTCCATGGCCAGGAAAAACCGTGGTAGAAGCGAGGAGGAGAATTTTGGGAGTTGCGATTCACGGTGGGAGAAGCGTCTGCGTTTCTCTCGTCTGAATGCTGCGTGTGTGTGCGGCGTTGGCTCTAATCGAACCCGGCGAGTGTTGGGCTCTAATCAACCCGGCGATTGCCTGCGAGCTCTGCGTTCTTTGGACCCGGCGATCGATCGATGGTGTTAATCGAACCCGATGGGCGATTCGCCGCTCTGCTGCTAATCGAAGCCGATCGATTGGATGAGCGATGAGTGTTGCGGGGGGGAGGGTTGGATGAGCGGTGGCGGTGGTGTTGCCTCGGATGAACATGACCCGTGGTGTGGAAGGCTGGATGAATAGTAGGCGGTGGAGGGGTGGCCGTGGAGGGTGGTTGAATAGGACCCGTGGTGTGGAGGGATGGATGAGCAGTGAGCGGTGGAGGGCTGGATGAGCATGAGACGGTGTAGGGGTGGTTGAGCGATGGCCGGTGGAGTAGCGCGGTGGAGGCTGGATGAGCAGGGCCCGTGGAGGTGGAGGAGGTCGACGGTAGCCCGTGGAGGCTGGATGAGGACGACGGTGGAGATGAACAATATCCCATGGAGTCCCATTTTGCTGTACGCCACACCCCTCCCGATGAACAGGACCCCCGTTTCAACCGTAGCACTCCAACACAAGTCTGTTTCGTCCGTTTTGCGGTACGCCACAACCCTCCCGATCAACAGGACCCCCGTTTTGACCGTAGGAGGTCTGTTTCGTCCGTTTTGCGGTACGCCACACCCCTCCCGATCAACAGGACCCTCGTTTCGACCGTAGGAGGTCTGATTCCTCCGTTTTGCGGTACGCCACACCCCTCCCAATCAACAGGACCCTGTTTCGAACGTAGGAGGTCTGTTTCCTCTGTTGTGTGGTACGCCAGGCCTCGTTTCCATCACCTGTACCGTCCAAGTCGGTTGTCTCCCACGCATTGCGTTGCCTCCCGATGAAAACGACGCATTTCATTGCCTCCTCATGAACACGACGCATTCCGTTGCCTCCCCATGAACACGGCGATGACTCTGTTTCTCTGTTCCGACCCAGCCATGTACGTATGCGCGAGTAGGCATTCGGGACCCCGCCCGTATGTACGTACGTGGCCGTATTTTCTTTCTTGCACCCTGGCCGCTGTACGTATGTGTACATGCTACGTGCGCGCCTCTACTATGACACGTGCGCGCCTCTACTATGACACGTGCGCGCCTCTACTACAACACGTGCGCGCCTCTACATCGACCAGTATGTACGTACACGTTCGCGACCAGGATGATAACACTACGTACGCTTCGACCAGGTGGGTCCCGACTGTCAGGCACTTCCTTGCCTTAGAAGATGTAGCTGGTGGGTCCCAGCAGTCAGGGGGGCGAATCATTTTGTTTTTTGTTTTTTTTCGCCCGGACGCACTTCCTTGCGTGCGAAGGTGTTGCTGGTGGGTCCTAGCAGTCCTTGCGTGGCCCGTCCGGTGGGTCCTCGCTGTCAGGTGGAGGAATAATTATTTTGCGCGTAATAAGGAGGCACTTCCTTGCTGCAACCGTGGACACAGCTGTCAGCCTCTCCACGTACAGTCCACGTCTGATGAAAGCCATTACTTGACCACGTTGACCACGCCGCGTCGAGAGCACCAGGGCGGTGGGCGGCAGCAAGGCCTAGGAAGGGGCGGCGAGAGATGGGGAAGAGCGGCGGTGGATGCCCAGCGTGAAAGTCTGAGGTTCCTTTGGTTCGCTGCGGTGTGAGGCTGCCGACGCTGCAGAATAACAAGGGGTGTGGGTGAGTAGAGGGATGGCCTAGCCAGCGGTGGGAGTAGTAGGGGCGGTGAGGCCTCTGCCGCATCGCAGCCGGCCACGGGAGGGAGGAGCATGAGGCACGACCGGCGCTGGTTTGGGCGGCTGGAGCAAGAAGACCAGAGATTGAAGAAGCACTGCGGCCGTTTGATGGACAGCGTACGGTCACTGGAGCTAGAATCATGCATATTGACTAAGTTGACAAAGCCCTCCGTCCCTGTCAACTTAGTAGGCCCTCAAGTCAGCCTGCCACTAATTGGGTCCCGGCTACGGGGAGTATTCATTTTTGTGCATAATAAGGAGGCACTTCCTTGCGTCGAAGTATAGCTGGTGGGTCCAAGCTGTCGTCGGCGGTAACGTTTTTTCGCCAAAATCTGAGGCCCTTTCGGTGGGTCCCGATGTCAGGTGGAGGAATCATTATTTTGCGCGTAATAAGGAGGAATTTCCTTGCGTGCGTCGTGGACCCAGCTGTCGGCCTCTCCACGTACAGTCCACTTCAGATGCATGTCGGTCGTTGACTACGTTGACCAGGCCGCGCCGAGAGCACCAGGGTTTGTACGTGGTCAACATACAATAATTTACAGCCCATTTGCTAATTCTTAAGGTTTTTTTGGAGCCCGTATTCTTTTTGTTAGCATTACAGTCCATATTGTGGCCACAGTTAAAAAATTATACGAAATTTTGCATATTTCAGTGCGGTCCGAATTATTTTTAATCCCGAAATTTTGACTCACATTCAAACTGATTTTAAAAATAAATGTATATCAATATAAAATCCTACACATTCTCCACGCATAAAAATTAATGTAATTTAAAATCTCGAAATGAAAAAAAGATATTTGAAACTAATTCCTAGTTTGATGTGTTTTAAAAAGGTACAACCCATTTCTCATTACTGATAGGCCATTTTCTCGGCCAGCCGAATGAAGCTCTCCTCGTCTTGAATGATTTGCAGCCCAACAGGCCTGACAAAGCGACTTACTTGGCAAATCACAAAAAACTGGGTTGTGGTCTTGGACCCAGCTGTCAGCCTCTCCACGTATAGTACTCTTCGATGGAAGTCGATCGTTGACCACATTGACCACGCCACGGCAAAGAGCACCAAAGGCGGTGGACGACGGCGAGCCTAGGAAGGGGACGGCGCGAGCCGGGAAAACGCGCGATGGATGCCCACGAGAGAGAGTCTGAGGTTCATTTGGTTCGGCTGCGGCGTGACGCTGCTGTTGCCGTAGAATAATAGTGGGTGTGGGTGAGTAGAGGCATACTCTGGGCTAGCGGTGGGAGTAGTAGGGGTCGGTGAGGCCTCCGCGGCATCCTGCCCGACCACGAGGCGAGAGCACGCAACACGACCAGGCGCTGCTTTGGCGGCCGGAGCAAGAAGACCAGAGGTTGAAGAAGCACTATGGCCGTTGGATGGACATCGTACGGTCACTGGAGCTAGAATTGTTCATATTGACTAAGTTCACAAAGCCCTCCATCCTCGTCAACTTAGTAGGCCCACAAGTCAGCCACCCACTATGGTGGGTCCCAGCTAGCAGGGGGTATTCATTTCTTTGGTGCGTAATAAGGAGGCACTTCCTTGCGTGCGAAGATATAGCTGGTGGGTCCGACCTGTCGGCGGGGGGGGGGACGTTTTTTCGCGAAATACAGGAGCCCTTCCCACGTAAAGTGCATGTACAGTGCGTAATAAGGAGGAACTTTCCTTACGTGCGACCATGGACCTCGTGGGTCCTAGCCGCCAGGCTCTCCACGTATAGTCCTCTTCTGATGACTCTTGTGTGTTGACCATGCTATCACGCCCAATATGCGATACTGTCCTAAAGAGACTCGATGGTCCCACCAAGGATAGAACCGCATATTGATACGCTTTTGCAAGGTGGATATCATTACATCAACATTACATAATAGATTGGGATACATACAAAAGGCATACAATGCCACACGAATACAACATCATCTTACATAAGAGCATCATCCGACCACGGATGAAACACAAACAGAAACTCAAACGACACCCACCCTGCTAGCCCAGGCTGCCGACTTGGAACCTATCCCCTGATCGAAGAAGAAGCAGAAGAAGAACTCCAAAACAAGGAACATCGCTCTCGCGTCATGATCATCGCATAACATGTACCTGCAACTGTTGTTGTAGTAATCTGTGAGCCACGAGGACTCAGCAATCCCATTACCATGGGTATCAAGACTAGCAAAGCTTAATGGGAAAGGAAGGGGTAAAGTGGTGAGGTTGCAACAGCGACTAAGCAATGTATGGTGGCTAACATACGCAAATAAGAGCGAGAAGAGAGCAAACGGAACGGTCGTGAAGCTAGCAATGATCAAGAGGTGATCCTGAACTCCTACTTACGTCAAACATAACCCAAAGACCGTGTTCACTTCCCGGACTCCGCCGAGAAGAGACCATCACGGCTACACACGTGGTTGATGCGTTTTAATTCGGATCTGGTGTCAAGTTATCTACAACGGACATTAACAAATTCCCATCGCCACATAACCGCAAGCAGACTCTCCAAAGTTTATACCTGCGGGGTGTCCCAACAAGCCCATGATAAGCTCTCGCGATCAATGAAGGATATTCCTTCTCCGGGAAGACCCGATCGATCTCGGAATCCGGTTTGCAAGACATTTCGACAATGGTAAAACAAGACCAACAAAGCCGCCGCGATGTGTCGATAATCCCGATAGAAGTCGCGTATCTCGTTCTCGGGACACACGGATAAGCGAAGTGTCACAGTACCGACCTAACCCAAGTTGCCAAGGGATGGTCCCGCACAGTGCTCTAGTTTGGACCAACACTTAGACAAGCATTGGCCCGGGGGGGCTAAAATAAAGATGACCCTTGGGTTAATTACTCCCAAGGGAAAGGTGTAGGTGGTAGGCAAATGGTAAAACCAATGTTGGGCCTTGCTGGAGGAGTTTTATTCAAGGCAAACTGTCAAGGGGGTCCCATAAATCACCCAACCGCGTTAGGGACGCAAAATCCGGGAACATAATACCGATATGATGGAAACTAGGGCGGCAAGAGTGGAACAAAACACCAGGCATAAGGTCGAGCCTTCCACCCTTTACCAAGTATATAGATGCATTAATTAAATAAGAGATATTGTGATATCCCAACCATAATCCTGTCCACCATGGAGCAATCTTCAACTTCACCTGCAACTAGCAACGCTATAAGAGAGGCTGAGCAAAGCGGTAACATAGCCAAACAACGGTTTGCTAGGAAGGGTGACAAAGGTTAGGGGTTCATGGCAATTTGGGAGGCTTGATGAGCAAGTGGTAGGTAACGCAGCATAGCGATAGAACGAAGCAACTAGCATAGCAATGATATTAATGAGATCCAAGGTGACGGTCATCTTGCCTGATATCCGCAATAACAAGTCCATGAAGAAGACGAACGGATGAAGCCGAACCAAGCGTAGACGAACGAATCCTCACGATCGCACCGGAACGGGAACTACCGAGAAGAAGCACACATGGTAAACACACCACACATATACATGACATGATGATCAACCAAGTATGATGCAAGACAAGACTACATGAAGCTACACATGGCGAAAGATGATGCATACAAGAACAACACATCAAGGCAAGTTTAAATGAGGCCGGAAACAACATATAACAATTACGGTAAGTCCTCATATGCAAATTTAGAAATTGGTCCAGAACTGAATAAACCTTATGTTCAAGTAGTTAAACAGCAAGTTAAGATGCACCAAGATGATCTACACGAGATTCTAGTCAAGTTACATATAAAGTTCATTTAATTCGGAGCTACGGCCTAGAAGATATGAGCAAAACAAGTTAAACATGGCATTGATGCAAAATGCATACAAACATCAAGCAAACACTCTCAAACATGGATGCGACATGATAATGTGAAACTACATGCAATTCTAAGCAAGTTTCATATAGAGAACACTCAAAACGGAGCAACGGTTCAACACATACACTCTATACAAGTCTAAAGGACAAGCTGTCCAAAACAGCAACTAGGCAATTAGCAAGCATCAAAACAATATGCTACAACAACTCAACGTGAAAAAAAAGGCATGAGCATGAATTACAAGTAAAGCATGACAAAACATGAACACTGAGATTGTCGGCGCGGGATGGTCGCGTCGGCACCTATGGGGCCGGGGCCCCTTCGTGTGTTCGGTAGGAGGGCGGAGGCTGCACGGAGAGCAGATCGAGGCGGCCTTGCTGGGATTTTACCCAGCTTCAGACGCGATGGTCGCGTAAAACCCTACTGCTGCATTGTGTTGTATTATCCTTTTGGGAGTTTCGCGAGTGCCGCTGATGATCGGTACCCCCTCGCGAGTGTAGCGAATGGTTGGAACCCCCTCTACGTTGTGCATGGGCCTCCTTTTATAGGGCAAGGGGTCACCGACAGGTGTCAACGTGAGGTAGAGGGGTAAAAACGTAAAGAGGTGGTAGTTGGAGCAGTCGGGAACAGCAGTGCAGCTCACGATGCTTTCTACCTACTTTTGACAGAGGGGACAAAGGCATTAAATGCCCGTCGCCGTCGCCCCAAAAGCTCCGCCATTGCGTCTTCTTCCGCCACGGCGCGGCCACCACCGTGGAGTGCCACCGCATCCTTCATGCAAGACTGACCACCCGCCACGCGTCTCTGGAGAAGGCTGGAGGCGGCGCGTGGGCGAATGAGCTGGGGTGCGGACACGTAGCATAGCTCTCCCGGCAAGCACCTTGCCGGGCCTTGATCTTGCCGGCACAGGGGCTTGTCGGGCTCTGTGACTTACCGCCCCGGGTCCTCGCTAGAAGCGCTTGTGGCGCCGAGGCGTGTCTTCTGCGATGTGATCTTGGTCTTCCCGACGAGCTCCTCTCGCCGGGATCTGCAGAAGTAACGAGCCTTGAGCTGGAATGGCCTTCGGCAAGCTCCTCTTGCCGGGGTCTTGAGTTTCTATCTTATATACTTTGTTCTTGAACGGCTTGGCGCGGAGATGGTCTCCGGCAAGCATTTGATGGATCTGGCTGCGGGGAGCTGGGGGTGCCCGTGCACAAGTTGGGGTCTTGAGGTACCCCTACCTCGACACCGACAGAGCCCCGGCCTGGGCCATACAGGTGCCGGCGCTGTTGGGCCAGGCCCAAGACAGTCTGCGGTCTGCTGAAGCCCATGGCGCGTCGAATCTGTTCTGCGTCTGCCGCCTCCCTCCGCTGAACGGCACGCGTCGATCGCGGCGTCGTGGGAGACGTGGGGCAGCGCATGCAGTTATTAAGGCATCCACCCCGTGACCGTGGTGCAGAGCGGGGTCGCTTCACCCGTCGCTCCGGTTCCGCTTTTTCGCCACGCGGCCCTCATGCACGGGGGTCGTGGGCGGCGAAGGTGGGAGACCGAGCCGTCACGGGCGGAGAAGGCGAGTCGGCCCCGCCCCTCTGGCTCTCTCGCCTCCTGATTGGTCGAGCGGGGCGGTTGAGCCCCCACCTCGCCCCTTTAAATAGGGCGGAAGGGGTGCCCAACAGCCGTACTCATCCACTTCTTCTTTTGCCTTCGTCTTCTGTTCCTCTTGCCGTCATGGAAGGAGGGAATCCCGGTTCTTCGACGGTGGCGGCGCGGGTCGCTTCTAGGCAGCGCACGCTCCCCATCCCGCTCCGTGGCGGTGGAGCCGCCACGAGAGGGAGAGGGAGGCGTGGCATGATCGAGGCCGAGCGTGGCCGAGGCGGTCGAGGAGAGGCGGTCGAGGAGAGGCGGTCGTGGTGAGGAGCTCCCCGTCTCCTCCGGCGTCTCGACCACGGCGCGGTCACACCGGAGATGACCCTGAGGAGTTCTTCATCAAGCCGCCGGGCGCCTCGTCGTGCGCCGGTTGCGGCCCGTTCATGGGCGCAATGGGGCGGATCCGCCCGACGTGATGGAGCTACGCGCGAGGGCTGCGGGATCAGCGGCACTTTCGGGTGAGTGTCGTGTCCCCAGCCCCGCGTGATGTTCTTCGACCGAGGGTGGAAGGCGTTCGCCGGATCCATAGCTTGCGGCGGGGTTCACCCTCCATTTCAAGTTATTGGATGGTGACCTCCTCGCCGTCAAGGTCTTGGCGACTATGGAACCGGGTGCGCTGCTGTGTGGACAGCTCCTCGGATAGCGAAGACCCTCCTCGGCGAGAGTGATGAGGAGGGGGCGGCAGCGGCGACGAGGGATGGCGGGCCCGACTAGGCGTCGGACACGCTGCCTCAAGCGCCTCGGCAACCCCTCCTTCAGGTTGCGGGCTCCTGAACTCCCCGGGGCCGTCTTCTTGGCGGCGGGCGTAGGGAGGCTGCGGAAGAGGAAGAGGGGGAGTGGCGGCAAGGCCGTTACGTCGCGGCACGAGGGCGAGTAGCCTTCGACAGCGTCTTGGCGTCCCACTACCCGTCTTCAAGCTCTGCCTCCTCGCTTCCGACTCCGCCAAGCTCTGGCCGGCCCTCGGGGTGTTCTCTTGGGGTCTTCTGGCGCCCGTGGCTCTTCGCGGGCTTCAGGGGCTTGCCGCTGGTTCTTCGGGCATGCGTTCCCCATGTCCGTCACCTTGCGCAGCTCCTGGGGCACGGCGGCGTCTCCGCCACGCCCTCCTAGTCGCTCCTTTCGCCCTTCCCCGACAAGCTCTTCTTGCCGGGGTCTTCTCTCCCCGGCAAGCCTGTCTTGCCGGGGGCTCCTTGACCTACCTCCTGAACCCCTGAACAGAGAAACAGGAGAGGGATCACGGGCACCTTATCTTTTTAATCTGTAAGCCCTCGGGCATTAGCTGTGTTAAGAACTTGTAATCCTCTCTATCATGTTTTTCATCCTCTATGGACTTGTACTAAATTGGATGTTTTTAATGAAAAGAAAGGAAAGCTTGCCGGACTGAATCTTTTACTTGACCGCGTGCCTTGTGTGTTCTTACGCTATCGGGGAGCTTGCAGGGCGAACACGCTTAGCGACATGGGACAGCCAGCTGGTGGTGTCGCTTCCGGCAAGCAACCTTGTCGGGCTAGTTGCGGCAACTTAACTTGCTGGCGTGCTCGAAAGCAAGATAAGGTGCAGCGGCACACTTGTGTTTGTTGGCGGACTCGGAAACAAAACAAATGCATAACTAAACCACGACTCGGTTCCTCCACGTCGGTTTTTACAAGACACGCTTCGTTCAAAGACGCAATCCCGCAGCTCGGTCCATAGGAGGATGCATGGCGAGGATGGAAAACTTATCTGAAATAGCAGCCCCAGCAACTCTAGCTTGCGGGAGGCGAATCTTGGCGTTCGCGGCCCAGTGGGCTGGCTTGCCGAGGAAGAGCCTTAGCACTTTCAGCAGCCTCCGGCGACCGGGCTTGCGGATCTTAATCGTTAGCGAGGTCTTTTGGTTCTCCTTGTTGCTGCAATTTTAGCCATGAAAATAGCTGAGGTAGATATCGATTACTTCATGCTTATATATGCGTATATAAATCTTAACTATGCAAAACAATGCCGTGCCTTGCCCTTGTATGTTTGTACTCTCGCTCTCGGGGAGCTTGCCGGGCGAACACGCTTGCCAGCGGGACAGCCCGCTGGTGGCGTCGCTTCCGGCAAGCCACCTTGTCGGGCCGATTCTGACGCTTAACTTGCTGGCGTGGCTCGGAAGCAAGATAAGGTGCTGCATCACACTTGTGTTTGTTGAGCGGACTCGGAAACAAAAACAAGTGCGTAATCTGGCCACGACTTGGCTCCTCTCGCGCACAAGCCTCCCATACCAAGGACATCTCACGGCAAGGCTCGCGACGTTACACCCTCTATCCAGCATCCTTTGTGCGCTTTAGCCTTATGCTTGAGGAACTTGCGGCGCTTAACGCGCTTGCTGAGTCGGGACATCAGCAGCCCGCCGGCTGGCGTCGCTTCCGCAAGCAACCTTGCCGTGTCTAGTTCGCGACGCAACTTAACTTGCTGAGCGGACTCGAGCGAAGCGAGGGTGCGAAGCTGGTCGCCGCTTCGCTCTTTTACTCGTTGAGTGTGTTGAAGCGAAGTAAGGTGCGGCTATCCTGAGCGAGCTCCTCGGTAGCGCAGGTTTGGGCACAAACGATGAATGCGAGAGGATATAACGAAAAACAACCTTTGGAGTAAGCGCCCTGCGAAGCGCGCGCGACTTAACTTTTCTTTCCTTGTTTCCTCGCACCCGGAGGTGCCCAATAGTGCGTTCTGGCGGCAGCGCAGCGCTCGGGAGGTGCATTTGCGGAACGAACACCAAAGTTGTCTTCGCCCGGGCTTAGGCGTTCGAGGCTGCGCTTCGTCGGAGTAAGCACTGAGCCGTCCTCGCCGGACTTAGAGCTCGATAAGCGCGTCCTCGGCGGCTGCGTAGCGCTCGAGGAACACGCTTGCGGGCGTAGGGGAGCGGGAAGCGGCGGCGCGAGGAACAGGCCGTGCTCGGACTCCTAATAGCGATAAGAGGCGCAGGTCTTGTCTCGGCGCTTCGCTTTGCTCATACTCGGACGGCGGTCCGGAGCATCCATGAGCCCCGGCATGTTCTAGCCCAACCGCGGGCACCACCTTCGTAACCTGGCGCCGCTGAGTGGTAGTCGCTGGGATGGACATGGGTCTCGGAGGCGAGGCGTGGTCCTCCGTCCCGTCCTCGATCTGGTGGCACCGCGGCGCCCTCGCCGGTGTCCACCCTTCCACCGCGTCTCCTCCGCTTTGCCGTCGGCTCGGCGGCGGCGGGAAAACGGAGATGGTCTGCGACCCTCAAGCTCTCGTCTTGAGGCCATGACGCAGATTGTTGATGAAGCTGCCGAAGGCTGGAGGGGTTGATGAAGAGTCTTGGCGCGCGAACGCGGATCGAGTTCGCACAACCTCGGCGCCCCTACAGCGCGCCCAGAGATGTCGGCAGCGGATGGTCGCGTCGGCACGTATGGGGCGGGGCCCTTCGTGTGTTGGTAGGAGGGCGGAGGCTGCACGGAGAGCAGATCGGCGACGCCGCGAGGATTTTACCCAGCCGGGCGCGATGGTCGCGTAAACCCTCTTCTGCATTGTGTTGTATTATCCTTTTGGGAGTTTCGCGAGTGCGGTGATGATCGGTACCCCTCGCGAGTGTAGCGAATGGTTGGAACCCCTCTCGTTGTGCATGGGCCTCCTTTTATAGGGCAAGGGTCACCGACAGTGTCAGCGTGAGTAGAGGGGTAAAAGCGTAAAAGAGGTGGTAGTTGGAGCAGTCGGGAGCGGTCAGACTCGATGCTTTCTACCTACTTTTGACAGAGGGGACAAAGGCATTAAATGCCCGTCGCCGTCGCCCCAAAAGCTCCCGCCATTGCGTCTTCTTCCGCCACGGCGGCGAAGCCACCACCGTGGAGTGCCACCGCATCCTTCATGCAGCACAGCCACCCGCCACGCGTCTCTGGAGAAGGCTGGAGGCGACGCGTGGGCGAATGAGCTGGGGTGCGGGCACGTAGCATAGCTCTCCCCGGCAAGCACCTTGCCGGGGCCTTGATCTTGCCGGGCCTGGGGGCTTGTCGGGCTCTGTGACTTGCCGCCCCCCCGGGTCCTCGCTAGGGCGCGCGCGGGGCGCCGAGGCGTGTCTTCTGCGATGTGATCTTCTGGTCTTCCCGACGAGCTCCTCTCGCCGGGGATCTGCAGGAATGCGTGCCTTGAGCACAGGAATGGCCTTCCGGCAAGCTCCTCTTGCCGGGGTCTTGAGTTTCTATCTCATATACTTTGTTCTTGAACGGCTTGTTGTGGAGCGGAGATGGTCTCCGGCAAGCATTTGATGGATCTGGCTGCGGGGGAGCTGGGGCTGCCCGTGCACAAGTTGGGGTACTGAGGTACCCCTACCTCAGTACACCGACAGAGATATCTCCAGAAATCACTAGAACATGCTCAAAAGGACATGGCAAGATTGCAAATTATAACAGTTTCAGGCTTAGCAGAAATAACACCAGATTGCAATGTTTAGAGCTATCAAACAACATGTTACAGGCGCTTAACATGGCAAACAAAGGCATGGAATGCTAGTAATAATGATAAAGAACAAAACTCCCTTAATGAACCAATTCCAAAGATCAACAGAAAAGATGGTGGCATCCATGCAAACATGGCAAATGATGACATTCAGACATGGCACGAACAACAATAAGTAGGCATGTTGGTGAGCTTGTACCACTCACCACAGAGCATTACTTGGCATGGAAAGGTAAGCAACAGTAATAAGACATATTTATGAAGCTAAGCATGGCAAGAACAAGTTCATAGGGTGCATGTATCACTAGCAAAGCTCATGGAAACACTGAACTTAATGTTAACAGGCTGACAGAAACATTATTTAGCAAGTTTGGAGCAAGATAACAACATGTTACAGTAGGCTATAAATGCAACCAGGGGCATGAATGGATAGAGCATGACATTTATAACAAAACATCCTTAGTTAACATCTCCAGATTATGCATAGAATGACTTCTAGCAGCAGGTTTACATAGCCCCATAATATAGCAGATTCAGCCTAGCAAAATAGTAACAGCAAGTACCCTACTTCACGAGCTCGATGCACTCACTACAAGACTCACAAAAATACAAGGGCTGCACTACTGTAAAGATGACCTGATTTAGCTCAAAACTCATGTAGACATCAAGCTCATAAGATGCACACACAAAATGCAACAAAAATGACAAAACATCATGTTCTGTTAAAAGACAGCAGTTAACAGCATATAGCACTCTTGCAACAATGATTAGGGCATCAAGATGAACTCAAATGAACATGGCACAATGGAATGAAATGAAGAGCATCTCATGATGAACATTTTGATATATCATACATGCCAAACGGAGTTACGAGCAGGAAGTTACGCTAGGTCAAACAAGTGCACAAGATATAAAAATTCTGGGACTTGGTGGAAAACTACCAGTGCGAAAACGGGATCCAGGTCGGGGAAGATCCATTCCTCCTATAGAGCAGCCATGGCGGAAGTCAATGCCGACGGGGAGGGTGCGTGGGACTACGGCGGGGCTCGGGATGGCCGGGAAGGGGTAGATCAAGTCGTGGGCGGCCGGATCCGGGCAAGGGCGGCGGTGGACGGAGGTCGGGGCGGCGCTTGCCGGACTTGGAGCATGGGGTGCCATCCATGGCGGCCTCCTTCTGCATCACGGGAGAGAGAGGGAAATGAGCGTGGGGGAGAGGAAGGGAGAAGGACGAGGAGACGGGGCTGGCCTGGACCGGTGGCGCTCCGGTCGCCAGAGTTGGACGGCGGCGAGGTGGCGGGGCGGAGCGCGGGCTGCGGTCGCCGGTGGGCGGCGCGAGCTCGGGCGATGGGCGGCTCATCTGGCTTCAGGCGGAGCGGCGGCGGCGGCTGCGGGCGCTGGGCCCAGACGGCCAGGGCAGGCAGAGATGGGCTCCGGTGGGCCCATGCGGTGGAGGCGGCAGCGGCGGGGACACGTGGCGGCCCGTGGTTGGCTACGGCGGCAGGGCGGACATGTCCGGCGGCGGACGGACGTGTCCGGCGGTGGGAGGAGGAAGAGGCTAGGGTTTCATCCGCGAAAATTTTGAGGATGCACATATTTATAGGTAGAGCGGGCTAGGAGAGTCCAAATGAGGTGCGGTTTTCGCCCACACAATCGTGATCGAAAGCCCGAGAGCATGGAGGGGGTTTGGATGGGCTCATGGGCTATGGTGAAGAGGGGCTGGGATGCAAAGAGAGAGGGGTTTCGGGCTACGCGGTTAACAATTGGGGCATAAAACGACCTCCAAATGGAATGGAATTTGACGGGCGGTCTACCGATGATATACCAAGGCCACTCGGAAAATCTCGGTCCATTCCGAGAACGTTTTTCTCCCGCTCACGAAACAAGGTCTGAGAGGGGCGACGGGCGTGCACGAAAGGTCTGGACTCCGAACGGACAACGGAGAGAACCGAGGGAACCCGAATGGATGAAAGTTTTAAAAAACATGCAGATGAAATGCAGATGATGACATGGCAAAATGCAACACGCAAGCAAATGACATGGCAACAACGACGAATAACTGGCAGACACCTGGCGCATCAGATCCGGGGCCTTACACACGCCGCGCCGAGCGCACCGAGGCGGTGGACGGCGGCAACGCCCCAGACTGGAATGACCCGGAGATGGGGAAGATGTGGCAGTGGAGTCGCAGACGGAGAGGAGTGGGAAACTTGACTGGTTCAGGTGCGGGGTGGGCCCACACTCGGCAGAGAATAAGAGGAGGTGCGGAGTGGAGGGATGGTCTAGCCGTCGGCGGGGTAGCGTTTCACTAAGGAGCGCAAAACAATGCCGCTGGACGCCGAAGGCTGGAGCAGGCGGTTCCGGCAGCGCTGGGGGAAGAAGACGAGAGATTGAAGAAGAATGTCGGCCATTGGATGTAAATCCAACGCCTTCTTAGTCTTCAACCTACTGGCCAACATGTCAGTCAGTCCATTTGTTTCTTTAGTCCATTTGGTGGGCTGGGTGAAACAATGATGTAGCATCTATGCAGCCCGTTTAAATCCCATTTGCATTTTTCTTGAAATCCGCGGACTTGTTGGGCTGGGTGAAAATATCATGTTGGGCTAGACGGAGAAATGTTATAAAAACATAAACACATGACTGCACGTCAGTAAAATCTTTGCAAGCTTATGTACGCAATCACTAGGAGTTAACTTGCCAAGTTATATATAAACAATCATTATTATTATTTTGTAAGAACTTTCAACTTACGAAATAAAATATCATTTTAATTTGATGAGCTAATAGTACATGGGGTATTATTATTTTTTAGGCTAGACGTGGGACAGTTGAGTTGGTTCTAGGGGAAAGTACTCGGAGAAAACTCAGTTTACATCGAAAAAGAAAGTGGGTGAAAATTCAGAGACCTGTTGGGTCCACATGAGGAGAGGAATATGTTGGGAGGAAGGAGATTCAAAGCACGGCAGCCGAGTGAACTAGTTTTCTTTTTACGGACAAGTGAACTAGTTTACATACATAAGCAAATAGCCACTAAAAAAGCAATCAAGTTAATGGGTTCTTAAAAGAAATATTTCGGACAAAACAGATAATTACGACACATAGGCTAATGCATGAAACACCCAGATGATAAAGGTGCTTATAAACAAAGTACAACATCTAGACCTTCCTGGCACGCTTGATCATGACGATGCGGCTGTCCGTGTACTCGTCGGTTACGGGAAGCAGACACGCCCTCATGTCCAAGATCTGCCTGTACATGTCATAGCATGCGTATGCGTCCTTGGCCGCGTAGGTTATGTAGGCTAGATTCAGAGGTACCTCCCACGTGTTTAGGTCGTCTTCTTTCATGTTGGCGTATCAGGGGTCGATGATGGTCTCAGCGAGGTCAACCACGGAGTCCTTCTCCTGCCCGTTGCTGATGATCTTGTATTGCTTCTAGATGTCGACAAGCTTGTTGCACCATATGGCCGAATCGTCGCGTTCTTCCTTCTCTCCACCATAGCAAAGGTGCAGTCGGCGCTGCCGATGAAACGGGCGAATGCTCCAGAACCTAGTGCAGCCATGGGACTGATCGGAGAATTCAAAGGTGAGCTCCTTGCTGAAGTTCATATCTAGCAGGCTCGCCCCTCGGATCGCCATTGGAGTCTCTTCGAGTGAACGAGTGTGTAGGCGGCGGGAGCAGTTCGTTTTTCAGCTCTTGGGGAACTGGATTCAAAAGTAAGCTGAGTGTGTATAGGCGACAACAGTTACTACCCCTCCCTCATCCGCTGCACGCCCGGCAGAAGATGCACCCTCGGCGCATTCAAACGCCTCCATTATGAAACCTACTCCGGCCACACATCGGTTCACGAGCGGGTCTGTGTTGGTACTGTAATAACATAAGTTAGTGGTCACTTTACTTAAATTTAATTAGCTTTAATAGAAATTTATACTTAAAACAAGCAATGCATTGGCTCGTTCTATCAGTGCCACGGGATCAACATCCACAACAATTAGAATTATTATTCTCAGGACGCACATGATCAGCACATTTGTCGCACTTTCACAAAGATAATACTACCACGTTTGAACTGTTTGTTATGGTGCTGTCCTCTACATCATCATGCCATGTTTCCCAGCTTGCAAGATTCAGAACCAACAAATAAGATCCAAATAATAAATACAACAAAGATGCCTACACATCTCATTGATTCCCAGCTTGCAAGATTCAGAACCAACAAATAAGATCCAAATAATAAGTACAACAAATATGCCTACACGTCTCATTGATTCCCAGCTTGTAAGATTCAGAACCAACAAATAAGATTCAAATAATAAGTACAACAAATATGCCTACACATCTCACTGATTCCCAGCTTGCAAGATTCAGAACCAACCCATTAGAGCATTTTGATAAAGTGAATATCGGGATTAAATCCATCTTGGCTAGCCATGTCATACAATCGAAGAACTTGGTGAATGCTCTTGACCGTCACAACATCTATAGTAGAGTATTCCTGTTTGCATAGCATGTTTGCATAGCACAAACAAGGAGACAGGAGAGCATGATTTTGCTTTAGTTGAACCATTTTGTGCAGTTCCACCAAAACTGAGAGATGTTGCCCACGTGACATTTTAGTTGAACTGCACAAGACACTCATTCCAAAAAAAATGTTTTGTGCAGTTCACCAAAAGATCACAATAGCAACAAGGTGAAATGGATATCCCTATCTGCACAAAATGATAGAAAGTAAACAGTTGCTGGTCAATAAGAATATACAAAACATATACAAAATGAAAAGAAGCATCTTAATTATGTTCATGGCAATCACACAAGGACAGTAGAAATTTTAAAACGTCAGCAATGCTTCATGTTACTAGAAGCATTACGATCAACAATGAGATTCCTCAGATATGGGATTACTTTAATGGTGGCATTGCTTGTTTACGGACACGATAAATCAACAAAGAGCTAAAGAGTTGGTTTAAGGGCATGGGACCGTGGGGACACCAGGACACTCAGCAGCGTAAAGGAGCAACTTACTTATCATACTGGGGAAAACAGCAGGACTGCCATTTGTAACACAATTTAATTGTGTCTTATCACTGGAGGCATTAGATTAACAATAACACTGGTTAGACATTTTACATGTCCCTAAGGTAACAGTGTGATCGCTTCATTTTACATGCGCCCTTACAGCAAAAGGTTGGTTTACCCGCAAAAAACAGCAAAAGGTTGGTATAAGGACATGCGACAGTGGACGCATCAACACAATGTACCTAAAACGAGGCATAAAGTGGTGATGCCGAGCTTGTTCACGCTATGTGAGGGCAGCAAACCAAATCCTGGAGACCTTTTACTATGTGAGGGCAGCAAATCTAATCCTGGAGACCTTTTACTATGTGAGGGCAGCAAATCTAATCCGAGACCTTTTACTATGTGAGGCGACAAATCTAATCACGAGACCTTTTACTATGTGAGGCAGCAAATCTAATCCCGAGACCTTTTACTATGTGAGGCGAGCAAATCTAATCTGAGACCTTTTACTATGTGATGGCAGCAAATCTAATCCTGGACATACTCTGTGACTTGTCCACCACCCGCTACTTTCTATCCTTTTTCAACCAATAATAGATATGTTCCTTATCCGGTTTGTCTTGCATTTTCCCATTATTTCCCTTTTCAACCAAGAGACCGTTGGGTATCCGGTCTCTACTACTTTCACCATATTATTTCCTCTTTGAATCAAGTCCTAGATTCATGCTACAACTTTCCCCCTTTCTTCGTTGTTTGAACAAAGCCCTAGATTGAATGCATGAAGTAGCTTTACCTCTAATAATACTAAAAATTTAGGTGGCTTTGGAAGAGCTGATGGGAGTATAAAAAGATGCACATGCAGACACGTGGGGAGCTGGGGCAGTAGAGCAAGGCCGCTTTCAAAGAACTTATACCTGAGGGTCGCCGGGATGTCGGCGGCGGCAGATCGGATCTGCGGACAATACGGTAGGGAGGAAGAAGGGTCGGAGGACCTCCCAAGCCGGCGCTGTGTCGGAGAGAATGGCACAGGCAGAGGATCGGGCCCCTCCGGCAGCTGTGGGTTTCCTCCCTCGGCGGTGATGACCGCGTGAACGATGCACCTTTTAGTCCTCTACACACACCGGCCGAAGGGATCCGGCCGGATCTGTGACCAGCGGTGAGCAAAGAGGAAATGTCGCTACCGTTGTCTTGTTTTTATCTGGAGAGGATGAGAGAATGAAGAGAGCAACCCTAGTAAAGCAAGCGCTCAGGCCCCTGCGTCCATATATAGTGGAGTGATTATCTTTTTTCTCTCCACAACAAGCATTTCAATTTGTGTACGTGGCATTAAAGAAAAGAAACTCTCTATTTAAGGTGACTACTCTACGACTCCTACTTACTACTACAAGATTACTACCTCATCTGGTTTATAGGTCCTTTTATAGTTTGTGCCAAATTTTGACTAAAGATTTAGCTAACAAAATGTTAATGCATGTCAAGAAAAATTATCTCATTGGATTCGTATTTGAACATAGTTTTGAAAAATATAATGTTTGGTGACATGCGTGAACATTTTCTTAGTTTAACCTATGGTCAAAATTTGGCATGAAATACAATGGGGACCAATAAACCCGGACAGAGGTTGTATTGTTCACTTGTGCTCCCGCCCTCCATTCATTGAACAACCCCACGGGTGAATAAACATACTGATAAGTCTGTATTTATATAGAACGAACAAGCTCGAACTATTTTCGCGTAGTTAAAAGTTGAGGGCGGGGCTTTTCCCGGGTAGTACGCGCGACAAATTTCGGGTAGGCGGTTTGACAGAGAGGCGAGGAGGGTGAGCGAGTGGGGCTGTGCGATTTGATGACACGTTACTGCTGGAAAGACTTGTGATATGACCACTCACTATAGTCATGAATTACTAGCGCTCCGACCGGGGTGATGCCCCCTTCCGTTCCGCGCTCTAATCTGGTGCATGACACGTCGACCCGGATGCTGGCTCTCCCACATGTCGGAGTAGTAAGAAGGAGCAAAGAATGATGCGGTATATACTAGTACTATACTACTCCCTCCGTTCCTAAATATAAGTCTTTGGAGAGATTTCACTATGGACCACATACGGAGAAAAATGAGTGAATCTACACATAAAATGCATCTATATACATCTGTATGTGGTCCACAGTGAAATATCTACGAAGACTTATATTTAGGAACGGAGGGAGTACTACTCAGGTCGGAGGAGTGCGAACCACGACAGCCCAGTGAACCAGCCGTGCGAACCACGGTAGCCCAGTGAACCAGCAGTAGAAAACAATGTGGTGATATGGCCATAAAAAACAATGTGCTACGGTCCACATCAGTAGCATGTCAATAACACTCCTCTTTGTTTGGATCCACGAGTTAGAGCTAGTTTGGGTTGAAATAGCCTCAAATTATCGAAACAAGAGGGGTTAGTTTGAGCTAGTTTGCTCTAACCCAGCTAAAAAAACTAGCCCGGTGGAGAGGTTCTAATTGGGTTAGTTATCCTCGGGCCCACTAAAAGAGAACTAAAAAAATCTCACCTGCCCGCACCAGATCGCTCCCCTAAAAAATCTCACCTGCCCGCACCAGATCGTTCCCCCCTCTCGCACGACTCCTCTCTGTTCCCCATAGGGCCGCCCGCCCAAGCGCCGCTCACCCTCTCTCTCCTCCGGCCGGCCTCTCCTTCCGGCCTCCGCCGCCCTACTCCGGCCGCCCTCTTCCTCCAACCTTCGAAGGTCACCCCGCTCCCCTTCACTAGTCGTTTTTCTCCCTCTATCGTGCGTGGCGGCGGCGCATCTACCAGGGAGGTCGTGAGAGGGGTGAGTTTGTTCGTTCCTTCTCTGTCTCATGGCCATATCATTGATCTTGCTTGCTCTAGCGCTAATTTTGATTTGGAAAATTAGATCATGATCAAACTTGCTATAGATTTGTGGTGCACGCATGGAATTGTTTGATGTTGCTTGAGGAGGTAATAAATCTTTCTAGAGGCCCAAAGATTCAGGTCGCCTTTCTAGGTATTTCAATTTCAGGCTTGCATTATTTGTAGAGGCCCAAAGATTCAGTTCACCTTTCTTGGTATTTCAATTTCAGGCTTGCATTGTTTCTAGAGGCCCAAAGATTCAGTTCACCTTTCTAGGTATTTGAGTTTCAGGCTTGCATTATTTCTAGAGGTCCAAAGATTCAGTTCACCTTTCTAGGTATTTCAGTTTCAGGCTTGCATTATTTCTAGAGGCCCAAAGATTCAGTTCACCTTTCTAGGTATTTCAGTTTCAGGCTTGCATTATTTCTAGAGGCCCAAAGATTCAGTTCACCTTTCTAGGTATTTAAGTTTCAGGCTTGCATTATTTCTAAAGGCCAAAAGATTCAATTCACCTTTCTAGGTATTTCAGTTTGAGGCTTGCATTATTTCTAGAGGCCCAAAGATTCAGTTCACCTTTCTAGGTATTTTAGTTACAGGCTTGCATTATTTCTAGAGGCCCAAATATTAATTTCCCAGTTGGCGGCAAGTGGCCCTGCTACCCATGCCGGTGTCGACCTCAACTCACAAGGGCCGGCGTCGGAGGGGTTCCCGGGGCTTGGGCTCTCTGAGCCTTCCTCCGAGTGCGATGGCGAGCTCCTCCTCGGTGCGTGAGGGCTCGGGCTCCCTCCCTATCGTGAGCGACTTCCGTGATGAGTTAGCTCATTCTTTGTTTCATGAAGTGTTTTTTTATTTTGTGAAGCTTGATTGACGACTTGTATGTTTAAGTGGGATATCTCATTTGTATGGACAAAGTAAAATTATCATGTTTTGCATGCTTGATTTGTATAGATGGTTCGTTTATGTCAACTGTGAGCGGGAGGAGGCCACAGAAGAGCCGGCCACACCAAGAGGGTGCTTGGATCCAAGGGATTTATTTTAGTCTGACTAAAAATAGGGTACAAAGTAGTCAAATGATTGAGATAGAGCATTTATTGTCAATCTAACCCTGCCATCCATACACCTCTTTGGTTTAGAGTTAGTTCAGGGTTAGAATCTAACTCTAACCTCTAACTGAGTTAGAGTTCTCCTCGTCTCGCTTCACCGCCATCATACTTTCCCCATTCCTGTGTTTTCGGTATCCTGCGAATCAAAGAGGCCCTTTTTCCGGAAAAATCAAAGAGGCCCTTAGACTGGTTTAGGTCGGTCATTTTTATAAGCGTGTTATGTCCAAAATTTAATGAACGTGCTCCGGTTTCCACAAAAATAATCCGGTTTCATGTAGTAATTCATTGATTTATTTATTCTTCTGCGGGGAGTTTGCATGTAATTCATGAGGTCTGAAATGTAAAGTACCCCGGCATATGCTCCGAGTCGTGCATGCACTACGACCCAGATGCTCTGTGTCCCACATGTCGGTGAATGGGAGCACGTGGAAATAGCCTAGGAGTACATATAGGAGGATAAATGCGTGAAAAAAATATGTAATGTGAAGCGTAGCCGCGGTTCGAAAAGTAGACCTAAAGTGATGACAGCTATAGGTCGCACGCACCCAACTAGTGGTATTAGACATGCGACTAATTTTTCCCTCAAAAAAAAGAGGCACGAGTGCTCAGTACTCCTATTCTATAAACACGAGTCCCATCTGACAACAGCGTCCGTGCTACAGCTAGCTCTCCTCCCTCGTTTCTCTCTTCTAACTCTAAACTCGGCCGACGCCCGGTGGGTGGGGTGGGTTTTCTCAACTGCGGCCCCACCTCACAGTGAAAACGTTACGAATGGAATAAAAAATGCCATATACACCCTCCGTTCATAAATATAAGCCTTTTTAGATACTACAGTTCAAATGGAATAAAGCATACAGATGTATGAAGACATAGTTTAGAGTGTATATTCACTCATTTTGCTCCGTATAGTAGTCACTTGCTGGAATCTTTAGAAAGACGTAGATTTGGGAATGGAGGGAGTACTATACTAATAAAACATTAAGGCCACGAAGCGATGCAGTGCTGGTTACAGGAGGCAAGAAGAAGAGATGCATCCATCGACGACGTCCACCTCATCGACTCAGGGCGCCGACCCACCGAATGGCGCCTAAGTAGCAGTGGCTTTCGTGGCCAGGTCGACGTGCTTCTGAACAATGGCGTCCAAAGATTCCAGCCGCTGGAAGAAGGCCAACATCTTTCTGTCCTCGCTTGCCTTGTAGTGGCCTATGTAGACGATTTCCTCGTAGATGTGGATGTGCAGGTCGACGGTTTCTTGCATGGCAAGGCACTGCGTGGCGAGCGCGGCCTCGAGGTGCACATTCTTCATCGCGACCTCCGGCATCTGCAGGGCCACCAGGGCTTGAAAGAGTTTGTCACCATGTAGGCCGATGAGGGTGGCTGGCAATGAGGAGCCTGGGCGCGTGGGCTGGAGCTGTACAGCAAGGTCGTCCGTGCGCTTCTTGACGGCAGTGAATTTGCGGATGGAGTTAACCATCATGTCGTCCATGCGAGAGGCGAAGCCGGCGTCGGCGAGGGCTACGATGCCTGCGGTCGCCAGCATCGTATGGAAATGCTGCGCGGTGTGGGGCTGCAGGCTGGCGCCTTGGATGATTTGGCACAGCCTACTGCCGCTTGTGTCCATCGCCTCCATAGGTGCTTGTGGCTTCTGGTCACTTGGTCTTGGATTGGAGTGTGTAGTGTTGCGCAAAGACTTGGGAGTAGATGGATTGGAGTGGTGGGGCGCCTTTATTACTCATATGAGAGTCCAAACTCTGTTGCATTCACATCGTGCTGGCTCTAGTCTGCTTCTCCAATTAATTCCCTCTGCATGTAATTGAGGATGCATCATTGACCGTTCAACGTCTTGGGAACCGCTACCCTCTTCCTCCTTGGCATTCAAGCACCTATGGACCCGTCGACGACGAGGTGCCTATGGTGACTTTGTAAATTTCAAGATGATAGTGCCGTGCGTATGTGCGTTCATAGGGGTGAGTGTATGCGCGTGTATATGAGCGCTTGCGTCTGTACGATGTCAAAAAAACAACGTAAATGCATGTCAAAAAGAGACTAGTCAGTATACTCAATATTGTGCACCTCGGAGAGGAAAATGATAGAACTAGTACGTATTTATTTACGGTGCAGATTCACTCATTTTGCTCCATATGTACTCCGTCTCGGTGTAGTCTAGTCACTTGTTGAAATCTCTAGAAGGGCAAATACTCCTTTACGGTTTATGAGGCTATACTAGCAAGTAGTTATGCGTACTAGTACAATAGTGGCCTCACATAGCAATTTTGTCTCATGCAAGAGCTCGGCTATATCGTGCTCAATGTTCGCAACTTCTACGTTCGGTTTGCGCTTGGCTCTTCGCCCTTCGAGAAGACGAACAATGATGTTACTACTACGCTTCTACGATTATCGAATCCTTCATTGCATGTCCGTCCACCATGGCGGGACGGATAGCTTGTTGTAGAAGTACTACTACTAAGCAAAAGCCTGTCCTCGTTTGCGAGCAACCGCGCGCATGGGCGAGGGAGAAGGCGTGTAGTAAAATCAAGCTTCTCCATGTTCTACGACTTGACGTGACACATCATAGCACTGGCCCCACATCCTTGCCTCTAAACTTGGCTGAAAGACCTGCAGTGTACAATATATTTGTTGCAACCTCTAACATTTACCCACCACAAATTAAAATATATGTGGCCGTATGCATCGTTACGATCACGATGGCGAGAGTCCCCTTCAAAAAAAACAAATTAAAATATATATTCCTGTCTTGACCAGATGAGCGTGCAAACTACAATCACCAGGGTGACAGGTAGGGCCAGAAGACTATTTTAATTTAAAAATAACTTCGAGACGGCCACATAGCATGGAGCCAACCCCAACGATTTTAAGCTTACATGCACGATACATGCTATCTAGACTACTCTACACATGAAACTGCCACACGAGCGTCCGGGCTGCGCTTGGCTCTTCGCCTCTTCGGGAAGTCGAACAATGATGGTGTACTACTGCACTGGAGGAGTACTATAGTACACTTCTGGCCATCTGACACCGAGTGAACTGCTGCATGTCCACCGCGTGCGGGAGGGAGAGCGTGTAGCAAAAGCTTCTCCTGGTCTTGCCAGCCACCACGCTCATGGGCGAGGGAGGGACGCTCATGTCTTTGCGTGTATGATAGGTGGGCCCGACAGGTGTGTGGCCAAGCTGTCATACAACCAAAGGTAGGTGCAGTTAAGTCCATGAGGGAGAGGATAATCAAACTTCTCGTTGATGTACGAGTTGACGCGACACATCAAAGCACTGCACTTGATATATTTCAATAATTTGCATTTACCAATGCATTAATTACAACGCATGCATGCATGCCGTGACTCTTCTTTTGATAGTACTTGCATGTGTTGATTTAATGCACCTTGAAGTAGTACTCCCTCCGTTCCTAAATTATAAGTCTTTGTAGGGATTCCATTATGAATTACATACAGATGTATATAGATGCATTTTAAGTGTGGATTCATTCATTTTGCTCCGTATGTAGTCCACCCAGTGAAATCTTTATAAAGACTTACTCCGTCCATTCGGAATTAGGCTGGTCATAGTGGGGAGTAACTTAGACTAGTAACATGCATACGTTACTAGTCTATGTTACTACCTCTATAGTGCATAGTATCATAGATGGTCCCATTTATTGCCATGCATGACATATAGTAGCATCACATTTATTATGTTATGGTATCTACCTATGTTACTATAACCATCTCTCTCTTCTTTAATTGCCTGCCACATAAGCATGTTTGCGAGTCCCAAGTGCATGATACTACTTATGTTACTCCCACTATGGCCATCCTTACTTGTCGCAAAAATGGATGTATCTAGACGTATTTTAGTTCTAGATACATCCATTTCCGAGACAAGTAATTCTGAACGGAGGGAGTACATTTAGGAACGGAGGGAGTATAAAATATGTGACGGTAAGCTTTGTAATACCCCGACCCAAGTCGAGAGATGGTTGTGCACGAGGAGGGCGAGACCATGCAGACCGAACAGGAACAGGACCCGACGATGGAGCTCTCTAAGGTCTCGATGGACCTCACCATGCTCCACTGCCCCTTGTGCCTCCGCCCCTTGATGCCTCCAGTGTATGAGGTTCGAATACACCTCGTCCGTTCGGCTGATTGAGCAAGGTGCAGGTTTCTTGATTGATGTGCTGTTGGATTGATTTCTGCAGTGCAAGGGAGGGCACCTGGCCTGCGCGGACTGCCGTGTCGAGCACCCCGGGAACCAGCGGTAGTGCCAGAAGTGCGAGCGTGGCGGTGGCTTCGACGTGCAGAACACGGCGGTGGACTCCGTCCTTTCGTCGGTGAGGGTGGAGTGCCCGCATGAAGGCTGTGGGCTCTACGTCACTTACCACAAGCTCGCTGATCACTAGAGCGTGTGTTCGCTCGGGCCCTGCAAATGCCCCGTGCCCGTCTGGGCTACGAAGGCCCGCCGCCGGTGCTCTATGAAGGCACAAGTGCTCCCTAGGTGGTTTTGGTAATTAATGTCAACATATCTCTTGTTGGACTAACACTTTTATCTAGTATGTTTCAGATAAGTTCAACAATGGAGTGGCATGGACTAAAGGATGTGGGAACTCCTTCAAGATGCTAAGGACAAAGGATTGGCTCAAGCTTCAAGCTCAAGACTCTTCATTTTATATTTTAGTGGTCCAAGATCACATTGAGTCTATAGGAAAAGCCAATACTGTCAAGGAGGGATGAGGTGTTGCTTAATGAGCCTCTGGCTTCATGTGCTTAGTGATATGCTCCAAAACCCTCAACTACTTTCCCACTTCCACTAATGACCTAAACCTAAAGCCAAAATCGGTCACACCGATTCTTCCTATCCGGCGCCACCGATTTCAGATGTCTTAGCCACTGCCACAAACCCTAAGCAAATCGGCCTTACGGATAGGGATCTCGGTCTCACCGAGATGGGATTGTAATCTCTCTGTGTATGTCCATTACCAAAATCGGTTCCACCGAGTTTGAGCAATCGGTACTACCGAGATTACAATGCAAACTTCCTGGATTGACTCATTACCAAAATTGGTCCCACCGAGTTTGTGTAATCGGTCAAACCGAGTTTGCCTGACCAACTCTCTGGAAAGCTTATTACCAAAATCGGTCTCACCGAGTTTGTGTAATCGGTCTTACTGAGATTACGTTATGCCCTAACCCTAACCATATCGGTCTTACCGAGTTGCATTTCAGTCCCACCGAAAACCCTAACGGTCACATTATTTGCTAAATCGGTCTGACCGAGTTTAACGATTCGGTCCCACCGAGTTTGGTAGATTGTGTGTAACGGTTAGATTTTAGATTGTGTGTAACGGTTAGATTTTATGTGGAGGCTATATATACCCCTCCACCTCCTCTTCATTCATGGAGAGCGCCATCAGACTGAACCTACACTTCCAACATACATTTTCTGAGAGAACTACCTACTCATGTGTTGAGGCCAAGATATTCCATTCCTACCATATGAATCTTGATCTCTAGCCTTCCCCAAGTTGCTTTCCACTCAAATCTTATTCCCACCAAATCCAAATCCTATGAGAGAGAGTTGAGTGTTGGGGAGTCTATCATTTGAAGCACAAGAGCAAGGAGTTCATCATCAACGCACCATTTGTTACTTCTTGGAGAGTGGTGTCTCCTAGATTGGCTAGGTGTCGCTTGGGAGCCTCCGACAAGATTGTGGAGTTGAACCAAGGAGTTTGTAAGGGCAAGGAGATCGCCTACTTCGTGAAGATATACCGCTAGTGAGGCAAGTCCTTCGTGGGCGACGGCCATGGTGGGATAGACAAGGTTGCTTCTTCGTGGACCCTTCGTGGGTGGAGCCCTCCGTGGACTCACGCAACTATTACCCTTCGTGGGTTAAAGTCTCCATCAACGTGGATGTACGATAGCACCACCTATCGGAACCACGCCAAAAACATCCGTGTCTCCAATTGCGTTTGAATCCTCCAAACCATTCCCTTTACATTCTTGCAAGTTGCATGCTTTACTTTCTGCTGCTCATATACTCTTTGCATGCTTGCTTGATATGTATTGTGAATGGTAAACTTGTGCCTAAACTCCACTTAACCTTAAGGAAACATAAAAACTGCAACTTTGGTACTTAGTGTCTAATCACCCCCCCTCTAAACACGTCTTCTCAAGGTCCTACAAGTGGTATCAGAGCATTGGTCTCCAGTGCCTTGGTTTAATCACCATTGGAGGAAGATGGATGAGTCTACTTTGGGGAGTCTTAGACATAGAGTGCCTATTCTTAATGGTGAGTATTTTCATGAGTGGAAAAATGAGATGCTTATAATTTTCAATCAATATCATTTGAACAAGTACATTGCTAGCCCTTGTGCACCTTATGTTGATCCTATGCATCCTACCCATGATGAGTCAATTGACATGATTAGGAATCTTAGAACTGCCGAACTTATCATTAGAGGATTGCCTAGAAACTTGATTGGATGTTTGCCTACTTTTAAGTGTGCCTACACTATATGGAAATTTCTTGAGGAACAATTTCCAGATTATTCCTTGAAAAATCTTGATGAAATTCTTCATAAGTCTATTGCTTTGAGTAAGATGAATACTAGTGATCCTATGTTTGGTGATCGTCTATTTGAGCTTACAAACCTTATGCGTGCCAAAGGAAATGTTGGTATTATTAGTGATATTATTTCCGAAGCTATAAAAATTCATAAGAAAGATCATTGTCAAACTCATTCTAATGAATCACCTTCTCTAGGACTTGATCCACCACATGATGATGTTGAACATGGATACTATGATGAGGATGATGATAGTGACTTCGATCTTGATGATTCAATGAGACACTTTGGTCTTATGGCAAATCTTCGAGGATATATGTCAGGAGGAAAGGAATGGGTTCTTGATAGTGGATGTACCGATCACATGACCGGAGATAAAGATATGTTTCGTGAGCTTGCTGATAATGATAGTCCTCGAAAGTATGTCACTTTCGGTGACAACTCAAAGGGTAAGGTGGTTGGCCTCGGTAAGGTGGCCATATCACATGATAGCTCCATACAAAATGTCATGCTTGTTGAATCTCTTGGATACAACTTGCTTTCAGTATCTAGACTTGCTAATTTCGGTTTCAATGTCCTATTTACTGAAGTAGATTGCCAAGTGTTTCGTCGAGACAATCATAAAATGGTCTTTACCGGTGTGCGTAGAGGTGATCTATACATTGTTGATTTCACTAAAAAGGGTCAACCTAAAACTTGCTTCATTACTAAATCCTCAAAAGGTTGGTTATGGCACAGACGATTAGGTCATGTTGGTATGCGATACCTTGATAAGCTTATTAAAGGAAATCATATCCTTGGAGTTAACGATGTCATATTTGATAAGGATAGACTTTGCAGCGCTTGTCAAGCAGGTAAACAGGTTGGAGGAAGGCATCCCATGAAGAACATCATGACCACAAGGAGGCCACTCAAGCTATTTCACATGGATCTCTTTGGTCCCAACTCTTACAAGAGTCTCGGTGAAAATTCTTTTGGTCTAGTTATAGTTGATGATTTTTCAAGATTTACGTGGGTGTTCTTTCTCGATGATAAATCGTAGGTCCAAAAGATCTTCAAAAACTTCGCTAGGAAGGCCCAAAATCAATTTGAATTGAAGATCAAGAAGGTTTGCAGTGACAACGGAACGGAGTTCAAGAACGCAAATGTGGACACCTTTCTTGACAAAGAAGGGATTTCACACAAGTTCTCGGCTACGTACACACCTCAACAAAATGGATTTGTTGAGAGGAAGAACCAGACGCTCATTGAAATGGCGAGAACGATGCTTGATGAGTACAAGACGCCGAAGCACTTTTGGGCAGAAGCAGTTGAGACAGCTTGTCATGCAACAAATCGTTTGTATCTTCCCAAGCTACTCGGCAAGACGACATACGAGCTCCTCACCGGTAACAAACCCCAAGTTGGATACTTTCGAGTATTCGGCTCAAAGTGCTACATTCTTGATAAGCATCGTCGTTCTGAATTTGCTCTTAAGTCTCATGAAGGTTTCCTACTAGGTTATGGCTCAAACTCTCACACTTACCATGTCTACAACAATTTCACCCGAAATGTTGAAGAGACGGAAGATGTGAAGTTTGATGAATCTAACGGCTCACAAGTAGAGCAATTGCCAATTGATGTAGGTGACAAAGATCCTTCGGAAGCAATCCAAGACATGTCTATTGGCAAGGTTCGTCCAACGGAGGTGAAGGAGAGTACCTCGTCCGTCCAAGTGGAAGCTTCAACTTCACGACAAGGTGAACCAAGAGTTGATATGGAAGGATCCACAAGTGGGACACACCAAGATGAAGAAAACGAGGAAGTGCATCAAGATGACCGTCAACAACCTCCTTCTCCACCATGACAAGAGAACGACAACGCCAACAATGAAGAAGGCCAAGAAGAAGAACAATATGAAGAAGATGTTCAACGAAGACCCAAATAAAAGCTTCCACGAGTTCGAGCAAGAATTGCTAAAGATCATCCCGTCGAGCAAATCTACAATGACATTCAAACCGGGAGAATCACTCGCTCTAAAACTCCTTTAGCTAACTTTTGTGAAAACTATTCTTTCATCTCTAGCATTGAACCTATGAAGGTTGAAGAAGCATTGGAAGATCCGGATTGGATAAATGCTATGCATGAAGAGCTACACAACTTTGAGAGGAACCAAGTTTGGACATTGGTTGAGAAGCCCGACAACAACCACAATATCATCGGTACCAAATGGGTGTTTCACAACAAGAAAGATGAAGATGGACAAGTAGTTCGCAACAAAGCACGTCTCGTCGCCCAAGGCTACACACAAGTCAAAGGTATGGACTATGGTGAGACTTACGCTCCCGTTGCTAGACTTGAGTCCATTCGCATCTTACTTGCCTATGCTAATCATCATGATATCACCTTGTACCAAATGGACATTAAAAGTGCTTTTCTAAATGGTGAAATAGAGGAGGAAGTTTATGTTAAGCAACCTCCCGGCTTTGTCAATCCTAAGAAACCCAATCATGTTTACAAACTTCACAAAGCTCTTTATGGTCTTAAACAAGCTCCTAGAGCATGGTATAAAAAGGCTTTGAAATTGGGAAAATTGATTCTACTCTTTTTACTAAAAGGGTTAATGGAGAACTATTTGTGTGCCAAATCTATGTTGATGATATTACATTTGGTTCAACGAACCCTCATTTTAGTGAAAAGTTTGGGAAGCTAATGTCGGAGAAGTTTGAGATGTCTATGATGAGTGAACTCAAATTCTTTCTTGGGTTGCAAATCAAGCAAACTAAGGAAGGTACCTTTGTTTCTCACACCAAGGACTTATTCAAGAGGTTCAATATGCAAGAATGCAGAGGTATGTCTACACCCATGCCTACTAGTGTACATCTTGATTTGACCAAAGATAGTGAACCGGTTGATCAAAAGGTTTATCGCTCTATGATTGGTTCATTGTTATATCTATGTGCTTCTCGTCCCGATATCATGCTAAGTGTGTGCATGTGTGCACGATATCAAGCTGCTCCTAAAGAATGTCATCTTAAGGCCGTGAAAAGGATAGTGAGATACTTAACCCATACACCAAATTTTGGCATTTGGTATCCTAAGAGGGCCTCTTTCGATCTTGTTGGCTATTCCAACTCGGACTATGCCGGAGACAAGGTTGATAGAAAGTCCACTTCAGGTACTTGTCAATTTCTTGGTAGGTCTCTTGTGTCCTTGTCTTCCAAGAAACAAAACTCGGTATCCTTATCCACCGCCGAAGTGGAATATATTGCCGCTGGTTCATGTTGTGCTCAATTACTTTGGATGACCCAAACTCTTAAAGATTATGGGATATATGTGAGACATGTTCCATTGCTTTGCGACAATGAAAGTGCTAACAAAATTGGTCATAATCCTGTGCAACATTCTCGAACTAATCATATTGAAGTTCGTCATCATTTCATTCGAGATCATGTTGCTAAGGGTGACATTGATCTTAAGCATGTTCGCACCGAAAAGCAATTAGCGGATATATTCACTAAACCTCTTGATGAGAAAGTGTTTTGCGGGTTAAGAGGAGAATTGAACATCATTGGTGCTTCAAACTTGGAGTAGAAACTCCATTGGATACATGCAAGACATGAGCTTATGACTAATCCTTGATATTTCTCTTATGATGAAAATCTTATGTCTTGGATATATTTGTATCTTGCATGTTATCTAACCCTTGTAGGTACTTGGTGGAATCAAATTCCATGAGATTGTAATCTACTCACATCTTGAGCAATCTCTACATCACCAAGTCTCTACACTATGGTGGTTGAAAACAAGGAAGCACAGAACCATTCAAACATATCCTTTGACAAATTCTATGTTGAGCTTCATGATTGTCATTTTTGGATACACAAGTGCTCTTCCTTGAAAGAACTAAGCCATGTAGGTAGATGGACCTAAATTCCAAGTGGTGCTCCCAATTCTTGATGAGCTACATCAACCTTGAGCAACCCACACAAGTTCAACTACGTGGACAACACCACCAACCAAGGTATGTCATTCCATCTTAGAGAAGCTTTACTCCAAGTCATGAGCTAAAGCAACTCGACAAGATGCGAATACATTAAGATGCTTAAATGAAAAATGGCAACCCCATTCTGAGCTTAAACGATGAGTATGACCTATAATCAAGGGATCTCACTTGACTCCTAAGTCAATATACTCTAACATAGGTGACTCTGTCGCCGACCATCTCTAGATGAAGTTCTCTTGTGTTCTTTTCTGGGTTTTTGCATTTGTCTCATGCATATTTGTTTCCTCTTTAAAAAAAAAACTTCATCTAGATTTCTTTTTGTTTGCTCTGCATTTTCAGCATCCAATTCCTTGCATATCTTTCTGTCAATTCCTTGCAAATCTTTGTGAGAACTTACTAGTCTAGTGAGCTGAGGTGACAAATGCTTTCCCTGCAATGAACTCGGTTTCGCCGATTTGTTGTCTTCGGTCCAACCGAATCCTTTCGGTACAACCGAAGCATACCACTCGGTGCCACCGATTTCACATCAGGAAAAACAGTTTGCCACTTATTCTATGTTTCTTCTGATCCAGCTCCACTCAATGAATCTTGTCCTCTACAAGCATCACATTTTTATCATTGCTTTGTGTTGTGTCTCAAGGACCAAACCCATTCGACGGATTCCAGAAAACCCTTCTTGGAAATTGATGTCAAAGGGGGAGAGAGAGAACATCAAAGCTTATCATTTACAGAGAGATCACATAAGAGAAAGAGTTTATCACCTCCTCAAGGGGGAGAGAGATCCTCAAGGGGGAGAGAGATCCTCAAGGGGGAGAGAGACCCTCAAAGGGGAGAGAGAGATCTCCAGGGGGAGAGAATACTTAAGTAGAAGTATTTCTCAAGGATCCCAGATGCTTGGTGTTCAAGAGGAGAGATGCCCACATATCTTCTTGAGGGGAAAGACATGTTCATTTGATCTTTTGTGCTTATTTGCATTAGCTTGCATTAGCTTTGTTCATCATTCATATCTTTCAGCTCTGACTTTCTGTTCCCTATCTTCTCCCAGTATCCCATGCTAGATTCAGGGGGAGCAAGACATCTAAGGGAAAGAAATCAATTGAATTCATTGCATATCTTTACTCTTGGGGACATGTCAAATCCTATGTGGTACTTAGTACTCACTTTCTACATGTCATCCCAGTCTTGGTATTCTTGTGGTTTCTTCTGTTTGCTCTGGCTAGTAGATGCATTTGTGTTATCTAACCTTGTTTGCGCAGGTTCATTCTATCCTAAGCCAACTCAAGACTACAAGGTAAGTATATGCATCACAATCGTGTGTATGAGGAATTCTTGCTAATGTACATATTGTTTGCAAGAAGGACTCATGAGCACGAAGGTATTTTCTTTAATGTTCTTTGCTCTGATGCATATGGCCAAGATACATGTAACACATTGCCTGCCCTATCATGGTTATGCTCTCGCATGCTTCTATATTTCATATTCACATGATTGCATACATGTAGGGGGAACCTATGCCTGTTACATGTCTTTCCAAAGCTTTACTTGCTACTCTTTATATCTTTATCTAAAGCTTTGATGTATGTTGTCATCAATTACCAAAAAGGGGGAGATTGAAAGCACAAGTGCTCCCTAGGTGGTTTTGGTAATTAATGTCAACATATCTCTTGTTGGACTAACACTTTTATCTAGTATGTTTCAGATAAGTTCAACAATGGAGTGGCATGGACTAAAGGATGTGGGAACTCCTTCAAGATGCTAAGTACAAAGGATTGGCTCAAGCTTAAAGCTCAAGACTCTTCATTTTTATATTTTAGTGGTCCAAGATCACATTGAGTCTATAGGAAAAGCCAATACTATCAAGGAGGGATGAGGTGTTGCTTAATGAGCCTCTTGCTTCATGTGCTTAGTGATATGATCCAAAACCCTCAACTACTTTCCCACTTCCACTAATGACCTAAACCTAAAGCCAAAATCGGTCACACCGATTCTTCCTATCCGGCGCCACCGATTTCAGATGTCTTGGCCACTGCCACAAACCTAAGCAAATCGGTCTTACCGATAGGGATCTCGGTCTCACCGAGATGGGATTGTAATCTCTGTGTGTATGACCATTACCAAAATCGGTTCCACCGAGTTTGAGCAATCGGTACTACCGATATTACAATGCCAACTTCCTGGATTGACTCATTACAAAAATCGGTCCCACCGAGTTTGTGTAATCGGTTAAACCGAGTTTGCCTGCCCAACTCTCTGGAAAGCTTATTACCAAAATCGGTCTCACCGAGTTTGTGTAATCGGTCTTACCGAGATTAAGTTATGCCCTAACCCTAACCATATCGGTCTTACCGAGTTGCATTTCGGTCCCACCGAAAACCCTAACGGTCACATTATTTGCTAAATCGGTTTGACCGAGTTTAACGATTCGGTCCCACCGAGTTTGGTAGATTGTGTGTAATGGTTAGATTTTATGTGGAGGCTATATATACCCCTCCACCTCCTCTTCATTCGTGGAGAGAGCCATCAGACTGAACCTACACTTCCATCATACATTTTCTGAGAGAACTACCTACTCATGTGTTGAGGCCAAGATATTCCAATCCTACCATATGAATCTTGATCTCTAGCCTTCCCCAAGTTCCTTTCCACTCAAATCTTCTTCCCACCAGATCCAAATCCTATGAGAGAGAGTTTAGTGTTGGGGAGACTATCATTTGAAGCACAAGAGCAAGGAGTTCATCATCAATGCACCATTTGTTACTTCTTGGAGAGTGGTGTCTCCTAGATTGGCTAGGTGTCACTTGGGAGCCTCCGACAAGATTGTGGAGTTGAACCAAGGAGTTTGTAAGGGCAAGGAGATCGCCTACTTCATGAAGATCTACCGCTAGTGAGGCGAGTCCTTCATGGGCGACGGCCATGGTGGGATAGACAAGGTTGCTTCTTCGTGGACCCTTTGTGGGTGGAGCCCTCCATGGACTCGCGCAACCGTTACCCTTCGTGGGTTGAAGTCTCCATCAACGTGGATGTACGATAGCACCACCTATCAGAACCACGCCAAAAACATTCGTGTCTGCAATTGCGTTTGAATCCTCCAAACCCTTCCCTTTACATTCTTGCAAGTTGCATGCTTTACTTTCTGTACTCTTTGCATGCTTGCTTGATATGTATTGTGAATGTTAAACTTGTGCCTAAACTCCACTTAACCTTAAGGAAACTTAAGAACTACAACTTTGGTACTTAGTGTCTAATCACCCCCCCCCTCTAGACACCTCTTCTCAAGGTCCTACACTCTACCACCACATCAGCACCGCGCATCCCATGCTCGTGCACAGGATCTAGTACGGCAAGGTGCTCCAGCTGCAAGTGCCATTGTCGGAGCCACGGCTCTTGCTGTTCGCGGAGGAGGACCGACGTGCGTTTTTCTTGGTCAGCGGCGTGCTCGACATCGGCGCGCCTATCTCCGTGTCGGTCGTCTGCATCAGAGCGGGGGCATCCCCACTGCCGCACTACTTGGCCAAGCTGTGGGCGAACGGCCCACCAGGGGATCCCAAAGGCACGACCGACGCCGTCAAGGTGGAAATGGAGGTGACAAGCAGCAAGGATCCCAGTGACGTCAACGTGCATGAGCTGACCTTCTTGACAAATCCGCCCAAGCTGCTGGCCGATGCTAAGCTTGTGTCCCTCCATATTCAGATTGACAAGCTCACATCCTAAATGTTTCGACAGTGCCTTCTATTTATCTTAGTAATATGGTAATATAGAGATTACCTTGCTCTACTTTAGCTTAAGAAATGGTGGGTTTTGGTGGCGATGCAGCAATTACTTCGACATCGGATTAGTAATTTCCAACAGTCAAACGGATATTTTGTGTTGTTGGATATAAAGTTCCTTTGGGTAAGAAGTACTACTTGTCATCAAAATGTATAAAAGGAGATGTATGTAGACGTATTTTAGTTCTAGATACGTCCCTTTTTATCCATTTTGATGACAAGCACTCCCTCCGTTCCACAATACATGCCTTCCATTTGTCAAAATATAGATGTATCTAGACATGTTTTAGTATATAGGTACATCCATGATAGAGCCAATCGGATGGTTGAGAACACTACAATTCAGTAGCTACTGAGATCGTGTGTGACTCCCGGATGCAAAGGCCGGGGTCATCATCCTCCTTTTCGAGAAAAAACAGACGCGTGTGTGAGAGGGCGAGTGCGTCGTGCACCTCTTCTCTTCTGTATAACGTACTACTAAACTCGAGTGCAGGTTTTTGTGGGTGGCACGATGGTGCGTCGAGAAGTCCCGAGAGATAGGTTTAATGCGTCGAAAAAGGACTAGCCTAGACTCGCCACGCGGCTATTCTGTCGAACGCCCCATTAACCGTAAGATATGTATCTGACGGTGCGATTATTGCACGCATACGTAGTACTCCTCCTTTCCGGTTTATGGTGAGTGGTGGAATATTTTTGTAGTTTGCAAAAGCACCTAATTAATGCTCTTGTTTTTCTCAAAAAATTATGTTTATCAATGCATTAATTGCAATGCATGCATGCATAAAGTACATGCATTGGTCAATTTTCTCTTAATACTTGCATGCAATGATTTAATGCACCTTGGAATCTGAACATGTGTTGGGGAACAACCAAATTGAGCCTTATAAAATGGAAAAACTAAAATTTTGAGATAAGACCTATAAAACCAGAAAGGAGGGAGTAGAAAAAGAAGTACTCCATCCGGGAATAATGTCGGACTTCAAAACTAGAACCGTCAATAAATTTTGAGCTTGCGTCTCGTCACATTCCAAATTACTCCACGCTATATTGAATTGCAAACCTATTCACACCGATCACAACCTAAAAGGTTTCCCACTTAGGAGCGTATTAGTACCACGCTAGTATATTGAATTCCAAACCTGTTCACACCGATCACAACCTAAACGGTTTCCCACTTAGGAGCGTATTAGTACTCGGTTATAAATACTAGTATGCCAAGATGACTGCACATTCCTCCTCAACTCCTCATCCACAAAAACAAACAAGTCATTCAGCATCCTTCCCTTGCGTCTGCCATGGCCAGCGTGAGTTTTGGGTCGAGAGATTGCCACCAGGGAGAGGCGAGCATGGAAGCGGAAGCACGAGAGATGTCCCGCCTCGCTGCAAGAGCAGCAGACATGTCCCGCCGCGCGGAAGTAGCAGCACAGAGGTCCCGCCGCGCTGCTGAAGCAGCACGGAGGTCCCGCCGCACCGTCGATGCAGCAGACTGGTCCGGCCGCGCCGCGGAAGCAGCAGAGATGTCCCGCCGCGCCACGAATGCAGCAGAGATGTCCCTCCGTGCCGCGGTGGCATGGGAAAATTTCTTGCGGGCAGGCGACGACTGTTACAGGTGCATGCATGCGATCGTCCATAACCAGATGGATCAGATCTCCGACTTGGCGAGGTTGCAGGATGACGTGAAAGCCTCGTTTGAACAGGCTACCGGCGTCATCCGGCAACTAAGGGAGGGCAATGAGAGGCTCCGGGCCAAGCGCGACCTGCTGAGGGAGAAGATCGTCCGAAGTGCAGACCAGCAGGAGGAGACCAGTGCCTTGTTGAAGAGGACCGGCGTCATCGTCAAGAAACTTATGGACGAGAATGACATGCTCCACAACGAGCCACAAAGGCTGGTGGAGGAATCCGTGGATGTTCTCAAGCAGCGTCTTGAGGACACGAAAGAGCTCATTGGCGCTCGCCGCAGAGACTAGTTCCCGCGGCATGCAGCAACGCATCAAGAAAGTAGAGATCAACGAGCCAGATCCTTGTCTTCCTTCTTCTTTTGCCCTTGCGTATTTCGGGCGTAGCCAATGTGGCTTTTTTAATTATCTTTCTAATTATGTAAGACAATTAATCGTCCTTATCTTTCTATGGAAGATCAATGTTGCGAGGCTGGAATGAAGAAAACTCTTGCTGTGGCGACCCTGGCGTTGCTGTTCTTCTAGTTGCTGCTTGGCTTCCTTCAGTTTCCTGGTTTCTTTTGATGTAATAATCAGTTTAGGATGTGGATTGTGTCGTCGGTTGTGAAATGTTGGGTTCTAGCGTGGATGTTTGGCCTTTGGCCTCTTGGGATGTTGCGATTTCAATCTGGTACTTTTAGTCCTTCGTGTTAGGCTGGAGTTGTGCTGAACTTCTTGTGAATTGTGGTGGTTTTCAGTAATGAAAATCGGAAGGGGCAAGCCCTTCTTTGATCAAAACAAAAATCGTCCTTATATATTCATCAGTCTTGCTATAAGTCGCAGTAGATGCTATATAGGCCCGTCGAATCTTACATCAAGATCCGTGCTGTTAGATTTTCTTTTTTCTCTCTTAAATCTCAGTCGAGTGAGACATAGCCACACCATTAAACAGAGGCTCGGGTGCCATTAATGGAGACCTTGGGAGAGAGGTGGACGGCAGATGGAGGTCAAAGGGCTCTCCTCCTGATAAGCACGCGCAGGGGTCTGATCGCACGCCTCTCGTACTCAAATAGCTACCCTGCACGGTGCCTCCTAGCTAATAAAAAATGGGGACGTGTGGCGGCACGTAAATGGTACTAGTAAGTAGAACGCCCACGGTTTCAATAATACTTGTGTTTCACTGTTCAAAAAAAATAATACTTGTGTTTCCGATTGTAACGTGACAACACTTGTTCCAAAATGACTTTGTTGATTGTTAATGTGTGCGCCTTCGCAAATCGGACTGCAAATTTACCACAGCATGTTGGTGCCAAGTCATGGCACCAAACCAAGTTTCATTATTTTCATGTGTGTTCTGGATTTACAGGAATTAAAAAATTAAGTTTCTCAATGTTTCCAACCCAGCCACTACGCCCAGAATTTTGAATTTCATTCCCATTTCTTGCATGGAACCTAGAAATTTACCCGAGGACACACATGTGATTTTTCAACCAACTTTGGTGCACTGGAACATTTTCTTGTATTTCAAATTTGAATTATGCACACAAAGATGACACGTTCCCTCCCAGAACCACGAGCCTTCTTGAGAGAAGCTCCGATTTGCAAGAAGCTTATACCAAAATTTGTTCCTATTTGGCCAATTTTTTTACCACGGCATGGTACTTCCATGACATGACACCATGCCAAGTTTCATGATTTTAAAACCAAGTTTCTCAATGTTCTTGACCGAGCCACGATGCCCAGATGTTTGAATCTTATTATCATTTTTTGCGTGGGAGTAGAAATTCACCCGAGGACACAAATGTGATTTTCAACCAACTTTGGTGCACGGGAGCACGTGCTTGTAGTTCAAATTTGAATTATGCACATTAAATGACCAAAAACTCAATTAATGTGTAAATAAGGCCAAACGAAGCCGGAATAATTCCAAAATTTAACAGGGCACTCATGTAGTTCTATGATGCCTTTGTAAATAAACTCAAGGGGGACAACGTATATCATTTCACACTCAAAGGTGACACGTTCCCTCTCAGAACCACGAGCCTTCATGAGAGAAGCTTCGGTTTGCAAGAAGCTTATACCAAAATCTGTTCCTATTCGGCCATTTTTTTACCACAACATGGTAGTACCATGACATGACATCCATGCCAAGTTTCATGATTTTCAGACGTGTTTTGGATTTACAAGAATTTTAAAACCAAGTTTCTCAATGTTCTCGGCCAAGCCACGATGCCCAGATGTTTTAATTTTATTCTCATTTCTTGCATGGGACCTAGAAATTCACCCGAGGACACAAATGTGATTTTTCAACCAACTTTGGTGCACGATAGCATGTGCTTGTAGTTAAAATTTGACTTATGCACATTAAATGACCAGAAATTCAATTAAGGTATAAAAAACGACAAACGAACCCGAAATAATTCCAAATTTTAACATGGCACTAATGTTATTCTATGTTGCCTTTGTTAAGAAACTCAAGGATGGGGGGGTGGCACGTTCCCTCTTAGAACCACGAGCTTCCAAATCGGCCCAATTTTTTACCACAACATGTTAGTGCCATGACATGACACCATGCCAAGTTTCATGATTTCCAGCCGAGTTTTGGATTTACATGAATTTAAAATCTAAGTTTCTTGATGTTCTCGGCAGAGTCATGACGCCCAGATGTTTGAATTTCATTCTCATTTCTTCCATGGGACCTAGAAATTCAACCAAGGACACACATGTGATTTTTCAACCCACTTTGGTGCACCGGAGCATGTGCATGCAATTCATATTTAGATTATGCACATTAAAAGTCCAGAAACTCAATTAATGTATAAAAAGGCCAAATGAACCCAAAATAATTCCAAAATTTAACAGGGCACTCATATAGTTCTATGTTGCCTCTGTAAATAAAATCAGGGGGAGGCAGCGTATATCGTTTCGCACAAAAAGGTGACACGTTCCCTCTCGGAACCATGAGGCTTGTTGAGAGAATCTCCGGTTTTGCAAGAGGCTTATACCAAAACTTGTCCCAATTCAGCCAAAAATTATACATATGAAAACAGGGTTTAGATTATCCAGAATATCTCGCTACCTAGACCAATAATGTACTATGATTCAAATTCAACATAAAATGGATACAGATATTTGAATTGGAGAGCGTATGGTACATGTAGTTCATAGTGAAATATGATTACTGCTATATGCATGTCTTTTTGTTATCAAGATAATATTTAAATTATTGTATAACTTGACACCAATCGTATTCAAATAAGGAAAATTGATTCAAATTTAGTCCATATGGTAGACGACAATATATATGTTCACATGGTGGAGTAGAATGTTCATATATGACGGAAGATCAAAATGTATGACTACATCAATTATAAACCGCAAGGTCACCTAATGATATATTCGAATTCAACATAACGTGGATTCAAAAATTGAAATTCGAGATCATGGCATCTGTAATCATATAAAAAGGGACATTACTCTATCTTTGGTGGGAATTGATTTATTTTTTGTTGTTGTTTAGGGAATTGCGAATCGATTTGGTACTGTGCAGGGTAATCATGTTCTCCCGATTTTTTTTACATTTTTCTTGTAGTTTTTTCAATGGCATCTATAGCAATATAGTAAAAGGGGACATGACTCTCTTGTGTCTTGTATGATTTTTTTACACGTTAAGTTTGTTCTGCCGAACAAAGAATCCGCACCTTGTTATCCCGAAATTTTCGAGCTCGAGTATCTTTTGTCTCACCTGCTTTGAAACTCCTAGTTCTTCAACCCGCGCCGCACCTTGTTATCCCGAAATTTGGACGCGCGCAAGAACTCCCTCCTCATCCGAAATCGCTCCCGCAGCCCAGACACGCGAAATGCCCCTTCTACCCCTAAGCCGGAAATGAAGCTCCACATCGTGGTGTCAAAACCGGTTGGGGTACGCTGGTAACTTACCCTACATTTCGGACAAGCGCGTACCTAAGCTTGGCTCCCCCTCCCCCTTCGCCCCCCCATTCATACACCGAGGCCGCCAAAACCCACGAAACCCCACGCTCCTCCGTCTGCCTCCTGACCGCTGCCCAGCCGGAGACTCTTCCCTGACTACGTCGTCCACCGCACCGGATGAGGATCCGTTGTCGATCTCATCGTCCCACCGGATCAGCCGCCCCGTCCTCCACCTCCAAGGAGCTGCCCCGACGTTCGCTTCGTCTATCGCGCCACCTCAATCCCCACAGCGCCGTCTTGACCTGCCCCACCAGAACCGCAGCACCCTCACCAATTCCTCCGATGAAGCCGAGGCCAACTCGACGCCACCAAGGAGGTTCTGCACTCACCGCTGCAATTTATCTTTTATTCGATCTCACGGGGCTGCCGATGCTCGATACCGAGCAGACATGGCGGCTCCATCGACGGCGCCGTCGCTGGCCACATCATCCATGGCGTCTCTCCCCCATGTCATTGCTTCCTCGGCGGCGACTTCCACAATGGCACTAGCTGCAGCTGCTCCGGCTCTCGCTCGCACTGCGGCTCTGTTCTTGCTGTCGGTCGTGCTGCTGCACTGCTCCTGCTTTCGTTCGTGATGCTGCTCTGCTCTTGCTCTCGCTTGCGCTGCTACTGCTGCTGCACAACCTCCGGCAACTATAGGAGTTGCTGCTTTAGCACTCGCTCGCGGTGCTACTGCACGACTTGCTCTCTGCTAGTGCATTCGCTACTCGAGCGTCTGCTGATTTAGATCACTGCTTCTCTGCTACTAGTGCTCGAACGCCCTAAACATCTATTGCAATGCTCACACTAGTTCAATCGGTTTGACGGTAAAATTCAGTTTCGATTTGTGAAGTTCATTTTCTTGATTAAGTTCGGAGTGAACAGTACTTACAACATCTGTCGGGCGGCCGTGGCGCTGCGCCGATGCATTTACATCTAGCACTTTTGGTGATGTATTTTACATCATCTATTGCGATGATATTAGGGTCCCACTTCAGATTAAAGTTGTCTGTCTTGTCATGCTTCAGCCTCGTCGCCGTACACCTTAGCGGAGCTGCTCCAACGACGGAACCGTCCATCACAATGGAGCAGTACCCTTGGTGTCATTTCCAGAGGCCTCGGATCTTCTTCCCCACCTCCGACGGTCACACCAGCATCATCACCATCCTCCACGTCCAACCCAATGATGCTGAGGTCCACAAGGCTATGCCAAAGAGGTTGTACACTCGTCGCATCATTTTGCTTCTCCATTCCTCTGTTCTTCCAATTCATGTGAGCCAAACACCTAGGTTGACTGAAATCCTATGTTTCCAAATGCTCTGTTTTGCACGTGCATTCCTATCCTATTCCTGTGTTTTTCCTATCCCTGCGTTTATAGAATCCTCCAATTCTAAGGAGCCCTTACAAATTTACTTCATTTTTAGATTGGTGTCAAAGAAAACTCTGTGTGTTATGTCCTGCTCCTGTCGTGCCGTCATCCACCCCACCTGAGGTGCACTATCGACAGAAGCATTCACTGCAGCAGAGATCCCCCTTGTAGACTTTCTTTCGCCGCCTCAGATCATCTTCCCCGTTGTCGGCAGCCACGCCAACTGCATTACCATCATCGATGAGCAGATGAACACGAGGACTAGACGAGCCCTAAGAGAGGTCGCAGTCTTTCGTGTTTGCTTACGTTATACATCGGTTATTATTACCTGCTACTTTATCGTTCAATCTTGAGTTTTGAGTTGCCCATGGGTCTCATATCGAGCGAGCAACGAATAGTATCTGTCTACTATCTGGTTCATCTGGGGTCTTCTATGTGGTTCATGTTGGGTGGGCAACAAACAATAGATGATCCATTGTCTATCTTTTTAAACTGAAGCTATAATCTACCTGCTATCATTAGTTTTAGATCCATCCACTCGTTTGCTACCATCAGTCTTGATTTTTGCATGCACCCCTTAGGCCTTACAAAATCTAACTATTTTTTTATTATGCATGTCAGATATTGTACACAATCGTACTCAACATGTAGAGAAAAAGAGAATACCGTTGCGTGCGAATATAATGTCATGCAGACGCTGCTCCATGGTGGGCAAAGTGCCCCCCCTCTCCTGCATTTCCATATTGTATTCCAGAGGAAGATAACTGTTCAGATGGAGATTTAGAAGGAGTCGACCATGCCTATTTACCACCTGAGGTGTTTGCTCTAGCCTGGCATGCTAATGTTGGTCATATCATGCATATGGCGCCTTGCATTGCTTACATTATACATCCTATATGCCATCAGCTTAGTTTAGATTTGCTTTGTGTGAATGCCACCTGTTTGGTTTCTATATCATACTCCCACCATTCCTAAATATTTGTATTTTAGAGATTTCAACAAGTGACTACATACGGAACAAAATGAGTGAATCTACACTCTAAAATATGTCTATATACATCGTATGTGGTAGTCCATTTGAAATCTCTAAAAAGATAAATATTTAGGAACGGAGGGAGTATATGGGAATTATGCAATGCCATCTTCTTTAGCCAGGCATCATATACGTGAATCATGCAATGCCATCCTGTTTAGCCACCATCGTATATGTGAATTGTATCGTGCCATATTTTTTCCATAATGTATTCCATTTGTCAACAATGTTTATACATTCATCTACTCTTCTGTGCATCAGCCATTTGAGTCGGTCATGGGAAAATCGGAGTGAAAACAAGGTCTTCGAGCGATCGGTGCTTCTGTTGATGCATCTTTCTTGCTGGTTCTGAATAGCTCCTCGAGGAGGATTCAGAGAGATGACCAACAGTATTCCCCCGAGGTGCTGCTCTAACTTGGTCAAGTTATATTGCTCATATCATGCATATGGTGTCTTGCATTGCCATGCCATCTGCTTAGATTGGACATGCTTTGTGTGAATGCCTCTGTTTGCTTTCTATATCGATATGTGAATTATGCAATGCCATGTTTTTCAGCCAGTTATCATATATGTGAATTATGCACCGCCATGGAGCCAGGCATCATATATGTGAATTATCTCATGCCATCTTTTTTTTCGTTATGTATTCCATTTGTCGACAATCTGTGTATATTGAACTACTCTTCATGTGTATCAGTCATTTGAGTCGGTTATGGAAAAATCTGGAGTGAAAACAAGGTCTTTAGAGCAGGCAATGGTACGTGTTAAAGCATATATCTCGATGGTTACAGGGAGCTCCTCAGAGGAGGATTCAGAGACTGATGACCAGTCCTATATCCCACCTGAGGTGTATGCTCTAAGTTGCAATGTTTATATTTCTCATATGATCCATATGGTGTCTTGCATTGCTTAGTTTAGACATCATATGCACAAAATTGAAATTTATCTGCTTAGTTTAGAGATCATACATGCGAGTGCTAGCTGCTTAGTATATGAATCAATTATGTCAATTATATCATGCCATCCTGTATACTTAGACAACATGTATGTGAATTATTTCATCCCAACCTATTTTAGAAAGACATCATATAGTTTTGTCATGTCATCCTGTTTAGGTACTCATCATATGTTGAATTATGCCATTATATCCTATTAAGTTATCCATCATATATCTGAAACTGTGTCATGCTATCCTGTTTAGTTAGGCATCATACATGTGAAATTGTGTCATGCTGTCCTCTTTGGTTAGACAACATATATGCGAATTACCACATCTGTCTATCATACAATGTTTGTACGTTCAATTTCTTTTCTTGTTTATCAGCCATTTGAATTGGAGGGGGTGATGGCAATATCTAAGGGAGCAAAAACCCGTTCTTCACAAAAGATAGTGCTACCCATTGATGCAGATAGAACCATGGTTGTACTGGCCCACAAACTAGCCCAACCACACATAATCGAGACTCTTCCAGATTGCGCACTTACACCGTTGGGCAGAGAACCAGCTACAACCCATCTAACCGCAACCCCAGCAGATAGTAACCCACTTATAGTTGACAAAGCACCATGTCCACCACAGAGTACCCCCACACGAGCAGTTTGTAAAGCTACTGTAGTGCCCAAAGCACAAAGACCACCACAGCTAACCCAAACTCCACGTTTAAAGCAGAAGAGCAACTGTTCTCAGGTCAAATTCCGTAGCTATGGTCCATACTCCTTTGTTGTTGCATCACTTTGTTTACTCATACCAACTACTTTCGAATTTGAAGGATCCAATTGAAACTCCAATGGCGCAACAAGTATGTTTTAAACCTATTTCTTTAACTGGATTGCTGTTCTAACTTCTTGCTCTATGTTGATTTTAGTTTAAGTTGTATAAACAGTTATGTTCTCATGTGATGCACATTACAAGTGCTGCCAATGCTGTGTAGTTTCTCACACTTATATTCTGCCTATGTCTTTGTCTTAAAAATATATGAGTTGAGCTGTGTCTCTATCTTGATTAGGGAACATAAACTAGAATGATATGGACAATACAATGGCCCATAGTACATAGATATATGTTTGTTTCATGTTGTTATCCTGTCCACCTTACTACTGAACCGGTTTACCAAAATGAGTTTGGTATACTACAAGCTAAACTCGTGATGTGTCTGCTTGTTTCTCTTGTAGTATGCAAATAGAATATTGGAGAAGAGCACCCCACTATGCAATGGTAGAGAAAGTAATGCAGATAAGGTTCAAGATAGTGAGACAACCTGTTGGTCTCCAAGAAAGGTGATAAAACGATCTTGTAGACGGTGAGAAACCCCGAGTCCTGCGTTGATGTAGTGTTCGAGAGTTCTTGGCGATTACACCTGGCACAAGCTCTTCGAACTCGCTGCTGAATCACTTGGCTTCTTGATCTCAGCTACAAGCTAAAAGGCATCGGTCGGTTGTCTTTGCGGCAAGAAGTCAAGGACCGAGGAAGTCCTATAGAATTCAGATCGTACTTTCTTGTGCAATAGCAAGCCTTTGGAGGATTTAAGCGCCAAACAAGAGAAAGTTAATAAGCTTGCTAAGCATCTTGCCGACATTATGGGTACCGGGATATTGTTTCTTGAACTCTTCAAGTGGTTTGATTCTGGACTTGTTTTGTCTGTGGCGTTTATATCTTTGTTGTGTTCCCTATATTTGCACTGGTGGTGAACTTTGATGCCCAGTGGATGTAATATGTGTAATAGCCGTGATAGCCAAGCATAAGTTGCTTGCTTATTTATTTCCTTGTTGTCTTGTTTATTTATTTGCTTGTAGTCAGTGCGGTTCTTTTTTCACGGTTTGCTAGTGCCTGCAATAACCTATTTTTTAAAACAAGGCCACAATAACCATGGGCTAATATTTACTGTAGTGACACTGGGCCTCCTACGGGCCGTAGAAACAGTGGGCCTTCTACGGGCCGTAGAAACAGTAGGCCTTCTACGGGCTGTAGAAACATTGGGCCTTCTACGGGCGTAGAAACAATGGGCCTTCTACGGGCGTATCATCAATGGGCCTTATACGGGCGTATGATCGATTACGAAACATGGGCCAATAACGAGCCGCATTATGGCCGTAAATGGGCTAGAGTTGGAATCGTCGTTCATGGGCCGACCATAACGGGCCATCGTTAATAAGGCTGTATTTGATGGCGCTATGAAAACGGCCCAATGTATTAACGGACCACAAGCGGGCCGATCAGAACCACAGCTGAATTTGGCCCACAAGCGAAAATAGCGATGCAGGCCGTAAGTAAATGAATGCTCGAAATGAGCCCAAGAATAAATGGGCTCGAGTAGGCGAAAGATAACATGGGCTGAAGCGCCCAATCAATAACGGGCCCTTAATGGGTATAAAGTGATACACTATTCATTACGGGCCAGTTTCACCATGGGCCGTTAATGGGTCTAAAGTGATACACTGTTCATTGCGGGCTAGTTTCACCACGGGCCGTTAATAGGCCAAGAGTTACATGGGGCCTCATATGGGCCGAAAGACGTCATGGGCCATACATGGGCCAGAAGTGAAAATGGACTGGAATCATATTGGATGGCCCAGATGACGCTTCTGGGCCTAATTCGGGAGGGCATAACGGGCCTTGGGTTAGCGGGCTGTAAATGGGCTATATGCGAACAGGCCGTTAACAGGCTTTCCATGGGCCGGCCCGTCACCTTTTGACCAAGTCAAACGGGCCGTCCTTTTCACTGGAATGGGCCTCTGTTGGGCCGTGCCACGTGTCGACGTATCATAAGGCGTATACGTCCAATGAGTGGATGACATCTGTCCCAACAATGAGCCGACACGTGTTTCCTCCAGCCAATGACGATTTTACACGTGGAAAATCCCCATTGGTCGGGGCTATTAACGTGTTATCGCATCCAAAATCCGACCCGATAGCTTAACGGCGTTCCGTTACGGTGGATGCCACGTGTCGGTCACCCTTGACGAAAGCACATCTGTGACGCGCGATTTATCGTCATGGAGGTGGACACTTCTGTGATGATAATTTTGGTAATGTCATGGAACACTTCTACGACAGCACATGTATGACTATCTTGATTCTGTCATAAATTTGTCATGGATGTACGTGCATGACAAAAAACGCAACCTACTGTGACAAACACGTATCATCACGGAAGTGTATTTTTTGTAGTGGCCATAACCCACTTATCCGCGTTTAGGCTGCTGTCACCCCCGCAACACTGACAATAAGCAAACCATGAACATATTGCAACACCCTACAGTGGGGGCCCCTCACGTTTGCGTGAGAGGGAGGGCACCATAGGATATCACCAAAAATAAAATATGCAACCATACCAGCCAAGATCACGATTAACCCATAGGACAAAGCGGATCTACTCAGACATCATAGGATAGCCAAATATCATTGGGAAATAATATATGGAGTTGAGCACCATGTTTAAGTAGAGATTACAGCAGGGAGAAGGGGTGTTACACCGCTACATAGAGGGGGAGCGAGTTGGTGTTGACGGTAGCAAGATTGTTGATGAAGATCGTCGTCACGATCCTAGCCCCGGCGGCATTCTGGCGCCACCAGGAGAGAGGGGGAGAGAGCCCTCTTGAAAACCCACAAGTATAGGGGATCAATTGTAGCCTCTTTCGATAATTAAGAGTGTCAAACGCAATGAGGAGATAAAGGTAGAACAAATATTCCCTCAAGTTCTATCGACCACCGATACAACTCTAGCATGCTTGACATTTGCTTTACCTAGAACAAGTATGAAACTAGAAGTACTTTGTAGGTGTTGTTGAATAGGTTTGCAAGAATAAAGAGCATGTTAATATAAACTAGAGGCTGTTTAGATAAAGAAGAAATAAAGTTAGTATAGTGAGTGTGGAAAAGTGATGGTAGGAGTTGCGGAATTGTCCCTAAGCAATTGACTACTTTACTAGACCGACAACAAGTTTTATGTTGGAGAGACCACAGCTAGCATGTCATCCCTGACTTGGAATTCTATGCACTTATGATTGGAACTATTAGCAAGCATCCGCAACTACTAACATTCATTAAGGTAAAACCCAACCATAGCATTAAGATATATTGGTCCCCCTTCAATCCCGTATGCATCAATTTCTATGCTAGGTTGAAGCTTCTGTCACTCTTGCCCTCGAATACATAGTCCTATCAACATACAACTAACCCTATGGTGTGATCCACGCACGCGCTCATATGATGGGCACCAAAGGACAACAACATAACCACAAGCAAATTAAACCAATCATAGCAATTCACCAATTACCGAAAGGACAACGAAAATCTACTCAAACATCATAGGATGGCAACACATCATTGGATAATAATATGAAGCATAAAGCACCATGTTCAAGTAGAGGGTACAGCGGGTTGCGGGAGAGTGGACTGCTGTAGATAGATGGGGGAAGGTGATGAAGATGTTGGTGAAGATGACGGAGGTATTGGTGTAGATTGCGATGATGATGATGGCCCTGGCGGCGTTCCGGCACCACCGGAAGCGAGGGGGGAGAGCCCCCCTTCTTCTTCTTCTTCCTTGACCTTCTCCCTAGATGGGAGAAAGGTTTCCCCTCTGGTCCATGGTATCCATGGCGTGGGAGGGGCGAGAGCCCCTCTGAGATTGGATCTGTCTCTCTGTCTCTCTCTGTTTCTGCGTTTTTGATTCTGGCCTTTCACCCTTTCTTATATTCCCGGAGATCCGTAACTCCGATTGGATTGAAATTTTGAACACAATTTTTATCCGGATATTAGCTTTCTTTTGGCGAAATAAGGGCACCAACCGTCTTACGAGGTGTCCACGAGGGTCAGGGGCGCGCCCCCTGCCTCGTGGCCCCCTCGGGCATCTTCTCGCGTTGATTCTTCTTCCCAAAATTCATAAATATTCCAAAAAAATCTCCGTCAGTTTTTATCACATTTGGACTCCGTTTGATATGGATTTTCTGTGAAATAAAAAACATGCAACAAACAGGAACTATGACTGGGCACTGGATCAATATGTTAGTCCCAAAAATAGTATAAAGAGTGCCAAAAGTATGTAAAAGTTGCAGAATATTGGCATGGAACATTCAAAAATTATAGATATTGAATGAGAAATTGAGGTAGACCCATGGTCTTAATCCCCCCCCCACCTCCCTCCCTCCCCGTCGTGCGCCACTCCGGCGCCGGCGTCCACCTCGCTCCCCGCCGTCGGTCACTCCAGCCCCGGCGGCCACCTTCACTCTATGGCGTCTAGCCCGCAGTCCGTCTCATCAGCGTTTCCTGGGCTCTCGGAGCGACCCATCGTCTCCGGCCTCGGGCTCTCGGGGAGTTTGGCGGCGGTCGGCTCCGTGGGGCCTGTGACCGCGGACGCAGACGGCGAGTCCTGCCTGGAGGTGCCTTTCGCTCGCCCTCGGCCCTCTTAGAGGGAGTTGTGGAGGAGGCGCCAGGAGAAGCGCGAGGCCGTTCCTCTGCCCAGGGCCAGGGATTCTGTGAGACGGGAGGTCTCGCCGGACATGGATGGCAAGTGCTTCTGTTGCCTAAAGGAGGGGCATTTCAAGAGCGACTGCACGAACAACGTCGTCTGTTTCAGATGCGGCATGGAGGGGCACCCGTCCAAGGAGTGCAAGCGGCCCTGGAGTCCCTCGTCGGAGGACGAGCTCCGGCGGCAGGCTCTTGCTAATGTGGCGCACAGGGAGCAGGCCGCCCTGAGGGGGCGGGCTGAGCTCGCCAGGTCGTTGTCCCCGCCTCCACCCCCGCCGCTGCAGTCAGGGCCTCGGGGCGCGCCGGCGTGGTCGCGCCTTCCGTCGCCCTGCGCGCCGCGGTCGGAGGACCCGGCCGCGGAGCGTGACTCCACGGACGTGTGCGTTGTGAGGTGCGGGAGATCCATGGCGGAACTTGAGCAGCGGCTTCGCTTCGCCATGGTGGCCTATGTGGGCGGCGTGCATCACGATCTAGAGCCGGAGTTTGTGCTTCAGGCGTTGGAGGAGAAGCTTGATATTCAGCCACAGTGGGTCTCGGTTCATCATTTTCGACCGGAGGACTTCCTCGTCGTCTTTGCCAGCGCCGAGCTTCACAGCAGAGCCAGCGCCCGTCTGTCGCTGGAGCACCATGGGTTCTGGCTGTACTTCAGGCCTTGGAGCCGCCAAGCGCAGGCAGTGCACTCCATGCTCAGCACGCGGGTCTCGCTGGTGATCGAGGGCATTCCACCTCATGCATGGGTGAGGGAGACGGCCGAGGAGCTGCTAGGGTCGTCCTGTCTCGTTGACACGGTTGCGCCGGAGACCAGCTCCCAGAGGGATCTCTCTGCGTTCAAGCTCACCGCCTGGACGGCAAACCTGGATGACATTCCGTTGATGAGATGGCTGGCGGTGCCGGAGCCGGGCCTGGTGGCGCCGATGTTCGAGCCTACGTTGCTGCAATACAAGGTGCTGATTCACCTGGATGAGGTTACAGATTTCAGCGAGTTCGTGGAGCCGCCATGGAGGGTGGAGGTGTCGTTGGACAGCGGGCAGAGTGGGTTGCCGAGCGGGGATGGCAGCGGTGGTCACGGTCACGGTGGCGCCCCTCGCTGCCCTGGCTGGAGATTCTGCGTTCGCGATCACCGCAGTGGTGGTAGTGCTGATCCCTCGACGCGGCTGGGGTAGGCTGCATCGCCGCCGGGAGGCATGGGCTGGGGCTTGCCGCCGATGGAGGGTCGATCGTGGGTTACATCGGCAGAGCAGATCCAGCCTGTCAAGGATAGGATTGCAGTGAGACAGTCAGCTTTTGAGCGTTTGAACAGTACAATTGTTCGCGCGGAGGATTCCAGAAAGGAAGGTTCAAACGGCTGCAGTACAATGATTGCCTCCAACGGGCAGCAGCAGGAGGAGAGGATTGGCCAGGTGGCTGCGGCGGCCATGATTGAGCCACTTGTGCTGGGTGACCGTGGCGGGCCCGGCTCGGAGGGGGGACAGGTAGTTCAGATGGCGCGGGCCCATGCGGGCCCTGTCTCTATCCTGCAGAGACCGCAAATGACCGCTCCTCCACGTGCTGGCCTGGTGGGGCCTGAGTTGGTGGAGTAGGCCGTGGAAGCGACAAGGGCGGGTCCCGCGACGAAGGACGGGCCTATGCCGAGGCCGCAGGATGAAATGATTGCGCCACACCTGCAGTCGGAGACAGATGGGAGCCCGACACGGATGGGGCCTGATACCGCGCTCAAGCCAAACAGCGGGGCTTCTAATCCTCTCGCGTCTGTCCTTGCGCCTCGGACTCAGCACCACGCGGTTTCAGGCCAAGACAGGGGAGCAGGGGCAGAAACCGAGGAGCAGGGCAGAGATTCTGGGCCAATCATTGAGGATGGCCTCCATGCAACTCCTGTTCATGTAGACGCGTCCATGTCCCATGCACAGCCATGCAATGCCATCGTTGTGGCAGATAGCTTATCAGCTGAAGCTAGGAAAGACACGGAGTCCGAAGTCGCGGAGGAGGGCTCGCTGGAGAAAGCGCAGCCAGATGCTTCTGACTCTGCTGCGCTGGTTGGGATGACCCCTACCAAGGCGATTGCCTACACTAAACTGAAGGAGTTTTGCATGAATATCGTCAAGAAGTTGGCACCACCCCTCCTAAAGGAGGTGCAGGCGTCGTCGTTGAGGCCCGAGGCTGAGCCAACACCAAGGCGCACCACTAGGGCAACCAAGCGTGCAGGAACTGCCAAGGCCTCCCCCGCCGAGAACGTCTTGCTGCGTGCACTTGGACTGGCGCCTCATGACCTCGAGGTGGACGAACAGATGGAGGATGACCTCAAGGGTTTATTCGGCTCCCCGCTGTGTGAACAACACATCCGTGTGATCGCCTCACTCTTTGGGAAAACGATGCCGATTGGAGAAGATCTGAGTGGAGGATGCTCTAGCTCCATGGTGGTGCACTGAACCCGGCCTTGGGTTGAGCGTGGAGGGGTTGGTTCTCATCAATGGATTTTAGCCCATCCATCCTCTGCTGGAACGTGAGAGGGTTAAATAACCCAGCGAAGCGGGACACAATCCGCGAGTTCGTAGCTAGTGTGTGCGTGAACATAATTTGTCTTCAAGAGACCAAGTTGGATGTAATTGATCGCTTTATAGTCATTCAATGCGTCGGACCGTCCTTTGACGGCTTCGCATACTTACCGGCCGTGGAGACTAGAGGAGGGATCCTCATTGCTTGGGACTCGACCGTGGTCGAGATGGATCATTTTAGCTTGGATTCCGACTCCATCACGGGCCAAGTACACACCAAGGCTGGGGTCAACTGGTGGATTTCGGTGGTTTACAGCCCTCAAGGCAATTTGCCCAAAACGGCCTTCCTCGAGGAGTTACACGCGCAACGTGGCCTCTGCCCGGGGCCATGGATGGTGCTTGGAGATTTTAACATGATTTTGCGCGCGTGAGAGAAGAGCAACACTAACCTAAATAGAACCATGATGGCCAGATTCCGGAGCTTCATTGACACAAACGAGCTGAAGGAAGTGTACATGCGTGGGCAGAGGTTCACCTGGTCAAATGAAAGGGACACGCCTATGTTGACTAAGATTGACCGAGTGCTCGTCTCCGTGGACTGGGAATTGGAATTTCCAGATTGCATCTTGCAAGCCCTGTCCTCTGGTGTTTCTGATCATGCTCCCTTGCATCTCAACACCGGGCCACTTTTTCACCCCACGAAGAGATTTAAATTTGAGATCTATTGGACGAAGCTTGAAGGCTTCGATGATGCTGTGTGTGAGGCGTGGGTCTGCAGCGACAACATTACCGACCCCTTCCATAGAATGGATGCTCTGTTTAGAAACACGGCTGGCTCCTTGCAAGCATGGGGGCAAAGAACCACGGGCAACATTAAGCTCCTCATGGCAGTGGCGACATACGTAATATGTAGATTTGACAAAGCACAGGAAGACCGCGTACTCACTGATCAGGAGATTTGGCTGAGATGTACTCTCAAGCTGGCGCTTCTAGGGATGGCCTCGCTCCAACGGACGATAGAACGACAGCGATCGAGGATGAGGTGGATTAGGGAGGGAGACGCTAACACGAAGCTATTTCAAGCTTTTGCTAATGGTAGGAGGACAAAAAACTTCATCACGCGTGTCAAGGTTGGCAATGATATGATCACCGAGCAGCCACAGATTGAAGCTGCCTTCTCTTCGGCTTATGAGAATCTGTTGGGCACAGATCAGGCGCGGGAGTTCACCTTAGATCTTGAGTTCTTGGGGATCCAGCAAGCTGACCTACGAGAGCTAGACGCGATCTTCTCTGAGGAGGAAGAGTGGCAGGTCATCAAAGAGTTGCACCTGGACCGTGCACCCGGACCCGATGGTTTCATTGGCGCTTTCTATGAGCGAGCTTGGTCAATCATCAAAAATGACATCATGGCTGCCATTCTCAAGCTATGCGTATGTGACGGTAGAGGTTTTGCCAAGTTGAACAGAGAGTTAATGGTGCTTATTCCGAAGAGAAGCGACACTGAGGAGGTAGGCGATTACAGGCCTATTAGCTTGCCCCATAGTTTTGGGAAGCTGTTCTCGAAGATCATGGCAAATTGAGTCAGGAGGAGAATGCCCGAGCTGGTTAGCTCCAATCAATCTGCATTCATTCGAGGCAGAAGCCTGCACGACAACTTCCTATTGGTGAGGTAGATCACGAGAAAGATTCACGCCAGAAAGGCGCCTGGTGTATTCCTCAAATTGGACATTTCCCGTGCCTTCGACACCATATCCTGGCCATTCCTCTTTGAAGTTCTAAGAGCTAAAGGCTTCGGTGCAAAGTTTCTTCGATGGACCGCGATCTTGCTCCAGTCAGCTTCCACCAGAGTGATTGTGAATGGTAGTCAGGGAAAGAGATTCGACCATGCCCGAGGTCTAAGACAAGGAGATCCTAGCTCGCCACTCCTCTTCGTAATTGCCATGGATGTGCTATCCATCCCGATTGGAAGAGCTACTAGCACCGGAGCTCTTTCATCGTTCAATGGTATAACGACAAACCAACGGCTGTCTCTATATGCGGATGATGTTACGCTTTTTGTGCGGCCTACGGAACAGGATTTGGCTTGTGTTAGAGAGGTACTTCAAAGCTTTGGGCATGCATCCAGACTACGAGTGAATTACCGTAAAACATCAGCAATACTAATTCAAGGGCTACCAGGAGATGCCGATAGAGTACAGCAGTTCTTCAATTGTCAGATGGGCGCGTTTCCATGCAAATATCTGGGACTCCAGCTTGGTATTCACAAGTTATCCAAAGTCCAATGGCAGCCAATGCTTGACCAGGTTAAGAACTTCATCCCGGCTTGGCAGCGAGGGCTGATACAAAGGCCGGGCAGATTAGTGCTGGTCAAAAGTGTGATCTCGGGGAGACCCATTCACCATCTGCTCACAATGGATGCGCCATCCTAGGTGTTTGAAGAGATTGACAAGTGGATGAGAGCATTTTTCTGGTCGGGGAAAACGAGTGCGAATGGTGGACAATGCTTGGTGGCTTGGCAAACCATCTGCCGACCCACTCGCTTCGGGGGTTTGGACGTCAAGAACCTCGAACTGCAGGGATTAGCCTTACGGGTCCGGTGGGACTAGCTCAGGCGAACGGATCCCAGCCGACCGTGGCAAGGCCTGCATTTCATGATCGATGAGGAGGCTAAAGCTGTGTTCGATAGCTTGGTGCTGATCAAGTTGGTGATGGTGCAGCGGTCCTATTCTGGACAGATAGATGGATACACGGCTTCGCCGCTAGGGACATTGCTCCCTTGATAGAAGCAATGGTGGAAAAACGAGTCAAGAACAAGAGAACAGTCCAACAAGCTCTCCTCAACAACACCTGGATGCAGGATATCGAGGGGCACCTCTCCTTCATAGCACATATGCAGCTCATCCACCTCCAACAGGCTATCGCCACGGTGGTCAGGAGCGAAGCGGAGCCTGACACCTTCATCTGGCCGTGCGATGAATCCGGTGCATACTCGGGGAAGACAACATACAACAGGCTATGTCTAGGCCTAACCCGATCGGCCACTGCTAACCAAATTTGAAGAAGTTGGGCGCCGCTTAAATGCAAGATCTTTGCTTGGTTGGCCTCTCAATACCGGCTTTGGACATCGGACCATAGAGCGAGGCATGGGCTGCAAGAGACTACCTCGTCTTGCTTTACGTGTGATCAGGACGAGGACACAGCGGATCACATTCTCGCACAGTGCGTATATGCAAGGCAAGTTTGGCATGGATGTTTCGAGGTCCTGCAAGTAAACATTCCAATTCCAAATCATGAGGATACCTTCTTGGCATGGTGGGAGAGGACACGTGCATCCTTCCACGACAAGGTTAAGAGAGGGTTTGACTCTTTTGTCATCGCCACCGCATGGCACCTATGGAAGCAAAGAAATGCTAGGGTGTTTCATGGAGATGATCAAATCACGTCGGACACGGCGCTTGTGCTCATTATACTAGAAGAGGTAAATCAATGGAAACTAGCGGGAGTAGGAATCGAGGGTCTAGCTAGGTTTGTGAGAGAGTAGACTTTGGTCCCCCATATTGGAGTCGGAGTTCCCGTCTTGACGATTCGTCGTCTTGCACGGCCTCTTGTAATATGTTTTCTCTCCTTCTATAAAAATACGGTACGCCATTGGCGTACTCTCGGAAAAAAATTATAGATAAGACAGAGACGTATCAGCATCCCCAAGCTTAATTCATGTTCGTCCTCGAGTAGGTAAATGATAAAAAAGATAATTTTGGATGTGGAATCTACCTAGCATAATCTTGATCATGTAATCTAATCATGGCATGAATATTAAGGCACGAGTGATTCAAAGCAATAGTCCATCATTTGACATTAAGACAATAATATTTCAAGCATACTAATAAAGCAATCATGTCTTTTCAAAACAACATGGCCAAAGAAAGTTATTCCTACAAAATCATATAGTCTGGCTATGCTCCATTTTCACCACACAAAATATTCAAATCATGCACAACCCCGGTTTTAGCCAAGCAATTGTTTCATACTTTAGTATTCTCAAACTTTTTCAGCTTTCACGCAATACATGAGCGTGAGCCATGGATATAGCACTAGGTGGAATAGAATATGATGGTGGAGGTTATTTGGAGAAGACAAAAAGGAGAAAGTCTCACATCGACGCGGCTAATCAACGGGCTATGGAGATGCCCATCAATTGATGTCAATGTGAGGAGTAGGGATTGCCATGCAACGGATGCACTAAGAGCTATAAGTGTATGAAAGCTCAAACTGGAAACTAAGTGGGTGTGCATCCAACTTGCTTGCTCATAAATACCCTCGGGCGTTTGAGGAAGCCCATCATCGGAATATACAAGCCAAGTTCTATAATGAAAATTCCCACTAGTATATGAAAGTGACAATATAGGAGACTCTCTATATGAAGAACATGGTGCTACTCTGAAGCACATTGTGGTAAAAGGATAGTAACATTGCCCCTTCTCTCTTTTTCTCTAATTTTTTTATTTTATTTTTATCATTTTTTTGGTGGGCTTCTTTGGCCTCTTTTTTTATTTGGGCTTCTTTGGCCTCTTTTATTTTTCATAAAGTCCAGAGACTCATCCCAACTTGTGAGGGAATCATTGCTTCCATCATCCTTTCCTCACATGGGACAATGCTCTAATAATGATGATCATCACACTTTATTTACTTACAACTCAATATTACAAATCGATATCTACAACAAAGATATGACTCTATATGAATGCCTCCGGTGGTGTACCGGGATGTGCAACAATCTAGCATAGCAAAGATATAAAAAACGGACAAGCCATGAAAACATCATGCTAGCTATCTTACGATCATGCAAAGCAATATGACAATGAATGCTCAAGGCATGTATATGATGATGATGGAAGTTGCACGGCAATATATCTCGAAATAGCTATGGAAATGCCATAATAGGTAGGTATGGTGTCTGTCTTGAGGAAGATATAAGGATGCTTATGTGTGATAGAGCGTATCATATCACGGGTTTTGGATTCACTGGCGAAGTTTGCACCAACTCTCGAGGTGAGAAAGGACAATGCACGGTACCGAAGAGGCTAGCAATGATGGAAGGGTGAGAGTGCGTATAACCCATGGACTCAATGTTAGTCATAAAGAACTCACATACTTATTGCAAAAATTTAGAAGCTATCGAAACTAAGCATTAGACGCATGCCCCTAGGGGAAGGGTTGGTGGGAGTTAACCATCGCGCGATCCGGACCTCCACACAAAGGATGACAATCAAAAAAGTAAATCATGCTCCGACTTCATCACATAACGGTTCACCATACGTGCATGCTTCGGGAATCACAAACCTAAACACAAGTATTTCTACTAATCCACAATTACTCACTAGCATTACTCTAGTATCACCACCTTTATATCGCAAAACTATTGCAAGGAATCAAACATATCATATTCAGTGATCTACAAGTTTTATGTAGGATTTTATGACTAACCATGTGAATGACCAATTCTTGTCATCTCTCTAAATATATATAAGTGAAGCAAGAGAGTTTAATTCTTTCTACAAAACATATGCCCACGCTCTAACAAATATAAGTGAAGCAAAAGAGCATTCTACAAATGGCGGTTTTCTATGTGAAGGGAAACAGGCAATCCAAACTTCAAATGATATAAGTGAAGCACATGAAGCATTCTATAAAGCCATACTCAAAAGATTTAAGTGAAGTGCAATGAGCATTCTATAAATCAACCATGGACTATCTCATACCAGCATGGTGCATAAAAAGAAAAGTGAAAATAAATGCAAAAGATGCTCCAAGATTTGCACATATCGCATGAACGAAACGAATCCGAAAATATACCGATACTTGTTGAAGAAAGATGGGATGCCTTCCGGGGCATACCCAAGCTTAGACACTTGAGTCTCCTTGAATATTTCCTTGGGGTGCCTTGGGCATCCCCAAGCTTGAGCTCTTGCAACTCCTCCTCCTCCTCACATCGAGACCTCCTCGATCTTCGAACACTTCATCCACACAAAACTCAACAGAAAGCTCGGTAAGATCTGTTAGTATAATAAAGCAAACCACTACTCTAAGTACTGTTGGAAACCAATTCATATTTTGTTTTTCATTGTATCTACTGCAATATAACTTTTCCATGGCTTAATTCACTGATAGAAATTGATAGGTTCATCAAAACAAGCAACAATGCATAAAAAACAGAATCTATCTTAAACAGGATAGTCTGTAGTAATCTGAACATTCACCAAACTTCTGGTACTCCAACAATTCCGCAAAAATTAGGAAACAATTTGTATAGAAAGACAGTGCAAAAAGTTTCAGACCCGTTTGACATTTCAGTAAAAAATGTAATATCGCGCATTACAGCCAAAGTTTTCGTCCTGCACCGCACAAACCAACAAGCATTGTAAACATCCTAAAGGCAAACCTTTGCACATTATTTTTATTATATAATGGAATTGTATAAGGGTATAATTATTTTTGTTGAAAACTTTCTGTAATCAAGATTCAAAAAGTTTCCATGAGCATGAACAAAGTTCAAGGCTAGCTCCCACTTTAACAATGCTCGTCTTTCTCACTTTTGCTTTTCTTTTTGAAAAGGTTATAGGTTCCCCTATTTATTTTTTTGTTTTTAAACTTTATGAAAGCACACAACAAAAATAAATGACTCTCTAAAACTTCCGGGTTGTCTCCCTGGCAGCGCTTTCTTCAAAGCCATTAAGCTAGGCATATAGTGCTCAAGTAATGGATCCACCCAGATCCCAAGGTATATCAAAGCCAATTTTAATTAACAATGATTTGTGATTTAGTAGTGAGCACAAAGTAACATATATCATACAACAACGAAGTCTAACTCTCTTCCTATGCATCGGCATGTCATAAAAGAACAATTCATGCACACCAAGTAAGGCCAATGCATAGTATAAGCAGTTTCTTGCAATTCTATCGTGTTGGAAACATAAAGAGGCGAAGATGTAGTTCCTCTCTCATAATAATTGCAAGTTGGAGCAGCAAGAACATGCATATTATATCTATCAAAATCATCATGTGCAACAGTAGAATGCAACCCATCAACATAATCCTTAATAAGAGCAAACTTCTCCGATATAGTGTAGTTCGGAAAATTCAAAAAGATAATAGGACTATTATGTGTGGGTGCAATAGCAACAATTTCATGTTTAACATAAGGAACTATAGCAAGTTCATCTCCATAAGCATCATTCGTATTGGCATCATGGTCACAAGCATAGCAAGCATCATCAAAAAGGGGTATTTCAAGAGAATCAACGGGGTCATAACAATCATCATAGCAATCATCCTTTGGTAAGCACGAAGGGAAATTAAACAATGTATGAGTTGAAGAGTTACTGTCATTAGAAGGTGGGCACATGTGATCAATCCGCTCTTCCTCCTTTTGTTCTTTGCTCTCCTCCTCATCTTTTTCATCCAATGAGCTCACAGTTTCATCAATTTCCTCTTCCATAGATTCCTGCAAAATATTATTCTCTTCTTGGACAGCGGAGAATTTCTCAATAAATTCATCAATATCATAATTGTATTTATAATTCTCATAGCAATATTTAAGGATAGCTAAATTTTCAGGTCTGTAAGCAGCATCATAAAGATTTTCACACACTTTAAACAAAGATTCAATTTCATAAGCACCCATAAAAGCAACGAATTCTTCTATTTGTTCCACATCATAGTAATCATATATACCATTAGCATAAGAATCTAAGGTTTTACTATCATTTAATTCGCATGAAAAGGGAAGGTGTGGAGCCTTCATCCTAGAGCAACAAGTATAATCATATCTCAAGCACAGTTCCCGAGCATACCAATGCAACATATGAATTTGATCCCATAATAGTTTCCCTTTTTGAGTCAAGCAATAATCCCTAAAGTATTCACGTTGATCCAGCGTTACTCCCATTATAAAGTTAAATGGGGTTTTCTCAGGATTATCAAAGTAGTACATAATATCTTTCACATAATGAGCATCGACGGATTTAGGAGGTTCCCCATCTCCATGAGTAGCAAGTACACCTAATTTTTTTGGTACTTCGTGTTCCATATCCATAAATAAAGATACAGAACAACTTAGAACAGCAAATAAAAATTACTTAGTGATAAAGCAAACAAGCACACACGAGAATATTCACCCCACACTATAACTCCCCGGCAACAGCGCCAGAAAAAGGTCTCGATAACCCACAAGTATAGGGGATCAATTGTAGCCTCTTTCGATAAGTAAGAGTGTTGAACCCAACGAGGAGCTAAAGGTAGAACAAATATTCCCTCAAGTTCTATCGACCACCGATACAACTCTACGCACGCTTGACATTTGGTTTACCTAGAACAAGTATGAAACTAGAATTACTTTGTAGGTGTTGTTGGATAGGTTTACAAGAATATAAAGAGCATGTAAATATAAACTAGGGGCTGTTTAGGTAAAGAAGCAATAAAGTTAGTATAGCAAGTGTGGAAAAGTGATGGTATGAGTTGCGGAATTGTCCCTAAGCAATTGACTACTTTACTAGACCGATAGCAAGTTTTATGTGGGAGAGGCCACTGCTAGCATGTCATCCCTGACTTGGAATTCTATGCACTTATGATTGCAACTATTAGCAAGCATCCACAACTACTAACGTTCATTAAGGTAAAACCAAACCATAGCATTATGATATATTGGTCCCCCTTCAATCCCGTATGCATCAATTTCTATGCTAGGTTGAAGCTTCTGTCACTCTTGCCCTCCAATACATAGTCCTATCAACATACAACTAACCATATGGTGTGATCCACGCGCGCGCTCATATGATGGGCACCAAAGGACAACAACATAAACACAAGCAAATTAAACCAATCATAGTAATTCACCAATTACCGAAAGGACAATGAAAATCTACTCAGACATCATAGGATGGCAACACATCATTGGATAATAATATGAAGCATAAAGCACAATGTTCAAGTAGAGGGTACAACGGGTTGCAGGAGAGTGGACCGCTGTAGATAGATGGGGGAAGGTGATGAAGATGTTGGTGAAGATGACGGAGGTGTTGGTGTAGATTGCGGTGATGATGATGGCCCTGGCGGCGTTCCGGCACCACCGGAAGCGAGGGGGAGAGAGCCCCACTTCTTCTTATTCTTCCTTGACCTTCTCCCTATGTGGGAGAAGGGTTTCCCCTCTCATCCATGGTCTTCATGGCGTGGGAGGGTCGAGAACCTCTCTGAGATTGCATATGTCTCTCTGTCTCTCTTTGTTTCTACGTTTTTGATTCTGGCCTTTCACCGTTTCTTATATTCCCGGAGATCCGCAACTCTGATTGGATTGAAATTTTGAACACAAATTTTATCCGGATATTAGCTTTCTTGCGGCGAAAGAAGGGCACCAACCGCCTTCTAGAGTCGAGGCGCATGCTTACAGGTAGCCTACCTCGTGGCCCCCTCGGGCATCTTCACGCGTTGATTCTTCTTCCCAAAATTCATAAATATTCCAAAAAAATCTCCTCAGTTTTTATCCCATTTGAACTCCATTTGATATAGATTTTCTGCGAAACAAAAAATATGCAACAAAGAGGAACTGGCACTGGGCACTAGATCAACATGTTAGTCCCAAAAATAGTATAAAAAGTTGCCAAAAGTATGTAAAAGTTGTAGAATATTGGCATGGAACATTCAAAATATAGATACGACGGAGACGTATCAAGCCTCCTCCTTCTTCTTCTTCCTTGGCCTGCCCCCTATATGGTAGGAGGGTTCCCCCTCTGGTCCATGGCCTCCATGGAGGCGAAGGGGCGGGAGCGCCCTCCGAGATTGGATCTCCCTCTCTAATCTCTTCTGTTTCGCGCTCCCCAGATCTGGCCCTTCACGGTTTCTTAACCCGGAGATCCGTAACCGATTGCGCTGATCTTTTTACACGATTTTTTTTCTAGATATAAGCTACCTTGCGCCCGAAGTATAGCTCCAACCGATGTTTGAGGAGGGCACGATACACCAGGGCGCGCCTGGGCCTGGTGGCGCGCCCTGGTGGGTTGTGGTGGCCTCGGGCCTCCGTTTATGTTGATTCTACCTCCTAAAATTCACGAATATTCCAAAATATTTATACGTAGAGTTTTGTCATGTTTGGACTTCGTTTGATATGGATTTTCTGCGATACAAAAACATGCAACAAACAAGAACTGGCATTGGGTACTGGATAAGTAAGTTAGTCCAAATAAATTGTAGCGACCCGACCTCAGATGGTCAAGTCTCTGTGCTTCCGTGTCATCCCTGGATCGGTAATGCTGACACACACAGTACTCGAAGGATTTATAACAGAGTAGCAATCACACACTTATTACATCGAATGTCTCAAAAGAGAACTTATTACAATAATATGGCTTAAGGCCATCTAATGCGATAACAGCGGAAGGCTTGGAAGATAAAGTGAGTCCATCAACTCCAACGGCATAGCTGAGCTGCACGGCAACGACCTATCGAACCTTACTCCTCGTCTGAAAAGTCTGCAACATAATATGTTGCAGCCGAAAACAATTCAACACATGGAATATCTTTGGCGATGTAACACAACAGAGGAATAATAGAGTAATGCTATCACTACATGCATATTTGGCTGGTGGAAAGATCTATGGTTACAGTTTTTGCGAAAAGCCAATTTTTTCCTACAACAAAGGAATATAATTTTTATTTAACTATCATGGTGGTTGAAACATCATTTGAGAAGGTAACCCCAACGCAATGATCCCAATTAAAATAGTTAACATCCCAGCAACAAACAAAAATGCACAAGTAGAACTCCAAATAAAAGAGTTTGACCGGAGAGTTCAACTTAAGAACTCCGGTTTGCAAAAAGAAACAAATCAAACGGAGCAACGAAACTCAAACGGCGAAAGAAATAAGATCCGTTTACTAATCTGAACTAGGGTCAAATTTTACATAAACAAAAACTTGTTTGAGTTGATTATTCGGAAAGAGGGTTTTGAGCTGAAACTCCAGGCGCTTGAATCGCCTGATTCCGATAAACGAGCAAAAAGATAAACAGGTTCGAATATCGGATTAGAAATCTCGATCAGAATAATCGTGTAATAAATCCGATAAAAAGAAAAACGACGAACAGCTAAACGAACGAACGTTCGTTAGCAGAAACTAAACGATGAACACGTTCGTTAAAACGAACGGACGAGCGAACGCTCACTAAGTAAATAAACCGAAGAAATAAAACCGATCTATATAAAAAAACGAACTACGGTTTTCTCAAAAAAACGAAGGGTTTTATTTAAAAAACCGGCGGCGGGGTGGCTACCTCCGGCGAGGTGGGCGACTCCGGCGAGGTCGGGCGAGGGGCGGCGGTCGGGTGGGGGCGGCGCGGCAGGAAGACGGCGGCGGCGGCTCGGGCGGCGCGGCGGGCTCAGCTGAGCTCGGCAGCTCTGGTGGCAATGGTGGCGGGTGGTGGTGAGGCTGCTGGCGGTGGCGCGGTATTTAAGGAGGGGGCTGCTCGGCTTGGGAAGGGGCGCCCGGGAGGAGTCGGCTCGGACTCCCCTCGGCGTCCGTCTTGGCCTCTGTGTGTGTGTAGTAGGCGGCGGCAATGCGGGCCGGCTGGTGGGCGCTTAGCCCGATCGGGCGCGGGTTCATTTGTTTTTTTAAAAAAACATTCCGCCGACTTAGAAAAATCCTAGAAAAATAAATAAAAATCTAAAAATTCCAAAACAAGCTTTCTCCATCTAAATGGAATATTTAGAAAGAGATGAACTTTTCTTGGCCCCTAAAATGCAATTTTTAAAACATGCAAATTTTTCTAGGGCAAATAAAATTCCGAATAAAATCAAATAAAAACCCAATAATGATTTTAACATTTTTCCTCCGATATTTCAATTATTTTGGAGAAGTCATATTATCTCCCTTCATTTATGTATTTGAATGAAATATTTTTCCGGAGAGAAAAATAATAAAAAACGAAATCCTCGTCTTCATTATTTGATAAAACTCAAATATGAAAATCGGAAAATCCCCAACTCTCTCCGAGGGTCCTTGAGTTGCTTAGGATTTCGAGGATTGCAAATGAAAAAGCAATGAAATATGATATGCATGGATGATCTATGTATAACATGCCAAATTGGAAATTTGGGATGTTACAAACCTACCCCCCTTAAGATGAATCTCGCCCTCGAGATTCGGGTTGGCTAGAAAATAGGTGCGGATGGTCCTTGCGAATATCCTCTTCTCGCTCCCAGGTGGCTTCTTCCTCGGTATGATGACTCCATTGAACTTTGCAAAACTTGATAACTTTGTTGCGAGTGACACGACTATCAAACTCGAGAATCTTCACTGGCTTCTCCTCATATGCCAGGTTATTATCCAGCTGAATCGCCTCCAAAGGCACTGTATCATTTAACGGTATATCAGCCATCTCAGCATGGCACTTCTTCAGCTGCGATACGTGAAACACATCATGAACTCCTGACAATCCTTCAGGTAACTCCAACTTGTAGGCAACTTCTCCCATCCGTTCCAAAATACGATATGGTCCTACAAATATCGGGGCTAACTTTCCCTTAACTCCAAAACGTTTTACTCCCCTCAAGGGTGATACTCGTAGATAGGCTCTGTCTCCAATTTCATAGGTTACTTCCTTGCGTTTTGAATCTGCATAACTCTTACTGAGCAATCTTTAGTCTGTCTCTGATCAGTTTAACCTTCTCCTCTGATTCCTTGATCAAATCTGGTCCAAACAACTGACGATCTCCTACCTCATCCCACATCAATGGCGTTCTACATCTGCGTCCATACAGAGCTTCGAATGGTGCCATCTTCAAGCTGGCTTGGTAGCTGTTGTTATAAGAGAACTCTGCATACGGCAAATTGTCATCCCAACTAGATCCATAATCTAGCGCACAGGCTCTCAGCATGTCCTCTAGAATCTAATTGACTCTCTCTGTCTGTCCGTCTGTCTGCGGGTGAAAAGCGGTACTGAACTCCAATCGGGTATCCAAAGTCTGGTGTTGTTGATGCCAAAACTTTGAAGTAAACTATCTTCCTCTATCTGATACGATGCTCCTCGGAACTCCATGCAAACATACGATCCTGGACATATATATCTTGGCCAACTTTGCACTTGTATATGTTGTTTTCACCGAGATGAAGTGATCTACTTTGGTCAAACGATCCACAACTAGCCATATAGAATCATATCCTGCCTTGGTTCTGGATAATCCGGTAATAAAGTCCATACCAAGTTTGTCCCACTTCCATTCGGGTATTGGCATAGGCTGTAACAGTCCTGCTGGCTTCTGATGCTCTGCCTTCACTCTCTGACATACATCACATACGGCTACATACTCAGCAATATCCTTCTTCATACCAGTCCACCAGAAATGTTCCTTCAAGTCCAAATACATCTTGGTGTTTCCGGGGTGAATCGAGTATGGTGAGTCATGGGCCTCCTGAAGTATCAACTTCCTGATCTCCGAATTGTTGGGCACATAAATCCGGTCCTCAAACCACAAGGTATCGTGCTCATCCTCGCGAAAACCATTGGCTTTACCTTCGCCCATCTTCTCTCTTATCTCAGCAATCTCTTTGTCCTCTTTCTGAGCTTCTCGAATCTTGTCCAACAACGTCGACTGAACCTCCATTGCTGCAAGAAAACCTCTTGGAACAATCTCCAATCGAAGTTCCATGATCTCCGCAGCTAACTCCTTTGGCAATCCTTTGCTCTCAAGAATATTAGCATAACTCTTCCGGCTCAAAGCGTCTGCTACGACGTTGGCTTTCCCTGGATGATAGTGTAGCTTCATATCGTAATCCTTTATAAGTTCCAACCATCTCCTCTGTCCGAGGTTCAACTCCTTCTGTGTGAAAATGTACTTCAAGCTCTTATGATCCGTGTACACATCACAACGGTTTCCAATAAGATAATGTCTCCAGGTCTTCAACGCATGCACTACGGCTGCTAACTCCAGATCATGCGTGGCATAGTTCAACTCGTGTGGCTTCAGTTGTCGTGAGGCATACGAAACAACTTTTCCTTCCTGCATAAGCACACATCCAAGTCCCAAGCAAGAGGCGTCACAATACACTTGAAACTCCTTATGTATATCTAGCAAGGTCAGCACTGGGGCTGTAGTCAATCGTTTCTTCAGTTCCTGAAAGCTTGTCTTGCAATCCTCTGTCCATTTGAACTTAGTATCCTTCTTTAACAATTCAGTCATTGGTTTAGCAATCTTGGAAAAATTCTCAATGAATCTCCGATAATATCCTGCCAGTCCAAGGAAACTGCGGATCTCGCCAACTGAAGTGGGTGCCAACCATTCGATGACCGATCGAACTCTTGGGATCTCTTGCTATACCCTCTCCGATATAACATGCCCAAGAAATCCAACTTCTTTCAACCAAAACTCGCACTTGCTGAATTTGGCGTATAACTGGTGTTCCCTGAGTTTCTTGAGAACCAAGCGCAAGTGTTCGCGTGCTCCTCTTCGTTCTTGAGTATATCATAATATCATCAATAAATACCACAACAAACTTGTCCAAATACTCCATGAACACCTTGTTCATCATACTCATGAAATAGGCAGGGCGTTAGTCGGTCAAATGACATGATTGTATACTCATATAATCCATACCGTGTAGTAGCGTTGTCTTTGGTATATCCTTCTCAAGGATCTTCAATCGATGGTATCCTCGATCGTAGATCAATCTTGAAAACACCTTAGCTCCTTATGGCGATCAAACAGTTGTTAATCATCGGTAAGGATACTTGTTCTTTATCGTTACTTCATTCAGAGCTCGGTAATCAACGACCATCCTTAGGGATTTATCCTTCTTCTCCACCAAAAGTACTGGGGCTCCCCAAGGTGATGAACTTCTACGAATGTAACCTTTATCCAATAACTCTTTGATCTGCTTCTTAATTTCCTCCAGGTCATTTGCTGGCATCCGATAGGGTCTCTTGGATATTGGCCCTGTGCCTGGCAATAGCTCTATCAGAAACTCAATGTCTCTATCCGGTGGCATACCTGGTAACTCTTCGGGGAAAACATCCGGAAAATCCTTCACTACCGGTACTTCCTCCTGTACAACTCCCGTGAGGGCGTTTACTTGGCTCCTCCTAGGCACATGCCTAGATACATACTTAATCCTTTTTCCCTCCGGGGTGGTAAGATAAATAGACTTGCTAGCACAGTCAATACTTCCTCCATACTTTGACATCCAGTCCATACCTAATATCACATCCAATCCTTGCGACTCCAAGATGATTAGGTCAGACGGAAAAACATGCGTGCCAATGAATAAGGGTATCTGGGTGCACCATCTGCTAGCCATGTACTCTGCTCCAGGCGAGCTCACTAAAAGAGGGGTCCTAAGGGTTTGGATTGGTAACTTGAACTTTTCCATAAATCCTTGATATGTATGAATGCGATGCACCATGTCGAAAAGAACAATAGCGGTAAATGGTGAACCAAAACTTACCTATTACCGCATCCGGCTGCTCTTCAACTTCCTCCACGTTAACGTGGTTCACTTATCCTTTGTTGAATGGATTGAGCTTATTCCCAGCGCTCCCATTTCCGTTTCCATTCTTTCCTTGAGGCAGTCATTGGCATAGTGCCTGTCTTCCCTTACTTGTAGCAAATGACTTGACTTAAGTCCCTCTTTGCGGGTGTAGATGGGTTAGAGCGATTCGATTATTGTTGGCTCCGTTCCCATTCCGTTCTTCGCACCATTATGGTTATCGATCCTCCTCGATATGGTTATGACCTCCATGGTTATGAACAAGTCCTCCCGAATTCGGGGTTAAGCGAGGCTTCTGGTGAGCTCCTGAGTTGTATTTCCCTTGTCCATACTTCCTCTTACGATTCTCAATTTGCTGCTGCTTTCCTTCAATCATTAGAGGCTTATCTACCAACTCCTGGTAGTTGTTGAAGGTTGCTACCATCAAATGCATGCTCATCTCATCATTTAGTCCTTCCATAAACTTCTCCTGCTTCGCGGCATCTGTGGCCACATCATCAGGGGCATAGCGTGATAACTTGCTAAACTCATCCACTTACTGGCCAACAGTACGGTTCCCCTGGTGTAAATTGCGAAACTCACGCTTCTTCATCTGCACAGCTCCAGTCGAGACATGGGCGTCTGAAAAGCTGCTGGCCCAGAGCCCATGTGGCGATGTCGATAGGATAGGTGGTTGTGAAATTCTCCCACCATCTGCTGCAGGTCCATCCGATTGGTGTGCGGCAAAACGCACCTTCTCAACATCTGTGCATCCTGCGGTGGTTAACTCCTTCAATACGGCGTAGCCAATCATCTGTAACTATTGGCTCGATGCTCTTTGAGAACACCGGCTCTTTGTAACCTTAAGAAACAGGCGAGGTTATCCTTTGGCGGCGGGTTGTTGTTGGCATTGTTGTTGTTGGCATTGCCCTGGTTCTGAACTAGCAATTGCATGAAGGCATTCTGCTGCTGGATCAATTGGGTGACCTCCGGTGGGAAAACAAAATCGGGGTCTCTTCTCGGAGGCATCTGATGGGTTTAGATGGAAGAGATTAGAATATAAAAAGATCTAGGGGAGAAACACTACCCATATGTATATGAGGCAAACACAAGCATTTATTCAATCAATCAAGCAAGGGCATACAAAACGGTCTAGGACTATCGCAAAAGTGCTCAACTACTACTGGTTACATGGGGGAATACTACTATTATGTGGTGGTCATCTAGAAATTTTGATCAGTGGAAGACTCCATGATGTCAGCTCCGGCTTCATCTTCGTAGTCATCACTTGGATCTGAATCGGTGTCGTCGATGATGATGTAATTGTCCGGACAAATGGGATCTCCTTCCTCTTCTCTCGGGGCTGGTCCTCCCATGAAGATTCCGATCTTCTCGACTAGGTCGTCATTCTTCTCCAATAGGGTCTTGATTTCCTCCTCATATCCATCGCATGTAAACTTGAGTTCTTCCTCCAACTCGATGATCCTAGTTTTTGCCTTCTTCAACTCCATCATGTCTGCGCACATCTGGTTCTCCTGACGTCGAATGTGCTGGTTTTGCTCCTGGATAAAAGCTGCGACAGATCTATCCTTCCTGGTGCTGATCATCTCCCATTGTTCATCTCGGCGCCCACATATTTGATAGGTGGTGTCCTTAAGCTCCCTGTTGTAGATTTCTCCAATACGTCCCATGGTAATATGAGCTGCCATACTCTTGCCAAGGCTCCAAGTGGGTGCTTCGAAAGAAAACTCTATGGGTTTGGAAGTTGGCGAGAACGTCCTTCCTGGAACTCGTACTTGAATCATCCAACGCTCTTCTTCTGGTAGAGTGGCGTTGTGTGTCCCGGTGAAGCTTGGTATTCCAATATTTAGGTACCTAGTGACTTCCTTCAAGTGGCGTCCAAAAGGCGTGTCTTCATCCGGTTGTGCAAACTTGTTCTTCATCTCCTTCATCCTAAAGAGCGGAAAATGGAGAGGAGTCAGAAATGAGTAGAGAAGAGTGACCTATGGTTTATCTTAGTGGTCGTGTCCTACACTCAGCGTGTGCTCTGATACCATCTTGTAGCGACCCGACCTTAGATGGTAAAGTCTCTGTGCTTCCGTGTCATCCCTGGATCGGTAATGCTGACACACACAATACTCGAAGGATTTATAACAGAGTAGCAATCACACACTTATTACATCGAATGTCTCAAAGAGAACTTATTACAATAATATGGCTTAAGGCCATCTAATGCGATAACAATGGAAGGCTTGGAAGATAAAGTGAGTCCATCAACTCCAGCGGCATAGCTGAGCTGCACGCAACGACGACCTATCGAACCTTACTCCTCGTCTGAAAAGTCTGCAACATAATACGTTGCAGCCGAAACGGGTCACACATGGAATATCTTGGCAATGTAACACAACAGAGCAACAATAGAGTAATGCTATCACTACATGCATATTAATTTGGTGGAAAGCTCTATGGTTACATTTTTCTTGAAAAGCCAATTTTCCCTACAACAAAGGAATATAATTTTTATTTAACTATCATGGTGGTTGAAACATCATTTGAGAAGGTAACCCCAACTCAATGATCCCAATTAAAATAGTTAACATCCCAAAGAATATTAATTTAGAGTGTTGAGATACATGTGAATACTCAAGTACTAGATACTCGAAATTGTCCATAACAGGGACACGGCTAACCATGATTAGATTGTACACTCTGCAGAGGTTTATGCACTTTTCCCCACAAGACTCGATTGCCTCCGTTGGATTTCTCGCACTACATGGTGTTTGAGAAGCGGATGACCGAGACACAGTCTTTCAGAAACATTAACTCTCTACTCGGGTAGACCATACCAAACCTACAAAACCCACTACCGCTGATCCACCTCTTCAAGAGCTTCACGTAACTTACTCAACTATGCTAGAGACCATAATAGCTTGTGGCTGCACGGAAGTTTCTAGCATGAATAATCTCGATTCCTTTGAGCACGGGTGGCGGTCCATAGGAAGATCACACGGTAACCCCGGGATTTCCAAAAAAACAGGCAATCACTGGATACCCCAGGTGCCTCAATCCGCCCAGATGTGTATTAAAGTTGCCACCTTAAGTAAACCATTAGTTTAACAATATCACATCTGTCATGGATACACTCAAACCCAATCCACGTCTATGAGCATAGCATGGCAATATAAGTGTAACGTAGAAGTAACTCCCAAGGGTTGGATAATAAACAGGGCAATAGGTTCTAACTCAGCAACTACTTCCCAAAACCCACATGTTAAAGACATCCTAGTCATGCAATGTTTGAGGATTGAAACTAATGCATAAAAAACTGGGTATTGAAAAGAGTATGATCAATGTGTTACTTGCCTTGCTGACGATCCGTGAATCCTAGAGACTCGTAGTAACACGCTTCGCACTCCGGGAATTCTATCGCAAGCAAACAATAACATACATAAGCAACAAACAAAGATGCACAAGTAGAACTCCAAATAAAAGAGTTTGACTGGAGAGTTCAACTTAAGAACTCCGGTTTGCAAAAAGAAACAAATCAATCGGAGCAACGAAACTCAAACGGTGAAAGAAATAAGATCCGTTTACTAATCTGAACTAGGGTCAAATTTTACAGAAACAAAAACTTGTTTGAGTTGATTATTCGGAAAGAGGGTTTCGAGCTGAAACTCCAGGTGCTTGAATCGCCTGATTTCGATAAACGAGCGAAAAGATAAACAGGTTCGAACATTGGATCAGAAATAGCGATCAGAATAATCGCGGAATAAATCCGATAAAAAGAAAAACGACGAGCGGCTAAGCGAGCGAGCGTTCGTTAGCGAAACTAACGATGAACACGTTCGTTAAAAGCGAGCAGACGACGAAACGCCGCTAAGTAAATAAACCAAAGAAATAAAACCGATCTATATAAAAAAAGCGAACTAGGGTTTTCTCAAAAAAAAAAGCGGGTTTTATATAAAAAACCAGCGGCGGGTGGCTACCTCCGCGAGGTCGTCCGACAGGCGGCGGCTCGCGCGGGTTGGGCGAGGGCGGCGGGTCGAAGCGGCGGGCGGCGGCGCAGAAGACGGCGGCAGCGGCTCGGCGGCGAAGCGGCGGCGGCTCGATCTTGAACTCGAGGCTACGACGACAGCGGTGGTGGCGGGTGGTGGTGAGGGCGGCGGCGGCGCGGTATTTAGGACGGGCTGCTCGGCTTTGGGAAGGGGCGCCCGGGAGGAGTCGCTCGGACTCCCCTCGGCGTCCGTGCGGCGCAAGGCGGCGCGCGCGGGGAGGCGGCAGTGATGCGGGCCGTCCTGGCTGGGCCCTTGGCCCGGTCGGGCGCGGGTTCCTTTTTTTTAAAACATTCCACCGACTTAGAAAAATCCTAGAAAAATAAATAAAAATCTAAAAATTCCAAAACAAGCTTTCTCCATCTAAATGTAATATTTAGAAAGAGATGAACTTTTCTTGGCCCCTAAAATGCAATTTTTAAAACATGCAATTTTTTCTAGGGCAAATAAAATTCCGAATAAAATCAAATAAAAACCCAATAATGATTTTAACATTTTCCTCCGATATTTCAATTATTTTGGAGAAGTCATATTATCTCCCCTCATTTATGTATTTGAATGAAATATTTTTCCGGAGAGAAAAATAATAAAAATCGAAATCCTCATCTTCATTATTTGATAAAACTCAAATATGAAAATCGGAAAATCCCCAACTCTCTCCGAGGGTCCTTGAGTTGCTTAGGATTTCGAGGATTGCAAATGAAAAAGCAATGAAATATGATATGCATGGATGATCTATGTATAACATGCCAAATTGGAAATTTGGGATGTTACATAAATCATATAAAAAGTTGCCAAAAGTATGCAAAAGTTGAATAATATTGGCATGAAATAATAAAAAATTATTGATACGGCGGAGACGTGTCAGCATCCCCAAGCTTAATTCCTGCTCGTCCTCGAGTAGGTAAATGATAAAAAAGATAATTTTTGATGTGGAATGCTACCTAACATAAACTTGATCATATATCTAGTCATGCCATGAATATTAAGACATAAGTGATTCAAATTTAAAGCAATAGTCTATAATTTGACATAAACTTAAAGCAATAGTCTATAATTTGACATAAAGACATAAATACTCAGGCATCCCAACAAACAATCATGTCTTTCAAAATATCAATGCTAAAGAACGTTATCCCTACAAAATCATATAGTCTTGTCATGCTCTATCTTCCTAACACAAAGTATAAATCATGTACTATCCCGGTGTCAGCCAAGCAATTGGTTCATACTTTTTAACGTGCTTCACCTTTTTCAAACCTCACGCAATACATGAGCGCAAGCCATGGACATAGCACTACGAGTGGAATACAGTATGATGATAGGGATAAATATAAAGAAGACAAAAAGTAAGAAAGTCTCACATCGACGCGGCTAACCAACGGGCTATGGAGATGCCCATCAGTTGATATCAATGTGAGGAGTAGGGATTGCCATGCAACGAATGCACTAAGAGCTATAAGTGTATGAAAGCTCAGTATGAAAACTAAGTGGGTGTGCATCTAATCCTATAATGAAATATTCCCACTAGTATATGAAAGTGACAACATATGAGACTTTCCATATGAAAAGCATGGTGCTACTTTGAAGCAAAAGTCTGGTGAAGGATACTAACAATGCCCCTTCTCTCTTTGTTTATTTTTTTTTCTTTTCTCTATTTTTTTCTTTCTTCCTTTTTTTATTTTTTATTTTCCCTTTTGTTTCTTTATTTTTTTTCTTTCCCTCTTTTTTCTCTCTCATTATCCGGAGTCTCATCCCGACTTGTGGGGGATCATAGTCTCCATCACCCTTTCCTCACTGGGGCACTGCTCTAAAAATGAATAATGATGATCATCACACTTCTATATACTTATAACTCAAAAAAGTAAACATTACAACTTGATATCTATGACAAAGTATGACTCTATATGAATGCCTCTGGCAATGTACCAGGATGTGCAATGATCTAGCATAAGAACGATATCAAAAAAGGACAAGCCATGGAAATTTATGCTAGCTATCTTACGATCATGCAAAGCAATATGAAAAAGAATGCTCAAGTCATCAGAACGTAAACGGTGGAAGTTGCATGGCAATATATCTCGGAATGGCTATGGATAGGCCATAATAGGTAGGTATGGTGGTTATTTTGAGCAAGATATAATAAGGCTTATGTGTGATAGAGTGTATCATATCACGGGGTTTGGATGCACCGGCGAAGTTTGCACCATGTCTCGAGGAGAGAAAAGGCAATGCAAGGTACCGTAGAGGCTAGCAAATTACAGAAAGGTAAGAGTGTGTATAATCCATAGACTCACATTAGTCATACAGAACTCATATACTTATTTCCAAAGTTTATTAGCTCTTGAAGCAAAGTACTATTACGAATGCCCCTAGGGGGGAGGTTGGTAGGAGTTAACTATCGCGCTCGCCCGACCTTCACACATAGATAGACAATCAAGGATAAATTGTGCTCCAACTTTCATAGCATAATGAGAGATATACATGCATGCTTCGGGAATCACAAACCTTAACACCAATATTCTTACTAACCACAAACGTTTACTAGTACTTCCCACATATTCCATCTCTATATCGCAAACTATTGCAAGGAATCAAACATATCATATTCAGTGATCCATAAGTTCTATGTATTATTTTTATGACTAACCATGTAAATGAACAATTCCATTTGTCTCTCTAAATAGATATAAGTGAAGCATGAGAGTATAATTCTTTCTACAAAAGATCATGCTCTAACAAATATAAGTGAAGCAAAACAACATTCTATGAACATCGGTTTTTTATGTGAAGAGAAACAGGCAATCCAAACTTCAAATGATATAAGTGAAGCACATGAAGCATTCTATAAAGCCATACTCAAAAGATATAAGTTAAGTGCAATGAGAATTCTATAAATCAACCATGGACTATCTCATATAAAAACCAGCATGGTGCATAAGAAAAGTGAAAACTAAATGCAAAAGACACTCCAAGATTTGCACATATCACATGAACGAAACAAAGACGGAAACATACCGATACTTGTTGAAGAAAGATGGGATGCCTTCCGGGGCATCCCCAAGCTTAGACGCTTGAGTCTCCTTGAATATTTACTTGGGGTGCCTTGGGCATCCCCAAGCTTGTAACATCCCAATTTTCAATTTGGATGTTTATAAATAGATCATTCATATGCATCCTTGATTTATGCATTTTTGCCCCATTTTTTTATTTGAATTTTGATCCAAGGAACTTTGAGCAACTCAAGGACCAAAAGAGAGAGTTGGAAGTTTCCCTAAAACCCACTTTTGAAATTTCAAAATTTGGAAATTGGATCAAACTTGGTTCCACCAAAAATTTATTTCCATTTTTCCAGAAATAAAATAAAGAGAGAAGATAAAATGACTTCTTAAAAAAGAATATTTGAAATTGAATTTGGAGTCAAAATATATTTGTTGGGTTTTATTTGCAATTTATTTTATTAGTTTAGCAAAAATGTTTATTTTTAAAACTTGCATTTTATGCCAGATAAAAGTTCACTAGGTCGTATATAAGACCATATAACTATGTGAATTTTGTGGAAATTTGTAGGCTTATATTTATTTTGTTTTCGGTGTTTCTTTGCTTCTGTAAAAAACGTTTTAAAAAACGCAGCCCGGCAGGCCCATGCCCAGGCGCTATCTTCTTCTTCCTCTCAACATTACAGAAACATGTACTCAGGCATGCAGGGCAGCACCCCACCCTAGCGCCCCACACCTCCCCTTCCTCTCCCTCGCTCCAAAACCACTCAGAACGGAATCCCCTCGCCTACCTCGACCCTTTGCCCTCCTCAGTGCACCCTGGAGACTTCCGTAGTGGCCATTACAAGGCAGAGGAACAGCCACCATTAAACACCACAATCTTCTCGGATTCTAACAGATCTGAATTCAAACTTCGTTAGGCCATAACTTGTGTTTCTTAACTCTGTTTTGAGTGATTCTTTTTGCAAATCAAAGCTTGTGGACTGTACTTTCTGTTAAAAACCAAAACCATTTACTTTTGTTGCAGTAAAAACTTCGTTCTGTACAGAAACTTTATTTGGGGTGTTTTGGAGCTTTTTCGAAGTCTTTCATTTGTTTTTTTCGATATTTGCTTGTATGCTTATGTATGTTATTTCTTGCTTACGCTAGATCATCCGGTCTGAAGCTTGCTATCTGAATCTTCTGAGTTCAACGAGCGACAGACAAAACAAGTTCACACTTTGATCATAATTTTTCAATACCCAGTTTTTTACTATGCATTAGTTTCACCCTCAAAGAATGCATGAGTAGGTTTGGGAACATGTGGTTATGCTTTGTAGTTCATGTGGTAGGAACCTATGACCTTTGATCACACCAGGAATATTCGTTATATCATATCTTGCTTAACCATGCTCGTAGACGGGGACTGGTATGTGTGATCCATGCAAGTTGTGAGAGTTAATAATTTTGGGATAACCTAAGGTGGCAACTTTAATACACATCTGGGTGGATTGTTTGGGGCACCTGGAGTAACCATGCTTGCAAAGGGAATCCGAGTGCCCGGTGATTACCCTAGGTCCGCCACCCAGGCTCAAAGGGTTCATAAGATATTTCATACCTAGAAACTTCCGTGTGCAGCCACAAGCCATTATGGGCTCTGGCATAGTTGAGTAAGTTGTGTGACCTCTTTCCGTGGTAGACTAGCTGATGTAGGGGAAAGTAGGTGTACCGGTCTACCCAGGGTTTGGAGGGAATACTTCAGAAAGGCTATGTCTCGATCTTCCGATCATGGAGGTGGTCGAGTCTTGTGGGGAAAAGTGCGCAAACCTCTCTAGAGTGTACAAACTAATCATGATTAGCCGTGTCCCTGGTTATGGACAACTTGAGTATCTAGAAGTGAATTATTGGTTGATCTCATCACTCTATTTAATGAAATTATTGGGTTGCTAATAACTTGGGAATTTTGGGATTGAGTTGGAGGAACCTTCTCAATAATGGCATTTTAACTTAGTAGTAAATAAAAATGTATTCCTTTGTTGTAGGGTAAAATTGGCTTTATGCAAAAATTAAACTTAGAGCCTCCACCAGCTAAATTTTCATATAGAGATAGTTTTTTTCATTAGTATTCTATGGTGTGAAATTGCCAGCATATTCCATGTGCTGACCTACACGGCTGCAACGTATCATGTTGCAGACTTTTCCAACGAGGATTAAAGGTGTGATAGGTTGTTGTTCTGCACTCAGTTGGCCGTGGAGTTGGATGGACTCATTTACCTTCGATGCTTCCGCAGTTATTTTATTTTAGATGGCCTTTGGCCATATTATTGTAATAAATAATCTTTTGAGGACCTCGATATAATAAAGTGTGTGATTGAACTCTGTTATAATTCCTCGAGTACTGTGTGTGTCAGCATACCGATCCAGGGATGACACTTAAGCATAGAGACTTCAATCCATTTGGGTCGGGTCGCTACAAAGCTTGAGCTCTTGCCTCTCCTCCTTCTCCTCATATCGAGACCTCCTCGATCTTTGATCACTTCATCCACACAAAATTCAACAAAAAGCTCGGTAAGATCCGTTAGCATAATAAAGCAAATAACTACTCTAAGTATTGTTGCAAACCAATTCATATTTTGTTTTTGCATTGTAGCTACTGTGATATAACTTTTCCATGGCTCATACCACCAATAAAAATAGATAGTTTCATCAAAACAAGCAAAACAATGCATCAAAAACAGAATGTGTCTTAAACAGGATAGTCTGTAGTAATCTGAACATCTACCATACTGCTGGTACTCCAAAAATTCTGAAAAAAATTATGAAAAAATATACAATTTGTATAGCAAGACTGTGCAAAAAGTTTCAGAAATGTTTGACGTTCCAGTAAAATCGCGCGCTACAGCCAAAGTTTCTGTTTTTGCGCCGCACATACCAACAAGCAATCTACTCATCCTAAAGGCAAATATTGGCACATTATTTTTATAATACAATGGAATTGTAAAAGGGGATAATTATTTTTGTGAGAATCTTCATGAAAAATTCTACATTGTTTCCATGAGCATGAACATAAGTGTTCAAGGTCGACCCTCACTTCCGCAATGCATCACCTTTCAATTGCTTCTCTTTTGTTGAAAAGTTTTAAGTTCCCCTATATATTTTCTTGTTTTTAAACTTTAAAAGCACAGAGTAGAAATAAATGACTATCTAAAACTTTTGGGTTGTCTCCCTGGCAGCGCTTTCTTTAAAGCCATTAAGCTAGGCATAAAGTGCTCAAGTAATGGATCCACCCGGATCCCAAGGTATATCAAAGCCAAATTGAATTAGCAATGATTTGCCATTTAGTAGTGAGCACAAAGTAACATATATCAAGCAATGAAGAATTCTAACTCTCTTCCTATGCATCGGCATGTCATACAAGAACAATTCATGCACATCAAGTAAAGGCCATACATAGCATAAGTAGCTTCTTGCAATTTTATCGTGTTGGAAACATAGAGAGGTGCAGATGTAGTTCCTCTCTCATAATAATTGCAAGTAGGAGCAGCAAGCACATGCATATTATATTCATCAAAATTATCACGTGCAACAGTAAAAGGTAACCCATCAATATAATCCTTAATAAGAGCAAACTTCTCCTATATAGTGTAGTTGGGAGAATTCGAAAAGATAATAGGACTATCATGTGTGGGTGCAATAGCAACAATTTCATGTTTAACATAAGGAACAATAGCAAGTTCATCTCCAATAGAATAATTCATATTGGCATCTTGGCCACAAGCATAACAAGCATCATCAAGAAAGGATATTCCAAACGAATCAACAGGATCATAGCAATTATCATAGCATTCATCGTTTGGTAAGAACAAAGGGACGTTAAACAATGTATGAGTTGAAGAGTTACTCTCATTAGAAGGTAGGCACGGGTGATCAATCCGCTCTTCCTCCTTCTAATCTTTGCTCTCCTCGTCATCTCTTTCATCCAATGAGCTCACACTTTCATCAATTCCTTCTTCCATAGACTCCTGCAAAATATTAGTATTTTCTTGGACAAGGAGACTTTCTCAATAAACACCTCGATATCGGAATTGTATTTATAATTATCATAGTAATATTTAAGGATAGCAAAATTTTCAAGTCTATAAACTGAATCATCAAAATCTCCAAATTTTCAAACAAAGATTCAATTTCATAAGCACCATTAAAAGCAACAAATTCTTCTATTCGGTCCACATCATAATAATCATATATACCATTAGCATAAGAAGCCAAGGTTTCATTATCATTCAATTCACATGAAAAGGGAAGGTGTGGAGCATTCATCCTAGAGCAAAAAGTATAATCATATCTCAAGCATTGCTCCCGAGCATACCAATGCAACATATGAATTTGATCCCATAAAAATTTCCCTTTATGAGTCAAGCGATAATCCCTAAAGTATTCACGTTGATCCAACATTGCTCCTATTATCAAGTTGAATGGGGTTTTCTCAGGATTATCAAAGTTGTGCATAATATTATTCACATAACATGCATCGAGGGTTCTAGGAGGTTCCCCATCTCCATGAGTAGAAGTACCACTAATTTTTTTGGTGTTCGTGTTCCATATCCATAACTAAAGATAGAGAACAACTTAGAACAGGAAATAAAAACTACTTAGAGATAAAGCAAACAAGCACACACGAGAATATTCACCCCACGCTATTGCTTCCCGGCAACGGTGCCAGAAAAAGGTCTTGGTAATCCACAAGTATTGGGGATCGTTTGTAGCCTCCTTCGATAAATAGGAGTGTCGAACCCAACGAGGAGCTAAAGGCAGAACAAATATTCCCTCAAGTTCTATCGACCACCGATACAACTCTATGCACACTTGATGTTTGCTTTACCTAGAACAAGTATGAAACTATTTTGTGAGAATAAAACTATGAGTACTTTGCGACGATAAAACTATGAATAAATTGCAAGGTAATAAAAGTGGATAGCTTTTGTCAACAAGAAAGTCATTTGTCCCTAGGCAATCGATAACAAGTATTGGTAATCATTCTTGCAATTTCATATGAGGGAGAGGCATGAGCTAACATACTTTGTCTACTTGGATCATATGCACTTATGATTGGAACTCTAGCAAGCATCCGCAACTACTAAAGATCATTAAGGTCGTGAAACCCAGCCATAGCATTAAGTATCAAGTCCTCTTTACTCCCATATGCCATAACCAACTTATCCGCGTTTAGGCTGCTGTCACCCTCGCAACACTGACAATAAGCAAACCATGAACAAATTGCAACACCCTACAGCGGGCGCCCCTCACGTTTGTATGAGACGGAGGGCACCGTAGGATAGCACCATAAATAAAATATGCAATCATACCAACCAATATCATGATTAGCCCATAGGACAAAGCGAATCTACTCAAACATCATAGGATAGCCAAATATCAATGGGAAATAATATACGGAGTTGAGCACCATGTTTAAGTAGATATTACAGCGGGGAGAAGGGATGTTACACCGCTGCATAGAGGGGGAGAGATTTGGTGTTGACGGTACCAAGATTGTTGATGAAGATCGCCGACACGATCCTAGCCCCGGTGGTGTTTCGGCGCCACCAGGAGAGAGGGGGAGAGAGCCCCCCTCCTTCTTCTTCTTCCTTGGCCTCCCCCTAGATGGGAGGAGGGTTCCCCCTCTGGCCCATGGCCTCCATGGCGGCGGAGGGGCGGGAGCCCCTCCAAGATTGGATCTCCCTCTCTGTTCTCTTTTGTTTCGTGCTCCCTAGATCTGGCCCTTCATGGTTTCTTAAATTCCCGGAGATCCGTAACTCCGATTGCGCTGATCTTTTTACACGTTTTTTCCGGATATAAGCTTCCTTGTGCCTAAAGTATAGCTCCAACTGACATTTGAGGAGGGCACGATACACCAGGGCGTGCCTAGGCCTGGTTGCGCGCCCTGGTGGGTTCTGGTGGCCTCGGGCCTCCGTTTACGTTGATCCCACCTCCTAAAATTCACAAATATTCCAAAATAATTGTCCGTAGAGTTTCATTACGTTTGGACTTTGTTTGATATGGATTTTTGCGATACGAAAACATGCAACAAATAAGAACTGGCACTGGGCACTAGATAAGTAAGTTAGTCAAAATAAATCATATAAAAAGTTGCCAAAAGTATGTAAAGGTTGAATAATATTGGCATGAAACAATCAAAAATTGTAGATACAGCGGAGACGTATCAGCGGCGCTGCAATCAAGGAGTGAAGGTTTCAACTTGGAAAGGAAGGCAGAAACAGGGGAAATGTGGCTTTTGGTAATGGGGAGGTGGCAGGTAGGTAGATATTACCACGGAAGCCAAAAATTTTGAATCAGTGCAGTGGCGCGCAAAAGTGTCATCAGACACGGTCCCTTATTCAGCACTGTGTACGATATGTGAACATCACAAATGATTCATATAGCTTAACCCATTGTGATGAGTTTGAACGTCAAAACTTTTTGTTCGAATTTCCCTGGTTACAGTGGTCATCCACGTCATTGCATAATTTGGGTACACAAAGAAGACTACAACACACCCACACTTCTTAATCGAGCAAGTTCAGCAATTAAACAGAGTGTCGGTGCAACAGACCCAGGGCCTGTTGACCTGACGGTGCACAGGCACAAGATCAAGATTGGAGCGCCAGAACCAAAGACCAAGATACTCGAAGAACCAGAGACAGAGCAGAAAGAATCAAGGCCAAGACAAGGAGCAAGATATCTTCGAAACAGAGGCCTCCCTTGCAGGGCAAGGGAGCCCGACAAGGGGCGAGGCCACCCCCCCAGAAGAGAATTACCAAGGCATCCCGACAGGGCCTGCCGGGACTCATGGAGACCAGATCACCCCACTTACTGCTCCACCACGACCCACGTCGTGGATCAGTGCGGTGTCAAGACGCAGAATGATTAAGTGGCAACCATTCGCCACATGGCGGACACTTTCTACCAAATGAACCCGCAAATGACACCCGACCAGAGATGTGTCAAGCAAGCAGGTGTGGAGCTGGCAGATTAGCCCGGCAAGCCTTGCCAGGTGACCAACGATGTGACACTAAGAGGCACATTAGATGCATGCTGTCAGCCTGCAGAGTTAGGTATGACAACACTGTTTGCTATCATCTCAGTGTCTAATGACCTATTTGCCACTGTGGTAATCCCTTGAGCTATAAAAGGAGGCCGATGGCAATGATAAGAGGGGTTGGGAAAACTTAGATCACATACCCCCGTACGCGCATAGTCACCGCTGCCCCGAAGCGACCCTGCCAGTGTACTACACACCACCACCACCATTTCCCAATCAATCCACCAAAGAAGGAGTAGGGTTTTAAGCCTCGCGGCGGCCCAAACCTAGGTAAAACTGCCTTTGTGATACCCTGCCGCGCTGCCTTGCGTTGGTCTGCTCTTTGTGCAACGCGACTCCCCCCTGCCAAACCAGCAAGGGGCCGTCCTGGTCCCATAGGTGGCCATGGTTTCGCGCGACATCTTTGGCGCGCTAGGTAGGGGGATCGCTTGCACGAACCTGAAGACGTAAGCAGCGTGTCATCTTACCGCCATCTGCATCGTCAATGGCGCCATCGACCATGGCGCCCAAGAAGAAATCGGATCCTTCAGCTCATCCATCCACCTCAAACGCTCCGCTACCCACGGCCTCCAACGCTGCGGGCGGCTCGGAGACGCACGAGGGTACGAACGTTGCGAGGTGTGTGGCCGGAGCAGGCGGCACCCACTACAAAAAAACACACTTCCGTGATGATACGTGTTTGTCACAGTAGGTCACGTTTTCTGTCATGCATGTACATCCATGACGATTTTATGATAGAATCAAGATAGTCATACCTGTGGTGTCCTAGAAGTGTTCCATGACATTACCAAAATTATCATCAAGGAAGTGTCCACTTCCATGACGATAAATCGCGCGTCACAGAAGTGCTTTCGTCAAGGGTAACCGACATGTGGCATCCATCGTAATAGAACGTCGTTAAGGTATCGGGTCCGGTTTTGGATCCGATAACCCGTTAACAGCCCGGACCAATGGGGATTTTCCACGTGTAAAATCATCATTGGCTGGAGGAAACATGTGTCAGCTCCGCGTTGGCACAGGTGTCACTCATCTAGTGGCCCATAAAGTTTAAATGGGCCGGCCCAACTAAAGGCCCACAAGATTTTGCGGACCATAATGGCCCATGAGATTTTGTGGACCATAATGGGCTCACTCAGCTAAAGGCCCAAAATATTTTGCAGGCCATAATGGGTCGGCCCAGGTAAAGGCCCACAAGATTTTTGCGGGCCATAATGGGCCGGCCCAGGTAAAGGCCCACAAGATTTTTGTGGACCATAATGGGCCAGCCCAGCTAAAGGCCCATGAGATTTCGCCGACATTAATGGGCCGGCCTAGCTATAGGCCCACAAGATTTTGAGGACCCTAGTAGGCCGGCCCATTAACTAGCTGCCATGTTTTGGGCCAAATGTCGGCCCATATTTGATCCGGTCCATTAATGGCCTGTCACGTTCCGGGCCTAATAATGGCCCATATGAGATCTGGCCCATTGAAAGCCTACCACGTTCTGGGCCAAATTACGGCCCAGATCAGGTCCGGCCCTTTAAGAGGCTTTGGGCTAAATTATGGCCCATATCAGATTTGGCCCGTCAACTGGACGCTATGCTTTTGGTCCACTTTCTGAAGGCCCATTTAGTAATTCAGCCTGATATTAGTTTCGGCCTGTTAAGGGCCCGTTTAACATTTCGGCCCTATATTAATTTCGGCATGTTAAAAGTTTGTCATATAGTTGGGCCTAACTATGGCCCGGTTTGCATCCGGCCTGCTCGCAGCCGATAATCTGATTGGGCCAAACAAGGACCGAGACGATTTTGGCCTATTAAAAGCCCGTGATTTGATTGGCACAATCATGGGCTGGGGTCCATTTCAAGCTGCTGCTGGCCCGTGAGTTGTTCGGCACGTTTCAGGCCCAACCTACTTCTCAGCCTCCTAAAAGCCCATTGAGTTTTCTTGCAAAAAGAGGGCCGGCGATTTACTCGGCCTATTAAAGGCCCGATCTACTCGTGGGCTAATTTTAATTTAGGCCTTTTAACGGACCAAGATGAAAGGGCCCATGATGTGGATCATACATTGTGATTGCATGACGGCCCGATTATGTACCGTAATTTTACGGTTTGGCCGGTTTACTGCAAAGGCAGGAAATATATATACAGTAAAATAACTGCACCATCGTGAATAAGAAAAAACCTAGACTATATAATAAAGAAATTACGGCATATTACATCCACTGGGCATCAAAGTTCCCCACTATGATAATAAAGCACATACAGACAGCAGATTACATACACTGCACATCAAAGATCGCCACCAGTGCAAATAAACACACCGACAAAATAATATACAAAACCGACAACACTTCACTAGAGTTCAAGAAAGGTTAGCCCTGCTGGGGAGCTACAGCGCAAGCAGCTGAGCAAGCTGATGAGAATGCGCTTGTTTTAACACTTATATCCTCCTCACTCTGAAAGATAAACAAGTAGACAGATGACAGGTTTTGCACATAAAAGTATCAGTGCTGACAATTCATCACATTTCTTACTCATGAATAAAGTGACATAGTTTAATATTGCATTAACACAATATGGTATTGTTCAGGTCAAGACATGGCAGGAAATGACATTGTGAAGGAGTTAGCAGCTTCACGACAACACTGGATTACAGATCAAGAACTCATAAGTATCAATGGTTAGTGTGCTGTCAATTTATCCCATTTCAGATTGGCAAATAAAGAGACGGTTTAAATAATAGTAGAATGATATGACATTGTTCGTAGTTAAGACATTGCAGAATATGACATTGTGTTGTAGGGGGTAGGTTCGCCACACCACTGGATTACGGATCAAGAACAGAAGCATACATCCAGTGCAAAAGAAGATCACTTGCTCTGTATAGTTTAATTTACATGGTATGAAGAAGGAACTTGGTTGTACAACTGAAAACTTAAATTGAGAAGGACAAACTTTTGTTTATGAACTACATAATAAACTTTAAACATGCAATTTGATGCAAACACCAAAAATAAACAGCTGTTGCAGTCATGCCTAACCAAATATACACAACAAAGTTTGAAGGCTTGAGAAGGACAAACTTACATTATTGGTGAAGACAGGCTCTATAAAGCCCTTGTCCATGCTGATGGGGGGGGGGGGGATTCAAGAAGTTTACCATAGAATCTTCTTCATAAGCATTGCCTTTATTCTACGTTTTGTTAAGAGTAAATATAGATGTGATAATATAAGAAAATATGGAGAATATTTAAGATAAGATGAAGAGTGATTCTACATAACCAAGTAGCTATAAATGTAAGTACAGCGATACAGGCAAAAGGTATAGCCAAGAGCAATGCACAGCTAAACTTCTTCAGTACCATCGGTGTTATCCAACCTTATGGTAAGAGTAAATATAGATCTGATGTGTAGAAAATGGAGAGCAAAGGAAAATAAGCTGTAGAGTGATGGTACATGAACAACTACCTGTCAATATAAGTACAATGATAAAGGACAGCAAGTACTTACAAGAACAAAGCAGAGCTAAAAAATTTCATTGGCATTGGATATATTCTACACTAATGTAACCATTCATACAGATCAGATAATTTGGAGCGAACAATTGATAAGCCAGCTATCATGCATACTGCTATCACATAATGAACCAGGTATGTATGCAAGTACAGTGATATAGGATAACAGGTTGTAAGTGCATCTAGTGCCCCTTAGTGATTTTGGTGTATTGAAGACTTATAGGTTAAGGGACTAATGCGTTTGTGAGTGTACACAGGTCTATAAGTCTATGAGGAGTTTGATATTTACAGAGAAAGTCGACCCTAAAAATGAAGTTCTTCGATTGAAGACTTTGATATTCGAAGACTTTACGAAGACTTTGAAAGTGAAGAAATTGGTGTGACCTTGAAGACTTGATATTCATTTGAGGAACATGAAGCGTGAAGACTTTTGTTTTCGTAGTTTCATTTTCTCTTTCTTGAGTCATAGGAAACACCGTCTTCGTTAAAGGGGGTCGAGGAAATACTAAGGAAAAATTTCCATGTGATGCTCAACTCAAAATCCTACACCTACCAATCCCTTGAGTGAAGCCATTGGAAATCTCATACGATTCAGTCAATTTCTTGATGACAAAGACGCAGCTTCTTCCGTAGCGAGGACTTTGCTCGATCGAGGAGTTAGGAATTCGCCAAAGGCGAATTGCCTACATAGTGAGGAACATGATAGCCCCGAGGAATTTGAGAGTCAAATTTCCGACCGTTCTTGTCTTTGTCGCCGCTGTCCCAAAATATCTTATCCACCTAACGGTCATATCATTGAAGGGCATTTATGTCTTATCATGTCGGGCTGCTCCCTAGGCTATAAATAGCCGCCCCTACAACCACTAGTTGGTTGGCTGCTCCGAGAGAACTTGACACTTGTCATTTGAGAGCAACCCATCCTCCGAGGACTTTGGCGAAAATCATCAAGTGAGGAAAATCCCAAAACCAAACCCCCACAAACCCAAAGTGATTGAGCATCACTGAAGAAATTGATCCTGCGTGGATCCGACGCTTGTTACCTTTGAATACTGTGCTTCTTCCAGACGGTTAGGCATCAAGGTCTAGAGCATCTAAGAGGATTGTGGATTGCCGAGTGACCAAGTCTGTGAAGGTTTGGAAGTCACCTGAAGACTTACCACGAGTGATTGGACAAGGCCTGCGTGGTCTTAGTTCAAGGAGAATACGGTGACGATCGGGTGTCTGAGTTGCGCTCGAGATCTGGTGTCCGGGACTGCGTGTCCTCGAGTTTAAATACTCAGCCGCTCCAACCAGACGTACAACTGAGACATCAGTTGGAACTGGTTTACCAAATCATTGTCTTCACCAACTAACTGGTTCTATTTCCTCAACTCTTTCAATTCCTCACTACTGTGTTGAATGTTGTTCATATCTGTGCTTGAAGACTTTGGCTGAAGACTTTCTCAAATTCCTCAGTTCAATTTCTTCAGTCTGTTTGTCTTCATCTTGTTATCATGTGTTTACGCTTTCTGTACTCTGTGCTAGTCTTCATTTCATCATGATGACTATGCTTGTATCCTGTTATGTTTACTTCTGAGTACTTATTCCGCTGCAAGTAGTTCTTCGCTAAGGAATTTCCTCACCGGAAAATTCCTCAGTGAAGAATTCATAAAAATCGCCTATTCACCCCCCCCCTCTAGTCGATATAACGCACTTTCAATTGGTATCGATGCAAGGTACTCCTTGTTACGTGTGATTTTGGTTTAACCTTTGGAGTTTTAGTTATGTCGACCACGGTATGATCAAGGTCTTGGCTGGGTGTCCTACCTTTGATGGGACGGACTACCCCTACTGGAAGAACAAGATGCGAATGCATCTTGAGGCAATTGACAACGATCTCTGGTATGTTGTGGAAAATGGTGTCCCCTCTGTCACACCCTCACTGAACGCTACCGATGTGAAGAGATTCAAGCAACTCGATTCCCAAGCGAAGAATATCATATGTGGCAATCTGAGTAAAGGACAGTATGGAAGAGTGAGTGCTTTGGAAACTGCTAAGCTTATCTGGGATAGGCTGTCCAAAGTGAATGAAGGAGTCTCAACTCAGCGTGACTCTCGAGTTGATGTTCTTCGGAATCTCTTCAACCGCTTCAAAAGACTCAACAATGAAAATGTCCAACAAACCTTTGATCGCCTCGCTGACATCTCAAATGAGCTTCAAGCCCTCGGTGCCACTGACATCACTGATCATGAAGTAGTGAAGAAACTGTTGAGATCGCTTGATTCCTCACTGGGACTGATGATACAAGAACGTGCTGACTACAAGTCTCTTGATCCTGCCGATATCCTCGAAAGGCTAAATACTCACGAGTTCGACTTCTTTGAAAAGAAAGATCTCTATGGTTCTAGCTATGGCAAACCACGTGCCCTGAAGGCCAAGGCTGTGTCGGACTCTGAATATGAGGATTCTGGTAGTAGCCTTGGTGATCCTGAAGAATTGAGTCAGGAGCTCGCACTGCTCGTAAAGAAATTCCAGAAGTTCTCAAGACGTGGTCGCTTTGGAAAATCCTCAAGAAGCAATGATTCCTCATCCAGTGACTATAAGATAAGGCTGTGCCACAAATGGAAACCTGGTCACTATATCCAAGATTGTCCTCAGTGGGAAAAGGAAATGAAGAAGAAGAAATACAAGGATTACAGTTCTGATGATGCGAAGAAGAAGAAGAAATCGTCAAAATCTTCGTCATCAAAATCCTCAAAGTCTTCATCTCACAAGAAGAGCAGCTCCAAGAAGGCTCGGGCATTCATTGGCAAGGAAATGGACTATGAAGCTGAATCTGAGGAAAATGATGAAGAGGAGGCGTCTGAAGAATCTGAATCTGGTGTGGCAAGTCGGCCATCGCTCATCGCTTTCGTCGAGAAGTCCATCTTCAACACCAAGAAACCGACCCCATCGACAAGCCCGATGAAGATAATGATGGCTATGCTCCCACCTATTGCTTCATGGCGAAAGGTGCTAAGGTACTCAAATACAACTCCTCTGAATCTAGTGAAAATGAATCGATGAGGATCTCAAGCCCAGCTACTCTAAACTTGCTAAGATTGTGTAAAACAACAACGGGCTTTTGAAAAGGTTCAAAACATGCTAGACAAAAGTGATGATATTTTGGGTGAAGAAATGGATCGCACTAAAGCCCCGATCGAAAATCTTGAGAGACTTAAGTCTAGGTTTGATAACCTTCAAAGTCATCATAACACTCTCTTATCGATCATGAGAAACTTTCTTATGAATTTCTTCAAGAAAAGCAAGATCACGAGAAGCTTTCCTCTGAATCTCTTCAAAGAAAGGAAGATCTTGAAAAGCTAAGAGTGTGTTATGAAGATCTTCAGAAGGAGCACGATTCATTACTAGCTCAACAGATCAGCGCTTCTCAGGAAGAATTTGTTCCTCCATGCTTAAAGTGCATTGAACGTGAATCTGCTAATTCTTCACCTGAATGTTCAAATGCTTCAACTGTTACAAATTCTTCACCTGCCTCTGCTATCACTAATTCCTCATCTGAGGACATTGCTAGTATCACTGACAATGCAGGGCTGAAAGAATTGTACATGACAGGCATGTACAAAAGCCTCAAAGGGCATCAGACTCTTTGTGATGTGCTTAAAAAGCATATCCTCAACAGAAACCCTAGGAAAGAGGGTATTGCCTTTGAGAGGAAACTCAATGCTGATGGAACATATTGGAAGCCTGAGCAGTACCCCAAAACCTCATGGGGCTGCAAAGGGACCTCCAATTGATCCATCTAACTTATCTGGCTTTACATGTGAATCTCCTCATTCTTCGGATGAGTCATTTGACTCCAACTATAAACTATTCAAAAATCAGAATGGTGAAGTATTTGCTAGATATGTTGGCACTAACTGCAGGAACGATTCCCCTATGAAGAAAATCTGGGTTCCCAAAAGTTATGTTGAAAGTCTTCAGGTGAATGTCCTCATGACACCACCTGTGAAGAACAGGAACCGCAGATCAAATGCTTCATATGGACCAAATTCTTCATATGGATCCAAGTCCTCATACGGACCAAATTCTTCACATGGATCAAATTCCTCAACAGGATCAAAGTCCTCATATGATTATCATCGTGCTAACAACTCTGTCTCGCAGGGTAGAGCTAAGGGCTAAGAATATGTGCATTATTCTTCAAACCATTATGTTCATAAGTCCTCGAAGAATTTCTCTGCTTATTCATATGCTTACCCAAACCCATCTTATGTGAAACGAAACGGTTTGGCATCTTTGCCACCATTCTCACATGGTGCTCGCAGAATGATGAACTCTTTGCCACCCCTTCAGATGTGGGTGGTGAAGAAAAAGAACTAATCTCTTCTGCAGGGTCAGGTTTCCAGACGTGATTTAACGTCTGAAGAATTTGCTGGGGACCTGACAAAATTGCCTGAAAGGACGCAGGCGAATCATGATGAAATGAACTTTCATTTCAAACGTGCTCATACTGCTATATCTGTTTACTCCTTGATGAAATTCATCTAATAAACTTGATATCATATTCTTCACTGATGAAGCATATGAGATTGTAAGCTACACTAATTCATCTGCAGGATGATCAACCCAAAACCACTGAATGGGTCCTCGATAGTGGATGTACAAATCACATGACTGGTGACAAGAATCTATTGATGGATGCTCCCTTATCACCGTCACCTCTGAAGCATATCATCTTTCTTGACAAAGGCAAAAGTCGTATTGGGTCTTGGTAAGGTTGCAATCTCTAAGGATAAACACATGGACAAAGTCATGCTTGTCGAGTCCTTAGGATACAATCTCATGTCGATCTCAATGCTTTGTGATCTTGATATGGTTGTTGTCTTTGGCAAGTATCGCTGTGTTGTGATTATGGAAGCTGACAATTCCAAAGTCTTCGAAGGCTTTAGGAGAGGAGATTTGTATATTGTTGATTTCTCTACAGGACCACAACCAGCCGTGTGTCTACTTGCAAAAGCTTCAGAAGGCTGGTTATGGCATCGACGACTTGGTCATGCAGGCATGAGGAATTTGAACACGCTTGCGAAGAAGAAGCATGTCATTGGCATTGAAAATGTCAAATTCCTCAAGGATCACTTATGCGGAGCCTGTGAAGCTGGAAATATGACCAAGGCCAAGCATCCAGCGAAGACTATCATAACCACTACACGTCCATTCGAATTACTTCACATGGACCTCTTCGAACCTAATCATTACTCAGCAGTCACTAATGATGCATCTCTATATGGTTTTGTCATTGTTGATGATTATTCTCGATATACATGGGTACACATTGTTACTTACAAACATGAAGTGCAGGAAGTCTTCAAACGATTTTCCTCGAGGGCTTCAACCAACTTTGGTGTGAAGATCAAGCATATCGAAGTGACAATGGGCCCGAGTTCAAGAATTCGGTCTTGATGCCTATCTTGATGAACTTGGTATTACTCATGAGTTATCTGCTCCCTATACTCCTCGGCAGAATGGCGTCGTGGAGCGCAAGAACGTAACTCTTGTTGAGATGGCTCACACTATGCTTGATGAATACAAAACACCTCAGCATTTTTGGATTGATGCAATTGATCTGCGTGCCACATCATCAACAGTATATCTTCACAAATTCTTCAAGAAGACAGCCTACGAACTCCTCAATCGACAAGAAACCCAATGTGAGTTATTTCAAAGTCTTGATGCTAAATGTTGGATTAGAGATCCTCACCACAACTCTAAATTTGCACGGAAAGCACATGAATGTTTTATGCTTGGTTACGGAAGGTCTCACGCACACCTCTGAGTCTTCAACATTGTTCTTCACAAGATTGTTGACCTTTGTAGATGTGCGGTTCGATGAAACTAATGGCTCGCAAAGAGAGCACCTACCTTCAGTGTTAGATGAACCAGCACCGAGGATGCTATCAAGTTCAAGGCAACCGAGGATGTCATTCCCTCTTGAAGAATCTGCTGAAGAATTCATTCCTGCTCATGAAGAACGTCGAGTGATGCACCAAGAACATGATGAGGAAAATGGTCTCAAGAAAATGCTGATCAAAATCCTCGGAGACAACCAGCTCATCCTCGAGTTGCAAAAGAAGTGTAAGTGGAGAAGATCATCGATGACATTAGCGCACCAGTCCTCTCACACGCTCAAAAGCTTCACATTTATCTAACTTTTGTGGGCACTATGCTTTTGTCTCTATCACAGAGCCCACTAAGGTAGATGAAGCATTTCGAGCCGAGTGGATTCAGGCTATGCAAGAAGAATTACATCGATTCGAGCTTAACAATGTCTCGAATTGGTCAATCGCCTGGATCCTCGCAAGCATAATATCATTGGCACAAAGTGGATCTACCGCAACAAGCAAGATGAAAATGGCCTTGTGGTGAGGAATAAGGCACGACTAGTAGCTCAAGGCTACACACAGTTGAAGGAATTGATTTCGATGAAACTTTTGCACTGTTGCTAGACTTGAGGCTATTCGCATATTACTTGCCTATGTTAACCATCATGATATCATCTTATATCAAATGGATGTGAAAAGTGCATTCCTCAATGGTAAGCTTGAGGAAGAAATATATGTTGCTCAACCCCGTGTTTTGAAGATCCAAAGAATCGACAAAGTCTTGAGACTCAATAAGGCCTCTATGGCCTCAAGCAAGCCCCTCGGGCGTGGTATGATACATTGAAGGAATTCTTCGTGAAGAATGGCTTCACACCAGTTCACTCGACCCTACTCTCTTTACTAAATCTTATGATGGTGAACTGTTTGTGTGCCAAATATATATTGATGATATTATCTTTGGCTGTCTTGACCAACGTTATAGTGATGAATTTGCCTATATGATGAGTGAAGAATATCAAATGTCTATGATGGGAGAGTTGAAATTCTTCTTAGGTCTTCAAATTAAATCGAAGAAGAATGGCAATTCATATCTCGGAGAAATACCTCAAAGATGTCTTGAGGAAATTCGGCATGCAAGATTGCAAAGCGTCAAAATTCCTATGCCCACAAATGGCCATATGTGCACTCATGAAAATGGTATCGACTTGATCACAAGGTATACCGCTCCATGATTGGTTCTTTATTGTACTTATGTGCATCTAGGCGGATATAATGCTTAGTGTTTGCATGTGTGCCCGATTTCAAGCTGCACCAAGGAATCACACCATAAGGCTGTGAAGCATATTCTTGATATCTAGCTCACACACCAACACTAGGATTATGGTACCCCAAGGGCTCGCTTTTGATCTCATTAGATATTCGACTCGACTATGCTTGGTGATCATGTGGACCGCAAGTCAACATCGGCACTTGTCATTTCCTTGGGCGATCTTTGGTGCATTGGTCCTCGAAGAAACAGAATCTGCGTATCACCGCTCTTCTTTGAAGCTGAATACATTGCTCTTGGCTCATCTTTGTGCTCAAGCGCTTTGGATGAAGCAAACCCTCAAGGACTATGGCGTCAGCGTGAAGAATGTGCCTCTCCTCTGCGATAATGAGAGTGCCATCAAGATTGCTCACAACCCAGTTCAGCACTCGAAGACAAAGCACATTCAAATTCGTCATCATTTTCTTCGTGATCATGTGTTGAAGGCGACATCTCCATCCAAAGACGTGAAGATCAAGAACAACTAGCTGATATCTTCACTAAGCCCTTGGATGAGAAGAGATTTAGCAAGTTGCGGTGTGAGCTAAATATCTTAGAGTCTTCGAATGTTCTTTGAAAAAGGCACACATCCTAACACTTATGCAAAATTGATGACTTAGATGTGCAATACATGAAGAAACGTTTTTCTTCAATCAATGAAGAATAACACTCTAAGTGTGAAGAAATTAATGAAGAATTTGATTCTCGAACCCTCGACAATTGTACGCGGTGTCTGAAATCATCATTCTTATACGGTGGGTCATGCCACCACAAAAAGTTGAAAATCTTCTATTTGAGTTTTTCCTCAGTTTTTGAAATTCTTCAGTTTTTCAAATTCTTCAACTTTGCAAAATCTTCATTGGTTCCGTCGTTTTTCTTCATTGGCTATACATATATATATGAGTTTATGTCCTCTACAGCATTCACTTATGGCTATTTCTTCAAGTTGTGTTTTCTGCTAAGTGAATGTGATCGGACCCTTCCCCCTCTATGCTATACTCAACCTAATCTATTCACAAATTCTTCATGTGCGTTCTAATTGAAACTCGTTCAAAGTCTTCACTGTGTCCTTGACAACTGAAGAAATTGCGAATGAAACTTTAACACAAATCTTATCCAGATTTTCGGTTTTACCGCTCAAACCGTTCCGCATCCCACGATGCATTATTTTATTCACCCACGATCTTACACGATCTCATCTGCACAGTACGTGGGTGACACATGTCGCATGAAGGAGAAAGGACAGGGGCATGTTCGTCCCAAAATCTTCGGGCGAACAGTTTTTACCGTGGCTATAAATACCCCTCTCCCCTTCCTCACTTCATTTACTCCGCTCGGTCGCTGTCTCTCGCTCGAGCTCCTCAAACCCTAGCGCCACCGCTACTCCATCGTCGCCGGTGAGGAAGAGCTTCACTGCCTCGACCTCGTCGCCGTCAGATTCGCGCCCGCTGGAAATCTTCACTCCGCCGCCGCCGTAGCTGTTTCCCTCTGCCAAGTTAGGGCGTGGGAGATCGAACCGGACAAACTTCACATCTGTTCATCTCAGTTCGTTGTGTTCTTCGGTTCGGGTAATTAAAAGTTACTTTTATTACTCACTTTGAGTCTCAAACTTTCCTGAAAATCTTCAAAGGTGTTTTATTTCTCAAATCTTCACACATATGAACACCTCAGACACTATATGCTCTTGATCCATTTCTCTAAGCAATCATTTTCTTCAAGATTCCTCAATTGTGTGGATTTTCGATCTGTACAACTCTGGAACCTAAGACAAAGAGCGCTTAGTGAAATTCCTCAAGGCTCAACAGGTCAAATTCCTCAAAACTTGTCTTTTCAAAAAATCCTTCTGAGAACGCATATGACCTCTTCAAATTCCTCGCACCTACACTCTGTTCACAGGTACTCATAACCGCTGCTGAATCACTAGGTTCTCATCAACTTAACTCATTTGCAGCGTTCCTCGAAGAAAAACTGCATACTTCTTCAGAGTGCTCAGTTGTTCAAATTTCTCATCTGAAGAATATGACTGAAGGAAAGAGACCGCAGAAAGGAGGAAAGAGGCCTGAGGTCATGACTGCTTTCGAAATCCCTGATGAACTCTATAAGGATTATTGCACACCTGATGAAGCCAAGTTTGGCAAAGAAAACAAGAATCAGCGCAAGGTGCATATTCAGAGAATTGAACGGAGATGGGCAAGGGAATGGAGGGAAATCGATATGTTACTCCAAAATACATGAAGAAATTCTCCCTCAATCCTCCGTGCCCTAGAGCTCCATTGGCACCTGGCCAAGTAGCTGATCCCACTAGCATCAAAAGTGGTTAAGACTTTCCTGAAGAATGGGCCAAGCGCCAAGCTAAATTGGCAAGGCAAGCCAAGGAGGCAGTGAGGAAATTCAATGAGGATTCTGCTGCCGTTGCTGCTGCTGCTGAGACCTCGGTCAGACCGAGGAAATCAATGCCAAAGAAGCCGGCTCGCAAGCCATATGCTTCACCATCAGCACCCTCACGACCAAGTTCCTCAGCTATGCCCTCACGGCAAATTCCTCAGACCGCTACTGTTCCACCAAAGTCCTCAACTCCTGTGCATCTGGCTACATGCCAAAGGACTACTGGTTTTTCAATTGCTTCTGGTGTCTCAGCAAGTTCCTCAGCTGCACCAATGTCCTCATCAGGCCCCACTCTGTTGAAGACTAAAGCAACAGCTGGACGCGTTCCTCGGCCAAGTCCAAGGAAGAAACAGGTTGCGTTTCAAGTGCCCTCTGATGATGAAGCTTCTAATGAAGAACTTGCAGAAATCATCAGAGATAGACAAGTAAAGGCCGCTAGAGCCAAAGGCACATCTGTGCCACTGCTTTTGGATCTGAAGAAGATCCTCGACTACATTGATCTCTGGCACAAGGATCCGAACACTCCAATGCTTGATCTGCCTCTGACTCCCGGTCAAAGTCACATGCTGACTCATTTCATCACTCAAGAGAAATGGCAATTTGAGAAGGCAAGAGAGATCAAGAGAGCTCAATACAAGAAGGAGAAGCTCCTGAAGAAGAATGTTGTCAGAATGACACCTGAGGAACTTCTCCAGGCTCAGTCTGAAATCCAAGCCCTCAGCAAAGACTTCGATGCATACAATGCTGATTGGCAAGGAGCCAAAGTGAGATTCGTCAACTTGACGAAGAAAATGACAACTGTTGCAGCCCCATCGCAACAAGAAAATCCTCAGGCTGCAGACTCTGCTCAGCCTACTGAAGAATATGCCAGCACCGCTGATGACTTTCAGCCTGCTGATGAAAATACAAGTTCCAGGGCTGATGACTCCATCCCAGCCATTGAAGAAATTGCCAGGCATCCACTAGTGGTGCGCTGAAGAAATCGAAGAGATCGAGGCAATCGCACCGATTCTTTGAAGAAAATGAACCAGATTCCTCGGCTCCTCCGCGCCTACACCAACTCCAATTCTTCCTACGCCTATGAAGTGAAGAAGACCAAGGCTGCGAGCGCTGCAGATGAAGAAAAGGAAGGCATCAGCTGCATCAAATTCTTCGGCTGCGAAGAAAATGAAGCCAATGACCAGCTCTCTTGAAAATCCTATTGATGCCGTTCCGATTTCCTCCATGTCATCAAAGGAAATTGTTCCTTATGGAGAAGACTACAAGATCCCAAGCGGATCTGATGAAGAAAATCATTCTGCTGCTACGTCAGAGTAGCTTGATGAAGAAATTGAAGTGGAAGCAATCCCTTCAACGCCAGTCATTTCCTCACCTATGCCTCAGTTCACAGCTAAAGAGGCTGGTGTTGAGAAAATTGAAAATGAAGATAAAGATGTGGATATTGGATGCACTACACCAGTGATGAATGATGACTTTTGGGAAAGTCAGCATCCGAATACTCCTCCATTCACACCGATCCAACAAAATCCTCAGTCCCTGGCAACCACAGTTCAGATGGGCTCTGAAGAAACTCAACCCACTCCATCTGTTCATGAAGAAATTCCAGCCGCTAGTGCTGAAGAACCTACTGTTGCTGATCCTCAAGTTGCACAAGAGGAGGAACCAGAAATTCCTCAGCCTGAAGAACCTGAGCTCGTGATTCCTGAGGTTGTGCTGCAAATCACTGACACTCCTCTGCCCAAGCCAAAGAATCCGTTCTCAAGCAAGCAAAAATTCAAGGCTGAAGACTTCTTTTTGGGAGCATGTGTTCTTCACTAACTATAATCCATATGACTCTGGTCGTATAAGGAAGAGGCGTTTCTGGACTGCAAGTCAAGCCAACTTGTATTCCTTAGTGCTATTTGACAAGGACAAAATCTTCGATCATGAACATATACCTCATGTGGATATGGAATCTCTGCCATGCTTCGAGCCAGTCCTCAGTGTCACGATGCAGGATTACTGAATTTCTACACTGACATTTGCGATTGGAATGAAGAACTCATTCTTCAGTTCTACGCCACACTGCATATCACTGGAGACACTGAAGATGTCAATTCATGGGTGCTGGATTGGATGACTGAAAACACTCATTATAAGGCACCAGCAACTGAATTGCTTCGTGTCCTTCCTCTTGATCCTCCCCATGTCAATGCATGTTGCATCTACAATGACCATGAACTGACAAATCATTATATGCAAGTGCTCATGAAGCCTTTGAAGCCAGGGCAGGCCCCTCGAACCAAATTCCTCGTCAATGAATTGCTTTATGTGCCTCGGACTGTCTATCGCATCCTGACGAAGACAATGAGTCCTATCAAAGGCCACAACTCAAATGATGAAGATGTCGTTGGCATCATGAAGAACATGCTTTTCAACATCATTCATGGTGTTCCCGTCAACTTCCATGATTTCTTCATGAGGACCCTTGCAAATGTTACAATGTCACCATTCGAGCTGAAGCCCTATGGGCCTTGGATTATGAGATTCATAAGGGCAAGATCTTCACTGAATTACAAGGCTGACACTCTGAACCATGGTAGCTACTTGCCTCCCATTGAAGTCCTCAAGCGACCGGTTTCATCATCGATGATAAAGGCAAGGCAGCTCTTGTGATCGATGAAGGCACTCGTCCATTGGATGGTCAATTTCGTCAGCTACATCTTATTCTACCAATGACGACTCGCCACACATGACACCGCCGCAAATACCTCAGCCAAGCAAAAGCCTCAAGCCACAAAGACCTGTGGTGATGATCGACCGTGAGTTACTCCTCAGTTTCATCAGAAGGTTGATCGAAATCACAAATGGGTGAAGCGTCAGTTTGCTGCTGTTCTTCACAATATGACCTCAACACATAATGCAGTGAAGAAGAACCATTATCACCTTCATGAAACCCTCAACCGCACCTGGGCTGTTCTCACTCATGTCTATAGCGCGGAAGAACTGAAGATATGGGTCTTCAGGAAGCATTTGACTGGTCTGCACCTCCTCCGAAGAAATTCAAGAGGGTCAAAGTTCCTGATCTGGTGGCCAGCTCCTATTCTTCATCGCGTGATACCGATGAGTATGAAGATTTGGGCGACATCGCGGCAGCCCTACTTCAACAAACAACCCGACAACGCCGGGCGCCTCCATCAACGTGAAATTCTTGAGGGCATTAGTCCTCGGTTTGATCCTTTTGGTCATTTGATGACAAGGGGAGAAATCTGAGTTAGTCTTCAAGCGGGTCTATACTAAGGGCGTTTTTTTAAGTTACAACTCTCGTTCTTCCGAAACTTTTATTGGATCGAGTTGTAATCTTAAACCCGATGGTGCCTTGATACTTTTGGACGGTGCTCTGATGCTTTTGATGCACTGAGCTCTGATACTTTGATGTGCTATTCTGCATGCTTATTCCTCGTTAATATTATTGCACGCATGCTGAATCTCATCAGGCACCATATTTCATCATGCATTTCAAATTCTTCACATTATATATCAAATGCGTGTATGAATTACAAGATATAGGGGGAGTTCTCCATGATTCAACTCTTCAAATGTGCATTGCCTCAAAAGCAAATTCCTCACTATGCACATCTTCAGGGGGAGTTCTTCTATATCTTGCAATCAAATTCCTCAATATAAGTATTTACACTTCATATATTTATCCCCGTTGAAAACTTAATCTATGTTGTCATCAATCACCAAAAAGGGGGAGATTGTAAGTGCATCTAGTGCCCCTTAGTGATTTTGGTGTATTGAAGACTTATAGGTTAAGGGACGGATGCGTTTGTGAGTGTACACAGGTCTATAAGTCTATGAGGAGTTTGATATTTACAGAGAAAGTCGACCCCTAAAAATGAAGTTCTTCGACTCAAGACTTTGATATTCGAAGACTTTCGAAGACTTTGAAAGTGAAGAAATTGGTGTGACCTTGAAGGCTTGATATTCATTTGAGGAACATGAAGCGTGAAGACTTTTGTTTTCGTAGTTTCATTTTCTCTTTCTTGAATCATAGGAAACACCGTCTTCGTTAAAGGGGGTCGAGGAAATACTAAGGAAAAATTTCCATGTGATGCTCAACTCAAAATCCTACACCTACCAATCCCTTGAGTGAAGCCATTGGAAATCTCATACTGATTCGATCAATTTCTTGATGTGAGAGGCGCAGTTCTTCCAGTCATTGAGGACTTTGCTCGATCGAGGAGTTAGGAATTCGCCAGTCTAATTGCCTACACAAATGAGGAACATGATAGCCCCGAGGAATTTGAGAGTCAAATTTCCGACCGTTCTTGTCTTTGTCGCCACTGTCCCAAAATATCTTATCCACCTAACGGTCATATCATTGAAGGGCATTTATGTCTTATCATGTCGGGCTGCTCCCTAGGCTATAAGCAGCCGCCCCCTACAACCACTAGTTGGTTGGCTGCTCCGAGAGAACTTGACACTTGTCATTTGAGAGCAACCCATCCTCCGAGGATTTTGAGCGAAAATCATCAAGTGAGGAAAATCCCAAAACCAAACCCCCAAATACCCAAAGTGATTGAGCATCACTGAAGAAATTGATCCTGCATGGATCCGACGCTTGTTACCTTTGAAGACTGTGCTTCTTCCAGACGGTTAGGCGTCAAGGTCTAAAGCATCCAAGAGGAATTGTGGATTGCCGAGTGACCAAGTCTGTGAAGGTTTGGAAGTCACCTGAAGACTTACCACGAGTGATTGGATGAGGCATGCGTGGTCTTAGTTCAAGGAGAATACGGTGAGGACTGGGTGTCCTGAGTTGCGGCTCAGAGACTGGCTTTTTGCAACAACTAGCAAGATGCCCATGCTTTGCATGGAACATCAAGATGCATTTGTATGAGTAGTTTATCTTGTGGGAGAAAAGGATGAACGAGGGAAGGCCTTATTTGCAAATGTGGAGAGGGGTGTGGGTATCTTTTTTGCAAAATTGCCATAGTTTCCTTCATATCCGTCAGATCACACTCCTTTCCACATTTGCAGATAAGGCCTTCCCTCGTTCATCCTTTTCTCCCACAAGATCTTGATGTTCCGTGCAACGCACAGGAATCTTGCTAGTAAGAGTAGAAATTAGACATATACGACTTCTCGAATCTTGAAACCAACAACATTCCTCCCTTATCTCATCAAAACTGCCAAAGGAATATATTTTGAGTGAAACATAACATATTTTTAGTGATATACGTATTTCAAAACTAGGCTTTTTTTCCTATCAAATCGGTGAATATGTATTAATCTACTTTGATCGTGTGGCAACACATTGGCACATTGCTAGTAGTTATTATAACTTTTTGGACACCAGACAAACGGTGGAGTACTCTCACATGAGTGTTACGTAAAGGCAATGTTAACAAATAAACCCTAAAACCCTAGGTGCAGGATTGCTGCATTCGCGGGTACCGGGTATGTGGTGGAGCGCACCTTTGTAGGAATAGTCAGCTCGTGTGATAATTTGATCCGTAGGAGTTGATGGTCGGGACCACAGGTGAACGATTTGGAGGCAGTGACTCGCCAGTTGTCACAGATCGAGTACCCACGTTTAAAATGTCATTTTTTAGCGGGGTTAAGAGTTCCGATTTTCAGTGGCGCGTTATAAGTACTAAGTAGTTTTTAGAACGATTGGTATGGAGCGAAAATGGAATTCATAGTACTACATACCTCCTTGGCATATGGTTGTATGGGTTTATGTTGCGAGATGTTGAACCTGGTAGTTCTAGGGAAAATACTATGGTTTAGATTTAGATGTTGGTTTTCAGTAATGAAAATCGGAAGGGGGAAACCCTTCTTTGATTAAAAAAAACTACTACCTCCATTCTGGTTTACTAGTCCCCGTCGTATTTTGGGTCAAAGTTTGTCCACGAATTTTACTTGTACAATGTGAATGGAAAACGAGATTTTGTTATACCCAAACAAAAAAGGACTGGAGGGAGTGATTGCTCTGACACGGACGCGACCTCTCATAGCGCAGACATTGAACCACCGCGCCAGCCAAGAGGGCCCCACTCGCTGCAGGCCCGGCTGAACACGCCTTCTTGCCGAATGCAACCGGCTTCAGACTGCCCCACCTGCCTTCATTGAATTCGCGCATGTGCCGGCAACACAACCTTCCGCAAGCCGGTCGGCATTTTATAACACAAAAAATGATAAAATATAATTAATTACGTATGGTCTTGACTTGTTGTGCTCACACTAGTAGCAGGAACTAGAGGTTTTTCTTTATTTATAGCTCTCCTCACATTTTTTAGCTTTGAAGTGAATCATGGTTGTGGACATTATGTATGAATGTACAGATACTGTGAACATGAGTTTGATGTGGAAGTTGAACTTGGAATGTCGGGCTTGCGCGTGAACTATACCATGTCCAAAGCTTCGTCTGTTATTGTTTTGGAAAGTAATTGATGTTATTACATGACCCGTAAAAAATATATTTTGTGCCACATCAGTAGATGCACAGACATCACAACGGGCATGCTGACTGGATAAACATTTGAACCTAGCTATTATGAAGGAAATTTTGCATTGATAACAGTTTTAGATAGCAGGAGACGCCTAGCCTGCTCTGCCTCTGCTAGCTTATTTCTGGCTTCTTCCATCTCTTCTTTGGCTTGGGTGAAGAGAGCATCTGATTGCTCTTTTCGCTTCTTCAGGAACTCAGCTACCTTCTCAAGGGCTGCTGCACGCTTTCTTTCAGCCTTTACTAGAGCCACGAGGACACGATCAGCTGATGACTCCACCTGGCTTGTGTGTAATCCAACATCATCTGGGAATTTGCACCTTGTGTCTAATCCAGCATCATTAGGGAACTAGCACCTTGTGTGTAATCCAGCCTCATTTTGGAAACATGATCTCGAGGTTGACCATACTTCCCTCATCGCAAGAACTGCATCCTGACATGAAGTTACTTCTTTTTTAGATCAATAATCAGAGCAACCCAGATCCATTTAGTAGAAGCCAGATAAGCAGAACTCGGAGAAGTGAATTCAAAAGGAAAAAATATATAAACAGACTACAAGGTGAGAACACCCACATCCTACATCAAGCTAAAAACTAAAGTATTTGGACGATTAAGACTCTTCTTATTACACATCAAAGAACACAAGGCTTAAGAGAAACAGAAACTACAACATATACACATCAAAGAACACGAGGCTAAACGAAAGTAATTGAAAGGGTGTTACTTACCAAAGCTCGTTTTATAGGTTTGGTGCAGCTCCTCTTTAACTTGCCATGCTCCTTGCAGATGTCCCCAATATCCCGTGTTTGGTCTTCATTGGTCCTCTGCATGTTCCCACTCATGGTTTTAAAATCTCAACATGGCAAGAAAAATATACTACAAGTAATACTCGCGCATCTTGTGGGCAACATTAAAGCACTCGACTGCCATGTTAGAGCATCTCCAACAGAATCGTAACGCGTGGTGCTTTAAAAAAGTGTTTACAGTGCTGAGATCGAGAAGTAGAGATAGAGAGTAGAGACTAGAGAGTAGAGGATAGTTCTCAGCGTCGATAGATAAAAAATAGATAATTCAACTACTCCTCGTCGTCCAACTCCTCCTAGAATAAAAGATACCGCTCGTCGTCGGATTCCCAGGGCGACGCTGCTCCTAGCCTCAGGTTGAATTGAGCGTCCGCTTTTCGCGTACGCTTGTCCTCGCAATAGGCGGCTCGCTCCGCCCTCCTCTTATCCCTCTCCGCCCTCCTTTGCACGTAGAACTCACGCTCGTTGATGATGTCCTGCACGAAGCGTTGGCGCCATAGCACCATGGCTTCCTCGTCCATCTCGGCGATGCCGAGACGGTGCTCCCACCTCCGATTATTGCGACGATCCTCATCGGTGATAAGCCGCGGCAGAGGCGCGAGCTCCTGCGCCCGCTCCCGCGTCGGCACGTTGGGGAAGTTCAATGTTCTATGAGGCCACCGGAGGCGCCACGCCGCCGCGTCGTACGCGCGGGCGGCCTTGTTGGTGGTGCCGAAATTGACGAGGCCGAGGCGCATCCCGCAGAACCGGATCTCGGTGGAGAAGCCACCGGAGGGGCGCGCGCAGATGCCGCGGTATCCCCAAGTTTCCTGGCGACGCGACGGCATGGTGGCGCAGCGGCAGCGAGGTGAGAAAGAGCGGGCAGAGAGCGGTGGCGAGGCACGGAGCAGGGAGAGAGTGGTGGCAAGGCACAGAACGGTGGGAGGCTGTTGGATTTTATAAAGCGCGCCGAACGCCGCGCGCCAAAACTAGCGCACGCCCGGCCGCTTTTTCACCCGCGCGCGCGATCCTTTCCCGACGTCTCTGCTATCTCTACTCTCTTCTCTACTGTTATATTTATTTTATATTTAATATTTATATCTACTTCTCTACTCTCTACTTTTTTTTCTCTACTCTTATAAAACAAACAGAGTTGGTGATGATGGTGTGCCTGCCGTCCTGCAATATAAGCCATCCGATTTATATCTGACAGATAGGAAGGAAACAATGGCAATTTTGCAAAAAGATACCCACACCCCTCTCCAGATTTGCAAATAAGGCCTTCCCTCATTCATCCTTTTCTCCCACAACATAAACTACTCATACAAATGCATCTTGGTGCGTGCAACGCATGGGCATCTTTCTAGTTCTAAAAAACTTTCCATCATTTGCCACACTACTGGTTGCAGATGAAAAACCCACCCAAGCACACCGCGATACAGGAGTGACGCACAATTACAAGTTGATATTCTGTTGGACAATGGAGGCTATAACCAATTACTTTTACGGGAACAATAGCACCCAGGAAATTTGAAGGGTAGGTATGAACCAAATTGGAACTGCACATGTACTGCTAAGTGATTGAATACACACATTACCAATCAAGGAGGAGAACGATTGTCGCGGCGGCCCTTGTGAGTCATGGTCAGCAACGGGAGTCAGTTCATTGTCCATGACGGTGGTGCTTCTGTGCTTGGCGTTGGCTTTCGGGAAGCAGAACTGAGACAGTGGAAGACGGTGCCGGGGAAGAGGCTCTGTGTACGACAACGACGATGGACCGGCTCCAGTGCGGCGTACGAGGTCATCGAGAAGGCAGATGCGCTGCGGTGGACGAGTGCACCAATGTAGAAGGGGAGGAGCACGAAGGCCGCGGTGCCGTGGAGAAGTCTATTTTGCGGTGGGGATAGAAAATGGGGAGTATTCAGGTGTACTACTCTGGGTGCCGGTGTCACAGCCCTAGCTCAGCCCCTGCTGCCTTTGCTTGTTTCTCTTGTCATCATGTTTACAATTTAAATAAACTTGAAATGGGGATTGATAAACCCTAGCACAAATGCAATTCAAATAGGTTCAACCAAAATATTTTCAATGACCTCAAAATATCCTTTTAAAATGTTCATGATTTATGGAAAAAGGTGAAAGCCTCTACCAGAGATGATGCATATTTTTCAGGACATTTTAGTCATTGAATTAAATCATTATGATATTGAGTTGGAGTTTAAAATTACCATTAAATATTGGTTGCTCCAAATATTCTGAAATTTGTTGTGTGGTTTGAAAATAATTCAAATATTCCTCACAAAAATTTACAGAATTAACCAAAGTGTTTTGGTTAGTATTTTATTTGCAAAACAGTAGCAGAAATTAGAAAAACTGAAACAAATAATAAAGAGAGGGAGAGAAGGCCACCATGCCACCTACCTAACCTACCTGGCCCAAACTTATCTGGCGCCCACCGCCCAAAGATCAGGCGCCCATCGCCCACAAAGCAAGGCCATCACCTACCTCCCGCCAGAGGACAAAGACGCTGCGGGTCACGCCAGACGCGAGCACGCGCCCCGGCCACCTCCTGCCTGCTTGCCTGCGTGGACGCCATGGAAGACCTCACCGCAGACGTCTGGAACGAGCCGACGCCGCTCACTTTTCCCTCGCCCTCTCCCTCGCTTTCTATCTCCCAAAGCCGAACGCCGTCGTAGTCACCGACGCCGTTTGTCGTAGCCACCGTGCCTCCCTCGCCTCGCCGACGCGCCAAGCAGCCCCGCCTCGTTTCCCTCTCCCTCCTCACCAAGACGGAAGGCGCCGGAAGCCCTGGATGCCGCCAGCTCCGCCGTTCCCCTCCTCGGCCACCGGGGATTGCCATTGTCGATTTGCCGCTGTCTCCGCCTCCCCGAGCCTGCTGAGACCGTCTCCGACCCCGCTGTGAGCTCCTCCTTCTTCTCCCCTGCTCCCCGTGCCCGTACACCCGCTAGCTGCCCGAGTCACCGGAGCTTTAAGCTCCCCGCCGCCGGCCATGTCGCCACCGCAGCCACACCTACGGAAACCCGCAACTGAGCACGCCACCGTTTTCAGTGCGTCCCCAGGAGAAGAACACGACCAACCCCGGCCCCTACCGTGCACCGTAGCCCCCTAGTCGCTCGAGGCCGAGCTCCGGTCGCTGCCTTGCTCGCCGCCGCCGCCGCCACAGCCCACCCGAGCACCTGCCACTGCCACCGTTCGAAGCGCCGCAACAGCAGCTCTCCAACGCACCCACCCGTGCAAGCTCTAGCTGCCGGAAACGGTCGGCCGGTGATCGCCGTCGTGCACTGCTTTGCGCCGGCGATTAGTCGCCGGCTGAACCCCGTTGTTAGCACTAATTAACCCCCCCTCTCTTTGACATGTGGGCCCCAGTGCCCAAATTAATTAGTTTAACTTCTCTGTTAGATTAGTACTAATCTCAGGGGGCCCCGCCTATCGGGGTTGACTTGGCCACGACAGCATGTTGACCGGTCCCACCGGTCATAAGCACAAGCCAGCAATGTGACACTGACCAAAGGGCCCCACTGGACAGGTTTGACCCGGACCAGCCCCTTTGACCTGCTGACATCATGCTTACACATTGCTGACGCAGTAAAGGGATTTCTGTATTAAATCTAATTCAGGAAATTCCAGGAAATGTTTAAAACTTGTAAAAAACATAGAAATTCAACCGTAACTCCAAATGAAATAAATTATATATGAAAAATGATCAGAAAAATCCAATCTATCCATCTGTACTGGTTTCATGCATGTTAGAACAACTTATGACTACTGTTTAGGACAAATGGTATGAATGGCATTTAAATAACCACATGTGGAGTTTGAATTTGAATCTTGGATTCAAACCCACTCCATTTAAACTACTGCTAGATGGATTAGCTCAAATAACAGCATATTGCCATGTCATGATCATGCATCATATTGTGCATTGCATTGATTGTGTTTCTTCCTTGCTTGTCGGTGTTTGTCCCCTCTCGATAGACGTGGTACCAACGACGATGACACCGATGAAGAACTATTACTATCTTCAGAAGTGCCAGGCAAGCAACACCCCCTTGTTCATTCCGATACAATCCCACTCTCTCGCTCCTGGTCTCTTTTACTGCATTAGGACAACAACGATTCATCTGTTACTTGCTGCGGTAGCTGAACCCCTTATCCTCTGCATGACCTGTCATTGCCACAGTAAATAGATGAAACCCACTAGCATGAGTAGGAGTTGTTTGAGCCCTGATGTGCCTACTCATTCATGCTTGTTTGGCATGCCTGCTATTGCTTAGAGTTGTGTCAGGTCTGATTCATCGGGGATGAATCGGACATGTGTGAACATGTCCTACTGTTGAGAGCTAAGTGTGTGAACACGATTTGGTAAAGGTCGCGGTGAGAGGCCATGTAGGAGTACATGGTGGGTTGTCTCATTGCAGCCGTCCTTAGGAACTGAGTTTTGTGTTTGTGATCCATGAACAGCTACTACCACGCATTGGAATGCTTAAGTGCCCCTCTCGACTTATTAATCAACCTGATCTCTGTCCAGGAGTTGCAACTAGTTTCTGGTGTTTGTAGGTAGTGTTAGTAGTCTACCAAGTGGCACCCGGTACAGGTGGGCTTGGGACAGACTAGGAACAGTGGGCCGGTGTACCAAGTAGCGCCCGGATGGTGGGCTTGGGAACCCTGTACACATCGTTTGGGGCCGTGAGCGACACCCCGGCTGGATCTCCTTGCGGATGGAACCTGAATAGGCGATAAACCTGGATGAGAGACTTGTGTGGTTAGTCAGGTCGTGGCCGACTCCCTCGCCCGGCTTCCGCTTGAAGGTTGCCGAGGTACATGACGTGTATAGGGCGATAAGTGGCGAGAGCATGTGTGAAGAAGTACACCCCTTCAGGGTTATCATTATCTATTCGAATAGCCAGATTCCTCGGATATGGAAACTTGGACCCCTTGCATAGATCATAGACAAGTGAAAGTGGATACTCTAAAATACGCAGGATAAGCGTGAGTGCTATGGATGCCGTTCTCGTAGGGAGACGGGAGCGGGTCCATAGTGGTGTATTGATATGGTGAATATGTGGACTCGTGTGCGCCACCTCAAAAGAGTTACTTGTAGTCGTAGTTCAGGATAGCCACCGAGTCAAAGCTGGCTTGCTGCAGTTAAACTCCACCACCCCTTTGTTGATAATGATGCATATGTAGTTAGTTCTGATGTAAGTCTTGCTGGGTACATTTGTACTCACGTTTGCCTATTTTATGTTTTTGCAGAGACTTCAGTCTTGCTAGTAGTTCCGTGGACTTGACGCTTAGCTTGTTACCTCAGCTACGATCTTGTGCCCTCGGCAGATCTCAGTAGTTAGTCAGGCTTCTCAGCCTTTTTCATTTGTAGTTGTCTGTACTCAGACATGTTAAGCTTCCGCATGTGCTTTGACTTGTATGCTCTGAATGTTGGGTCGTGAGACCCATGTTTGTAATATCTCGCTCCTCGGAGCCTATTGAATAAATACTTGAGTTGTAGAGTCATGTTGTGATGCCATGTTGTATTTGCACATATCGAGCATATTGTGTGTATGTTATTGAAATGCTTGGTATGTGTGGGATCTGACTATCTAGTTGTTTATCCTTAGTAGCCTCTCTTACCGGGAAATGTCTCCTAGTGTTTCCACTGAGCCATGGTAGCTTGCTACTGCTCCGGAATACTTAGGCTAGCCGGCATGTGTCCTTCTTCATTCCTGTGTCTGTCCCCTCGGGGAAATGTCACGCAATGAATACCGGAGTCCTGTTAGCCCGCTACAGCTCGGTTCACCGGAGTCCTGCTAGCCCAGTGCTATAGCCTGGATTCACTCGCTGATGACCGACACGTTCGATGCTTGGGTCATGGATGCCTGTCCTGTAAGTTTGTGCCACTTTGGGTTTACGACTAGCCATGTCGACCGGGCTCCTTATCATATGGATGCTAGCGACACTATCATATACGTGTGCCAAAAGGCTAAACGGTCCCGGCAAAGGTAAGGCGACACCGTGGGAATACCGTCGTGAGGCCGCAAAGTGATATGAGGTGTTACATGCTAGATCGATGTGGCATTGAGTCGGGGTCCTGACAGCCTTGGTATCAGAGCTTGACTGCCTGTAGGATTACCAAGCCAAACTGGTCGAAGTTGAGTCTAGAAATTCTTTAGTTATATAAGGGAATTGATTGTGGGATGGAACGTAAGGCTCTCTTTACTCCTTTACCTTATGCCCTTCTGATCTGAGTCATCTTATCTTTCCTACGGGGTTAAGAACTAGGTATTCTCTTCTTTCTATTAGGATCACGTGTTACTAATCCGTAGACTTGTAGGATTGTTGGATCCAAGCCTCAGTTCAGTTTCTACTATCTCCGTGTATTCATAGTTGATCTCAGAACCTTGATATTATGATGATCGAGTGGTTATGCCACCATTTGCAGGATGTCTTAAATCTGTTTCGAGCATTTACAGCCGTTATGCTGTTCGAGTCATCCCAGGTTTCTAAATAGTCTGATGCATTTGCAAAATCCTTTCCCTATGGTTTCGATGTTCCTTAGGCCAGGTTAATCACACTAATTGTTGAGTTGAGGTATTCTCTTGCCTCGACATTTATGTTGGAGCTATTATTATGACCCTAGGTGTCTAGAGTATCGCCTAGTAATCCAGCCATGCTTGTGTTCCCCGTGTGATGATTCTGGCCATCATTCTCGAAAGCATCCCGTGATGCCACTTAGTAGTAGGTATTCTGTTCATTGGGTTTTGAACCCGAGATTCACCCTACTTACCTCGTGTTGATAGTGTTTGCTAGTCCCTTTAGGATATAAGTAACCTTGTGATAGCCTCGAGGTTCGTGGTATATCGTTCTTCCAAATACCATGAATTACTTATGGCAGCAGTTCCTCGTTGAACCAAAAGATCACAACCAGAGTGCTCTTGATGAGTTCTTCTCTCTATATTGTGACTCTGCCAGTTCAACCTTTCTGCATGGGTTATCCGGAAGAAATATGTTGAACTCGTTCGACATGCTAGTCCATGCATCCACAACTCAGAAAATTGTGTGTTCCATTGAGTTGTCCCTCTTTAGTTGTATTCCGGCCTTCATCTATTAGTTGATAGTCAAAGAGTATGCGTGCATTTTGTTCATTGATGCCTATTACTCTTGTGGTCCGTCAAGCCATTCTATTCCAGGATGAGTAGGAGAAACAAAATCCAGTACCTCATCCATATCCAGGATTGGGTCAAAGTAGTTGTATTCCGCAGATCAAAATGCCAATCCAGCTTCTGGTTTGTTCTACCCTGGAGTATTACCATATTTATATCAAGAATATCATGGGAATTGCACACCATCTCTTGTGAATTCTTGACGTAGTGATACTTCTCGCCATCATTATTCATTCCTCGGTTCCGTGTTGTTGCAGCCAGAGTGCCGACAAGTGAACCATGATGTGTGAAATCAATACTTCTAGCAACCATGTTGCTTGGTAGTTAATGGGCAATAATATCATTCTTAGCGTGTTGGTTATTGAATCATCATTCTAAGATTGATCGTGCTACCTAGTCCATTCAACCGGTGCACTCCTCGATCGATGAGTTAGGATTATTTCAAACCCTCACTCTATTGATCATATCGTCTTGCCCTGAAAAGCAAGATTGTTCTTGAGCTTAGTAACATATCGGTGGTTCATGATTTTCTGAATATCTTCTCGGAAGTATCACCAGGTTGTCACCTGACCACCATGTTAGGTTCGTGATCAAGTTGGTTTCTTGTAAACCACCCCTTCTCCAAGAATCCGTGTTGGATATCCCTGAGCTGGTTGGTTAAGCTAAACAACAACTTGGAGAGTTGGAAGATAAAAGCTTTGCTGAATTTAGTTCATTCTGAAGGGATATCCTTGCGTTTGTGTGTGTGTTGAAGGAAGATGATATCTTCATCGATTGGTCCTCGTGATCAGTTGTTGAACCTATTGTCTTATCAAACTTTGACTTGAGTATGGGCTATCGTTAAGCCAAATTAGAACCAACGATGTTCGTAATGTTGTCTTACTCATGGTTGATCCCTCGAGCATACACCATTACATCTTTTGGTCTGACCAATGCTATCACCGTGTTCACATGATGGTGGAAGTCCAGTGATATGGAAATTCCGATGAGTTGTTGTTGAGTCCATCAGCAGCATTCTGTCTCCCCCATGAGTCATGTTGAACATCAACCTAGTGTTGGAAACTTTGTAAGCAATGCCTTCGTGTTCCGTTCATGAAGCTTATGCTTGGATGGAAGAAGTGACTTCCTCGGATTCATGTGCATTTGGTGCAAGTTGCCGCCGTGAGTTCGAGAAAGATTGGTTTTGTTTCCTCTGGTACCATCCCAAGTCAGTTATGTATGTGCGAATGTATTCTATGGTTTGGTAGATTAATTACCTCCACTCCATATGTATTCCCTAGCACACCAAGCCACTGACTGATTTGTTGAAGGATAAGAAGTTCATCGATAAGTGTACAAGGACTTTGATATCCTCGATGATGGTTCCCAACCAGAACTCGGTAGTGCTCTATTATAAGACTACCATGTGGTCATGCTTGTCCGGGACAGCGTGTTCACATGTGTGTAGCAGAACCAGCTCATGTTTTGGAGCTTACTACCGTAGTTCATTTCCCGAGAATCTCGCAACGTCATCTCGTCGATTTGTGTTGCAAACTTTCATTTTTCTTTCTAGACTCGATGAGTCTGGAATATTCTAACATCAACCAGATCTGAATCTCAGGCAGATATGATGGTTGGAACATGTTCCAAGAACTATAATATTGGTCTCTCTGTAACCCGGTAAAATGGATGCCGTGGCCAACACATCCAACCGGAAGACCTATTATTGTAGTATCTTGTTTGAGGAAGTTGACCACCTCCCCATAAGGATCACGTAGAACTTATTCCAGTAGTTGTTCCTTATGGATTTTTGTGCTCCCGAAGTCCGACCTTTTACTTGATGTTCTAGATATCAAACCATATCTATGAATGGGTTACGCTAGCACATCAAGGAGAACATTAGAAGCGGAGTGCTAAATGTCTCTCGGTCGATCGTCCAGATTTTGTTCCCTTGGCCGCTAAGGTGAAATCTGAGAGTGTTATCTTTCCTTTGCATCTGCATCCTCCACCGGTATTCATCATGGTAGTACGTTGTGTTGCCAGGATCCTTGACACGGATATTGGTAAAACCTTGATGAATATGGAAATGCTCAAGTTTTTGAGAGCACGCGCAAGCAAAATCATCCCTTGTGTTGTTTTCAACAAGGTAATCCACATCATCCATTCTAGTCTGAGTATGTCATTCTACCGAACTCCTTCAAATGATCGATTGTGATTTGCCTTAAGCTGGTATAAGAGCTCTAATGATCTCTGAATCAAAAGTAATTCTTTTTGCCACTTAAGGGAATATTTCTACAAGTCACCTCTCCCAAGGTGCCCCGTTATGGGATCATAGTAATTGTTTCCTCGCTACTTTGAAACCCTCATCAAATTGTTTCTTCCGTCCCTCCTGATGCATGTCTTGCCTCTCAGCTCCAGAGATGTTTCTACGTCTCATTCCGTGAGTTGATCTTGTGATCATTGAGATGATCCTAAGTTGCTCGAACCTCAAGAAGATCGATTCTTCTAAAATTCTTCTTTCCCTCTCGTTGTTATGTTAGTTGGAGTTCTCAGGGCAAGACGTCGAGACAAGATGATGGTCGAATCAAGGTTCTTATGGAGTGCAACCTGGATCGTGAAGATTGTGCTAGCTTCGTGTCCCCTCTGTCTTCTTACCTCACGTCTTGAATCTCGGGTCGAGATTCTTGTTTAGTGGGGGTGAGTTGTCACAGCCCTAGCTCAGCCCCTGCTGCCTTTGCTTGTTTCTCTTGTCATCATGTTTACAATTTAAATAAACTTGAAATGGGGATTGATAAACCCTAGCACAAATGCAATTCAAATAGGTTCAACCAAAATATTTTCAATGACCTCAAAATATCCTTTTAAAATGTTCATGATTTATGGAAAAAGGTGAAAGCCTCTACCAGAGATGATGCATATTTTTCCAGGACATTTTAGTCACTGAATTAAATCATTATGATATTAAGTTGGAGTTTAGAATTACCATTAAATATTGGTTGCTCCAAATATTCTGAAATTTGTTGTGTGGTTTGAAAATAATTCAAATATTCCTCACAAAAATTTACAGAATTAACCAAAGTGTTTTGGTTAGTATTTTATTTGCAAAACAGTAGCAGAAATTAGAAAAACTGAAACAAATAATAAAGAGAGGGAGAGAAGGCCACCTTGCCACCTACCTAACCTACCTGGCCCAAACTTATCTCTGGCGCCTCACCGCCCAAAGATCAGGCCCCATCGCCCACAAGGCAGCCATCACCTACCTCCCGCCAGGAGGACAGCACGCGCGTGGCCGCCGCACGCGAGCACGCGCCCCGGCCACCTCCTGCCTGCCTGCCTGCGTGGACGCCGTGGAAGACCTCACCGCAGACGTCTGGATCGAGCCGACGCCGCTCACTTTTCCTCGCCTCTCCTCGCTTTCTCTCCCCAAAGCCGAACGCCGTCAGAGTCACCGACGCCGTTCGTCGTAGCCACCGTGCCTCCCTCGCCTCGCCGACGCGCCAAGAAGCCCCGCCTCGTTTCCCTCTCCCTCCTCACCAAGACGGAAGGCGCCGGAAGCCCTGGATGCCGCCAGCTCCGCCGTTCCCCTCCTCGGCCACCGGGGATCGCCGTTGTCGATTTGCCGCCGTCTCCGCCTCCTCGAGCCTGCTGAGACCGTCTCTGACCCCGCTGTGAGCTCCTCCTTCTTCTCCCCTGCTCCCCGTGCCCGTACACCCGCTAGCTGCCCGAGTCACCGGAGCTTTGAGCACCCCGCCGCCGGCCATGTCGCCACCGCAGCCACACCTACGGAAACCCGCAATTGAGCACGCCACCGCTTTGGTCCCTCCCGGAAGAACACGACCAACCCCGGCCCCTACCGTGCATCGTAGCCCCCTAGTCGCTCGAGGCCGAGCTCCGGTCGCCGCCTTGCTCGCCGCCGCCGACACCACAGCCCACCCGAGCACCTACCACTGCCACCGTTCGAAGCGCCGCAACAGCAGCTCTCCAACGCACCCACCCGCGCAAGCTCTAGCTGCCGGAAAAGGCCGGCCGGTGATCGCCGCCGTGCACTGCTTAGCGCCGGCGATTAGTCGCCGGCTGAACCCCGTTGTTAGCACTAATTAACCCCCTCTCTTTGACATGTGGGCCCAGTGCCCAAATTAATTAGTTTAACTTCTCTGTTAGATTAGTACTAATCTCAGGGGGCCCCGCCTATCGGGGTTGACTTGGCCACGTCAGCATGTTGACCGGTCCCACCTGTCATAAGCACAAGCCAGCAATGTGACACTGACCAAAGGGCCCCACTGGACAGGTTTGACCCGGACCAGCCCCTTTGACCTGCTGACTTCATGCTTACACATTGCTGACGCAGTAAAGGGATTTCTGTATTAAATCTAATTCAAGAAATTCCAGGAAATGTTTAAAACTTGTAAAAAACATAGAAATTCAACCGTAAATCCAAATGAAATAAATTATATATGAAAAATGATCAGAAAAATCCAATCTATCCATCTATACTGGTTTCATGCATGTTAGAACAACTTATGGCTACTGTTTAGGACAAATGGTATGAATGGCATTTAAATAACCACATGTGGAGTTTGAATTTGTATCTTCGATTCAAACCCACTCAATTTAAACTACTGCTAGATGCATTAGCTCAAATAACAGCATATTGCCATGTCATGATCATGCATCATATTGTGCACTGCATTGATTGTGTTTGTTTGTCGGTGTTTGTCCCCTCTTGATAGACGTGGTACCGACGACGATGACACCGATGAAGAACTATTACTATCTTCAGAAGTGCCAGGCAAGCAACACCCCCTTGTTCATTCCGATACAATCCCACTCTCTCGCTCCTGCTCTCTTTTACTGCATTAGGATAACAATGATTCATCTCATTACTTATCATGTAGCTGAACCCTTATCCTCTGCATGACCTGTCATTGCCACAGTAAATAGATGAAACCCACTAGCATGAGTAGGAGTTGTTTGAGCCCTGATGTGCCTACTCATTCATGCTTGTTTGTCATACCTGCTATTGCTTAGAGTTGTGTCAGGTCTGATTCATCGGGGATGAATCGGAGGTGTGTGAACATGTCCTACTATTGAGAGCTAAGTGTGTGAACACGATTTGGTAAAGGTAGCGGTGAGAGGCCATGTAGGAGTACATGGTGGGTTGTCTCATTGCAGCCGTCCTCAGGAACTGAGTTCTGTGTTTGTGATCCATGAACAATTACTACCACGCATTGGAATGCTTAAGTGCCCCTCTCGACTTATTAATCAACCTGATCTCTGTCCAGGAGTTGCAACTAGTTTCTGGTGTTTGTAGGTAGTGTTAGTAGTCTACCAAGTGGCACCCGGTATAGGTGGGCTTGGGACAGACTAGGCACAGTGGCCCGGTGTACCAAGTAGCACCCGGATGGTGGGCTTGGGAACCCTGCACACATCGTTTGGGGCCGTGAGCGACACCCCGGCCGGATCTCCTTGCGGATGGAACCTGAATAGGCGATAAACCTGGACGAGAGACTTGTGTGGTTAGTCATGTCGTGGCCGACTCCCTCGCCCGGCTTCCGCTTGAAGGTTGCCGAGGTACATGACGTGTACAGGGCGATAAGTGGCGAGAGCGTGTGTGAAAAAGTACACCCTTGCAGGGTTATCATTATCTATTCGAATAGCCGGATTCCTCGGATATGGAAACTTGGACCCCTTGCATAGTTCATAGACAAGTGAAAGTGGATACTCTAAAATACGCAGGATAAGCGTGAGTGCTATGGATGGCGTTCTCGTAGGGAGACGGGAGCGGATCCATAGTGGTGTATTGATATGGTGAATATGTGGACTCGTGTGCGCCACCTCAAAAGTGTTACTTGCGATGTAGTTCAGATAGTTAGCCACGAGTCAAAGCTGGCTTGCTGCAGCTTAAACTCCACCACCCCCTTTGTTGATAATGATGCATATGTAGTTAGTTACGATGTAAGTCTTGTTGGGTACATTTGTACTCACGCTTGCCTATTTTTTGTTTTTGCAGAGAGACTTGGTCTCGCTAGTAGTTCCGTGGACTTGACGCTTAGCTTGTTACCTCAGCTACGATCTTGTGCCCTCGGCGGAGATCTCAGTAGTTAGTCGCTTCTCGGCCTTTTCATTTGTAGTTGTCGTACTCGGACATGTTAAGCTTCCGCATGTGCTTTGACTTGTATGCTCACAATGTTGGGTCCCGAGACCCATGTTTGTAATATCTCGCTCCTCGAGCCTATTGAATAAATACTTGAGTTGTAGAGTCATGTTGTGATGCCATGTTGTATTTGCACATATCGAGCATATTGTGTGTATGTTATTGAAATGCTTGGTATGTGTGGGATCCGACTATCTAGTTGTTTATCCTTAGTAGCCTCTCTTACCGGAAATGTCTCCTAGTGTTTCCATCGAGCCATGGTAGCTTGCTACTGCTCCGAATACTTAGGCTGGCCGGCATGTGTCCTTCTTCATTCTCGTGTTCTGCCCCTCGGGAAATGTCACGCGATGAATACTTGAGTCCTGTTAGCCGCTACAGCCCGGTTCACCGAGTCCTGCTAGCCTAGTGCTACAGCACAGATTCACTTTCGGCGATGATCGACACGCTCGATCTTGGGTCATGGATGCCTGTCCCTGTAAGTTTGTGCCACTTTGGGTTTACGACTAGCCATGTCAGCACGGGCTCCTTATCATGTGGATGCTAGCGACACTATCATATACGTGTGCCAAAAGGCGCAAACGGTCCTGGGCAAAGGTAAGGCGACACCCGTGGGAATACCGTGCGTGAGGCCGCAAAGTGATATGAGGTGTTACATGCTAGATCGATGTGGTATTGAGTCGGGGTCCTGACAGCCGGGGTGGGGTTGACTGGGTAGGGTGAACCTGAAGTTACGAAAACAGCCCCCTACCAAGCGTCATCCGTAGGCCTGTTCCGAAAGCTATGATGGTAACTTCCCACTGCTCAAATCAGGGTCGCGGGAGATTTTCCCACCGACCTCAAAATTTTGTGACACTGAACTCCTCGTGTGGCGTGTTGGGTGATTCGGCTAAGCAACTAGCGAGTAGTACTAGTAAACTCTGCATATTAGGTTTGACCGAAGTCAAACTTCCTAAAGTTTGACCAAGTTTATTGAAAAATATAAACATTTACCATAACAAATATGTATAATGTGAAAGTACATTCAATAATGAATCTAATGGTATTTATTTGTTATTGTATATGTTAATATTTTTTGTTATAAACTTTCTGAGAGTTTACAAAACTTGACTTTGACCAATGCTAAGACGCAGACTTAAATAAAAATGGAGGGAGTACACATTTGTTTCCTTAGTTTGTAGTGAATTAATCATTTGTTGAATTTGTGAAATAAATATATTAGGCTACTGACTTCGAATGTAATGGTCTATACAATTCAATAGTTACAATCATTCTCGAATTCCAAGATGTATACGAGGTCAATAGTACTTCACAACATGCTCAAACTCACATAATCCTAGTCAAATGAGAATCTAAATGCATTTCATAGTTATTACTTTGTAGGATGCAACAAAACCAACCATAACTCTACATCAGCCATTATAAAAGCAACATTTTGAACATATCCCAATGTGTGAATGAAACGTGCAGAGAGAGCTTGCGAAGATGGAGCAGATAGGGCGGGAAAGATTGTATGTATGTGGACGAGAGAGTAGGAGACAAACCTAATGAGACAGAGAGAGAGAGAGAGAGAGAGAGAGAGAGAGAGAGAGAGAGAGAGAGAGAGAGAGAGAGAGAGAGAGAGAGAGAGAGAGAGAAAGAGAGAGGAAGAAGTTAGGTCTGTGAGAAAGATGGAGACATGTAATATACGTGAGATGCGTGTGCATCCGGATTCTGTACACGTGGAAGGAGAAGAGACAACAGGTTTGATGAGAGAGCTGGAAAAACATGGACAAGAGGGGAAGGATCTCGTGGGTTGAGGGATTGATATTTTTTGCGTGGGAGATAGGGATTGGTAATTTTGTGCGAGAGCGAGAGGGTGGGGGGAGGAGTCAGTCAGCTGTCGTCACATCATCCTGCTTCCAAATGGCCCCGCATTCTCTAGTGCAGTGTTGTCGCCGTCTTCGATCTCTTCGATGCCCTCTTTGAAGATTGAGGTGTTGTGCATGCTGGGGTGCAAAGAAGCACAAGTGAGAGTGGTCGCCATATAACCTTGGATGGGGATGAATTGTGTGCTCGGGGGAGTGTGTGTGTGTGTGTGTGTGTGTGTGTGTGTGTGTGTGTGTGTGTGTGTGTGTCAGATATTGAGAGAAAACAAACCTAAGGAGGGAAATGTGTGTGTATGTGACGGAAAGCTACATGCTAAACAAGGTATTCACGAAGAGACTGTGCGTGTGATAGAGAGCGATGTGCGGGCCTTGACGTGGGCAGGGGTCGGGTGAGGGTGTCAAAATGTGCGCGTTGATGCATGTGTTACATGCGATCGTGTGAGGGGCGGACGAATCGAGAGAGATGGTTGTTGTTGGGGAACATTGCAGAAAATAAAAAATTTCTACGCTTCACCAAGATCAATCTATGGAGTCATCTAGCAACAAGAGAGAGGAGTGCATCTACATACCCTTGTAGATCGCGAGCGGAAGCGTTCAAGAGAACGGGGTTGAGAGAGTCGTACTCGTCGTGATCCAAATCACTGAAGATCCTAGTGCCGAACGGACGGCACCTCTGCATTCAACACATGTATGGTTGGGGAAGACGTCTCCTCCTTCTTGATCCAGCAAGGGGGAGGGAGAGGTTGATGGAGATCCAGCAGCACGACGGCGTGGTGGTGGAAGTAGCAGCGATCTCGGCAGGGCTTCGCCAAGCTCAGCAGGGGTGCACAGCCCTCCCTCCCCCCTCTTTATATAGGGGCCCTGGGGGGCGCCGGCCCTCTAGAGGTTGAATCTCAAGGGGGGCGGCGGCCAAGGGGGGGACTTGCCCCCAAAGCCAAGTGGGGCGCACCCCATCCCTAGGGTTTCCAACCCTAGGCGCGGGGGGATGTCCAAGGGGGGCGCACCAGCCCACCAGGGGCTGGTTCCCTTCCCTCTTCATCCCACGGGGAACTCCGGGATAGGTGGCCCCACCCAGTGGACCCTCGGGACCCTTCCGGTGGTCCCGGTACAATACCGGTGACCCCCGAAACTTTCCCGATGGCCGAAACTGGACTTCCTATATACAATTCTTCACCTCCGGACCATTCTGGAACTCCTCGTGACATCCGGAATCTCATCCGGGACTCCGAACAACTTTCGGGTTACCGCATACTAATATCTCTACAACCCTAGCGTCATTGAACCTTAAGTGTGTAGACCCTACGGGTTCGGGAGACATGCACACAAGACCGAGACGACTCTCCGGTCAATAACCAACATCGGGATCTTGATACCCATGTTGGCTCCCATGTGCTCCTCGATGATCTCATCGGATGAACCACGATGTCGAGGATTCAAGTAATCTCGTATACAATTCCCTTTGTCAATCGGTACGTTACTTGCCCGAGATTCGATCGTCGGTATCCCAATACCTCATTCAATCTCGTTACCGGCAAGTCACTTTACTTGTACCGTAATGCATTATCCCGTGACCAAACACTTGGCCACATTGAGCTCATTATGATGATGCATTACCGAGTGGGCCCAGAGATACCTCTCCATCATACGGAGTGACAAATCCCAGTCTCGATCCGTGTCAACCCAACAGATACTTTTGGGGATACATGTAGTATACCTTTATAGTCACCCGATTCACACGCTAGACGCTTTGGTACACCCAAAGCACTCCTACGGCATCCGGGAGTTACACGATCTCATGGTCTAAGGAAATGATACTTGACAATGGAAAAGCTCTAGCAACCGAACTACACGATCTTGTGCTATGCTTAGGATTGGGTCTTGTCCATCACATCATTCTCCTAATGATGTGATCCCGTTATCAATGACATCCAATGTCCATAGTCAGGAAACCATGACTATCTGTTGATCAACGAGCTAGTCAACTAGAGGCTCACTAGGGACATGTTATGGTCTATGTATTCACACATGTATTATGATTTCCGGCTAACACAATTATAGCATGAATAATAGACAATTATCATGAACCCTGTTCAAGAATTCATCCGATTAACCAATTAACTTGCCGATTAATCCCTACTCGTAGGGTCACCGAGTAGCCGATTAACCGATAAATCGTCCGATTAATTGATTAAATGGCCGATTAACTTGCCGATTAGCCGATTAATACCCTACTCGCCAGCCAACCGAGCAGCTACCCGTTAATGATTTCCTCAACAATGATCATGAACAAGGAAATATAACAATAATCATTTTATTATTGCCTCTAGGGCATATTTCCAACAGTTGTGTCACGGATGCTCCTCTGTCTCTCACACACACACACGCACACACACACACACACAAGTAAAATAGAAGACCGTTCTCTCACGTATACACAACGTATCGGTATCTGTCTATGATCATTGCACATTCACACCTCACTATGTCTCTATCACATGCACACCGTTTCCACATTGCCCTTCCGCCACAACACACATATGGACACATACACACGTTCTCTCTTAGTCACACACACAAAATCAGTATTAAAAAAACTAGGGCGCACCTAAAATGTCCAAATCCTAATAAACACGAACTGGAGCTAAATTCAAATATATGGAAATATTGTAGCATCAAGAACTTTTCCAGGAAAAAAAAGTTATGTAATATTCGGGGATTGTTTTCACACACACAAAAAGGTTCAGTGGATGTTCTTTGAGCGCGACACGGTGACGCACCGTTCGATCGAACGCGCAGCCGCAGTTCATGCGCTTGCACAGGATTCTGTATCGTGGCTATGGTAACTAATAAAAGCGCTGCCTAAGTCTAATGTTTACGTGTACTAGTACGGTTTTATTTTAAGTTTGACCAACCCTATATAAAACTAAACTAAGCTCCCATACGCACACTCATCAATATGTCGCCGCCGCAGCATGCCGGGCGCCCACCGCCCGCCAACAATTTCTCGCCCATCACCGCCGTGTCGCTGCCATCCCTGTGCCATGAAGCCGAAGGCTCGCCCGCTCACATCGTCTGCAGTCCCTCCTCGTGATGCCGCCGCGCTGCCAAGCATGCGAGCAACTGGTGGAGCTGTGTCTATGCACGCAACATATGAAGAGGAGGATGAGTGCGTGCTCCAGCACGCCGGCGAGGAGGAACTAGCGTGTCATTGTCGTCTCCTCTCGCGCGGAGGAGGCGCGCATGGTAGCTGTCGCGGCGGAAGGCAGTCGCGCGCGCGTCGAGCCCGCAAACCGGGTGCGGACGCAGAATCTACCTACGAGACCTTGAATGTCACGTGGATCCTGCAATCTTAAGGAGCAATTTGGGTCAGTCGAGTCTTGTGAGGCGTTTGATGCAACATGGATGGCTAGAAGGGCTTCTTCAACCTCCGAATATGATGCACGGTTCATCTTCTCAGCCCGCCACACGCCTAACCGCCTGCCGCCGCTGCCCCGCCCTCCCCTGAACCACCTACCACCACCATGCTCCCCCCACCCACCCACACCATCCGTTTAACCCCGGGCCCAATCCATTTTTTTGGCGAACTGCATTCCACACCCAACACTCATAAGATAGATCATGGGCACCCTGCTACCCTATTATAGATACTGGGGTAGCTTCTCTGCCATCTTCTTCCTTCGCTCCGTCGAACTTCTTTCACAAATCGACTAACCCAAATTATACTACTAGTACAAATGTATTAAGCACAATAGGAACACGAAGATACGAGCAGTAGTACCAACTGCAAGAAGAACAGTAGTAAGACATAGTACTGGTACTACTGCACGTACTAAAGAGTTCAAATAACGAGAAAGAACATAAACATAGTTCTGATGGGGCCTCAGCACAACACACCCTTGAAAATAAACTAAGCAACTAGTCCGCTCGATACTGCAGTAGAACCAGAATGAGCGATGGCACTGCCACCTACTCGAAGTCCGAGTCCACGTCCTCGACTTCGTCCTCATCCCTCTTCCTCTTCCTCTTTGCTGACGCTTCTTTGCTTGAACCGAACACTGGGCTCTACTTCTTCATCCAACCCTTGTAGATATTTAAACAAAGGTAGGCATCCATTGCTGCGTACAGGATGTGATCTTCATCTAATGTCTTCGACTCCCATGCATGATGAAACTTGTGGTGAGGTTTCTTCAGTTTAGCGTACGAAGGATCAATCATGGCTGCTGCCAGGGTCAGCATTGAATGCTGAGAGGAAGACACCAGGCTTGCCTTCTGGAGATCGAAGGGCCGGCCTACAACGAGGCCTATCCGACCCAGGACATCCCTGTCGTTTCTAACTCTACAGTAATGAATTTCACTCTTTCGTCCTTGAGGAAGTTCTTAAAATCCTGACACTCAACGTCGGCATGGCATATGTGGTAGACCAAGCACACGTTATGTACGCAAAGATCATGGCGGGCTTCTTCTTCTCTGCCTCCTTTAGAATCTTCTCTCTTTCCAGGACTGTGGTGTACTCAACATCTAGCCCAGCGACCCACTCATCCATTGAACTGTTGAACATGCGTAGGAAGCAAGCAAGGCATGCTTTCACCATTGCGGATCCACATGTGTAGATGATGATGAAATCATCACCGGTGATAGCTCTAACCTGGTACCTAGCGGCGACCATGGAGATTTGGGAGGCCATGGATTTTGGAGGAGGTTTAGGAGAAGTTGAACTGGTGTAATGTGAAAGGACAGGACGACTAGGAGCGAACTGTTGTAAGGTACTATACTAGTAGAAGACAGTGACGAGTAGGGCTTGCGAACGGCATGGGGTTGCTAGCTTGCTCGATGGATAAACAGCTGCAAGCCCCCAAAGAGTTCTCGAGAACTATGCGGGACCCACTAGATGTCATGTCTACTAGACCCATATCATAGGCCTGATGGTATAGCTTCTGCATGTTTGCACGCCATGCTGGCGCGTGGATGTAACTTCACTTAATTCCGTCAACTGTCGCGCCTCCCATGACCTTCACCTCCCTCACGCGGTCGCGCCCTTTGAGACTTCGACTGGCTATAAATGAGCAATTTTTTTGCCTACTCCGCATGCATGATACTCCCTCTGGTCCTTTTTACTTCTGTCAACCGTTTGCAAAGTGTTTGACCAAATTTGTACTGAAAATATCAATATCTACAATACTGATTATACTGAGTATAAGAACTACGTTTTATAATGAGTATAAAAATATTGATTTGACATTATGAATGTTGATACATTTTTCTATAAGTTTGGTCAAAGTAGAGGTACATTGACTTTAGACAAAACTTAAATGCACAATGCAGACTAGTTCCTCTGTCCAGGTGCATGTCATGTCCTATCTTGTCATCACAACAAGGTTAGCTATTAGAGTACTACTACCTCCCTTCTAGTTTAAAGGGCTCGATTCAAAAATTTCACCTACTCTTAGCAAGATAGAGGCGGTGGAAAAGTTTTTGTAGTCTGCAAAAGTACTCAACTAATGCTGTCGTTCTTCACAAAAAAATGTGTTTACCAATGCATGCATGAACACTACTTACTCTAACCCCCCCTCTTCTTTAATTCTTTGCCACATCAGCATGTTTGCTATTCCTGTGTGCATGATACCAGCTAAGATACCACCATTATGGCCAGCCTTAATCATCGCATGCAATAATTTAGTGCACCTTGAAATATGAACATGTGTGGGGCGTGTATGTTTTAATGACTTGAGACTATACATAGCCCGCATGCAAGATGACTTATTATGCACGCTCCCCATACCGCAGGAAGCCCATTCGCTCCAAATCTTTTACTCTCCATGTGTGGAAACAATATGCCTGCCAGACTCTCCTTCTCCCTCCAAATGTCCCACCACTCCACCCCGTGTGAAAAAATCTGCATGCATGACTCTCCTCCCCCCGCACTCGTCCAATCCGTTGTGACCAACAATATTTCCACCCCTTCCCTCCCTGTAATTTACTCCAACAAATATGCCCACGTAGTTGCTACGTCAATCACGCAGCATATCTTCCGGGACGCTGCTTCAGTTACTTAACTGCAGGTGCATTGGGTCACTTACATATGGGCCCAACAGGGGTTAGGCCCACATGTCGCTGATTTAACCGACCTGCAGCTATGTCGAGCAGCTCACCCATATCTTACGTAGGTGTGCCATTGCTCGCTATAAATATTGCGCCTCCCACAACATTCGGAAGAACGCTCATGTTCATCGCTATCTCCTCCCCCTCCCTCTCACGTCGACCACCATGGCATCGCCCCTCCCGAGCCCTAGGCGCCCCTCGCTGCACCGCCCGGACGGTCACGCATCGCCGTTCCATTCCTCGCCGCCACTAGTCGAGGAGGACGCGTCGGCGTTCCACTCCTCGCCGCGACGCGTCGAGGTGGACGCGTCGGTGTTCCCAATCTCGCCAGCATGCACGTCGAAGGACGCGTCGGCTCCCTGCTACGAGGAGAACGCCGTGCCGCCCGCCGAGCCCCCCAGCCTTGAGGAGTTTTGGAAAGAAATGGATGTCGCCATGTGGGAGGCTTTGGCGCCGGCAGAGCACGCCAAAATAGAGGCGAAGAAGAAGGCCGGGGAAGAGAAGCGCTTCGTGGGGCAAGTTGCCTGGCAGGTCTATGTCGCGTCCGAGAGAGTCAGGCAATTGGCTCTTTGGCAGAAGGCTCGTGCAAGGGCCGACAGGGTGGCGAAGGATGCCCGTGCCAAAGCCCTGAGTGTAGTCAGGCCCAAGCACCTCATCTACGCTTGGCGGTACGTGAACCGGGTGCATGCTTCCAGCGAGGAGGAGTACCTGTTTGCGCCGGATCACCACACCGGTGAGATCGCGCTCGCCCGCCGGCAAGCCGCCAATCAGCACCTCGCGAGTTGCGAGGCTGAGGAAGAGGCATTGTGTCGGCGCGCTGGGAAACGGCCGCGCACCAGGGCACTCGTGGTGCACCGCAAGCGCTCCTACGAGCGTTGTGGCTTTTAGTAGGAGTATAATGTAGTTTCGTAAGGTGATCTCATTAGTTTTGGGACGCAAATGATAAATCCCAAACATTCGGGAATTATTAGTGTCCTAAATCAAGTATTTAAGAGGGAAAGTTTGGAAACCTTGTGTATCCGTACGCATTTTGTAAGTAGGTGCATATAGCACAAACTTTACTATATACTATCGCACTACACGTCTCTCTCTATATATGCTTGCGGACTGTGCTACTCTCTCCGTCTAGGTGAATAAGTCATCTTTGGTTGTCCACCGTGACCAAGGAGGGAAGACTTTATACACCTAGATGGAGGGAGTACTACTATTACTTATGTACGTGCAAATGCACGTTTTAACATTACGATGCATTTTTGTAAAAGTATAAAAACAGCACTAGTCAAGCTTGTGAAACAATTCAATGCAAAACAAATGCAAAAATGCTCGTTTGATTGTTTACTTTTAGCTTCCTCCTCTGTGGTTATTTATCTGTCGTACTTTGTACGGAGTATCTCACTGGTCGAAAAGGCATGCAAATTCCCAAACCGCTTCCTACACCCTGTATCAAATTTTTTGCCTAACAAGTTGTGTCATGCAATTGGAATTCCAACTTGAGTACTAGTACTACTAGTAGGAGTACTAGGGGCTAGTTTGTTTAGGCTTCTAGATTAGTAGTAATCCCATTACTACTAGCTCCGTCCTGGTTTATTGGGCCCCATTGTAATCTGTGTCAAATTACCATAAATTAGAATGGTGACAAATAAACCAGGACGGAGGTACTAGTAGTAGTTTAGAATCCCAAATAAATGAGTGAGGCGCCTTAATGTTACTCTCCACTTTGACTAGTCTTATGGGAAAAGCTGGGGAAGAGACGACTTGTTTTTTAAGCCGCCTAAAGAACTGGCCCTAGGAGTAGTAGCTAGGGATCGAGTGTGCGAGATGAACCAGAGAAAGTAAATGCAGAGAGATGAAATGCAAAAACGACGGAGGGATGTGATGGTTGCTTGTCCGTTTATTTTACCAGGCTACTTATTACTAGCAGTGGTTGGGTTTTGTGATATGAAGGTTTTACTACCGCGCCACGAGCGGGGTGAGACTCCCGTGCAGCGCCGCCCTGTACACTTGTACTACATCAGTCGTGGTTTATTAGTCCCCCATTGAATTTGACTGAAGATTTAACTGACAAAATGTTAGTGCATGTCCACCACAACTATATCGTTGGATTCGTATTTGAACATAGTGTTCAATGATACAATTTTAGGTGACATGCATCAGCATTTATCATACTATTTTGGTTGTACTAATCTATAGTAGTAAGGTGCCCGTGCGTTGCACGGAAGAGTGAAATGCATTGATCGGGGAGTTGTTTATTTTGACAAAGGATGTGGGGGTCATCTCATGTGTAACGGGTATCGATAGGTTTCTTCGGATATTATTTCATCTCTTGAGCTCACAAACATCCGGGTGAAATAGATAAAAAAGTTATCTTTTGCAAACAAAAGCGTTCAACTGTTCAACCTGCATCCAAAACTTGTGAAGAAATAACACTTATTGTGCTTTGCAATAAATGATATTTAAGAATTAGTTTTTGAGTATCAATTGTTATACATGTTGGCTACAGATGACATGGAACTTTCTTATAGTCAATAGTTGGCTATACTATTAAGTATTAACCATGCCCTTATACACCTATACAGAGGGATTAAATTAGGATGACTTGGAAGGGCAGAGGAGATGTAAGAAATGGTTCATAGTAAGTCTTTCACCAGTACTGTAGTAAAAATTTATACAAGGAAAGATTCTAGACTAAACTATAAACGGATACACTTTTATTCATGTGCGATACTCCAATAGAGCAAGATCATGCATGGAAGTCTCCACATGCTTAGACGGCAGATTACACTGAGCGAAGACTAATGATCAACATTTAACTTGATAATGCGTATGTCCAGGTGAACCTCCTTGGAGTCCCCGTGCACCACGTAGTGGGGTAAGTCATACCATGCGACTTCCATGTCCACATCGGCAGGAAGGTCCCAGCTCTGCACAGTCCTAGTCAGCATGATGGAGCCGGTGTCGCCGCCCACATACCTCGGAGGGGTAGTAACAGTGAGCATGCACCTATACATCGGCCTCAGAAACAGAAACCGGCGTCGTGGCGCTTCTCGACGCACACTATAAAGATGGGGCGGCGGCCTGCACGGGCCTCCCCGGTGCCCACGATCAAGAGGAAGACGCTGCCGTCCTCCTCCGAGACTAGCAGGCGGCGGTTATCCTCCAGTGACTCTGGCATGGTGAACGGGTAGCACGTCTCGTACTTGATGTTCTCCGCCAAGGGCCAGTATTGACCGCTACACGCATCCATGAGGTTATGCATGATGTCCGCGCGCGAGCCCCAAAACGGCATCGGGCACTCATAGTAGTAGACGAAGGACTCCTTGGAGGCATCGACCAGGCCTTCCATGAAACGGGCGTGGCTGTAGGGGACGTTGCGCCAGTTGAATATATGAGCAAGTTACTACGATATTTAATCTGAATAAGCACAAAATAAATCATGACGGCTATAACAGAGATTAAACTAATCATGTGGACTAGCATAGTAGATGAACAGATAGAATCTAGTAGGATACAGAGTAGAAACATGAATTTTACCACACTTTTGAACAGGAAGGACAGAAACACATACGGTGTAATGGGAGCAGCACCGTTGGCGTTCAGGTTGTCGCCCATGTCGTTAAGGAAGAGGTTGCCGAGGTCGGGGAAGAAGTCGTCATTGGTGAAGTCATGGCTGCCAGCAGTCGCGAGAGTGCGCTCCCCAAATTTCAACAGCGCCCGCCAACTGGAGTGTAGGAGGGAGTGGCTGTAGGGGACGTTGTGGCCGCCGAATGGAGCGCAGGAGTAGCACACGAAGTAGTATATGGTGCTCCTCCCTAAGTTTCTATCTCTACTCTTATCTCTATCTCTACATCTTTGTTTTTATAATAAATCGAATAGTACTGCGCCGTCCGCTGCACGCCCGGCTGAAAACATCTCCTCGCCTCCATAATCACCAACTGAGTCATTTATAGGAGTAGGAGTAGAGAGAAAAACCGAGTTGGTGATGATGGTGTGTCGTGCAATGCACGGGCATCTTGCTAATTTTTTTGCATATAATTCCAAACACCACGTAGACACGGTCTTTGACCATTTTACAACTATGTTAGTATCATTGTTAGTGGTCAGCCGGTGCAAGTTATAGCCCCGGGTGTTTTAACCTTTTTTTAGTAATGATATCTGGCGATTGTTCGGCACGAGCTCAATCCCGGCGAATCCCACGTAACTGTAAGATTTCCATCCGACAATGGCCTGTTTTTGAGCCATAGTATTTTACAAAACCGCCACCCTTACACACGTACTGTAACTGCGTCGTGGGCGTTTGCAACTACCATGTCTCACAGTGAACATTTGCTGGGGATTGGAGTTAGCACCGATGGTGGTTCGTAGTCATTCCACGCTCAGGCATTGAAGTTTGTAACTATTTTAGATTCGAATATACTACTCCTCCGGTGCTAGTAGTAGAGCATAGTCCTACTCCACTACTACTGTACTCAAGCAAGTTAGGGCATAGTAGTAGGTACTGTAGGGAGTACCAGTACTGTGATCACTCAAGCAAGTTGTCTGGCAATTATATGACCCTACGTTGTTGGTATGTGTCTCGTAAGTCAAGCGACGTGTTGTAGTCATCATCACCTGTCCACTTCCCGCAGCACATATTCGCTTGTCCATCTTTGTCCGCACATAATCTTGTCCAATATTCCATCCCTGCTAAGGCGCCTCCCGCCCCCCTCATCCGAAATCCAAGCACTAACAATGGCAGAACCAAGCAGCGTCCGCCGAAAGAGTGGCTGGAATTCGCTCCCCACAGAGGTAATCAAGCTCATTGTTTCGCGTGTGGACAATCTCAGTACCATGTCGCTCACCGCGTGCTTGTCGAGGTTGTACCGTTTACTCAAAGCCCTCGTGCCAGAGCTTTTTAAGCCAGCTCCTTGCTTGCTAATGCCGCCTGATCTTCAGAAATGGCGTGTCATGGAGCATAACGATTGTAGGGTGGCTAGCATCAACCCCCTTGACTATGATCCGATCCTCGTCACCCTCAACTACATTAAAGGTATGTACTGGGTCGACATGAACACGTCTTCGATGGTGCTTGATGACGGTCGCGGCAGCTGGATGCTCGTGGAGGTCTACACCCGGTGATTGATCCCCCTTCCTTCGATTAACATTGCACTGCTTTGGCACCGCGGCACAGAATACTCGGAATCTTACAATAGCCAACATGATGCCAATATTGATTTGCTCAAGGTTGTAATCTGCCAAGTGCCCACAAGATCTGTGATTTATAAAGACTTCTGGCTAATTGCATTCTTCAACCGCGGTTTCGCCTATCTGACAGGTCACTGCGGTATGTGGATAAATTTGCACGTACATCGCAGGATCATACATCCTCCATTGGTTCTATGATGCCATTGAACACAAGGGCTTCATTTATGCTGTCGACTCCTTCTATGGCTGGACGTATTGCTGGCCTACTCCAGTCATCGCTACAAATGGCTATTGCAGCAGTATGTTACTTTCCTATGATATCATGATGGCTTGCTTATATTATCACAACATTTATCAAAAAAATATTCATGCTCATAACATGCTATTCTTAAGATTGACTACATCAAGAGCCCTTTTTATTTGACTCAACTTGATATGATGTTGTAGGCTGCCTGGTGTGCCTACCCTTCCTAATCCCGTAACCTTTCAAAGAAAAGCGCATGGCAGCTGCGGTGGTTCCTCGCCGATAAGACGATGGCGAACGATGGATGGTCGCTTGCACGCACTGCATGTTGTTTCGCTGAATACAATCACATCACTTTGCAAGGTCTTTGAGCAGATCCCAGCTTCTCCGGCCTTCGTGAATTTTTGATTGAGGTCGGTAAGTAGCCTTGGTACATGCTCTCTGCTTATCGGACTGAATTATCCGATTAACCAGGAGATAACCGACGGCAAGGATCATGATGGCAGCACGGTTTCGTTCATCAGGCAAAACTGTGTGTACACAGGGTACCATGCGTCTTGCATGCACCATACCCTAATATGTGCCACCACGCTCTGTAGCCCAAAGTAGGAGAGAGGGTCGCAAGTATCAGACTTCGACCTGCTGGCTGGAGTTTCCCCTGTCAGGCACCCATCTGGTTCAAGCCATCAGCCAATCTCCACAACTTAATATATAGTAACGTCTAACTGAGCCAGTTAGTTAGATGTGTACACTTGGTGTAGTAGGATCTTTATTTAGTTTGATGCATACACTTGTTCTTTTTTGGTAGCCCTTTTGTAATGATGGCTTTGTTTGGTTTGGAAGAGAGATTTGCGTCTTCACTCTTCTGGCCTGCTTACTGCTTCTGTTGCACCCCTAGCCCTGGTTGCAGTTGCTACTGTTTTGAATGTACAATCAGTAGTATATGATGTCTACTACGCAACCTTCTCCTTGTAGACGTTGTTGGGCCTCCAAGTGCAGAGGTTTGTAGGACAGTAGCAAATTTCCCTCAAGTGAATGACATAAGGTTTATCAATCCATGGGAGGTGTAGGATGAAGATGGTCTCTCTCAAACAACCCTACAACCAAATAACAGAGAGTATATTATGTCCCCAACACACCCAATACAATGGTAAATTGTATAGGTGCACTAGTTCGGCGAAGAGATGGTGATACAAGTGCAATATGGATGGTAGATATAGATATTTGTAATCTGAAATTATAAAAACAGCAAGGTAACTAATGATAAAAGTGAGCACAAACGGTATTGCAATGCTAGGAAACAAGGCCTAGGGTTCATACTTTCACTACTGCAAGTTCTCTCAACAATAATAACATAATTGGATCATATAACTATCCCTCAACATGCAACAAAGAGTCACTCCAAAGTCACTAATAGCGGAGAACCAACGAAGAGATTATGGTAGGGTACGAAACCACCTCAAAGTTATCCTTTCCGATCGATCTATTCAAGAGTCCGTAGTAAAATAACACGAAGCTATTCTTTCCGTTCGATCTATCATAGAGTTCGTACAAGAATAACACCTTAAGACACAAATCAACCAAAACCCTAATGTCACCTAGATACTCCAATGTCACCTCAAGTATCCGTGGGCATGATTATACGATATGCATCACACAATCTTAGATTCATCTATTCAAACCAACACAAAGTACTTCAAAGAGTGCCCCAAAGTTTCTACCGAAGAGTCAAGACGAAAACGTGTGCCAACACCTATGCATAAGTTCACAAGGTCACTGAACCCGCAAGTTGATAACCAAAACATACATCAAGTAGATCATGTGATATCCCATTGTCACCACAGATAAGCACATGCAAGACATACATCAAGTGTTCTCAAATCCTTAAAGACTCAATCCGACAAGATAACTTCAAGGGGAAAACTCAACCCATTACAAGAGAGTAGAGGGGGAGAAACATCATAAGATCCAACTATAATAGCAAAGCTCGCGATACATCAAGATCGTGCCAAATCAAGAACACGAGAGAGAGAGAGAGAGATCAAACACATAGCTACCGGGACATACCCTCAGCCTCGAGGGTGAACTACTCCCTCCTCGTCATGGAGAGCGTCGGGATGATGAAGATGGCCACAGGTGAGGGGTCCCCCCACCGGAAGGGTGCAGGAACAGGGTCCCGATTAGTTTTTGGTTGCTACAGAGGCCTGCGGCGGCGGAACTCCCGGTCTATTGTGATCCTCGATGTTTTTAGGGTATATGGACATATATAGGGGAAAGAAGTCGGTCAGGGGAACCACGAGGGGCCCACGAGGGTGGGGGCGCGCCTAGGGGGTAGGGCATGCCCTGGACCCTCGTGGCCACCTCGAAGCTTCCGTGACGTCTACTCCAAGTCTCCTGGATTGCTTCTGTTCCAAAAATAACTCTCCCGAAGGTTTCATTCCGTTTGGACTCCTTTTGATATTCCTTTTCTTCGTAACACTGAAATAGGCAAAAAAAACAGCAATCTGGGTTGGGCCTTTGGTTAATAGGTTAGTCCCAAAAAATGATATAAAAGTGTTTAGTAAAGCCCATAAACATCCAAAACAGGTAATATAATAGCATGGAACAATCAAAAATTATAGATACGTTGGAGACGTATCAAGCATCCCCAAGCTTAATTCCTGCTCGTCCTCGAGTAGGTAAATGATAAAAACAGATTTTTTGATGTGGAATGCTACCTAACATAATTCTCAATGTATTTTTCTTTATTGTGGCATGGATGTTCAGATCCAAATGATTCAAGATAAAAGTTCATATTGACATAAGAATAGTAATACTTCAAGCATACTAACAAGGCAATCATGTCTTCTCAAAATAACATGGCTAAAGAAAGTTTATCCCTACAAAATCATATAGTTAGGCTATGTTTCATTTTCGTCACACAAAATACTCCCATCATGCACAACCCCGGTTTCAGCCAAGCAATTGGTTCATACTTTTTAACGCGCTTCAGCTTTTTTCAACTCTCACGCAATACATGAGCGTAAGCCATGGATATAGCACTATGGGTGGAATAGAATATGATGATGGAGGTTGTGTGGAGAAGACAAAAAAGGAGAAAGTCTCATATTGATGAGGCTAATCAACGAGCTACGGAGATGCACATCAATTGATGTCAATATGAGGAGTAGGGATTGCCATGCAACGGATGCACTAGAGCTATAAATGTATGAAAGCTCAACAAAAGAAACTATCTCCTCCTGGTCAGCCAGCTTCTTGGCCAGGCGGTCGCGCTCCTGAGCCGCGACACTACACTCTGCCTCCTTGGCACGCAACGCGGTCTGGGCCTCACCCAGTTGCTGCTGCAGGGCGGCGTTGGCCTCTGCAACGATAGTAAAGAAGAATAAACAGTAAGGAAGAACTCGCCAGAAAAGATCCGGCCTGACTGCTCAGTAGTCGGCCCGAATCTCTGGGACTACACCCAGTGTGTGCGCTGACGAGCCCCCACGAGAGATAGAAGGCGGAACACTTACTCTGGCTTTCAGACAGGTCGGCGGTCTTTTGAGTCAGCTCCCGGACATGGGAGTTGAAGGCGGCTGCGTGGAGGTTATGATAGTCCTACAAAAAGGATAGACAAACAGATAAGGACAAGTCAGCAGCCAAGTTTTCTTAGAAGTTCCAGGCCGCCGCTCAGCAGCTAACCCGGAACTCGGGGACTACATCCAGTGGGTGCGCTGACGCGTCCCCATAGAATAATACAAGAGCAAAAAGCAAAAAGTAAGAAGCTTACCCGGATGGCCGTCCACGTCGCCAGGAACTGCTGGTTGTATTTCTTCAAGGGCGCCGAGCTCAAGCCGAGCTCGACGCCGCCGCGCCGCCAGCACGGCCGCCCCGCCTCCTGGCCGTCGGGCCCGCAGCCGACACTCGCCGTCTCCAGCTCCCGGGTCGACGAGCTGGAGCCCCTGGTCCTCTGCGGGTATGGCGCCGAGGCCGCCTTCTCCATGCGCTGGCGTGCGGTAGATCGACCACAAGGTTCGCCCGTGGCGGCTCGCCGCCACCGGGCGGCACGGAGGCGCTGCTGGCTGGCCGCCTTGGTCCGCCGCAGTCGGCGCTAGCGCAATCACCTCCATATCCGGGGCAACGGCGTCGCCCCTCTCCCTTTCCATAACCGGCTGGTCGCCACCGGCACCTTCTGGCGGCACCATCGGGGCCTCGGGCGCCACGGCGCGGAGGGGAATGACAAACTGTGGAGGTTGGTTGCGTAAGGCCTCCTCCGCCTGCGCTGCAGCCGTAGCGTCCGCTTGGGCCTTGGCTGGGATGTCGGCCTGCGCCCTCGCGGCCTCGTCCACCTTGGCGGCAGCCGCCCTTTGCTGCTCCGTCTCCTGCTCCTCATGTGCTATCCACGCGTTCCTCTCTGTCACCACCTGAAGCTCAGTGCGAGGGTCCACGCGGTGGGCACTGGCGGAGCCTCCCGCCGCCCCAACCACAGAGGCGGCGGCCGACCGCTCAAGAGAGAGCGGGGCTCTGTTTTGAGCAAAAACGAAGAAAAATCAGAAGAGCACATGCAAGAAAGAAGAAAGAATGCATGAGGGAATCAGCACTTACGCGGAAACCATCTGTGGCTCCTTCACCACCTTGCGGAAGCGGGTTGCCTTTGCGGCCGCTTCCTCCCGCTTGGTCGCCGCGGCTGAGCTCTTGGGTTTCTAAGGCCGGTTGCCGAACATGGATGGCGCGGCCCAGCGCTTCTACGCACCACCTCGGGTGGCCGGCGCGGCGGATGAGCTCGCGCCCTGCTGGTCGGACGCCGGCTGGCGGTGCGGGGTGACCTCTCCCTCATCATCGTCCGACAAGTCCTCGAGGCCGGCCCCGACCCCCGAGCTGCCTGCATCACCGCCTCCTCCTGTGGCGTCGTCGTCCAAGGCGGCCGCCCCCAAGTCAGGGTCGTCCATGTCGCTCTCCTCTCGGTCAGGAAAGAACTGATGCTCCGGCCCTGCAACGCCGGCTGCCGGCTGGAGAAGCGCGCTCTGTTTCATAGCCGATTGGTCAAGCCGGCCAACGAGAACTCGACAACTAAAGAGAAAAGAAGAAAAGAAGACTTACCACTGGCAGCGGATTCACGCGTGAGTACGGCTCCTTGTCGAACCGCCACTCCTCCTCCGAGAGCTTGCAGTTCGAGAAATAGTTCACCAAGTGAGCTACCTCCGTGTGAGGCATCTCCTTGGTGCACAGCCGTCTTGGGTCTCGATGCCCGCTCATCTGATATATCATATGAGGGCGGCCTTGGAGCGGGAGCACCCGGCGTGCCATGAAGGCGGTCAGCAAGTCGGGCCCGGTAAGGCCCTCCGACCTCACCATCACCCTGAGCCGCGCAACGGTCGCGGCTCTAGAGCCCGACAGCGACCTGGCCCGATACGACCAATTAGGCCGCTTCCCAGTCGGCGGGCCGGCTACGTAAGCCGGCAGATTGACCCAGTCGCCCTCCGGGAAGACGCTCTTCACATAAAAGTATGACTGCTGCCACATCTTCACCAACTGTATCAGTGTGATGGGGGGAAACGGATTCTCAGCAGCCAGCCTCCGCACCGCGACGAAGGCGCCACACTGCGCCGCCACGTTCTTGACGACGGTGCCGAGCTTCGAGTAAAAGAACTCACCCCAAAGCTCGATGGTGGGGAGGATGCCAAGATAGCCCTCGCACAGGGTGACGAAGGCAAACGACAGCACCACCGTATTCGGAGTGAGGTGGTGCGGCTGAAGGCTATAGAAATTGAGGAAGGCACGGAAGAAGCCGCTCGCCGGCAGGCCGAGGCCGCACAGGCAATGCAACCTGAAGATGACGCGCTCGCCCTCCTCCGGCGCCGGCAAGATCTCCCGCTCCGGTGCAAGGCGGACCTTCACCTAGTCCTCGCCGGGCAACCGCCGCGTCCGGCGGAGGAAGTCGATGTGGTCTTCATGGACGTTGGAGCCGTCCCAGGCTCCGGCGCGCGCAATGAAGACGAGAAGCTTGACAAGGAAAGTGTGGCGGCAACATGTGCGCAACCCCGCGGTGGCGAACCACGGCGCATCAAGGTGGCCGAAGGCGTGATGCTATTTTGAAGTTCTATCCATTGCCCACCAGTAATTTGTTCACCCATTGTTTGCTATTTTCTCGAGAGAAGCCACCTACGGCCCCCGGGTCTTCTTTCTCATATATTTGCTTTGCGATCTACTTTTTCCTTGCGTTTATTGTCAGATCTATTAAACCAAAAAAAATACAAAAATACCTTGCTGCAATTTAATTGTTCCGCGGTCTATTTATCCCATCTAAAAATTTACCTCACGTCCTTTGCCTATCTTGAGGTGCCATACCCCGAAAGGGATTGACAACCCCTTTAACACGTCGGGTTGCGAGGTGTTGTCCTTTGGGTGCAGGGGCTATTTACGTTGTGTTGCTTGGTTCTCCTACTGGTTTGATGACCTTGATTTAATATCTGAGGGAAATACCTACCACCGCTGTTCTGCATCATCCCTTCCTCTTTGGGGAAATACCGTCGTAGCTTCAAGCGACATCACTGGGCATCCAGGTTCGTGGGCGGGAGGTCTTTCCCCAAGATGAGCTTTCCCGACTCCGTTCAGGGGTGGCAAGGAACCTTGTTTTACTACAATGACGTCCCTAGTGCCAACGGCCAGTCGGGCCTCTCGGAGTATTCGACTGAGATGGTAAGCGCTCCCCCGACCCTCACCATGGAGAAGAAGGAGAAGGTAGGCGTCGACATCCCGTCCAGCACATTAATCGAAGTTGTGAATGCTGGGGTGAATGGGATGGATCTGCTGGAGACTTTCTTCAATTGGTGCATCCACCCTCTGTAGGCCAGGGCCCACCCCATGTGGCTGTACGAGGGGCCGGGTCACTCCACTCGGGTGCATCCCAAAGATCTCACCGAGAATGAGGTGGGCGCCAAGATCAAGCCATCACTTGCGCCCGCGACAATCCATGGGTGACTCGGTTGGTGCCAGCCTTTCACAAGGACCTGTAGCCCATCGAGGTACTTGTCTTTGGTTCAATCGGCTTAAATGTAGGTTGTCTTCTATATGGTTGATCCTTATATTTGCATGTGTTTGCTTCTCAGGACTTCCAAAACCTGATCTCCAGGATCCCCATGGTGGACCGCTCGCCCCAAGATGTGATGAGTGACACCGAGCAGCAATACTCGGAGAGGTCTGATGATGATGAGAGTGACAACAACAACGACGACGATGATGATAGTTCGGAGGAGGGCGATGAGGTGGAGTATTCCCTGTCTTATGAGGCCCCTAAAGAACCTCGCTGCACGACCCAAAGTGTAAGGCCAGAGAAACTCAACAACCGACTGCTTTTGGTCGGGTGACTCAGAGTTCCTAGCGCGCTCGCGTCGAAGTCGAGAGGTCGGCGGAGAAGCAGCCCAAGTTGCCCAAGTATATCTCCTCCAAACTCGGAAGGCCTCTGTGCTACGGATCTAGGTGGTAGTGTCCGTGGCCTCGAAGTAAGTGTCCTCATCGACTTCTTGTCCATTTTTGAATTCATTCGGTTGTTGACCGAGTGCTGTTTTGTCCTTGCAGCAACGACACCACGACAACTTCGGCAGACCCGCATGCCCGTAAGCTCGGTCCAAGTGATGCCGACGCGGCAAATGCCGTCACCTCCAAAGGTATGTTGTATTGATTGAATCACATGTTTATGCCTTCTTAGACTGAACTTTGATGATTTCTCCGAGTCATGGAGCCCCGCCCGAAATTATCCAGCTGGATGAAGAGGTGGGTGCTGACCCGCCGAACCCGAACGCCGTTAGGGAGGTAATGCCTGGTGTTTCCACGCTAATGACAGACGCCTCTCCTCGCCAGACGACCCATGTTTCTCTGGCGAAGGTTGCTGCCAAAACTGCGAGACCGAGCCCTCTGGCTCAGGGAGGTTCAGATTCTTTGTTGGTGGTGGTGCCCCCTGTAGGGTCCACTACTGGAATTAGAAGATTTCCCGTCTGCCCCCTCTTGGCCGTCAGCTAGTGGACGACAACGAATGGCTTTGCCATCAGCCACCAGAAAGCGGACGGCATAGAGGCAGCGGACGACGAAGTAATGCTTTGCCATCAGCCATTACTTTGTTGTCTGCTAGCAGACGGCAAAGAAAGTGTTTGGCCCACTAGCTATTAAGCCCTAACAGGCCCCCTCTTTGCCGTCTGTCAGCAGACGGCAAAGAGGCCGTTGCCATTAGCTTGCGGACAGCAAAGGCTACACGGACGACGACGCTTCAAAATAAGATAACGGCCCGTGCCCCCACTGTTGCCATCTCTCTTTCTCCTCGTCTCCTCTCCGCCCGATGAGAATTGCCGCCGCCCCGTCGCCCCACACCGCCTCGCCGCCACCACCCGCCCACCACCTCTCGTCCGCCTGCTCGCCCCTGCACACCCTTGCCTGCCGCCGCCTTCCTACCTCCCCACCTCCCGATCCTCCCATGGCCGCCTCACTGCTGCTGACCGCCGATGGACCGCCTCATCGTCGCCTCCCCGCCCGCCCGTCGCCCCCACCCGTCACCGCCTCCCGACCGTCGCTGCCCCCATGGTGAGCCCCTGCAACCCTGTTTTTTTTTCTGTTTTTAGTTTAGTTAGTTTTTAGGTTCAATTAATTAAGGTTTTGTAGTTAAGGTTTAGGTTTAATATGTTTAGGCTACTTAGTTTAGGTTTAATTTGTTTATGTTATTTAGTTTATTAGTTAGTTTAGGTTTAATTTGTTTAGGTTAATTAGTTTAATTAGTTTAGGTTATTTAGTTTAATTAGTTTAGGTTTAGTTAGTTTAGGTTTAATTAGTTTAGGTTATTTAATTTAGGTTTAATTTGTTCAGGTTAATTAGTTTAATTAGTTTAGGTTATTTAGTTTAATTAGTTTAGGTTATTAGTTTAGTTAGTTTAGTTTTAATTGGTTTAGGTTTTCTAGTTTAGTTAGTTTAGGTTTAATTGGTCTAGGTTATTTAGTTTAATTAGTTTAGATTTTTTTAGTTTAGTGTTGAGGGTCGATTGGTCGGGGTGTCGTGTCGAGGGTCGACGGTCGGGGTGTCAGGGGTGTCGTGTCGAGGGTCGAGTTGTCGGGGTGTCGCGTCGAGGGTCGAGGGCTCGAGGTGTCGGGGTTTGTGTCGAGGGTTGAGGGGTCGGGGTGTCGTGTCGAGGGGTCGGGGTGTCGGGGGTGTCGTGTCGACGGTCGAGGGGTTAGGGTGTCAGGGTGTCGTGTCGAGGGTCAAGGGGTTGGGGTGTCGTGTCGAGGGTCAAGGGGTTGAGGGGTTGAGAATTTGCCATCCCGACCATGACACCCCGACCCCCTGACCCTGACACCCCGACACCCCGACCCTCAACCACGACACCCCGACACCCCGATCCCTCGACCCTCGACCACGACACCCCGACCCCTCGACCCTCGACACGATACCCTAACACCCCGACCCCTCGACCCCCGACACGACACCCCGAATTTTTTTATTATGTTCATGATGATGATACACACTATTTTTTACTATGTTTATGTTGTACTAATTTCGTTTACTCTTTCTCATTGCAGGTGTTGACATATGGTGGGCTTGGGTCGAGAGTGCTCCGAGCCTCCTACCTCGGTGCATGGGAGGGGTGTTGTTATTCCACCCCATAACCTTCGAAGGGCGTTGGTAGACAGCATGCACACACCCCCAGTACCTTCGGCGGGCGCTTGTTCTTTGGCCGGGAGAGGAGGTCGGGGAAGAAGAGGGGTAGAGGTGGACGAGGCGCTGGCAGAGGTAGGAAGGTTGTTCTGCCTTCCTTGCCGCCACCCCCAGTGAGTCTCCGGACCACCGGAGTGCTCCGTCTCAGGTGGACCTATCTGACCTGGACCCATGTCGGACTCCGGTCCACGAGCCTCAGGACGACGAGGCTCTAGTCGCCGAGCCACGGGTCGACGAGGCTCTAGTCGCCGAGCCTTGGGTCCCAGTGTCTTCCTCTGAGGAGACTCAGGTCCCACAGTCTTCCTCCCAGGAGACTAGGGTCCCAGAGTCTTCGTCACACATGACTCTGGAGACTAGCGACCATGATGATGATCTCGAGGAGACCTTATCTAAGGATAGTTATAGCGAGAGCGAGCGGTTGAGGAGGGCAAGAGGGTCTACCAGCGTGGTGGTATGGTACGTCCAATTTAAATCATGCTCTTATATCGATATATATTGCATTATGGGCTGTTAGTTCTCATTATGTCACAATACTTATGCCTTTTCTCTCTTATTTTACAAGGTTTACATGAAGAGGGAGAATGCGGGCAACTGGAATTCTGGGCTGGAAAAGGAGCAAATATTAGAGACCTATTCTGCACAACTCCAAAAGTCCCGAAACTCCACAGAAGTTATTTTTGGAATTCATAAAAAATACGGAGTGAAGAAAATACCAGAGGGGGGCCACCCACCATCCACGAAGGTGGGGGTGCGCCCTACCCCCTGGGCACACCCCCCTGCCTCGTGGGCCGCCTGGCAGGCCTCCGGTTCCCATCTTCTGCTATATGAAGTCTTTTACCCTGGAAAATCATAAGCAAACTTTCGGGACGAAACACCGCGCCACGAGGCGGAACCTTGGCGGAACCAATCTAGGGCTCTGGTGGAGCTGTTCTGCCGGGGAAACATCCCTACGGGAGGGGTAAATCATCACCATCGATCCTCTCATCGGGAGGGGCTCAATCTCCATCACCATCTTCACCAGCACCATCTCCTCTCAAACCCTAATTCATCTCTTGTATCCGATCTTTGTCTGAAAGCCTCAGATTGGTACTTGTGGGTTGCTAGTAGTGTTGATTACTCCTTGTAGTTGATGCTAGTTGGTTTATTCGGTGGAAGATCATATGTTCAGATCCTATATGCATATTAATACCCCTTTGATTATGAACATGAAAATGATTTGTGAGTAGTTACGTTTGTTCCTGAGGACATGGGAGAAGTCTTGCTATAAGTAGTCATGTGAATTTGGTATTCGTTCGATATTTTGACGAGATGTATGTTGTCTCTCCTCTAGTGGTGTTATGTGAACGTCGACTACATGACACTTCAACATTGTTTGGGCCTAGAGGAAGGCATTGGGAAGTAATAAGTAGATGATGGGTTGCTAGAGTGACAAAAGCTTAAACCCTAGTTTATGAGTTGCTTCGTAAGGGGCTGATTTGGATCCATATGTTTCATGTTATGGTCATGTTTACCTTAATACTTCTTTTGTAGTTGCGGATGCTTGCAATAGGGGTTAATCATACGAGTGATGTTTGTCCAAGAAAGGGAAGTACCCAAGCACCGGTCCACCCACATACCAAATTATCAAAGTAACGAACGCGAATCATATGAGAGTGATGAAAACTAGCTTGACGATAATTCCCATGTGTCCTTGGGAGCGTTTTCCTTCATATAAGAATTTGTCTAGGCTTGTAATTTGCTACAAAAAGGATTGGGCCATCTTGCTGCACCTTATTTACTTTCATTACTTGTTACCCGTTACAAATTACCTTATCACAAAACTATCTACCGATAATTTCAATGCTTGCAGAGAATACCTTACTGAAAACCGCTTGTCATTTCCTTCTGCTCCTCGTTGGATTCGACACTCTTACTTATCAAAAGAAATACGATAGATACCCTATACTTGTGGATCATCAAGACTCTTTTCTCGCGCCGTTGCTGGGGAGTGAAGCGCCTTTGGTAAGTGGAACTTGGTAAGGAAAAATTTATATAGTGTGCTGAAATTTACTGTCACTTGTTACTATGGAAAGTAATCCTTTGAGGGGCTTGTTCGGGGTATCTTCACCCCGACCAGTAGAGCAAAGAGTTGCTCCTCAACCTACTGAACCTGCTGAAAATGTTTACTTTGAAATTCCTTCGGGTATGATAGAGAAACTGCTAGCCAATCCTTTTACAAGAGATGGAACATTGCATCCCGATTTGCACCTAATCTATGTGGATGAAGTTTGTGGTTTATTTAAGCTTGCAGGTATGCCCGAGGATGTTATCAAGAAGAAGGGCTTCCGTTTATGTTTGAAGGGAAAGGCATTGACATGGTTTAGGCTATGTGATGATATGGGATCATGGAACTACAACCAATTGAAATTGGAATTTCATCAGAAGTTTTATCCTATGCATCTTGTTCATCGTGATTGTAATTATATATATAATTTTTGGCCTCGCGAAGGACAAAGCATCGCTCAAGCTTGGGGGAGGCTTAAGTCAATGTTATATTCATGCCCCAATCATGAGCTCTCAAGAGAAATTATTATTCAAAATTTTATGCTCGGCTTTCTCTCAATAATCGCTCCATGCTCGATACTTCTTGTACTGGATCTTTTATGATGAAGACTATTGAATTCAAATGGGATTTATTGGAAAGAATTAAATGCAACTCGGAAGATTGGGATCTCGACGAAGTTAAGGAGTCAGGTATAACACCTAAGTTTGATTGTGTTAAATCTTTTATGGATACCAATGCTTTTCGTGAATTTAGCACTAAATATGGACTTGACTCTGAGATAGTAGCTTCTTTTTGTGAATCATTTGCTACTCATGTTGACCTCCCTAAGGAGAAGTGGTTTAAATATAATCCTCCCATTGAAGTAAAAGTAGTTGCACCTATTAAAGTTGAAGAAAAGACTATCACTTATAATGTTCCTATTGTTCCTACTACCTATATTGAGAAACCACCTTCCCCTGTTAGGATAAAGGATCATGCTAAAGCTTCAAATGTGGTTCGTAAGAGTAATACTAGAACACCTACACCACCTGAGTAAATTAAAGTTGAACCTAGTATTGCTATGCTTAAAGATCTCTTGGCTGATAATATTGATGGGCATGTTATTTACTTCTGTGATGAAGCGGCTAGAATTGCTAGACCCGATACTAAAAATAAACATAGAACTATTGTAGGCATGCCTGTTATTTCTGTTAAAATAGAAGATCATTGTTATCATGGCTTATGTGATATGGGTGGCAGTGCAAGTGCAATACCTCATTCCTTATACAAAGAAATTATGCATGATATTGCACCTGCTGAGATAGAAGAAATTGATGTTACAATTAAGCTTGCCAATAGAGATACTATTTCACCAATTGGGATTGTTAGAGATGTTGAAGTCTTGTGTGGGAAAGTTAAATATCCTGCTGATTTTCTTGTTCTTGGCTCCCCACAAGATGACTTTTGTCCCATTATATTTGGTAGACCCTTCTTGAATAATGTTAATGCTAAGATAGATTGCAAAAAGGTTACGATTGGTTTAGGGGATATGTCTCAGGACTTTAGTTTTGCTAAATTTCATAAACAACCCCATGATAAAGAATTGCCTAGTAAGGATGAAATTATTGGTATTGCTTCTATTGCCGTGCCTCCTAATGATCCTTTAGAACAATATTTGCTAGACCATGAAAATGATATTTTTATGAATGAAAGAAGGGAGATAGATGAAGTATTCTTTAAACAGGGACCTATTTTGAAACACAACTTGCTTGTTGAAATTCTAGGGGATCCTCCTCTACCCAAGGGTGATCCCGTGTTTGAGCTTAAACCAATACCTGATACTCTTAAATATGCTTATCTTGATGAAAAGAATATATATCCTGTTATTATTAGTGCTAACCTTTCAGAGCAGGAAGAGGAGAAATTATTGAAAACTCTGAAGAAGCACCGTGCTGCTATTGGATATACTCTTGATGATCTTAAGGGCATTAGTCCCACTCTATGCCAACACAAAATAAAATTGGAGAAAGACGCCAAACCAGTTGTTGATCACCAACTACGGTTAAATCCTAAGATGAAAGAAGTGGTAAGGAAAGAAATACTAAAGCTCCTGGAGGCAGGTATAATTTATCCCGTTGCTGATAGTCAGTGGGTCATTAAGGAGGGCCCTTGGGAGTAAGGAGGGGATGCAGACAATGTGTGGATGAAGATGGCAACTTGCATTCGTAAGGTGGCCTCAGAGGAGTTTGGAGTGTCTAGGGGAAGGAGAAGCGAAGATAAGGATACCTGGTGGTGGAATGATGATGTCCAAAAGGCGATTAAAGAGAAGAAAGATTGCTTCAGACGCCTATACCTGGATAGGAGTGCAAACAACATTGAGAAGTACAAGATGGCAAAGAAGGCCGCAAAGCGAGCTGTTGGTGAAGCAAAGGGTCGGGCATATGAGGACCTCTACCAACGGTTAGGAACGAAGGAAGGCGAAAGAGACATCTATAAGATGTCCAAGATCCGAGAGAGGAAGACGAGGGATATTGGCCAAGTCAATTGCATCAAGGACGGAGCAGGCCAACTCTTGGTGAAGGACGAGGAGATTAAGCATAGATGGCGGGAGTACTTCGACAAGCTATTCAATGGGGATAATGAGAGTTCTACCATTGAGCTGGACGACTCCTTTGATGAGACCAACATGCGTTTTGTGCAGTGAATCCAAGAGTATGAGGTCAAGGAGGCTTTAAAAAGGAAGAAAGGAGGCAAGGCGATGGGCCATGATTGTATCCGCATTGAGGTGTGGAAAGGTCTCAGGGACATAGCGATAGTATGGCTACCCAAGCTTTTCAACTTCATTTTTTGGGCAAACAAGATGCCAGAAGAATGGAGACGGAGTATATTAGTACCAATCTTCAAGAACAACGGGGGTGTTCAGAGTTGTACTAATTACCGTGGAATTAAGCTGATGAGCCATACAATGAAGCTATGGGAGAGAGTCATTGAGCACCGCTTAAGAAGAATGACAAGCGTGACCAAAAATCAGTTTGGTTTCATGCCTGGGAGGTCGACCATGGAAGCCATTTTCTTGGTACGACAACTTATGGAGAGATATAGGGAGCAAAAGAAGGACTTGCATATGGTGTTCATTGACTTGGAGAAGGCCTATTATAAGATACCGCGGAATGTCATGTGGTGGGTGTCGGTGTCAAAACCGGCGGATCTCGGGTAGGGGGTCCCGAACTGTGCGTCTAGGCGGATGGTAACAGGAGACAAGGGACACGATATTTTTACCCAGGTTCGGGCCCTCTTGATGGAGGTAAAACCCTACTCCTGCTTGATTGATATTGATGATATGGGTAGTACAAGAGTGGATCTACCACGAGATCAAGGAGGCTAAACCATAGAAGCTAGCCTATGGTATGATTGTTGTAATGGTTATGTTCTGTCCTATGGACTAAAACCCTCCGGTTTATATAGACACCGGAGAGGGCTAGGGTTACACAGAGTCGGTTACAATGTTAGGAGATCTACATATCCATATCGCCAAGCTTGCCTTCCACACCAAGGAAAGTCCCATCCGGACACGGGACGAAGTGTTCAATCTTGTATCTTCATAGTCTTGGAGTCCGGCGGACGATGATAGTCCGGCTGTCCGGACACCCCCTAGTCTAGGACTCCCTCAGTAGCCCCTGAACCAGGCTTCAATGACGATGAGTCCGGCACGCATATTGTTCGGCATTGCAAGGCGGGTTCCTCCTCCGAATAGTTCATAGAAGATTGTGAACACCAGGATAGTGTCCGGCTCTGCAAAATAATTTCCACATTCCACCGTAGAGAGAATAATATGTACACAAGCTCAATCTGCTGACGTATTTTGTGGCATGACGTCACGCCACTACCAAGCCTTTACTTGAATCGTTTTTTTATTATACCACCTCAGCGCGTTTAGCGAAGCAGTTTCCTTGGCATGTCTTGTCGAAGCAGAGATCGTGTTCCCCTTATTCCGGGATTCCCATCAATACGGACGTGGGTAACCCAACCGCGCCATTGATGGTGGTGCTTGGGAGATAAGCGAGTTTTACCAGGCCAGTGGGGATGCATAGTCTTCGTCCGCCTATATATAAGGGGATAAGGATCCACCTTTTCACCTACGCCTTCTTCCTCCTTTGCTTATCCATCTCTGCGCACTCGAGCTCCAGCGCCCAAGTCCGCACATCTCGTCTCAACCTCCTCCAGTCATGTCCGGAGCAGGAGGCAAGTGGTTGGCCTCCTCCGTTACGGAGGAGCACATCGCAAAGCTGTGCGGCGCCAGATACCTTTCGAGCGACATCGCGCACCGGCTGCCCGACGAGGGGCAGCTCATCCCCACCCCCAGGCCCCATGAGAGGGTCGTATTCCTTCCCCACTTCCTCCACGGACTGGGCTTCCCACTTCATCCCTTCGTCCGGGGGCTCATGTACTACTACGGCCTGGATTTCCACGATCTGGCGCCGAACTTCATCCTCAACATCTCGGCGTTTATCGTCGTGTGCGAGGCCTTTCACTGCATCCGGCCCCACTTCGGCTTGTTGCTCAAGACCTTCAACGTCAAGCCAAAGGTAGTGAAGGGCGTCCAAGCGGAGTGCGGAGGCGCCATGGTGGGCAAGATGCCCAACATCCTCTGGCTCGAGGGCGCCTTTGTGGAAACCATCAAAGGGTGGCAATCGGGGTGGTTCTATATCACCGAGCCGCGGGACCCTAAATGGGCAGCGGCCCCCTGTGCAGCTCACCTCCTGGAAAAAGAAGGACTTGCTATGGGGCAGTTCGGAGGAGCTGACAGGACTCCAGTCCTGTCTCCAGACCTTGGTGAACAAGAAGCATAGGCTTGTCAATGTGATCCAGGTCATGCTCGTCCGCCGGATTCTCCCTTGCCAACAGCGGGCTTTCACTTTGTGGGAGTTCGATCCGGCACAGCACCGGACCCTGAGCGGGCTCTTCTACACGACGTACGAAGCTGCCTGGAGGGTGCTGTTCAAGGGCGGAGAAGCCCCCGCGTCCGCGATTGAAGATCGCGGATTCAGCACCAAGCGCCCGGCAGGCGAGGTAAGCTTTGTGATCCTCTATGGGACAGTTATTTTCTTTCATAGTTTAATTCTATGTGGGATCTAAAACTCCCAATGCCTTTGACAGGACTGGCAGAGGACGTCTGGATAGGTAGACTGCCCGGCTCCCCTTCCCGAAGACCCAGCGGACGCCCGTTTAACGGGGCTGCTAGTCCCGGCACTCTATGTGGTGCCGGAGAAGAAGGCCAAGAAGAAAGCCACGGGAACTCGAAGAAGTTCCCGGCGCCAGGTGATATCGGACTCATCGTCCGATGGCTCCGAGGTGGACTCCTCCCCCGAAGACGAGGAGGAGAAAGAGGACCCTCTCCCGGAGGAGGGAGAGAGGAAGAGGAAGGCTTCCCCAACGGGGGAGGCCGAAGGGTCCAAGAGGGGAAGGACCCTTCCTCCGGACAGCTCCGCCAACACCAACGTTGGCGACAAAGGGTGGCCCTCAAGGGCCAGGCCTCCGGCAAGATCGTAAGTATCCGGATTCCTGAATGGTTTATAATATCTCCTTCGTGTCACATAGTGTCCTTCTAATGCCACACACTACCTGTAGTCCGGCCGATGATGATCTTCCCGCTTCGTCGAGCGGGTCCTTGGCTCCGTCGGACGTGGATTCCATTCCGACCGCCTCGACCCCTCGTGCTGACGACACCGAGGTGGGATCCCAGGAGGGGACCCATCAGGAGGAGGCTCCGGAGGTGCCGCAAGGCAGCCTCCCGGACTTTGCGCCGGACTCCATGCCGGAACCCGAAGTGGTTCCAGAGTCCGGCAGGCGGCCCCCTCGTAAGAAGGGCAAGACCGTGACGCCGGCAGCCTCCGTCCAACCGGAGGTGCCGGACAACTTGTTGGAGGCGCTTAACGACGCTTCCATCGAGGAAGAACACCGCACTATCATGAGTGCGGTGATTCAAAAAGTTCAGCTCGCCAAAAGCGGGCTGACTGAAGCCTGCAGCAGCCTTCTAACAGGCTTTGAGGTAAGAAGTTTAAAATATGTAATGTAATACCGCATGGACAGTAGCCCCTGATGCTCGGTTCGGTGTTCGGAAGGAAGAACCGGATTGAGGATCTAAAAGAGATAAACGCAGGAGTGCTAAAAATCGTGTCAATATGGGTTTGCAGGCTGTGCTGCTGCCCTCTGCCGCACTGACTGCGGAGGTTGGTGCGTTGAAGCAGGACCTCGAGCGGTCCGACAAGAGCTCGGCCTTGCCAAGAAGCAGCTCGAGGACAAAGAAGGTGAGTAACACCACTTTTTAAAATTTGTACCTTACAGAAAAGGATTTTGGTTGCAATAGAAGTAACAAGGATAACGTGGGTACTGCAGGGGCCACGGACGAGGTGGCGACCCTGAAGGAGGCCGTGTCCGCGGCCGAACACAATGCGGCCGCGGAACGGGCGGAGCGAGAGAAGCAGGAGGCGCGGGTGGCGGAGGTGCGGCAAGAGCTCCAGGCTCTCATGGAGAAGCATGAGAGTTTGGAGCGCGACTCGAAGACTCGAGAGTCCGAGCTTGCCTCGGCTCTTGAAAGTGCCAACGCTGCCAAGGCCGAGGCCCATAAGGCCCTCCAGGAGATTGAGGAGGTGAAGAAAATAGCGGCGGGTAAGGCATTTTTCATGCAAAGAAAGCATGTGAATGTAAGTTATCTGTTACTTACCCGAATTCGGAGCTCTCCAGGGGCGTTTGCAGATCTGCCCCGCAGCGTGTCCGATGCCGCCGCATTCTACCGGGCCGAGGAGGGGAGCTCAACGGAGAAGGTCTTCGGTCTCGGATGCCGAGGCGGACATCCGTGCTCCCTAGCGACCAGGTGAAGCAATGGTCGAGCTCCTAAGGTAGCCGAGCAGGCCATGAAGGGCCTCATAGTTGGTGTGGCTCGAGAGGCCATGCCCGGGAGCTACTTCGCCTCGTCACGGTGGCTGGTGGATCGTGCCCACGGGTGGAGGTGATCAAGCGCTCCTTTGCATTGAAGGTGCCCGTCGGGCCTTGCCCGCACAAAGGTGCACTGGGGCAGGCTTGATGCTGAGAGGCTTATCACGGACGCGCCGCCGGCGGGCAAGGAGTATCGTACGCCCGAAATGTACTATAAGAGTGTCCTGAATGGTGCCCGCAAGATTGCGGATGAGTGCCCCAAAGATGTAATTATTGAGTGAACTCGTAATTTGTTATCCTGTGCGCTGAAAACTTTGTTCATGTGCGCTAAGCAATGCTTAGTGATTTAAAATATTACCTTCTGTGCGGCCGTTTATTAAATCTGAGAGATGGCAAGTCGTCGGCTTCAGCCCCCATGCCGAGTGCTGGGGTGTTCGGGATAAACTTGGGCACGCTTGTTCCCATTTCTGGGTCCATCTAGGGAGGCGCTCAACACAATGAACAAAGCAACCGGACTTATAATGCTTGAACACTCTCACTTAGCCATAGAATTCTATAATTTTAAATTTCGGCGAAGCCCCTAGTATTCGAAGACCGAGTTCGGGCGCTATCACGCTGGGCGGACACAGCCGGTTCCTCGCTCGAGCGGCATAAGTCTTTAGGGACTCGAAAAGACCTCTCGAACAGCGACCATCTCTCGCCTTATCATGACATCGGTTTAGCTTTCTCCATCGAGGCGCTCACCCAGCTCAACCGGGCGCAATCGCGATGGTTCTCCAGTGCTACCTTAGCCGACGAGCGGGCGTAAGGTACCAAAACATGGGAGCCGGGCAAACCCAACTATTGACCCAAGACATGATTTGGAGCCGATGCATATAATGCTATAAGTTCGGGGTGCCGCACTTGTGAAAGTGTTCGGACTTATCACACCATAATGCGGGGAACATAAGCCTCTGGTGTATTCGGCCGTACCAAAATGTACGGGTGCAAGATGTCATTAATGAACATATATATATAAAAAAAGGTAATGCAATTATAGGCAAAAGGTGCTGCATTGTTTATTCAAGAAATTCTGTTGTGAGTGCAGAACGATACAAATAGTGCGGTAAGCAAGGGATTGGACTAATTAAACATATCCCCCTCCAGGGGTAGGCTACGAACTGGTGTATTTAAAGAATTTAATGCTCATAATGGAGACCACTTGAGTGTTCGTCGTAGCCTTTGTCCCTTCCTGGCTGTTGCATCGTGAGTTCGGCAGATCTGCTGCCGGACAGGGCCTCTGGTGAACGGAGTCCTGTGGAAAAAAGGAAAGATGAAAACAAAAAGAGCGACACACTTGGGAGCCCCTAGTGTGGTTAAGCCGCACTCTGGGCCTGTCATGGTCGTGCCCCTCCCCCTATGCCCATTGTATCTTCAGAGCGTAGTGATGTACGCGGAGAGCTAGTCTTGCAATCATTCAGGGGCTAGGGTTGGGGCCCCATTGCTGCGCGTGCTCGGAACGTGCCAAGTGGTCTTGATTGATGTTACTCCGGGCACATTTGGCCGTGTCCGGTCGTTTAACGGCCGGACTCAAAAATTGCCTTAAGAGGCTGCTCTGTACTTCTGCCGCGAGAGCCGCTGTGTGTTCCTCCGTTCGGAGGGAGCGTTCAGTGTTTCCGTTGACCATGATGGATCCACGGGGACCTGGCATCTTGAGCTTGAGGTATGTATAATGCGGCACCGCATTGAATTTTGCAAACGCGGTTCGTCCGAGCAGGGCGTGATAGCCACTGCGGAACGGGACAATGTCGAAGATTAACTCCTCGCTTCGGAAATTATCCGGGGATCTGAAGACCACTTCGGTGTGGTGAGCAGCTGCATATTGGCCTCAACACGGTATGGCGCCTTTAAAGGTCGTCTTTGTAGGTTTAATCCTTGAGGGTCTATGCCCATCTTGCGCCTTCAGATCTGATAAAGCGGTCAAATTTGCCGCCGCCGTCCATCGGGACTCTAGTAAGGTGAAATCCATCGACGATTGGGCCTAAGACCAATGCGGCGAACCCACCATGACGAATACTGGTAGGGTGGTCTCTTCGATTGAAAGTGATCGGACAAGAGGACCATGGATTGAACTTCGGGGCGACTGGCTCCATCGCGTATACGTCCCTAAGTGCACGCTTCCGCTCCCTCTTGGGTATATGGGTTGCGTATATCATGTTTATCGTCCGCATTTGTTGGGAAACCTTACATCCTCTCATCGTTCGCGGCGAGTCTCCTCCTCGTCGTCGCTATGCAGCCCCTTGTCGCTATTTTCGGCAATTAACTTGCCTGCCTGCTTGAATACCCAACAATCTCTGTTGGTGTGATTAGCTGGCTTTTCGGGGGTGCCATGTATCTGGCAAGAGCGATCGAGTATTTGGTCCAAATTGGACGGACCCGGAGTAGTTCTTTTGAATGGCTTCTTCCACTGACCGGGTTTAGAGCCTCTAAATCCGGCGTTGACTGCCGTATCCTCATTGTTATCGCCGCTAATGCGGCGTTTGTTTTTGTTTCGACGCGACCTGCCATTGTTGTCCTTAGAATCCGGACTGCTAGCATTTTTGCTGAGGTTGTTGCTGCGAGCTAGCCAGCTGTCCTTTCCCGCACAGAAGCGGGTCATGAGTGATGTGAGTGCTGCCATGGATTTCGGCTTTTCCTGTCCTAGGTGCCGGGCCAGCCATTCGTCGCGGATGTTATGTTTGAAGGCTGCAAGGGCCTCTGCATCCGGACAGTCGACGATTTGATTTTTCTTTGTTAAGAACCGTGTCCAGAACTGTCTGGCCGATTCATCTGGCTGCTGAATTATGTGGCTTAGGTCATCGGCGTCTGGTGGTCGCACATATGTGCCCTGGAAGTTGTCGAGGAATGCGGCTTCCAGGTCCTCCCAACACCCAATTGACTCTGCGGGCAAGCTGTTAAGCCAATGCCGAGCTGGTCCTTTAAGCTTGAGTGGGAGGTACTTGATGGCGTGGAGATGCCGCCATGGGCCATATGGATGTGAAGGAGATAATCTTCGATCCAAACCGCGGGGTCTGTTGTGCCATCGTAAATGTTCATGGGTTTAAACCCTTCAGGGATTTGATGATCCATTACTTCATCAGTGAAGCATAGTGAGTGTGCGGCGCCTCTATATTGAGCAATATCTCGATGTAGCTCAAGAGAGCGTTGTCTGCTGTGTTCGGCCCAGCCGGCGTTGTTGTATCTGGCGCGACGGTAGTCGTCGTGGGTCGTGGGGCGTCCACGTGATCCGTAGATAGATCTGGATTGTCTTGCCTTGTCCTCCAATATATCCCGCAAGTCCGGCGCATTCCCTCGTGGCTTCGTACTTTTTGAGCGGTGCCGGGGTACGGTCTTGATGGAGGGCCTAGATGCCTCTCTATCGCGACCACGGGGTGGTCGGTCTGCCGTATTATGCGCTGGTGATGAAGGTTTGTATGCTTCCTCCTCTAGTCGGGGGAGCAACTTGCGTTTTGGATAACTTTTGGAGGGGCGTTCGAGTTCATACTCTTCGGCCGCGAGGACCTCGGTCCATCTGTCGGCCAGCAGGTCTTGATCAGCTTGAAGCTGTTGCTGCTTTTTCTTTAGGCTATTTGCCATGGCGATAAGCCTGCATTTAAAACGCTCTTGTTCGACGGGATCCTCTGGCACGACGAATTCGTCGTCGTTGAGGCTTGCCTCGTCTCCAGAGGGAGGCATGTAGTTTTCATCCTCCTCGTCTGCCGCTCTCTCTCGAGGGTTGGCTTCCTTGTCCTCTTGTGCTGAATCTTGCTGGAGGGGGTTGTCTTCGGCACTCTCTGGGGTGCTGTTATCTCCGGTGCCGGAATCTCCATTCTTGCTGTGGTGGGATTTAGAGCGGCGCCGCTGACGTCGGCGCTTAGGCTGTTTCTTAGAAGAATCTGTCTCCGCTGCTTCTTCGCTGTCCCCATCTTTGGGGTGTCCACCATGTATATGTCGTATGATGAGGTGGTCTTCCAGTGCCCTGTCGGCGCTGGTTCTTGATCATCTCCGGCATCGTCGTCCATACCGTCGCTGTCTTCGGAGTCGTAGTCTAGCATGTCGGTTAGATCATCGACAGTGGCTACAAAGTGGGTGGTGGGTGGGCTTTGAATTTCTTCATCGTCCGTATCCCAACCATCCTTACCGCAGTCCGGCCAGGGTTCTCCTGATAACGAGAGATGCTTTAGCGAATTTAGGATGTCGCCAAAGGGTGAGTGTTGAAAGATGTCCGCAGCGGTGAACTCCATGATCGGCGCCCAATCGGATTCGATTGGCAGGGGCGCAGGGGGCTCGGAGTCCAGCAAGGAGTTCGGCGTCTCGGAGTCACGAGCTTTATAAGCGACAAGGTCGGTATTCGGCTCCATCGCCGTAGAAGTTGCAGCTACCGAGGCGGTGTCCAGCCACCTATCCTCGATCTGCGCGTCTGCTCCGAACTATGGGTCAGAGCGGACTCGTGTGCGGCCTCCAGGGCACTATCCAGCGGCAGAGCTAAATTATGCCCATCGTGACAGCGCGACACGCTCGGCTGTGGCTCGAATCCATCGAAGATCAAGTCTCCGCGGATGTCGGCCGTGAAGTTTAGGCTTCCAAACCTGATCTGATGACCAAGGGCATAGCTTTCGATCTGCTCCAGATGGCCAAGCGAATTGGCCTGCAGTGCAAAACCGCCGAGCATGAAGATCTGTCCGGGGAGAAAAGTCTCACCTTGGACGGCGTCGTTATTGATTGAAGAAGCCATCAAGCCTATCGGTGACGACACAGAGGAACTCTCAATGAAAGCACCAATGTCGGTGTCAAAACCGGCGGATCTCGGGTAGGGGGTCCTGAACTATGCGTCTAGGCGGATGGTAACAGGAGACAAGGGACACGATGTTTTAACCCAGGTTTGGGCCCTCTCGATGGAGGTAAAACCCTACTCCTGCTTGATTGATATTGATGATATGGGTAGTACAAGAGTGGATCTACCACGAGATCAAGGAGGCTAAACCCGAGAAGCTAGCATATGGTATGATTGTTGTAATGGTTATGTTCTGTCCTACTGACTAAAACCCTCCGGTTTATATAGACACCGGAGAGGGCTAGGGTTACACAGAGTCGGTTACAATGTTAGGAGATCTACATATCCGTATCACCAAGCTTGCCTTCCACGCCAAGGAAAGTCCCATCCGGACACGGGACGAAGTCTTCAATCTTGTATCTTCATAGTCTTGGAGTCCGGCGGACGATGATAGTCCGGCTGTCTGGACACCCCCTAGTCCAGGACTCCCTCAGTGGGCCTTGGAGAAACACAAAGTCCCAACAAAGTACATTACCCTCATCAAGGACATGTACGATAATGTTGTGACAAGTGTTCGAACAAGTGATGTTGACACTGATGACTTCCGATTAAGATAGGACTGCATCGGGGTCACTTTGAGCCCTTATCTTTTGCATTGGTGATGGATGAGGTCACAAGGGATATACAAGGAGATATCCCATGGTGTATGCACTTTGCGGATGATGTGGTGCTAGTTGACGATAGTCGGACGGGGGTAAATAAGAAGTTAGAGTTATGGAGACAAACCTTGGAATCGAAAGGGTTTAGGCTTAGTAGAACTAAAACCGAGTACATGATGTGCGGTTTCAGTACTACTAGGTGTGAGGAGGAGGAGGTTAGCCTTGATGGCCAGGTGGTACCTCAGAACGACACCTTTCGGTACTTGGGGTCAATGCTGCAGGAGGATGGGGGTATTGATGAAGATGTGAACCATCAAATTAAAGCCGGGTGGATGAAGTGGCGCCAAGCTTCTGGTATTCTTTGTGACAAGAGAGTGCCACAAAAGCTAAAAGGCAAGTTCTACAGGACGGCGGTTCGACCCGCAATGTTGTATGGCGCTGAGTGTTGGCCGACTAAAAGGAGACATGTTCAACAGTTATGTGTGGCGGAGATGCATATGTTGAGATGGATGTGTGGCCACACAAGGAAGGATCGAGTCCGGAATGATGATATACGAGATAGAGTTGGGGTAGCACCAATTGAAGAGAGGCTTGTGCAACATTGTCTGAGATGGTTTTGGCATATTCAGCGCAGGCCTCCAGAAGCTCCAGTGCATAGCGGACGGCTAAAGCGTGCGGAGAATGTCAAGAGAGGGCGGGGTAGACCGAATTTGACATGGGAGGAGTCCGTTAAGAGAGACCTGAAGGATTGGAGTATTACCAAAGAGCTAGCTATGGACTGGGGTGCATGGAGCTTGCTATCCATGTGCCAGAGCCATGAGTTGGTTGCGAGATCTTATGGGTTTCACCTCTAACCTACCCCAACTTGTTTGGGACTAAAGTCTTTGTTGTTGTTGTTGTTGTTGTTGTTGTTGTTGTTGTTGTTGTTGTTGTTGTTGTTGTTGTTGTTTTTGTTGTTGTTGTTGTTGTTGTTGTTGTTGTTGCTGATAGTCACTGGGTAAGTCATGTCCATTGTGTCCCTAAGAAGGGATGTATTACTATCATTCCTAATGATAAAGATGAATTGATCCTGCAAAGAATTGTTATGGTAATTGATTTCTGCAAATTAAATAAAGCTAATAAAAAGGATCATTACCCTTTGTCTTTTATTGATCAAATGCTAGAAAGATTATCCAAACATACACATTTTTGCTTTCTAGATGGTTACTCTGGTTTCTCTCAAATACCAGTGTCAAAAGAGGATCAGGATAAGACCACTTTTACTTGCTCTTTTGGTACTTTTGCTTATAGACGTATGCCTTTTGGTTTATGTAATGCACCTGCTACCTTTCAAAGATGTATGACAACTATATTCTCTGACTTTTGTGAAAAGATTGTTGAGGTTTTCATGGATGATTTCACCGTGTATGGATCTTCTTTTGATGATTGCTTGAGAAACCTTGATCGAGTTTTGCAGAAATGTGAAGAAACTAGTCTTGTCTTGAATTGTGATAAGTGCCACTTTATGGTTAATGAAGGTATTGTCTTGGGGCATAAAATTTTTGAAAGAGGTATTGAAGTTGACAAAGCTAAAGTCGATGCTATTGAAAAGATGTCGTGTCCCAAGGACATCAAAGGTATAAGAAGTTTTCTTGGTCATGCCAGTTTTTATAGGAGGTTCATTAAAGACTTCTCTAAAATTTCTAGGCCTCTGACTAATCTCTTACAAAAAGATGTTCCTTTCGTCTTTGATGATGATTGTGTAGAAGCATTTGAAATACTTAAGAAAGCCTTGATTTCTGCACCTATTGTTCAGCCACCTGATTGGAATTTACCCTTTGAAATCATGTGTGATGCTAGTGATTATGCTGTAGGTGATGTTCTAGGACAAAGAGTTGATAAGAAATTAAATGTTATCCAATATTCTAGTAAAACTCAAGACAGTGCCTAGAGAAATTATGCTACTACTGAAAAAGAATTTTTAGCAATTGTGTTTGCTTGTGATAAGTTCAGACCTTATATTGTTGATTCCAAAGTAACTGTTCACACTGATCATGCTGCTATTAAATACCTTATGGAAAAGAAAGATGCTAAACCTAGACTTATTAGATGGGTTCTCTTGTTACAAGAATTTGATTTGCATATTATTGATAGAAAGGGAGCTGAGAACCCCGTTGTAGACAACTTGTCAAGGTTAGAGAATGTTCTTGATGACCCACTACCTATTGATGATAGCTTTCCTGGTGAACAATTAGCTGTCATAAATGCTTCTCGTACTGCTCCATGGTATGCTGATTATGCTAATTACATTGTTGCTAAATTTATACCACCTAGTTTCACGTACTAGCAAAAGAAAAAGTTCTTCTATGATTTAAGACATTACTTTTGGGATGACCCACACCTTTATAAAGAAGGAGTAGATGGTGTTATTAGACGTTGTGTACCTGAGCATGAACATGAACATATCCTACACAAGTGTCACTCTGAGGCTTATGGAGGACACCACGCTTGAGATAGAACTGCGCATAAGGTATTGCAATCCGGTTTCTATTGGCCTACTCTCTTCAAGGATGCCCGTAAGTTTGTATTATCTTGTGATGAATGTCAAAGAATTGGTAATATTAGTAGACGTCAAGAAACGCGTATGAACTATTCACTTGTTATTGAACCATTTGATGTTTGGAGCTTTGATTTTATGGGACCCTTTCCTTCCTCTAATGGATATACACATATTTTAGTTGTTGTTGATTATGTTACTAAGTGGGTAGAAGCTATTCCAACTAGTAGTGCTGATCATAACACTTCTATTAAGATGCTTAAAGAAGTTATTTTTCCAAGGTTTGGAGTCCCTAGATATTTAATGACTGATGGTGGTTCACATTTTATTCATGGTGCTTTTTGTAAAATGCTTGCTAAATATGACATTAATCATAGAATTGCATCTCCATATCATCCATAGTCTAGCGGTCAAGTAGAATTGAGTAATAAAGAGCTTAAATTAGTTTTGCAAAAGACTGTTAACAGATCTAGAAAGAATCGATCCAAGAAACTCGATGATGCATTATGGGCCTATAGAACTGCCTATAAAAATCCTATGGCTATGTCTCCGTATAAAATGGTCTATGGAAAAGCATGTCACTTACCTCCCGAACTAGAACATAAGGCATATTGGGATATTAAAGAGCTCAATTATGAATTCAAACTTGCCGGTGAGAAGAGGCTATCTGACATAAGCTCACTTGATGAATGGAGAACCCAGGCCTATGAGAATGCCAAACTGTTTAAAAAAAAGTTAAAAGATGGCATGACAAAGGATACAAAAGCGTGAGTTTAGTGTAGGTGATTATGTTTTGCTATACAACTCTTGTTTAAGATTTTTTACAGGAAAACTTCTTTCTAAATGGGAAGGTCCTTACGTTATCGAAGAGGTCTATCGTTCCGGTGCCATAAAAATCAACAACTTTGAAGGCACAAACCTGAAGGTGGTGAACCGTCAAAGAATCAAACATTATATCTCAGGTAATCTCATAAATGTTGAAACCAATGTTATTGACACCGTGACCCCGGAGGAGTACATAAGGGACACTTTCCAGAACGTTTCAGACTCCGAAAAGGAATAGGTATGTGGTACGGTAGGTAAACCGACTCCAAAATAGTTCTAATAGCAATTTTTCTCCGTTTTGGAATATTTAAGAAAATAGGAAAATAAGAAGTAGTCCGGGAAGGACACGAGGCATCCACGAGGGTGGAGGGCGTGCCATACCCCCTGGGCGTGCCCCTGCCTCGTGAGCACCTCGTGTGCCATCTGGACTCCGTTTTCTTGCATGATACTTCTTTTGGTCGGTAAAAATTCATTATATAATCTCCCGAAGGTTTTGAGCATCGTACCATGATGATATCTTCTATTTTTGTTTTGAGCTGTTTCTGCCGCAGATTAGAGCAAGATGTCTTCTCAAGAGTCAGTCGGAGAGAGTCGGTTATCTAATACAACACCGGGGCCAAGAGGAAACACCAATGCTGACCGCTTTGGGCCATCAACGGAGGAAGAGATGGAGGCCGACTTAAAAAGGATAGATGCTATGGAGGAGGATCAAGAAGTTACTTCTCGTCTCCAAGCCAGATTTATGATGGAGGAACTTCTGAGCTCAACAATTCCAAATTCGGTCATCCCTCCCAATGCTAGATTTCTTTCTTATGAAAATATGAAAAATAGTGTTCTTTGTTCTCCCGCAGCTATGCAACATCCATGGGTGAAAGAAGCTTTAACCATCGCTGATAAACTCTGTAAGGAAACAATAGATCTTAGGCAGCAAGTCAATAAGCTCGAGGAGGAGAACCGTATCCTAAGAGGCATCATCGCAAAGAATATTACATCACCACCTCTGAAGAAAGAGACATAAACACATGGGTATGGGCACTCCCCTTGGCAACTGCCAAGCTTGGGGGAGGTGCCCCAGTATCGTATCACCATCACACTTCTATCTTTACCGTTTTTCTTAGTTCGATCCTTTTGGTTATATCTTGATCTAGTAGAATAAAGTTTAGTATGATCTACCTTTGAGTTTTTATGTTGATCCTTATCTATGTAATCGAGTCCGTGAGCTATATATAATAAAGATTAGTTTTGAGTCAAGGGCTTTGCTATCCTGCTATGATCTTGAGGGAATAAAATAAAAAGAAAGAATAAAAATAAAAAGATCATATTGATCTTTTGGAGAGTGATGACTTCACATATAAAGAGTATGATGAATAAAAGTTGTTGGGAGTAGACAAACATAGTTTTGGTCATCGTTGCAATTAATCGGAAGTAATAAGGAAAGAGAGGTTTTCACATATAAATATACTATCTTGGACATCTTTTATGATTGTGAGCACTCATTAAAATATGACATGCTAAAAAGTTGATGTTGGGCAAGGAAGACAACGTAATGGGTTATGTTTTCTTATATCCGTAATAAATTATATTATCATGGATCATCCAACAAGTTGAGCTTGCCTTTCCCCCTGATGCTAGCCAAACTCTTTGCACCAAGTAGAGATGCTACTTGTGCTTCCAAACATCCTAAACCCAGTTTTGCCATGAGAGTCCACCATACCTACCTATGGATTGAGTAAGATCCTTCAAGTAAGTTGTGATTGTTGCAAGCAATAAAAATTGCTCTCTAAATTTGTATGATCTATTAGTGTGGAGAAAATAGGCTTTATACAAGCTTCTGATATGGAAGAAATAAAAGCGACGGACTGCAGAATAAAGGTACCTATCACAAGTGGCAATATAAAGTGACGTTCCAACCATAAAACCACATGACAAGCTTTGCTTCCCTCTGCGAAGGCCCTATCTTTTATTTTGTCTTCTACCTTATACGAGAGTCATGGTGATCTTCACCTTTCCTTTTTACACTTTATCCTTTGGCAAGCACTATGTGTTGGAAAGATCCTGATATATATATCCAATTGATGTGGGTTTTCATAAAGCATTATTATTAACATTACCCTTGAGGTAAAAGGTTGGGAGGCGAAACTATAAGCCTCTATCTTTCTCTGTGTCTGATTAAAACTTCATACCCATAAGTATTGCGTGAGTGTTAGCAATTGTGAAAGACTAAATGATAGTTGAGTATGTGGACTTGCTGAAAAGCTCTTATATTTGACTCTTTCTGATGTTATGACAAATTGCAATTGCTTCAATGACTGAGATTATAGTTTGCTAGTTTTCAATGAAGTTTCTGATTCATACTTTACATTGTGAATAGATTGTTACTTTAGCATAAGAAATCATATGACAATATATATTGTTGTTCTAAGAATGATCATGATGACCTCATGTCCGTATTTTATTTTATGGACACCTCTATCTCTAGACATGTGGACATATTTTTTGATATCGGCTTCCGCTTGAGGACAAGCGAGGTCTAAGCTTACGGGAGTTGATACATCCATTTTGCATCATGCTTTTATATCGATATTTATTGCATTATGGACTGTTACTACACTTTATTCACAATACTTATGCCTATTCTCTCTTATTTTACAAGGTTAACACGAGGAGGGAGAATGCCGACATCTGGATTCTGGGCTGTAAAAGGAGCAACATAGTAAAGACCTATTCTGCAAAACTCCAAATGTCCTGAAACTCCATGAAAGTCAGTTTTGGAACTTATTAAAAATATTGGGCGAAGAAAGCACCAGAGAGGGCAACCCACTGTCCACGAGGGTGGGGGGCATGCCCTACCCCCTGGGCATGCCCCCTGCCTCGTGGGCCACCTGGAAGCTCCCCGATGCCCATCTTCTGGTATAAGGTGTCTTTTGCCCAGGAAAAATCATAAGGAAGCTTTCGGGACGAAGCACCGTTGTCTCGAGGCGGAACCTTGGCGGAACCAATCTAGGGCTCTGGTGGAGCTGTTCTGCTGGGGAATCATCCCTCCCGGAGGGGGAAATCGTCACCATCGTCATCACCATCGATCCTCTATCGGGAGGGGGTCAATCTCCATCAACATCTTCACCAGCACCATCTCCTCTCAAACCCTAGTTCATCTCTTGTATCCGATCTTTGTCTCAAAACCTCAGATTGGTACCTGTGGGTTGCTAGTAGTGTTGATTACTCCTTGTAGTTGATGCTAGTTGGTTTATTCGATGGAAGATCATATGTACCGATCCTTTTAGCATATTATTACCCCTCTGATTATGAACATGAATATGCTTTGTGAGTAGTTAGGTTTGTTCCTGAGGACATGGGAGAAGTCTTGTTATAAGTAGTCATGTGAATTTGGTATTCGTTCAATATTTTGATGAGATGTATGTTGTCTCTCCTCTAGTGGTGTTATGTGAACGTCGACTACATGACATTTAACCATTGTTTGGGCCTAGAGGAAGGCATTGGGAAGTAATAAGTAGATGATGGGTTGCTAGAGTGACAGAAGCTTAAACCCTAGTTTAAGTGTTGCTTCGTAAGGGGTTGATTTGGATCCATATGTTTCACGCTATGGTTAGGTTTACGTTAATTCTTCTTTCGTAGTTGCGGATGCTTGCGAGAGGGGTTAATCATAAGTGGGATGCTTGTCCAAGGAAGGGCAGTACCCAAGCACCGGTCCACCCACATATGAAATTATGAAAGTAACGGACACGAATCGTATGAGCATGATGAAAACTAGCTTGATGATAATTCCCATGTGTCCTCGGGAGAGCTTTCCTTTATATAAGAGTTTGTCCAGGCTTGTCCTTTGCTACAAAAAGGATTGGGCCACCTTGCTGCACCTTAGTTACTTTTGTTACTTGTTACCCGTTACGAATTACCTTATCATAAAACTATCTGTTACCGATAATTTCAGTGCTTGCAGAGAATACCTTACTGAAAATCGCTTGTCATTTCCTTCTCCTCCTCGTTGGGTTCGACACTCTTACTTATCGAACAGACTACGAACGATCCCCTAATACTTGTGGGTCATCATCGCCCCCCCCCCCCGGCGGCCCCTCTCTAGGCCCTGCCAAATACGTCAACTACACATTTAAACATGTTACATCTTATTATGTACCCCATTGATCTACAAAGCCCTCTATTCACGTTTACTTCACATACAACATTCCTTTTGAATAAAACCACATAAAGTGTGGCCAAAATTTTATTTTAGAATTTCTACATATATACAACATCACAAAATTATATGGAGTATGAAATTTAATTTGCATTGCATGGTGCACCCAATGGTATTTATTGCGCCCTGTGAATTTATATATTTTTATACTATGTATAAAGTTAGTCATAACAAAGAGAAACAAAGAGCATCTCTCTCTCCATCGCACACCCCCCCTCTACGCCCCTTTCACGTACACGCACAAACTATCTCCACGTTGATGCGGAGCATCCCTCGACCATCACCATGCACGCCACACCACCACCGCAAGGACGGAGAGGACCGTGGACAAGAGCTCGCACACCCGCCATCGAGAACGAGGTGAACTCCTTCCTCTTCGAGCTCCACTCAAATTCATTCGAGAGTCGGACTCTACCTCAAATGGAAACATTATGCATTCTTAGGTACTTCGGAGATTGTCACGAGAAACCACGGAGGGATCCCCAAGTTCACCGGAGACTTACGGAGGAGGAGAAGGAAGATGGACGTGCGACAAGAGAGAAGAAGTAGGAGTCCTGGACACCCCGGGTGCCCGGGCACTTGGCCCCGGAGGCCCGGCCCCTCCCCTGTGGCCGCTCCCAGCCGGCCCCGGGTGCCCGGCCATGGAGGGCCCGGGTGCCCGCACCACCCCGAGCTGCCCAGCCATCCCAGGGTGCCCGACCTTGGCCCCGGGTGCCCGGCCGCTGCGCCCCAGCCGCCCTCTGGTGCCCGTCCCTGAGGCCCCGGTGCCCGCCCCCCTCCACTGGCTGCTGCCACTGCCGGGTGCCGGGCCATCACTCCCAGTGCCCAGCCCTCTCCACCAGCCGGGTGCCCGGCTGAATGGCCCCGGGTGCCCGGCCTCGACCGCCCAGGCTTCTGCATCTACCCCGGGTGCCCGGGCCTAGGACCCACGGGTGCCCGGACCACTCCGAGGGCCTGCGTGCCTTGTTGGGCTTTTGCCCATGTACCCCTCTCCACCTCTTATTTCGCCCCTAAACTATAAGTACCCCCCACCTAGCTCATTTGGAAGGATAGCAAAGTTTTGTTAGACATTTGTGAGCTTTGCTCCATGGATCCACTCCACTAGGAGATCAAGACCTCCTCTTGGACTGACCAAACATCAAGACCTCCTCCTTGGGGAAGGATCCCCATCATAGGATGATCAAGCCCTCATCTCCTTCATAGGATTTGGGATAAACTCTACCATGTATCTCATTTCCCTTTGATTGTTCATGTACCTTGTGGATCTTGTGTGATTGTTAGTCTAGTGGATGTGTGATTTGGACTTGTTCTTGAGTATTCCTCTTGTTTTCCCTCTTGTGTTCATCTTGTTCTTGGGGATTCCCCCTCCAATTGGTGAAAGATCTTCACCTAGGGTTCGACCCTACAACATCTTGGTATCATGAGCCATGGTTTCTCACGAAATTGGAGCCCCCTTCTTGTTCTCTAGCCTAATTTTGTTGTGTTCTTCTCCAAATTCGAAAATTCCCCACCAAAAATAGCCCCAATTTTTTTGGTGATTTGTTGGATTGTTGAGATTTTGTTGGATTTGATCCATGGATTTGCTTGGTTTCAAGTGAATCTAGCATTCTCCCATCCATCTCCACCTTTCCCTCCACAAAATCCACCAATTTCTTCCATTTTGCCACGAATTTCCGCCCAAACCCGACACCCCCGGGCACCCGGACCTCAAACCCAAGACACCCGGACCCCCGTGCACCCCCGCTGACCACCCGGGTGCCCACTTTTAACCCCGGTGCCCTTTGCCACGGGCTGTTTGCCCCTGCCCACCCCGGGCACCCGCACCCCCCAGAATCAGCCGCGTGCACTTTATGTTTTCGGCCATAACTTTTGCTCCCAGAGTCCGATTTTCGCGTTCTTTAGCTCGTTGAGTAGCTATTGACATTCCCCATCCATCTAGGTAGATTCCATCATCATTTGACTCCATCAAAAATTTGGCATTTTGGCATCTTTGGATAGTGCCATCCACCATATCAACCGCCAAACCACCATAGCTTTCCGCAACCTAACTCATTTTCGATCCATATAGCATTTGTGGTTCCTTGAGTGGTGACTTGAGTCTCCTAAGGTGTTTCGACTACTTAGGGACGGTTGCTTCGTCATCAACAACCACCACCACTTCCACATTGCTAACTCCGGAACCACCAACGCATTCCGCTACCACCATTTGACATTTTCCTTGAGATTTTGAGTTCGCGGTTTTTTACCGTTTCCTAAGGTGTTTCAGCTACTGAGGGACGGGTCTACATCATCTTGGTATCTACATCAAGAACACCGCCACTCATCATCGCCACGAGGTCGTCATCGACATCGACCACTTCACCATTTTTGACATCCTAACCGTAAGCAAGAACGGTAACCTCCATATCACATTGGTATCGTGGTATCCTATCATTTTACATTCTTGCCATTGCATTGTTAACCCCTTAGCCCATTTTGGGTCACTTGCCTATCATGACTAACCATTTGAGTATTGCCGGCAACATTACTTGTGCACATTAGTGATCCATACCTTCCATTGCATACATACCATATCATATTGGTATTATCGTGGTATCATAATATCATCCCTTGTGTCACAAGATCGTTCCCGCATATACACAATTGCTATCTTGGTTTGTGCATTTCGCATAAGTGGCCATATCAAAAAAATAATAATAAGCTTTTAAGCAAAAAAAAGAGCAAAGAGCTCATGAGCAAGAGCCATAGCATCATACCCCATTGCACATAAGATTGTCATATCCTATCATCTTGGATCATCTTGAGAAAAACTTCGTGAACATCATACACATAGCATACTTGGGACCGAAAGCTCATACATTTGCATCTTATAGGTTGTGCACAAGTGTCGTATCCACCTTTTGAGCAATCGTGCTAGCATCTCTCTTGAGTTGTGCAACACGAGCGTTTTCCGTGGATTCCACATTTTGTGCTCACTCCTTGGTTGCACGACCCTATTTATCTATCCGTTTGCGTGTTTCTGTGGGCCACATATTGCTATTGGTCTACTTGTTTCACTTGCGAATTTGTCAATCTTTTCCAACATTATTGAATCTTGCTAACATTTTGCATCAATTTTTTGTGCCACTATCCTCACCGAGCTCCACTATAAGCTTTACTTGATAGGTGTGAGTGAACAAGTCCGGTACCAATTCCACTATTCTTTCATCTCACATCGAGTGAAACAGGATACATCCTCAAGTTTGGGAAAAGGTAACTTGGTATTGTTTATCTCATTTCCTACTCAACTCTACTCGAGTCTTGTGATGGATAGGCAAGGCATTTCATCTCCAGTCTTCCACGACAACGACGACATGAACAACTACATCACCAAAATGTCCATCTTTGGACTACAAATGCAAGGCATTGAGAGACTCACCGCCGACATTCATCAATTTGAAGCACGGACACTAGACTACCTCGACACCAAGTTGGAAGAACAAAGGGATCAAGACGAGACATGATGGCCAACTACAAGTCTTCTTCCCCTTCGTCATTGTCAAGGCGGCGACGCTCAAGTGGCCAATTGTCGGAACGTCATCGAGCTCAAGCACGACAACACCATCAAGATGAAGATGCTCGCGATGCGTACACCTACAAGTCCCAAAAAGCTCTACATCAAGCTACGATGAGACATCATGAGCACAACAGAAGACCGCGAGACAAGCACCACAGAAACGGAGCTACGACTACTACCACCAGTTCGGCATCTTCGCTAAGTGTTCTCAAGGCCATCCACGGCGACGATGACGAGATGACCGAGCATGGGATTTTCCCTTCGGTCATGGAGGAGAGCGATGATGTGCCATCTTCGGCCTTCATCCACGGTGACGACGATGAGATGGTTGAGCATGGGATTTTCCCTTCGACCACGGCGACGTATGATGACTTGAGTGACTTGTGACACCATATTGAGAGTGAGAGTGACTTCACCACTAGCCCCATATATGGCGAGTTGCCCCAATTCCCATGTGAGGAGAGCCACCACCACCACCACTTGAGTGATTTGAGTGACTCCAACATATGTGACATTGAGTGCACCTACCTTGAGGGAGGGAGTGAGACACCACCACATAGAGAGAGTGAGGTAGTTGATAGGGCATGTGAGGCCACTATAATTTCTGATAACTTAACCTCTACCTCTATTGTGTCTTCTCCTTTGGTGCTAGGTCCCATTTATGATGATGTGCCGATCCTCGACGACTTCGTCCTTCCTTTGGAAAAGACGATGGCCATGGTGGAATATGATGCACCCCCACATGGTTCCATCATGATGAAGATGATGACCACCATTTGGTCTTTGCCACCTCACCTACACCACATGAGTGGAATGACATTGATAACATAGGTGACGATGATGCTCTTGTCCCACTAGTGGACATTCTAGACATTGATTGCTTGCATGATGTTGATCCACCTATTGGCATGCTTCATTCTAGTATGATTTCCACATGCGATGATTTACCCATTTATGATGAGTTTGATGATTGCCATGCTGAGTCTAGTAGTTGTAATGCCATGTTACATAGGATTTCTTGTGATAATTCTCTTGGTCACATCATGTTTGATAATCTGCTTGACTTGTCATATGATGCCTCAGATCAATCATATGTCTTATTTGCAATCTCATCATAGTGACTATGCATATGCCACTAAAATTAATCCAATTTGCACATATGGCATAGATGACAAGCCCATGTTTATTAGCATTTGTTTTTCTTGTGATAGTATGGATATGCTCCCTTTACATCATTTATCTCATATGCCATGCCATGACCACCTAGCTTTGGATATGCATTGTTTTGGATGTTCTCCATTTTCTCCATATGATGTTTCCACTATTGCTCATGAGGAGACCCCCATAGTTTCCTCATACATTTTAGGAGATTTTGATTCATCCTATCCATTGCATGATCCCACTACTTGTGTGCACCATATACTCCCCATGAATAAACATTCTAGTGATGTGCCATATGCTTGCATTATCAATTTGTGCCCCCATCGTGTCATACACAACAACTATTCTTTCATGATGGATGACATGTTCTTATACCATGCATCAAATTTCTTTGAGCGATGCTTATCTTGTACTAACTCACATGTGCACATGCACATCATGATGGATGATGTGTACATTTACCACGCACACAATTTCTTTGGTTTGTGTTTCTTTTGTGTAGGTACCCATGAATACTTGTCAACTTCACAATCCCATGAGTTGACAAAACGAGCTCTAGAGAGCAACTATGACTTGGGATCACATGGATTGCCTTTCCCACCGCTGACTTCGCGCAAGGACTTCGCGCATTTCTTCTACATGGCTCTCACTTGGTTATGGGCTATTTACCACTTCTCAGTTTATGCCCACCTTACCATGTTCACTTTGCATGATATGCTCATTCCTATGCCTTTGCCATGCATTTGTGACCCATGCTTTGCATTACACGTGATGCTTGATTCTACTCCTTCTATGTGTATTTGCAAGCTTGGTGGAGATATTGCTTGTTATTGCCATGTTTGCTATGTGCCCCATGCCTATGATGATACAATGATCTTGGTTTGTGTTCGTACTTGTGATATGTCATGTGCATTGTCCATGCCTATTATTTGCTCACATGATATGATTGCCATGATTTCCTCTAGTGTGTTGCATCTTCGCTCCACTAGTTTGCTTCATTTGATTGCCTCACACGCAATGAACAATTTCTCTTTCCATTGTGTTGAGTGCCACACTTTCTTCACCACACCATATGCACATTATGCTTGGATTATCTTGCACTTGCCCCATGTGTTAAGACATTTCATTTCTTTGGGTGTTGTGAACAACACTTATGCCTACCATAGACCGTTCATTGAGAGTCTTATGCATGTTTGCTATGATCTTGAGGTTGATGCTTGCTATCTTGTCACACATATGTGCATCTCTACCTCACATTTACATGCTTGTTTCCATGATGTCCTTGATTGTGCTAAATTTATGTGCTTACATGCTATGACACACTCCCTTGTCACACCATATGCTCTGCTTGATGACAACACTTGTTGGGTTAATCACCTCTTGAATGCTTGGTTTTACATTAATGCCAATCACATTGGTGTTTCCAAGTGCTTGTTATCTTTGCTCCTTTTGCAGGAACTACAAGATGATGAGACATTGGAGAGTGCCCATTTCGAGCTTCCACATGACAAGTGCTTGGTGGTTGTCTACTTCTACACGGTGACGCCATCTGCTTACCATGGTGATGAAGATCACGATCCGTGGACGGATCTCTCCCAAGGGGGAGGAGATGATGCGGAGCATCCCCGACCATCACCATGCACGCCATACCACCACCGCGAGGATGGAGAGGACCGTGGACAAGAGCTCGCGCACGCGCCATCGAGAACGAGGTGAACTCCTTCCTCTTCGAGCTCCACTCAAATTCATTCGAGAGTCGGACTCTACCTCAAATGGAAACGTTATGCATTCTTAGGTACTTCGGAGATTGTCACGAGAAAGCACGGAGGGATCACCAAGTTCACCGGAGACCTACGGAGGAGGAGAAGGAAGATGGACGTGCGACAAGAGAGAAGAAGGAGGAGTCCTGGACACCCCGGGTGCCCGGGCACTTTGGCCCCGGAGGCCCGCCCTCCCCTGGCGCCGCCCAGCCGGCCCGGTGCCCGACCATGGAGGGCCGGGTGCCCAGCCATGGAGAGCCGGGTGCCCGCACCACCCCGAGCTACCCCAGCCACCCCGGGTGCCGGCCTTGGCCCTCGGGTGCCCGGCCGCTGCCCAGCCGCCCTCGGGTGCCCGGCACAGAGGCCCGGTGGCCGGCCCCCCCCACTGGCTGCTGCCACTGCCCGGTGCCGGGCCATCACCCCCCGGGTGCCCGACCCCTCTCCAGCCAGCCCCGGGTGCCCGGCTGAAAGGCCCCGGGTGCCCGGCCTCGACCGCCCAGGCTCCTGCATCTACCCCGGGTGCCCGGGCCTAGGACACCAGGGTGCCCGGACCACTCCGAGGGCCTGCGTGGCTAGTTGGGCTTTTGCCCATGTACCCCTCTCCACCTCTTATTTTGCCCCTAGACTATAAGTACCCCCCACCTAGCTCATTTGGAAGGATAGCAAAGTTTTGTTAGACATTTGTGAGCTTTGCTCCATGGATCCACTCCAGTAGGAGATCAAGACCTCCTCTTGGAGTGACCAACCATCAAGACCTCCTCCTTGGGGAAGGATCCCCATCATAGGATCGTCAAGCCCTCATATCCTTCATAGGATTTGGGATGAACTCTACCATGTATCTTATTTCCCTTTGATTGTTCATGTACCTTGTGGATCTTGTGTGATTTTTAGTCTAGTGGATGTGTGATTTGGACTTGTTCTTGAGTGTTCCTCTTGTTTTCCCTCTTGTGTTCATCTTGTTCTTGGGGATTCCCCCTCCAATTCGTGAAAGATGTTCACATAGGGTTCCACCCTACAACATCTTGGTATCATGAGCCATGGTTTCTCACGAAATTGGAGCCCCCTTCTTGTTCTCTAGCCTAAATTTGTTGTGTTCTTCCCCAAATTCGAAAATTCCCCACCAAAAATAGCCCCAAATTTTTTTGTGATTTGTTGGTTTGTTGAGATTTTGTTGGATTTGATCTATGGATTTGCTTGGTTTCAAGTGGATCTAGCATTCCCCCATCCATCTTCACCTTTCCCTCCACAAAATCCACCAATTTCTTCCATTTTGCCACGAATTTCCGCCCAAACCCGACACCCCCGGGCACCCGGACCTCAAACCCCGGGTACCCGGACCCCCGTGCACCCCCCTACTGACCACCCCGGGTGCCTGCACCCCAAACCCCGGGTGCCCACACCCCCGAGCTGTTTGCCCCTGCCCACCCCGGGCACCCGCACCCTCCACCCCCGGGCACACGCACACCCCAGAATCAGCCGCGTGCACTTTACGTTTTCGGCAATAACTTTTGCTCCCGGTGTCCGATTTTCGCGTTCTTTAGCTCGTTGAGTAGCTATTGACATTCCCCGTCCATCTAGGTTGGTTCCAACATAATTTGACTCCATCAAAAATTTGGCATTTTGGCATCTTTGCATAGTGCCATCCACCATATCATCCGCCAAACCACCATAGCTTTCCGCAACCTAACTCATTTTCGATCCATATAGCATTTGTGGTTGCTTGAGTGGTGAGTTGAGTCTCCTAATGTGTTTCGACTACTTGGGGACGGTTGCTTCATCATCAACAACCACCACCACTTCCACATTGCTAACTCCGGAAGCACCAACGCATTCCGCTACCACCATTTGACATTTTTCTTGAGATTTTGAGTTCACGGTTTTTTTACCGTTTCCTAAGGTGTTTCGGCTACTTAGGGATGGGTCTACATCATCTTGGTATCTACATCAAGAACACCGCCACTCATCATCTCCACGAGGTCGTCATCGACATCGACCACTTCACCATTTTTGACAACCTAACCGTAAGCAAGAACGGTAACCTCCAAATCACATTGGTATCGTGGTATCCTATCATTGTACATTCTTGCCATTGCATTGTTAACCCCTTAGCCCATTTTGCTTCACTTGCCTATCGAGACTAGCCATTTGAGTATTGCCGGCAACGTTACTTGTGCACATTAGTGATCCATACCTTCCATTTCATACATACCATATCATATTGGTATGATCGTGGTATCATAATATCATCCCCTGTGTCACAAGATCATTCCCGCATATACACAATTGCTATCTTGGTTTGTGCATTTCGCATAAGTGGCCATATCAAAAAAAAGAATAAGCTTTTAAGCAAAAAAAAGAGCAAAGAGCTCGTGAGCAAGAGCCATACATCATACCCCATTGCACATAAGATTGTCATATCCTATCATCTTGGATCATCTTGAGAAGAACTTCGGGACCATCATACACATGGCATACTTGGGATTGAAAGCTCATACATTTGCATCTTATAGGTTGTGCACAAGTGTCGTATCCACCTTTTGAGCAATCGTGCTAGCGTCTCTCTTGAGTTGTGCAACACGAGCGTTTTTCGTGGATTCCACATTTTGTGCTCACTCCTTGGTTACACGACCCTATTTATCTATCTGTGTGTGTGTTTCCATGGGCCACATATTGCTATTGGTCTACTTGTTTCACTTGAGAATTTGTGAATCTTTTCCAACATTATTGAATCTTGCTAACATTTTGCATCATTTTTTTGTGCCACTATCCTCACCGAGCTCCACTATAAGCTTTACTTGATAGGTGTGAGTGAACAAGTCCGGTACCAATTCCACTATTCTTTCATCTCACATCGAGTGAAATAGGATACATCCTCAACTTTGGGAAAAGGTAGCTTGGTATTGTTTATCTCATTTCCTACTCACCTATACTCGAGTCATGTGATGGATAGGCAAGGCATTTCATCTCCGGTCTTCCACGAGAACAACGGCATGAACAACTACATCACCAAAATGTCCATCTTTGGACTACAAATGCAAGGCATTGAGTGACTCACCGCCAACATTCGTCAATTTGAAGCACGGAACTATACTACCTCGACACCAAGTTGGAAGAACAAAGGGATCAAGTACGAGACATGATGGCCAACTACAAGTCTTCTTCCCCTTCGTCATTGTCAAGGCAACGATGCTCAAGTGGCCAATCGTCGGAATGTCATCGAGCTCAAGCACAACAACACCAGTAAGATGAAGATGCTCGCGATGCGTACACCTACAAGTCCCAAAAAGCTCTACATCAAGCTACGGTGAGACATCATGAGCACAAGAGAAGACCGCGAGAGTAGCACCACAGAGACGGAGCTACGACTACTACCACCACTTCGGCATCTTCGCTAAGTGTTCTCAAGGCCATCCACGGTGACGATGACGAGATGACCGAGCATGGCATTTTCCCTTCGGTCATGGAGGAGAGCGATGATGTGCCATCTTCGGCCTTCATCCACGGTGACGACGATGAGATGGTTGAGCATGGGATTTTCCCTTCGACCACGGCGACGTATGATGACTTGAGTGACTTGTGCCACCATATTGAGAGTGAGAGTGACTTCACCACTAGCCCCTTATATGGCGAGTTGCCCCAATTCCCATGTGAGGAGCGCCACCACCACCACCACTTGAGTGATTTGAGTGACTCCAACATATGTGACATTGAGTGCACCTACCTTGAGGGAGTGAGTGAGACACCACCACATAGAGAGAGTGAGGTAGTTGATAGGGCATGTGAGGCCACTATAATTTCTGACAACTTAACCTCTACCTCTATTGTGTCTTCTCCTTTGGTGCTAGGTCCCATTTAAGATGATGTGCCGATCCTCGACGACTTCGTCCTTCCTTTGGACAAGACAATGGCCATGGTGGAATATGATGCACCCCCCACATGGTTCCATCATGACGAAGATGATGACCACCATTTGGTCTTTGCCACCTCACCTACACCACATTGAGTGGAATGACATTGATAACATAGGTGACGGTGATGCTCTTGTCCCACTAGTGGACATTCTAGACATTGATTGCTTGCATGATGTTGATCCACCTATTGGCATGCTTCATTCTAGTATGATTTCCACATGCGATGATTTACCCATTTATGATGAGTTTGATGATTGCCATGCTGAGTCTAGTAGTTGTGATGCCATGTTACATAGGATTTCTTGTGATAATTCTCTCGGTCACATCATGTTTGATAATCCGCTTGACTTGTCATATGCTATGCCTCAGATCAATCATATGTCTTATTTGCAATCTCATCATAGTGACTATGCATATGCCACTAAAATTAACCCAATTTGCACATATGGCATAGATGACAAGCCCATGGTTATTGGCATTTGTTTTTCTTGTGATAATATGGATATGCTCCCTTTACATCATTTATCTCATGTGCCATGCCATGACCACCTAGCTTTGGATATGCATTGTTTTGGATGTTCTCCATTTTCTCCATATGATGTTTCCACTATTGCTCATGAGGAGACCCCCATAGTTTCTTCATACATTTTAGGAGATTTTGATTCATCCTATCCATTGCATGATCCCACTACTTGTGTGCACCATATACTCCCCACGAATGAATTTGATCCCACTACTTGCTAGTGATGTGCCATATGATTGCATTATCAATTTGTGCCCCCATCGTGTCATACACAACAACTATTCTTTCATGATGGATGACATGTTCTTATACCATGCATCAAATTTCTTTGAGCGATGCTTATCTTGTACTAACTCACATGTGCACATGCACATCATGATGGATGATGTGTACATTTACCACGCACACAATTTCTTTGGTTTGTGTTTCTTTTGTGTAGGTACCCATGAATACTTGTCAACTTCACAATCCCATGAGTTGACAAAACGAGATCTAGAGAGCAACGATGACTTGGGATCACATGGATTGCCTTTCCCACCGCTCTCTTCATGCAAGGACTTCATGCATTTCTTCTACATGGCTCTCACTTGGTTATGGGCTATTTACCACTTCTCACTTTATGCCCACCTTACCATGTTCACTTTGCATGATATGCTCATTCCTATGCCTTTGCCATGCATTTGTGACCCATGCTTTGCATTACACGTGATGCCTGATTCCACTCCTTCTATGTGTATTTGCAAGCTTGTGGAGATATTGCTTGTTATTGCCATGTTTGCTATGTGCCCCATGCCTATGATGATACAATGATCTTGGTTTGTGTTCGTACTTGCGATATGTCATGTGCATTGTCCATGCCTATTATTTGCTCACATGATATGATTGCCATGATTTCCTCTAGTGTGTTGCATCTTCGCTCCACTAGTTTGCTTCATTTGATTGTCTCACACACGATGAACAATTTCTCTTTCCATTGTGTTGAGTGCCACACTTTCTTCACCACACCATATGCACATTATGCTTGGATTATCTTGCACTTGCCCCATGTGTTAAGACATTTCATTTCTTTGGGTGTTGTGAACGACTCTTATGCCTACCATAGACCGTTCATTGAGAGTCTTATGCATGTTTGCTATGATCTTGAGGTTGATGCTTGCTATCTTGTCACACATATGTGCATCTCTACCTCACATTTACATGCTTGTTTCCATGATGTCCTTGATTGTGCTAAATTTATGTGCTTACATGCTATGACACACTCCCTTGTCACACCATATGCTCTGCTTGATGACAACACTTGTTGGGTGAATCACTTCTTGAATGCTTGGTTTTACTTTAATGCCAATCACATTTGTTTTTCCAAGTGCTTGTTATCTTTGCTCCTTTTGTAGGAACTACAAGACGGTGAGACATTGGAGAGTGCCCATTTCGAGCTTCCACATGACAAGTGCTTGGTGGTTGTCCACTTCTACACGGCGATGCCATCTCCTTACCATGGTGATGAAGATCACGATCCGTGGACGGATCTCTCCCAAGGGGGAGGAGATGATGCGGAGCATCCCTCGACCATCACCATGCACGCCACACCACCACCACAAGGACGGAGAGGACCGTGGACAAGAGCTCGCGCCATCGCCGAGCAGGTGAACTCCTTCCTCTTGAGCTCCACTCAAATTCATTCGAGAGTCGGACTCTACCTCAAATGGAAGCGTTATGCATTCTTAGGTACTTGAGATTGTCACGAGAAATCACGAAGGATCACCAAGTTCACGGAGACCTACGGAGGAGGAGAAGGAAGATGGACGTGCGACAAGAGAGAAGAAGGAGGAGTCTGGACACCCGGGTGCCGGGCACTTTGGCCCGGAGGCACCCCCAGCGCCGCTCCCACCGGCCCGGTGCCCGACCATGGAGGGCCCGGTGCCCGCACCACCTGAGCTGCCCAGCCACCCCGAGTGCCGGCCTTGGCCCCGGGTGCCCAGCCGCTGCGCCCAGCCGCCCTCGGGTGCCCGGCCCCCTCCGGCTGAGCTCTTGCCACTGCCCAGGTGCCGGGCCATCACCCAGTGCCGGACCCTCTCCAGCTAGCCCCGGGTGCCCGGCTGAATGGCCCGGGAGCCTGGCCTCGACCGCCCAGGCTCCTGCATCTACCCCGGGTGCCCGGGCCTAGGACCCCCGGGTGCCCGGACCACTCCGAGGGCCTGCGTGCCTTGTTAGGCTTTTGCCCATGTACCCCTCTCCACCTCTTATTTCGCCCCTAGACTATAAGTACCCCCCACCTAGGTCATTTGGAAGGATAGCAAAGTATTTGATAGACATTTGTGAGCTTTGCTCCATGGATCCACTCCACTAGGAGATCAAGACCTCCTCTTGGAGTGACCAAACATCAAGACCTCCTCCTTGGGGAAGGATCCCCATCATAGGATCATCAAGCCCTCATCTCCTTCATAGGATTTGGGATGAACTCTACCATGTATCTTATTTCCCTTTGATTGTTCATGTACCTTGTGGATCTTGTGTGATTGTTAGTCTAGTGGATGTGTGATTTGGACTTGTTCTTGAGTGTTCCTCTTGTTTTCCCTCTTGTGTTCATCTTGTTCTTGGGGATTCCCCCTCCAATTCGTGAAAGATATTCACCTAGGGTTCCACCCTACAACACATGTCCTCTAAAAGTACGCCCCCAGCACATTCACGCATGTTTCATCTTTCTCTCGCGATATATACATTGACGATCATTGTATTAGAAGCGAAAGCATGATACATATATTGGACTTCAGAATCCACTCATTACGGTCACCATTTATGTTTTGTGGTTGTTATACAGTCACGGGCTCACCGTACAGCTCTTTATTTGTTCAAGAGACGAATAGTTGACCAGTTAAATGCTCCATGTGGCATGTCTAGTGTTGCATCACATTATCTCACTACCATTGGGCCCACCTACCGGTGTGTATAAGAATGAAAACAAACTATAAAAAATATTGGACGGTGGTTCAAAGTCATGACTACGGGCACAACAGACAAGGTGGTCTTGTATTAGTATGCTGAGCCGTCTGTTTTAACACACATGAGTTAGTGTGGTGATTATACACACATGCACACGAACTGCATGCATGCAACACTCACACATACACACGCAGCCACGCACACACACATCACTCACATGCACACACGCACACATGCATGCACACACCATACGACCAACACACACACTCATGCTCAAGTGCTCAACCTACACGTGCATGTGCACACATCAGTCCCTGACAGACACATACACAACCAGGTGGGTCCAGTGCAAAGTTTGGAGTCTTGTCGCGCCTGCGTAAATTTGTGTTTATCTTAATTTTTTCCTATGTGAACTCATAGGTGGGACCCAGAAGGAACATGGTCAATTTAACCAGTCAACATAGTGCCACGCAGACTATTTGGCCAGTCAACAGAGTGCAATCTGATGCTGAACGATGAGCAAGTGACCGTGTAATCACCGCAAAATGTATATAGTGACAGTAATGAGCGTATTGTGAAGGCCGGTGACCGTATTACGATTTTCGGTTGAAATATACTGACCGCCAGTGTATTTATCTCTTCTCTCGCTCTCTCCGTGGAGCCGAGTAGGCCAACGTGCGAGTGCCTAAATTGGCGCACGCCACCTCATTATTGTTGTATTAGTTTTGTAAGAGCGAACAAGCATTCACGTCTACCGTACAAACTGTAGATATGAGTTACAAATGCTATGAAGATGAGTACAAATATTTGAATCCACTTTATGCCCAATTTCTCTCTGTAGGCCCTCCAAAAGTACATCTCTACACGTTCTCGTATGTTACATCTAACAACTATGCAATATAACACTACTACTACACTCTAACACAATAAATCACATGTGTTTTTAGTTCTACTAGATCTCATATTGTTACTTTGTTATTCAGCTTGCATACATTAAAATTGCCTTTGAAATGTATGGCTAGTATCATCTACCGCGCGGGAAAATCCCGGCCTTTCCTGTTTAATCGGGTTTGTATCGATGGATCATGCGAAACAACAAAACTATAGTAGCACTACAGTACAAGTAACACTTTGCTGGGCTGCCATGTCGTGTACTCCTCTGTCGAAAGAGTGGAGCGCTTGCTTTCATAAATGTTCTAGCCCCTTTCGCCGACATGTGGGACATCAAGCAACCGGGTCCACGTGCCATACCGAAATAAGAGTGCAGAGCAGCAGGGGTGAAGCACCCCGGTCAGGGCGCCGGTGTAGTAATGAGCAATGAGGCGTCAAATCACAAAGATGCACCTTTCCCGCAGTTAAGTTGGAGGGATGAAGTGATGCTAAAAAAATAAGTTGGAGGGATGAAGAAACCATCATTTCACTCGTTGCTGAATTCGCTTCTCCCTCATCTTCTTCAAGTTAACCACATGTTGCTTCTGCCGTTGTTCTGCCTCATGTGGGACGTGGGTCAACTTGGTAAATCACTGACACGTAGGACTGCATGTTAGCAAACCGCCAGGCCAACGTCATCTAAAAATAAGAAACCTCCCCGCCTTCCTCGCTGCAAAATCACCTACTTTTTACTAATCTTGATATAATTTTTAGACCAATATAATCGAGATTTGTAAAGGTAAAACACAGGAGCAAAACTAAGTGGTACAGTTAAGGTCATCCACAATGTGTAGCCAAATGTGAAAATAGCTTTTGGCATCAATGGGAACCACTGTGGAGGGTGCTGCTAATGCCAAAAAGAGGGAACTGAAGCTCCCTAATTGATTGATTGAAGGAATAGAAAAATGCAACCACTCTCCTCTTTTTCCCGTGCTTGGACGCATGTACAGTATAGAGCATAGTGTCTACTCCCCCATCCCTTCTATCACAAATCACAAAGCAGTGAGGCATCAAATCACAAAGCACGGATGAAGCAACCCTCATTTCACTATTCGCTGACTCCGCTTCTCCATCGTCTTCTTCGAGAAACCACCTCACCGCACTAAGCTGGGCGGATGACGCTATTGTGGTAGTAGTAATAGTACATTTACGCCTCCTTTGGTTCAACGGACTTCCTGGATGCAAAGAAGGTGGTTGTCTCGGCTTGCAGGTGGCACTTGCGAACGACTTACCGTGGTCTCCCTCAATGGTGTGCTCCGTCGAACGCACTTCGCCAAAGCCACAATGTTCTAGATATCGTCGACATCACCGCAATGGGGAAGAAAGTCAAATAGTTACTACCACCATTTTTTTGTATACAAGGCCATATCAAAATTACAATTTGTAGAAGGCCACTAACACTAATCGAGGCAAAATTGATGGGGTTACCTCGTCCAAGCAACCAAGGACATTAATATACCCTTGCATGCATGCGGAAGTGAGAAGGTTGGTTTGCATGGCGCCGCATTAATCAAGCAATGAGGGGTGAGATGGTTAGCTCTTTGGGTGTTGGAGGAAAAAAATACGCATTAATTGACATGTCAAACATGGATTTGTATCGAGCAATCCCGCGAAGGAAAACCCCGCATTTCTTTTTGACACAAGTAGTACTACGTACATGTATCCTGTTTGGGTCTAAGCCTTGCATGCCATAATTTAACACACATTTTTCCAAGCTTGCCTAAAGTTTTTCAAAATGAAAAGGAGATACACTTGCGCACGGCTATCGCGGTCGCACCACACCCTCACACAGTCGCTCCTGCACGCCGCAAACCCAACCAAAGGAACGCACCCTCACTAACACGTGCTACCGCATGTGATCAAACCAAACTCAACCATCCTACTGCTGACACATAATTTTCGTTCATACAGTATGTTTATCCAACCGCATGTTGGGGAAGATCCGTGTATCCTGGGCGACGGTCTGTCGGGGAAGAAGAAGAAGTGAGGAAGAAGAATGGTTAGGAGACATATGATATTCATCCAACTGCCTGAAATGGTCGACTGACCCAAATGATGAAAGTCAGGCGACTTGCATAAATATATGTTTTCACACAACAAAAGATCCCTAAAAAACAACATAAAGAACAACTATCACTACTCGCGGAACGAGATGGCCTCCTCGTCTTTGCCTGTCGGTGCGAACCAGCCGTAGCTGCCGACGTGTCTCTGCACTGGGATTGTCCTCGGCCTGTAGCTACTCATTCACGCGGAGCGTGTTGACGCTCTGCACAGACGCGAGCACTGACAGGTTCATGTCCACGACGTTTGGTTCCGCCTACAGGAGGGCCTCAATGCCAGCAACATCCGCGCGCTCCGCGTCGAGTTGAGCCTCGCTCGGTTCAAGTCTAGGACGTTCGGTTCCGCTTGCAGGAGGGCCTCGATGGCAGCGGAATCTGCGCACTCCGCGTCAAGTGGAGCCTCCGCCGCCCAGTTCACACCAACAACATCCGGTTCCGCCTCCAGGAGGGCCTCGATGGCAGCGGCATCCGTGCACTCCGCGTCGAGTTGAGCCTCCGCCTCCCGGTCCTCCTTTAGGACCGCCAGTTTGAACCGCTAGTCCGCCTACACCATGGGGGACCCGAACACTGCAAGAAGTCAACTTCCATCGTCTCATACGCATCAGGGGCCTTCTGCGCCGCGACCTCCACCATGAACATTGGACTGACTTTGTCCTCCTCGAAGCTTGGCTCCAGAGAACTCGGGGATTACCCTGCCATGAAGCGAGCTTGGGAACAGAGGTCTATGGCGCCGACTGCCACCACGATTTATGCGTGGTGCTCCGCTTTTAGCATCTTGTAGTACATGATGTTGCGGCGCACCATGGCTTTCTGGCAAACTAGGGGACGGCTGATGCGGGCTAGGAGATCGAAAGGTGGGGGAATGGGCAGGAGAGGAGGTGTGGTTTTGGGGCAGTGGTGACCGGCCAGCAAGTAGCTAGCGTAGGTCGAGCAGCGAAGGTTCTGGTGTGAATAGTGGTTCCAGTGACGACCGGTCAATTGGTTTTGACTGTGCGGAGTTTGCAAAGCCGTACGACTGGAGCCTGAAGAGTTGTGGGGTGGGATGGGACCAAAGTTTCGGAGTTTCACGTGGCAGACGTTCGGACCTCCCAACCATTCCTGTCGATGACGAGGCGGTGACTTCATAAATCTCAAGATGACTAGCAAGATGCCCGTGCATCGCATGGAACATCATGATGCATTTTTTTACAAAACACCTGTTGTGATTGACCCATGCAGGATTAATCCCATGTGTAAAAACTAATGATATCTCGAGAATTTCATCGAAAAAATGGTCTCTTGATAATTATATTGAAAAATGATAATAAGGTGAGGAGGAGTGGGGCGCGGTGGTGATTGGTGGTCGGACTTAGCGGAGGCATGGGGATGGACGACACCGGCAGCGGCCACCATGCCAGATTGTTCCAGAGGCTTCCTTTTTTTAATTACTCAACAATGAAGTTGTGGGAGATAAGGATGAATGACAGAGGTGCGGGTATCCTGTTGGAAAATTGCCATACTTTGCTTTCTATCCATCAGATATAGACCAGACGGTCTATATTGCAAGATGGCAGGTGATACGTCTCCAACATATCTATAATTTTTTATTGTTCCATGCTATTATATTACCCGTTTTGGATGTTTATGGGCTTTACTTTACACTTTTATATCATTTTTGGGACTAACCTACTAACCGGAGGCCCAGCCTGAATTGCTGTTTTTTTGCCTATTTCGGTGTTTCGAAGAAAAGGAATATCAAACGGAGTCCAAACAGAATGAAACCTTCAGGTGCGATCTTTTTGGAACAAATGCAATCCACGGGACTTGGAGTGGACGTCAAGCAACAAACGAGGCGGCCACGAGGGTGCTCGGCGCGCCCCCTGGGGGTGGGCGTGCCCCCCACCCTCGTGGGCCCCTCGAGCATCAACCTACCTACTTCTTCCTCCTATATATGTCCACGTACCCCAAAAACATCCAGGAGCACCACGAAAAACTATTTCCACCGCCGCAACCTTCTGTATCCGCGAGATCCCATCTTGGAGCCTTCGCCGGCGCTCGGAGGGGGAATCAAACATGGAGGGCCTCTACATCATCTCCAAGGCCTCTCTGATGAGTTGTGAGTAGTTTACCACAGACCTTCGGGTCCATACTTATTAGCTAGATGGCTTCTTCTCTCTCTTTGATCTCAATACAAAGTTCTCCTCGATCTTCTTGGAGATCTATTCGATGTAACTCTTTTTGCAGTGTGTTTGTCGAGAACCGATGGATTGTGGGTTTATGATCAAAATTATCTAAGAGAAATATTTGAATCTCCTCTGAGTTCTTTTATGCATTATTAAGTTATCTTTGCAAGTCTCTTCAAATTATCAGTTTGGTTTGGCCTACTAGATTGATCTTTCTAGCAATGGGAGAAGTGCTTAGCTTTGGGTTCAATCTTGCGGTGTCCTTTCCCAGTGACAGCAGGGGCGGCAAGGCACGTATTGTATTGTTGCAATCGAGGATAAAAAGATGGGGTTTATATCATATTGCATGAGTTTATTCCTCTACATCATGTCATCTTTCTTAATGCGTTACTCTGTTCTTCATGAACTTAATACTCTAGATGCAGGCAGGAGTCGGTCGATGTGTGGATTAATAGTAGTAGATGCAGAATCGTTTCGATCTACTTGTCACGGATGTGATGCCTATATACAAGATCATGCCTAGATAATCTCATAACTATGCGCTTTTCTATCAGTTGCTCGGCAGTAATTTGTTCACCCACCGTAATACTTATGCTATCTTGAGAGAAGCCACTAGTGAAACCTATGGCCCCCGGGTCTATCTTTTATCATATAAGTTTCCATCTACTTTTATTTGCATCTTTTACTTTCCAATCTATATCATAAAAATACCAAAAATATTTATCTTATCATATTATCTCTATCAGATCTCACTTTCGCAAGTGGCCGTGAAGGGATTACAACCCGTTATTGCGTTGGTTGCGAGGTTCTTGTTTGTTTGTGTAGGTGCGTGGGCCTTTTGAGGAGCCTCCTACTGGATTGATACCTTGGTTCTCAAAAACTGAGGGAAATACTTACGCTACTTTGCTGCATCACCCTTTCCTCTTCAAGGAGAACCAACGCAAGCTCAAGACATAGCAGCAGGCACATCATCATCACCGAGAGTAGAGATAAGAGTTGAGATATATTATAGATACTAACAAGATGCCCGTGCGTTGCATGGAACATCAAGATGCATTTGTATGAGTAGTTTATCGTGTGGGAGAAAAGGATGAACGAGGGAAGGCCTTATTTGCAAATGTGGAGAGGGGTGTGGGTATATTTTTGCAAAATTGCCATAGTTTCCTTCCTACCCGTGAGATATAAATCAGAAGGCCTATATTGTAGGATGGTAGGCACACCATCATCACCAAATCTATTTTATATAAGAGTAGAGAGTAGAGATGATGACTCAGTCTCTCGAAGGTGCTCATAGGGGTAGGGTGTGCGTGTGTGCGTGTGTGCGTTCATAGGGGTGAGTGTATGTACTGTGTTCCAAAAAAGGAGTACTCGAAGTATGCAAGTTCATAAGGAATGGACCGTGTACATTATTCTTGTCGCGTTCGCGCTGCACCCCGACATGGTGGACCCTGCATGTCGCTCACCGAATGGAACGCGCTTCGCCTTGTGTTTTCGCTCGCTTGTGGGACCACAGTTGAGAGCAAACAGACATCCATCACCCTTCCCCGCTCGCATCATTTACGGATACGTACTGCTAGATAGAAGAGAGAGAGGTCGACCAAGTGTTAATGAGGCCATACCGACGGTCGAATTTTGTCCAGAAAACAAGGAAACCGACATGTGGGGCACACCTGTTGGGATGGCGTGGTGCAAACTAGTCCAATGGAGGAGTGGGCCCACGACCTCCTCTCCACCGGCAACCGGTCATGAGGGTCGTGTGGGCCAACAATGTGGTGGAGCTCCCGCACCGCCTCTGGACACGGCGACCGCAGTGAGCGACACGCTCATCGCCGCTGGACACACTCGGCTTCAGGGTTCCGAGTCTGGCGCTACCGTTGTGGCACGACCAGCATATCAACACCCAACTCATCGAGGATGCACGGGGGCACCGAAGTGCGCGTACACCGCGCCGCGTCCGTGGAGTGTTCTAGCGCGGCCAACTGCATCCCTAGGACTTGAGACCATGCCGGGTCATCTTTCAATGACATGTGGGATCACATGTGAGCAAAGGGCATGCCCAACATTGCCACGCCCATAGCTGACTACCCTGGCACACAAAAAACCCTTGTCCCTCATGTTGTCGTGCACGTGCGTTCCTAGTCGGCGCCAGCTTCCCGCATTCATGTCGTCCATCCGTATGTTGTCCACCACAGCCTGGTCTAATTAACATGGATGTTTACTTCCCCAACGTCATCAGCCGATCAAAGTTTGATCGAGGTTAGTGTCCTTTCAAGTTTCTCCATGCTGTCATATTACTTAGCAAAATCGGGGTATTTGTTCTGACTAATTGATTACTATTTAAGCAACCAATTGCGATTTCATTTTCAAACCCTGTTCCTAGGCAAAAACAAATTCTGTTTACCAAATTATGCGCACTATATATTCTTCTGCCATGTTCAAAATAAATAATACCTTTCACCTTTTAAGCAGGATATGTTGGATGCATAGTGAACGATCTGTATGTTACTAAGCGTACCAAATTTCACTGGAAGGACTTGAAGCATGTCATAAACTTTGTCGATAATCTGAAAGAGATAGCACAGAATATGAACGCAGGATTTTGGATGGGATTAATTGTACCTATGGTGCACACATTGAACAAGACCAATTGTGTGCACAAAACGCTGGCAAAAAGTCTTATTTTAATGTTAATGCTCACAAACTATATATATCTTCAACGATATGTTACAATTGGTTATTATTCTACATTTAATCAGAAATTGCCCGTTGTAGCAGTTCCTGGTTCGATTTCCCGGCATGGTCGAATTACACTTGCGCCTGCTAATAATGCCAAAGTGATTGCAAGGTACTGCATTTCCCGGCATAAATGGAACCATTCGAATTAACAAGTTCTCGCTTGTCGTGGAAATGCATCCATATTGGAAAATTGGAGACACTATTCTACTCATGCTCTATCAAGGCACAGGAGGGCTCTTCCTTTTTCATTGACGAGATGCCGAGTCGCCGCGATCAAGCTGCTTCCTGCGGATAGTTGTGGTTGTTGGCCCTCAGCCTCTTAAAATGTGCTAGCTATTACTATGTTAAGTATGTAGATATGGACCATATAGTTGTTGGCCGTTAGCCTCTTAAAATGTGATAGTTGTTACATGTTAAGTATCTAGATATGGACCATATGGTTGTCAAACTGTGTTACGAAGATCCTCCTTTTTTCAAATAGTGTAACCACTATATATATGTTACTCAAATGTTGTTAGCCCAGTTCTTAAATTTTCATGGAAAGTATTAGTATCGTACACAATTCTTTGAGTTTAAGCGTGTGCCCGATGTCCAGAAGGCATTTGCATATTAACTGTCCATATTGCAAATTCAGACACATGTTAACATAAGGAAACATATGTGTAACTTACTAGTCATCGCACACGAGTACTCCCAGATGCATCGTGTGCGGTACTCCTAGCCACCGCAAGCAACTAGTTTGCACTTTTCAAAGTTTTTTGTATGAACAGAATCGCACACGAACTTACTATAGTAACCGTCTGTGTTACAATTTCTCATCGCAAATAGTTCATCCGAGTGGGCTGTTTGTTGCATATCACACACATCTGGTTTACACAAATCATTTGTGTTCTTTTGGCTGATCGCAAATGCCGCATATCACACACATCTTGTTAAGATGAACCGTTTCCATTCTCTTACCTAATCGAAAACAGTTTGTCCGAGTGAGCCGTATGCTGTATATCACACACACCTTGATCTGGCTGTATACTAACCATCACTACAACGGCATAGCTAAGTGCAAGACAATGACCTATCACACCTTATTCGTCATCTGAGTAGTCTGCAACATGAGACGTTGCAGCCGTGTAGGTCAGCACATTGAATATGCTGGCAGAGTTACACTGTGAAGCAATGAAATGCAAAACTATTTCTACATGCAATATTTGGCTGGTGGAGGCTCTGTGTTTATGATTTTGCATAAAGCTAGTTTTTCCCTACAACAAAGGAATAAATTTATTTAACTACTCCCAAGTTGTTCCAAATATTTGAGAAGGTTCCCCCAACTCAAATCCCAATTAAAAGTATCATCATTTGTCGGCGTCCTGGATTTGGGGCTATCTTGCCCTGCCCTGCCTGCGGCCCACCACGTGGCTCCATCGGCGGCCTGGTACGGCCTAGCTTCAGCATCGACAACACAAGACCCCCGCGAGGGGCCGAGCCTCGCGAGGCGGACGATGCCAAGACCCCCGAGGGGATCGGCCTCCTCAGGCTGGCTCCTGAGGGGCGGAGAGTTCTATGCAAGGTTCACCTCATGAGGCTCAGCTAATGTGAGCCATGACGACCAAGGCCAGGCGGTCTCCAGGCAGGCGTAGAGGACAGGTTTCCTCTTCGGTGCAAAGGAGGCAAGCCACAGGAGCGGAGTCCCAAGGAATCAGCTAAAGGTTTCCATTCTGGTGCAACGAGACCAAGACCGCCAGGACGGCAGGACGGAGGTCATCGACGAGCCCACCGCAGGACCACGACCAAAGGCTTTTCGCAGGCAAAGACTACTTTTGTTAGGATTAGATGTACTACTTGTCCCCTTTCTAATACGACCGTTGTGGGATCCCTTCCCACCAACATTTGGGAAGAACCGAGGCCACTATAAATAGGACTAGCCACCACCATAGAAAGGGGACGGGACGAGACAAGACCAGTAGAACTAGAACACACCACACCAACTCAAGAACACCTCACCTCCTAAGGCCAGTTCATCCATTGTACTAGTTCATACTCAGCCCTTCGAGCCAATCCACCAAAAACGTTGGAGTAGGGTATTACACCACAAGGTGGCCCGAACCAGGATAAACTGTTGTGTCTCTGTGTCTCTTTGGGCTTGACACGCTAGGCTTAGGAGGATTGCAAGTAGGCAGGCTGGGTAGGTTGAGATCTCCACACGCACCCTAGAGTTCGAACCACTCAAGGTTTTGCAGATCCCTTAGTCCAACATTTGTCGCGCTAGGTAGGGGTGCGTTGGATCCTCTCTTCCGTCGATCGATCCACTGCCAGTCCGACACCTCCATGGCCGACGCGCGCTGGGCTCGCACCGAGCGCGGGCCGCAGTCGCCACCCGCATCGCTCAGACGGCTCCGGCGGGAGATGGCTGTGCCCGTAGCGCTCCGTCTCCGGTGGCCAACGCCGCCACGGGCCCTGCTAGCCACGAGCAGCAAACTTCATTGCTGCACCCATCGGTGCGCCGTGATGGGCGCACCGCTACTCCGTCATTGACCCCTGCAGCTTCGTCATCCCACGCACGTCGCGGCCAAGCGGACGCGCAGGCTGCTCTGCTCATGCCGCGGGAGCTCCTTCGCTACCGGCCAGTTGGTGACCTCTACGAGGAGTGGCTCGAGCGGATCGCTGAGCTCGTCAGTTTTGCACATGGGGGCTCCGCCGAGACGGCTCGCTCGCTACCTCAGCAACCACCTGCAGCGAGCGATCTGGCGCATGGGGCTCCTCCACCACCTCCGGCCCAGGGCGTCATCGTCAAGCCAAGGCTTGTGGCTCCATGGCGCGACCCGCCTCGCCCTACACCGGCTCGGGATGACGTGAGCTGCCAGGTGGTGCAGCGTCTCCAGGGAGAAGAGCGTGTGCTTCTAGCACCCCAGCACCAGGCCCGCGTACCACCGCAGGAGGTGGTGGTGCGCGTGCGCCAAGACCAGTTTCCACCCCCTCGACGACCTCCGCTAGCCACGGCAGGATGCCGCATGTTCATTCCAGAGCTCCGCAACATCGTCTGGCCAAGCAAGTTCAAGCCTGACCCGCCTCCACGCTACGACGGCACCGCCGACCCCGCCGAGTTCTTGCAGCTCTATGAGCTAAGCATCAAGGCGGCCAGCGGCGACAAGAAGATCATGGCAAACTGGTTCCCGATGGCCCGCATGGATGGAGCGTGTTCATGGCTCCTAAACCTGACCGAGGGGTCGGTTTCTTCCTAGGAAGAGATGCGCAGCCGCTTCATCGCCAACTTCCAGGGCACTCGCGACCGTTCGCCGGCCGCGGGTGACCTGCGTCGCATCAAGCAGCAACCTGGAGAGACCTTGCAGAAGTATATCCAGCGCTTCAACAATGTTCGCCTCAAGATTCCCAAGGTGTCGGACGAGGCCATCATCTCAGCGTTCACTGATAGCGTCCGTGATGTCAAGATGAAGGAGGAGCTCGCCATCCACGAGGATGTATGCACCGCTCAGGAGATGTTCAACATGGCAAACAAGTGCGCCAGGGCTGGGGAAGGGCATCTCTCCCTCCTCAAGCTCCCCGATGTTGATCCAGACGACAAGAAGACCAAGACCAAGGACGTGAAGCGCAAGGGGCCAGCCATGCTTGCGGCTGAGCCAGAGACGAAGCGCGGCTGCGACCACCCCGAGTCATCCAAGAGCAACCTGTCGTTCTGCGCCTTCCATAACGTTCATAGCCACAACACCAACGACTGCCAGGAGCTCAGGTCCCTCCGCGATGGGCGCCTCTGTCGACACCTCGAGCGCAACGATCGAGGCTACGGTCGTGGGGGCAGCCGAGGAGGAGGACGTTGGGACGGACGCGACCATCATCAGGAGTGGTGCGACTAGCCGCGTGAGGACCGCTGGTAGGGCCAGCCTCGCGAGGGCGCCTGGAGGGAGCAGCCTCGTGAGGACCGCCCTCAAGGCAACGCTGCTCTGCCTCCTCTGCCTCCACCGCCAAGAAGGAATGAAGATCACCACTAGGACGAGGGGGCTGGGGGCTTCCAAGAGCCTCGAGCCATCGCCCGCATCTTGGGCAGCTCACAGGCCCCGGCTTCCCACCACGTCTTGAAGCAGTTCGCGAGTGAGGTGAATGCAGCACTTCCCAAGCCTGAAGCAACTCGCCCTCTCAGGTGGTCCAAGTGCGTCATCACCTTCGACTCCTCAGACCAGCTCAAGTGCGCGGCCACCGCAGGTGCGCTCCCCATTCTGTACTCCCCCGTCATCAGCAACGTGGTCGTCACCAAGACTCTCATCGATGGAGGAGTAGGACTCAATATTCTGTCTGTTCAGATGTTCGACAGGCTCTAAGTGCCATACTACCAGCTTCACCCAACCAAGCCATTTTCAGGAGTGACCGACAGTTCTACACACGCCTCCCTATTACCTTCGACGAGCGCAACAACTACCACACTAGCTCATCGACTTCAACATCGCGGACATACGCGTGCCCTACAACGCCATCCTAGGTTACCCAACATTGGCCAAGTTGATGGCGGCCACGCACCAGGGTTACAACGTCCTCAAGATGCCAGGAAGCGGCGGCGTCATCACGGTTGCATGTCAAGAGAAGGATGCGGTGTGCTCCCTCGAGCATGCCTTCTAGGATGCAGTAGTCGAGAACCCTGAGGTCGAAGACAACGCCCTTCCTCCTGAGGTCGCCCCCAAGATGAAGAAGCTGCAGCTGGGACAGGGCTCTCGTGAAGGAGCATCACTCGAGAACGCAGCGCTGAGCCTTGCATCTCAGGACGCGACACCTTCACCCATCGCATAGGAAACTACGCCGGGTGCCCCTCTCGGGCTGGGCTCGGGGGCTCTCTTTTGGAGGGCCTCAGACCTAGCTAGGGTCACGAGGGTGGCGCTCGGACACCATGTGGAGGCGCTCTTCAGAGCACGCTTCCCTAGAGAAGGTAGCAGGTGTGACGCACCAGGTGGTCAGGAGTTTGTCAGCAAGGCAATCGAGGAGATTCAGGAAGCAAGGGTTCTGCAAGGCAACCGCTGCCTACCGCGAGGCGCAACTCACTGCCCCGACGAGGGTAAGCAGTTCCACGTCTGCATCAACATCCCCTGGCTCAATAGGGCCGCGTCTCGGGCAGCTCATCTAGCTGTCTCGTGTCGGCCGGTGCGAGGGACCACCTCACAGCTACGTCTGCATGCCCTTCAGCCTGCCGGGCGGAGCTGAGACGTTCCAGCGCTGCATGAGGGACGCCCAGATGGCCTGCGAGGCCAGGCACCAGGCGATCTTGGCGGAGATGGAGGAGCACCTTCAGGAGCCTCTCGGTCCCTCCGAGCCTCCCGAGGCTCGGCGCTAGAGCGGCTCGTGAGGAACGACTCCAACATCGCATGTTTTTTGGCTACTTCAACACCTCTTCAGCAACGGTACCAGGTGATATCTATCTAGTTTGTTTAGTCTGGGGCGCCGCTTGGGCTGCATCATCCCCAGGCCATGTGGGTCCGTCCCTATGGCATGTATCCTTTCTGCAAATATCAGAGGTAGTTACAATCCTTTGCAAGTTACTTTTGAATTATTAACTGCATGACCGACGCTTCGTCGCTAAGAATGTCTCAAGCCCTTGCAAGCCCTCCCGCGACCGCCTCATGTTAAGGACTGGCACGACGTCTGTGCTCGGGTCTGTCCCTGCAGCGTTGCTAAATCCAAGAGGCTAAGCTCTGGCTCGCGGGTCAATCCCCGTGTACGTCACCTCCCATGGCCCTTGGTGCCTTGTTCTCGCATGAGCTAATCACGGGTGGATGAGTAAGGGCGCGCGACCTGGTGCCCCTGCGGCCACGGGAACCGCGCGCCGGTTCTTTTTCTTCAGGATCTCTGCATGAGAAGATTGGGCACGACGTCTGTGCTCGGGTCTGTCCCTGCAGTGTTGATAAACCCAACAGCTGAGCTCTGTCTGGCGGGCCGGTCCCGTTCACGTCACATCCTGGGGTCATTGGTGTCTGGCCTTCTCATGCAATAGCCTCAGGAGACTGATTCGGTGCAGGCTGCCTAACCAACTCGCAGGATTAACACAAGCATTGCCAATCAAGTCCAGGCGCAACCCGCCTTGAGGTAGGGCCTCGTGAGTCCCGCGCTGGCTCACGGGTGCCCATACACACCTCCTCCATCCCTGTCGTGCAAGCCACTTATCAGGGAGGGGCTGTACACTCCCCGGGGGATCTCCTCAGAGGGAGCCCCCTCCCACGCACCAGTGGAAGCACCATGCTCCGCACTGACCGTGGACACTCTCGAGGAGCGGCTATGCCCGTGCAAGAGCGAAAGTGCTATGCTCCGCGCTGGTGATAAACAACTGGGGGTGGCCTCATGGTCGCATTAACCTCAGGGAGCCTCCGGGCTCAATGGCTAGCCTCACCACGCTGCTCTCCCTCGGGAGGGTAGCGTGAGGGGGCTGGGCACGGGGGCTACGCTCAGGCCACGCCTCGCGTACCCCACCTCGCCAGGCCCCACGGGCCAGGTCTTCGCGCACCCCTTCCAAGCAAGAGCTCGGTGATGGAAAGGTATGATGGTTTGTTCGTACGTCAAGGGGGACTCCTGAGCATCGCGTCTCAGGAGCCTAGCTGGTCATGTAGCCCCTCACCCCTTGGGCTCGTCCTGGCGATCCTCACGACCCAACGGTGGCTGAGGCATGCGCGGGGCCGGGCCCTGCCGACACAGAATGCCAAGGTCTGGTGTCAGGACCCCGACTCAATGCCACATCGATCTAGCATGTAACACCTCATATCACTTTGCGGCCTCACGCACGGTATTCCCACGGGTGTCGCCTTACCTTTGCCCGGGACCGTTTGCGCCTTTTGGCACACGTATATGATAGTGTCGCTAGCATCCATATGATAAGGAGCCCGGCTGACATGGCTAGTCGTAAACCCAAAGTGGCACAAACTTACGAGGACAGCATCCATGACCCGGCATCGAGCGTGTCGGTCATCGGTAGTGAATCCAGCTGTAGCACCGGCTAACAGACTCCGGTGAACCGGCTGTAGCGGGCTAACAGACTCCGTATTCATCGCGTGACATTTCCACGAGGGATGCACACATGAACGAAGAAGGGCACATGTCGGCCAGCCTAGGTGTTCCGGAGTAGTAGCAAGCTACTATGGCTCGGTGGAAACACTAGGAGACATTTCCCGGTAAGAGAGGCTACTAAGGATAAACAACTAGATAGTCAGATCCCACACATACCAAGCATTTCAATAACATACACACAATATGCTCGATATGTGCAAATACAACATGGCATCACAACATGACTCTACGACTCAAGTATGTATTCATTAGGCTCCGAGGAGCGAGATATTACAAACATGGGTCTCACGACCCAACATTCAGAGCATACAAGTCAAAGCACAAGCGGAAGCTAACATGTCTGAGTACAGACATCTACAAATGAAAAGGCTTAGAAGCCTGACTATCTACCAGATCCTGCCGAGGGCACAAGATCGTAGCTGAGGTAACAAGCTAAACGTCGAAGTCCACACAAAACTACTAGCGAGACTGAAGTCTCTCTGCAAAAACATAAAATAGGCAAACGTGGGTACAAATGTACCCAAAGAAGACTTACATCGTAACTAACTACATATGCATCATTATCAACAAAGGGGATGGTGGGGTTTAACTGCAGCAAGCCAGCTTTGACTCGGTGGCTATCCTGAACTACGACTGCAAGTAACTCTTTTGAGGTGGCGCACACGAGTCCACATATTCACCAACCAATACACCACTATGGATCCGCTCCCGTCTCCCTACGAGAACGCCATCCATAGCACTCACGCTTATCTTGCGTATTTTAAAGTATCCACTTTCACTTGTCTATGAACTGTTATAGGCAACCCAGAAGTCCTTTTCCGTGGACACGGCTATTCGAATAGATGATGTTAACCCTGCAGGGGTGTACTTCTTCACACACGCTCTCACCACTTATCGCTGTTTACACGACATGTACTCGGCAACCTTCAAGCAGAAGCCCAACGAGCGTGTCGGCCACGACCTACCTAAACACTCAAGTCTCTAGTCCAGGTTTATCGCCTATTCGGGTTCCATCCGCGAGGAGATCCAGCCGGAGTTTCGCTCACAGCCCCAACCGATGTGTGCAGGGTTCCCGAGACATCAAACGGGCGCCCGGTACACCGTGCCACGTGCCTACCGCATCACAGCCCACCCCTCTGGTCAGCGTTGTGCACGGCCTCCAGCATACTACAAACACCAGAAACTACTTGCAACTCCTAGACAGGGGACAAGGGTGATTAAGAAGCCGAGAGGGTCCATTGGTTTCGGGCCCAATGCATGGTAGTAGCTGAATCATGGATCACTGTGGGGACCCCGACTCATAAGTCGTGATCACCGAATGCACGTGTACAGTGATCCCAGAGATCAATGCTCACTGAACACACAGAACTGAATAACAAGAGTCTTACATCCATACATACAGTCTTACACAAATTATGACCATTATGGTCGAGTCTTACATCGGTAAAGCCTTAAGGGCTGAACATCAAATGAAACACAGAGCAGCGGAAATCTTAAATCGATAATAGAACCCATGCCATCTGCCTTAACCCTACGGGCATTACGACCGAAGCGTCCTAGTTCGCATGTTCGTCTCCAAAGAACTCTTCTTGAACTCCGGTCCTTCCATGCACCGTCAATTAAATAACCAAGTGGCAAGCCAATGAGTACTTTGAATGTACTACTTAAGCAACCCATGTTTTGGTTCAAGGTACAACAAGGCATGACATAGGTAAATTTTTGCAGAAAGCTAGTTTTGAGTGCAATGACATGTTCAACATCCTATAAAACATGCATCAAGAGAGTCCAAGTAACCATGAGGACTGGTTACAGATATCAACATAAATATAGTGGGAACCAACCCATTTATCATAAATAGAGCAGGCACCAACCCATCTCAATCGTGTCAAGTCCTTTGACTTGACCCAAGTCATTTCCATCATCTCACACACACTGGGTTTGAAAACAAGTGGACGTAGCCCAAGAGCGGTTACCCAACTGTCCATGACCGTGGACACGGCTATTCGAATAGTTTTACACTCTGCAGAGGTTGCACACTTTACCCACTAGATCCGGGAACTTCCGTGTCATCCACGACCAGCGGTACCTCAAGTACCGGGTAAGCACCGATCACTACCTTTCCCTAGACGACACTAACATGGAGTCCACTCGATTAGTAGTAACCCCGTGCCAAACATTTCACATCATAAAGTTGTGGAGACTCGCTCCCATATTCATCACATACCACAAGCACGGGTACCAGCGGTGTGTCCGGTCTTTGTAAAACAGAACATGGCCGCCCTACATGGCACGACCCCGTCCCGAGAGAGAGCACCAACTCTCCCCCGTCACTAGTAATGTGGGCTCCAAGCTAGTATTGACCTAGGTAATCAATAATGCCCTTTCCCATATAAGGGTAGAGTGGCTGCGCATGTAAGGTTGGAATAACGGTCGCAACTCCGACCAATCCGTTTTCGAAAACAACACACACCCTTGCCTCGGTACACCACTTCGTCATCAAGTGGTTACCCATCTCATCATCTCCCTCGGGCATAAGTGGCACCCGACGGGGTTTTCGAAAAGTCTTTTGAAAAAGCTTTGCCTCCTTCATCATGCATAAACCCATCCCTTATTGCGTAGCATCTACATTAGCATCCTATCTACTCCCATCGTCATAACCCTCATAAGAAGGTAGGGTCATGCAAGTGTCAACGAGAAAAGTACCTAAGCAACCCACCAAAGTGGTTACCCATCCTTCATGATTCGATGCAACAATAATAAGTGTTATATGACATGCATAAAAAGGGTTTCATAGACATGGTCAAAGGGCTGCTTGCACGCTCAACAAAGTCTTGAGGGTCTTCAAAGTCTTACGGTCCAACTCCTTCACAAGAACGCAATCTATCATCGCAAAATAATAACGGGATAATAAGGCAATAATAAAACAGAAAAATCAAAGTGCTCGGAAAAATGTCAACTCTTTTTGTAAAATATTAGATGGAAATATAAGATGGGAAACTTGCTAGTTTTGGATTTGGAGTGGTGGAGCAGAGATATGGATTTTCAGAGGCACATTTAAATGCTAAAATCACATTTAAATATTTCCGAAGAAGAAAGGTTGGTTGGATTTGAATGAAAGTTGCACCATTAAATAGGTTGCAATATTTGGGGATTTTAGAAATTGGAATTAATCCATTTGGACAAATATTGTGTCTGTGGGATTTTGGAATAAGTGATGAAAAAAAAAAAAGAAAGAGGCATCTTTGTGCTGCCGGGCTGAATCAACATGCAGGCGCAGCGTCCAGCCAAAGAGGCCGGCCCAATGAGCCAACAAGACACACAAGGCTGCATCCACCATTTTCAAACCCGACGGTGGGGGGCCGCAGGTCGAGAGAGAGAGGGCGGGAGTGTGGGAGAGGATGACAAGGACCCCACTGTCATCACTAACCCGTGGGCAGAAGTCGCGGTGCTCACCGGCGACGATGCAGACGACAGCGAGCTCCCATGAGTGCAGGGATGGCCGAGGGCCCCGCCGCCGGTGGGTGTTGGACTTGGCGGCGGGGGTGCTGGTTCGCCGGCGACGAGGTTCACAAGCGGAGGAGCTTGGGGAGGCGGTGGTTCGGTCGTTTCCGCAGCTACTGAGAGGGAAGCGAGGGGAAAATCTCGAGGAGATGCAGGGGTTCCAGATCGAGGCAAAGGAGGAGCGGGGAGGCTTATACCTCGCGATCTCCGCGAGCCGACAAGCGGAGCTCGAGCTCAATCTCGAGCTCGGGCGGCTTTGGGGGCGAACTGGGGGTTCAGGGGGAGGTGTTGGTGGTGCAGAGAGCGAGGGGTGAGGGTGGAAGGGTTCGGGGAGGCCCTTATATAGGCGAGCGGCGGTCCACCATGGGCTCGTGCGCCGGCGGGCTCGTGCTCGTCGCCACGGGCCTCGGGAGGGCACTGCACCGTGTCTAGGGGGCTCGTGGGGGTCGAATACGCCCAGGGGACGAAGAGAGAGAGAGAGCAGGGGGCCAGAGGCACCGCGCGTGTGAGCACGCTCACTGGTGCGCTCGGGCGGCCCTTGTTCGCTTGCGCGGAGGCGCGGGGAGGAGGAGAGAGGAGGGGGACAGCGTCGTGGCGTGTCGTGGACGTCGAGGTGCCTCCCGGGCGCGAGGGAAGGCCCGAGGTGGCGGAGCCGTTAGGCGAGGGCGGCTATAGTGCCTAGTCAGATCAGAAGGCCTGAGCGCACAGTATGGCATGCCATGGCATATAATATGCCACAATGGTGCGACCACCGATGTCGATAGTGCCAGGAGGTAGTAAAGAAGGAGGGGGAAGGCATTGGATGCCCTGGATGGCCACTGGGGTGAGGAGAGAGGTGAGGAAGAGGGAGAAAGGGCTGTCCAGAGAGAGAAAGAGGGGGGTTTCACCCCTCAATTATTGAGCTGGGGGCTTGCCATTGTTACTAGAGGTGAAAGGGGTCTAGGAGGAGCTGTGGTAAAAATTGGAGCTCACCAAGAATAGTGGAAGGGGTCAAAACAGTGGTTTTTGCAAAATGTCAGAAGGTGTTTGATAGAGTTTTGAGCAAGCAAATGGACTCCAATTGCCATGATACTCCACAAGGTGAAATGACTCATATAAATATAGCCTTCCACCAATTAGGAGATTATTTGGGCAAAGTTGCCAATGCAACTTTTGTGAACCCTAGAAATGAGCAGAAATGGATTTGTGTAGATCTAGTTGAGCATAACACTTCTCCTTGATGAACCACTTTGTGTAGTGGCCTCATTTGGTCATGTGAACATGCTCACAAAAGTTGGGGTCTTGGAGAAGAAGTTGGTAGAACAAAGTTGTTCAAATTTGATTCTGGTCAGAGAGGGTTTTGAGGCACTTTGACCAAGATTTCCTCTTCTCCAACCTGTGCCATTTGGTCTAGATGCATCATTGGACCCATGAAGCATGTTCACCAAGTTTGAGCACATTTGGACACATTTGGCAATGTAAAGTTGATCAAACTTCGAATGGACAGAATTAGTTTTGAGGGTTTTGATGGTGTTATCTTGTTCTCCAAGTCATGAGACTTGGCAAGATCATCTAATATGTCATATGTGACATGATAGAATTTTCCTGGAATTTTTGAAGAATATTTCCTTTGTAAATATTTCAAAAGCTTGAAATATCCAGAAGGGTTTTAGAGGATTTGACCAATATTTTGAACATGACCATGTGTTGAAACTCTTATATATGGACAATATATGTCCTATGAGTTTCCTAAATTTTTCAAATATTTTTAAAACAATAAAATAATTTTTCCTATTAAAGACCATTTCTGGCCTTAAGAAAAAGCCTTTAAATAAAATAGTAAAACAACTTTTAAAATTATATTTTTGTGGTTTCGGGTATCCTATATCTAATAGGAGTCAAATATATTTTTGGAAAGATTTTTACTGCCCTTAATCAAGTACTTGCAAAGTGCAATCCTCAATTCAGGGGTTTTGGAAAACTAAATTTAGAAAATACTTTCGGCCAAATTATTTTTGTAAGAAAATTCTATATTGCACTATACACATGGCATGGTCATTGGTCGAGCTTGGGGTAAGGAGATGAAGTATAGAAGGTGGAGTGGTTGACTATTAAGAGCACTTGAAAACCACATAGGAAAACCAACACCAAATAAAAGCCAAATAAAGCAAAAAGTTTTGTTGGACCAAATTTTCATGCTTTATTTATGAGAATGAAATGTTACAAAATGCGGGTGTGGCAGACCTACCCCTTTACAAGAATCTCGTCCCGAGATTCCTAAACTAGGCTTTAAAGAGATACGGAATTCGGATCTAAGGTAGTCTTCACGCTCCCAAGTTGCTTCCTTGAGTGGTTGCTCCATTGGACCTTGAAGTACTTGATGGTTCGGCTGAAAAGGCGTCGCTCACCTCATCGAGAATGCAGATGGGCCTCTCACGATAAGTCAAATCAGGTGAAGGTCAATGGCTTGGTGATTGACGTCCTTGTAGAGATCAGGCTTGTCTGCGAACTTGGAGACACTTCCGAGTTGTGACACGTGGAACACGTTGTGTACATCGAAAGTTCGTGGAAGTTCCAAGCTGGTAAGCCACTTCTCCTCGTCGTTCCATGATCTTGAAGGGCCAATGTATCTCGGAGCGAGCTTTCCTTTGACATGGAAGCGCTGGGCTCCTTTGAGAGGGTGACCGGAGATAGACATGGTCTCCAACTCGGAAGTTTATGTCTCTCGACGTGAGTCAGCAGTAGCTCTTCTGCCTTGACTTGGCGGACTTGGACGCTCTCGACAAGCTGGACTTGCTCTTGACTTCACGGAGGATATCCGCCCAAAGACAAGTCCTTCACCGGTCTCGACCAATTGAGAGGTGTACGGCACTTTCGCCCGTATAACACTTCAAATGGTGCCATCTGAAGGCTTGCCTGGTAACTGTTGTTGTAAGAGAACTAGGCGAAAGGGAGGCAATCTTCCCACTTAGCTCCATAAGCTAAGACACGTGCTCGGAGCATGTCTTCGAGTATTTGATTCACTGCTCTGTCGACCTCCGGCCTGTGGGTGGAAAGCGATCTTTGAAGGACAGCTTGGTCCCCATGGCCTCCTGGAATTTCTTCCAAAACCTTGAGGTGAACTGGGTTCCTCGATCTGACACAATCTCCTTGGGAACACCATGAAGGGTCACGATTCGGTTGATGTAGAGACCGGCTAACTGGTTCCCTTGTAGGTTGTCTTGACAGAATGAAGTGGGCCACCTTGGTCAAATGGTCAACGATGACCCGGATGGAGTCATGTCCCTTGTTTGACCTGGGTAAACCGTGATGAAGTCCATCCCGACTTTGTCCCATTTCCACTCGGGAACCTTGAGTGGTTGGAGTAATCCAAAGGTCGCCGATGTTCAGCTTTGACTCTCGGCATCGCCACACTTTGCGACATAGGTGGCAATCTCCTTTTCATCCCGTGCCACCAAAATCTTTCCTTCGTCTTGATACATCTTGGTGCCTCCAGGGTGGATGGAATATGGGCTGTCATGAGCTTCTTGCAAGATCAGGTTCTTGAGCTCAACCTTGTTGGGCACGCAGATGCGATTCCCAAACCACACAGTTCCTTCCTCATCCTCTGAGAATCCAGAGGCTTTGCCTGCCTTGATCTTCCTCTTGATGCCTTCAATACTCTCATGCCCCTTCTGGGCTTTCTTGATATCATCCATCAAGGTAGGCTTAACTTCGAGGTTGGCCAAGAATCTCAGTGCAACCAGTTCCAACCCGAAGCTTTCAAGTTCTTCATACAAGGCGGGTAGCTTGTGCTTTAGCATAGCATTCAAGGAGCAAGCCTTCCTGCTCAACGCATCTGCTACCACATTAGCCTTTCCAGGGTGGTATTGAACACTGAGGTCATAATCCTTTATCAACTCCAGCCATCTTCTCGCCTCATGTTCAATTCCTTTGGTGAAAATATACTTCAGACTTTTGTGGTCCGTGTATATTTCACATCGCTTACCAAAAGGTAATGTCGCCAAGTCTTGAGGCATGAACCACTGCTGCTAGCTCAAGGTCATGAGTAGCATAGTTCTCTTCGTGAGGTCGTGGTTGCCTTGAAAGGTAGGCTACGACTCTTTCTTGCATCGTAACACCTCCCATCCGATTCTTGGCGCATCACAATATATCACAAACTCCTTGTGTATATCCGGTGTGGCGAAATGGGCGATGGTTAGCCTCTTCTTCAGCTCTGGAAGCTCTCTTAGCACTTCAAGCGTCCATTGAACTTCTTGTCCTTCTTCAAGAGCTGAGTCATGGGTGGGCAATGCTCGAGAATCCTTCAACGAACTTGCGGTAATATCCTGCGAGTCCGAGGAAGCTTCGACTTCCTTCACATTGCTCGGGATTGCCATTCATCCACGGCTTCAATCTTAGCGGGTCGATGACAATCCCTCTTCGCTAGAACATGACCCAGAATCCAACTTCACGCAGCCGAATTCACACTTGCTGAACTTGGCATACAGCTTGGTGCTCTCGAAGCTTGTCTAGGACCATCCTCAAGTGTTGCTCGTGTTCTTCTTCCGACTTCGAGAAGACAAGGATGTCATCAATGAAGACAACGACAAACTTGTCCAAATATTCCATGAAGACCTTATTCATGAGGTACATGAAGTAAGCCGGGCATTGGTCAATCAAAGGACATGACCGTGCATTCATCTGAGCCATATCTGATTCTGAATGCCGTCTTCGAATATCTTGGGGTCTGATCTTCAGTTGGTAGTACCCAGATCTGAGGTTGATCTTGGAGAACACCTTGGCCCCATTGAGTTGATCAAACAGATCTTCAATCTTGGGAAGTGGGTACTTGTTCTTGATTGTAACTTCATTGAGGGAGCGGTAGTCAATGCACAAGCGGATGGTACCGTCCTTCTTTGCCACAAATGTAGCAGGTGATCCCCAAGGGGAGGCACTAGGCGGATAAATCCTTCCTCAACTGCTCTTCCAAATGCTTCTTCAATTACGCTAACTCCTCCGATCCCATTCTATAAGGTTTCTTATAGATGGGTCCTGCTCGAGCATGAGCTCGATGATGAACTCAATGTCTCGGTCGGGAGGCATTCTGTAACTCATCAGGAAAGACATCGGGGTATTCGCATACTACCGGCACTTGCTCCAATCCAACTTCAGACAGTTGACTTGGTTGGCTTGAGCAGAGGAGGGTTGGAGGCGAATTTAACCGACTCCTTGGTCATTGGTCACAGTGATGACCGGTTGGCGCAGATCTATCAAGCCTTGGTGCTTGATGAGCCAATTCATTCCTAAGATCACATCCAAGTCTTGTGATCCTAAGATGATAAGGTCTGCTAGGAAGTCTACCCCATTAATGACAATCTCGACTCCTCTACATCCTGTCTTGGCTCTCATCTCTGCCTCGGGGTTTGTACCACCATAGGGTTATATAGGAGTGTAGGGGTCATGCCACTTTTTAATGCAAACTTATGGGTGACAAATGAATGCGTGGCTCCAGAATCAAACAAAACAGTTGCGGGTGCTGAATTGACAAGGAACGCACCCAAAGATGACGTCCGGTCTTCTGGGCTTCTTCCGCATGACATGATTCACACGTCCCTTGCCATTGTTGGGCAGGTTGCGGGAGCTTGGTTCCTTGGTGGCATTCCACGGCCTTGGCACAGGTTCTGCGATTGGGGCGCGGGCGTCGGCTTCTTGTTGGGGCAATTCTTGGAGTAGTGTCCGGCTGTCCACATCCGGCAAGTGACTTGATTGGGGATGACGCCCTTGCCAAAGATTGTTATTGGGGTTGTTGTAAGCTGGCACAGGGGTTGGCATACTTTGCTGAGGTGGATAGTTGGTGCGGGGTGCAGGGGCTCTTGGTTGCCGATAGGTTGGCTTGACCGGGCTGGCTGCCACGGGCGAGGCTTCGTTCTTGGAGCTACCCTTGCCGATCATCTTGCGCTTACGAGTGTCATCCAAGGCACGTCGCTTGTCCTCAAGCATGAGTGCCTTGTTCACCAGATCGAGAAAGGTTGGGCGGTCACACACAACAAGCGAGTCTCGCAGAGTCCGTTAAGGCCTTCCATGAAGCGCTCCTTTTGGCAAAGATCGGTCTAACATCCTCGAGGCATACCTTGAGAGAACACCGAACTTCGCATGTACTCCTTGACAAGCTACTACCTTGCTTCAGGGCTCGGAACTCACGCTTCTTGATGGCCATGATTCCAGAAGGAATGTGGGCCTTGCGGAATTCTGTCTTGAAGGTGTTCCAAGTGATGTCTTGCTCAACATGCATAGCCTTGAATCCATCCCACCAAGCTCTGGCAGTCCCCAGAGACGATGGGCGGCATACGCCACTTTATCACGGTCCTCGCATCCGACTAGTGCCAGCAGATCCTCAATGTGCGGACCCGATCGTCTGCATCCGAGGGTTCAGCAGCCTCGATGAAAGTGGGTGGTGCATGCTTCTTGAACTCCACCAAGGTGGAATGTCCATGGCCGTGCCCTCCGGTGGGCGATTGACAACTTTGAGCAATCATCTGGAGGGCTGCGGTGTTGGCTTGGCGTTCCTCTCGGAAGGCTTGGAGAAGCTGAGCCATGTCCATGCTTGGAGGAGGTGGTGGGGTGGAGTCGTCCTTGGGCTTGGTCTGGCTGACTCCGCTTCAGCAGAACCTCCGGCTTCTTCTGCTTTGGTAGAGGTACCAAGACGTGTTACAACAGCATCCTGTTGGAGTGGTCAAGGTTTCATGATTGGGGAAAGATGGGAAAGCAACATAGATGGGATGCCTAGTAAGGGGTTGGTATGACACTAATTGTTTTCATGCAAGGGCCAAAAGGGCCAAACACATTCATTAAAGTCCAAATGGGTGATGTAGTCGTTTACAAGTTCCCAAGGAAAGCACGACATCCATCAAACACAACAAAAGCAAACACAACACTACATGGTTTCATAAGAACCATTACATGGACTCGACTTCACATAGGGGTACACGACCTATCCTACTCAGAGGTCTACTAACGGCATATCCAAGTTGTGAATGATGCCTAAGTGGTGGAATGCTCGGTCGCGTAGTCCTGCTCTTCCGGTCTTCCTCCTCTTCATCGATGTACGGATTTCTTCACTGCTTGAAGGGGTGGGGGAGTGGAGGAGCTCAACGCGGCGTTGCTTTGCTGGTGGGGTGAAGAGCCTGCGATAATCCCTTGCGCTCATGCGGGGTTGCTGTGGTGGTCCTCCATCCTTTGGGGTCTTCCGCCTCTGTCACGATTGCGGGCTGTCGAGGGGAGCACCTTCCTTCTTGATCCTATCCGTCTTCTCTTGTGCTTGGCGAAGAAGTGCCTTGGCCTCATGAAGTTCCTTTCGGAGTTCCATTGATTCCGCGGCCAAGTGTTGTGCCAAACTATCGGCACAAAGGCTGAAGTAGGTCTGGAATCGGAGTGGAAGTCCTTCTTCTAATGGTGGAGCTGGTGCATTGCTCTCATCCTCGCCTTCCTTCCGATAAGGCAAGAAACGGGTTGCCAACTCGTCTGCCATCTCTGGAAGAAGGTCTCGGAGGCGAGTGAGTGCCTTGAGGGTTGCCGTCTCGACGGCAAGAACTAGTGTTGCCATCTGGGGTCCCTCGAAGAACCAGCTTGTTGGAGAGTCATTGGCCTTTATGATCACTTCCACATGATACTCTGTCTCGGCGTCATTGATCCAATGCTCATGGTAGGTGAAAGTGGGGGCTCGGTGGGCTGCACCTCTTGAGGCTATCCTCGAGAAGCACGGAAATCCGTGGTCGAAGTCTTGAATGCAGCCATCTACAAAGGTTGAATGGGAGAGGTCAATAAGGAAAATGCATCTTGGGTGGGGTAAGATTCGAGAAAAGAAGAGAGGTTTAGATGGTCTCAAGTTTAACTAACGTCCATGCTAACTAAGGCTTCCTACAACGGATGGCTCGATACCAGCTCTGTGGGGACCCGACTCATAAGTCGTGATCACGAATGCACGTACAAATGATCCCGAGATCAATGCTCACCGAACACACGTAACTGAATAACAAGAGTCTTACATCCATACATACCGTCTTACACAAATTATGACCATTATGGTCAAGTCTTACATCGGTAAAGCCTTAAGGGCTGAACATCAAATGAAACACAAGCAGCGGAAATCTTAGTCGATAATAGAACCCATGCCATCTGCCTTAACCCTACAGGCATTACGACCGGAAGCGTCCTAGTTCGCATGTTCGTCTCCAAAGAACTCTTCTTCGAACTCCGGTCCTTCCATGCCTGGTCAATTAAATAACCAGTGGCAAGCCAATGAGTACTTTGAATGTACTCGCAAGCAACCCATGTTTTGGTTCAAGGTACAACAAGGCATGACATAGGTAAATTTTTGCAGAAAGCTAGTTTTGAGTGCAATGACATGTTCAACATCCTATGAAACATGCATCAAGAGAGTCCAAGTAACCATGAGGACTGGTTACAGATATCAACATAAATATAGTGGGAACCAACCCATTTATCATAAATAGAGCAGGCACCAACCCATCTCAATCGTGTCAAGTCCTTTGACTTGACCCAAGTCATTTCCATCATCTCACACACACTGGGTTTGAAAACAAGTGGACGTAGCCCAAGAGCGGTTACCCAACTGTCCATGACCGTGGACACGGCTATTCGAATAGTTTTACACTCTGCAGAGGTTGCACACTTTACCCACTAGATCCGGGGAACTTCCGTGTCATCCACGACCCGCGGTACCTCAAGTACCCGGGGTAAGCACCCGATCACTACCTTTCCCTAGACGACACTAACATGGAGTCCACTCGATTGGTAGTAACTCCCGTGCCAAACATTTCACATCATAAAGTTGTGGAGACTCGCTCCCATATTCATCACATACCACAAGCACGGGTACCAGCGGTGTGTCCGGTGTCTTGTAAAGATGCATATGGCCGCCCTACAGCACAACCCGTCCCGAGAGAGAGCACCAACTCTCCCCCGTCACTAGTAATGTGGGCTCCAAGCTAGTATCGACCTAGGTAATCAATAATGCCCTTTCCCATATAAGGGTAGAGTGGTCGCGCATGTAAGGTTGGAATAACGGTCGCAACTCCGACCAATCCGTTTTCGAAAACAACACACACCTTGCCTCGGTACACCACTTCGTCATCAAGTGGTTACCCATCTCATCATCTCCCTCGGGCATAAGTGGCACCCGACGGGTTTTCAAAAGTCTTTGAAAAAAGCTTTGCCTCCTTCATCATGCATAAACCCATCCCTTATTGCGTAGCATCTACATTAGCATCCTATCTACTCCCATCGTCATAACCCTCATAAGAAGGTAGGGTCATGCAAGTGTCAACGAGAAAAGTACCGGAAGCAACCCACCAAAGTGGTTACCCATCCTTCATGATTCCGATGCAACAATAATAAGTGCTATATGACATGCATAAAAAGGGTTTCATAGACATGGTCAAAGGGCTGCTTGCCTGGCTCAGCAAAGTCTTCGGGGTCTTCAAAGTCTTCTGGTCCAACTCCTTCGTCAGCAACGCAATCTATCGTCGCAAAATAATAACGGGATAATAAGGCAATAATAAAACAGAAAAATCAAAGTGCTCAGAAAAATGTCAACTCTTTTTGTAAAATATTAGATGGAAATATAAGATGGGGAAACTTGCTAGTTTTGGATTTGGAGTGGTGGAACAGGAGATATGGATTTTCAGAGGCACATTTAAATGCTAAAAATCACATTTAAATATTTCCAGTGAAGAAAGGTTGGTTGGATTTGAATGAAAGTTGCACCATTAAATAGGTTGCAATATTTGGGGATTTTAGAAATTGGAATTAATCCATTTGGACAAATATTGTGTCCTGTGGGATTTTGGAATAAGTGATGAAAAGAAAAGAAAAGAGGCCTTTGTTCTGCCGGGCGGAAACAGTGCAGGCAGCCCAGGCCAAAGAGGCCGCCCAATGAGCCAACAAGCCTGTGTAAGGCCCACCCATTTTCAAACTCGACGGCCGGGGCCCGCAGTCGAGAGAGAGAGGGCGCGGAGTGTGGGAGAGGATGACAAGGACCCCACTGTCATCACTAACCTGTGGGCGGGGGTCGCGGTGCTCACCGGCGACGATCTGAAGCGACAGCGAGCTCCGCGAGCTCCGGCGAGTCTGAGGATGGCCGAGGCCGCCGCCGCCGGTGGGTGGTGGACTTGGCGGGCGGGGTGCTGGTTCGCCGGCGACGAGGTTCAAGCGGCGGAGGAGCTTCGGGAGGCGGTGGTTCCGGTCGTTTCCCGCAGCTACAGAGAGGGGAAACGAGGGGGAAAATCTCAGGGAGATGCAGGGGTTCCAGATCGAGGCAAAGGAGGAGCGGGGGAGGCTTATACCACGCGATCTCCGGCATGAGCCGACGCTGGAGCTCGAGCTCGATCTCGAGCTCGGGCGGCTTTGAAATGAACTGGGGTGCGGGGAGGTGTTGGTGGTGCGAGCGAGGGTGAGGTGGAAGGGTTCGGGAGGCCCTTATATAGGCGAGCGGCGGTCCACCGTGGGCTCGTCTTGGCGGCGGGCTCGTGCTCGTCGCAACGGGCTCGGGAGGGCACCGCACCGTGTCTAGGGGCTCGTGGGGTCGAATCGCCCGAGGGACGAAGAGAGAGAGAGAGCAGGGGCCAGAGGCACGTGTGGCTGCACGCCACTGGTGCGCCAGGCGGCCTTGTTAAGCTTCTGCGGAGGCGGGAGGAGGAGAGAGGAGGGGGACAGCGTCGTGGCGTGTCGTGGACGTCGAGGTGCCTCGTCTGGGCGCGAGGGAAGGCCCGAGGTGGCCGGAGCCGTTAGGCGGGCGGCTACAAGGTGCCTAGCCAAGATCAGAGCGGCCTGAGCGCGTATGGCATGCCATGGCATATAATATGCCCTGTGGGCGACCACCGATGTCGATAGAGTGCCGGGAGGTAGTAAAGAAGGAGGGGAAGGCATTGGATGCCTGGATGGCCACTGGGTGAGGAGAGAGGTGAGGAAGAGGGAGAAAGGGCTGTCCAGAGAGAGAAAGAGGGGGGTTTCACCCCTCAATTATTGAGCTGGGGGCTTGCCATTGTTACTAGAGGTGAAAGGGGTCTAGGAGGAGCTGTGGTAAAAATTGGAGCTCACCAAGAATAGTGGAAGGGGTCAAAACAGTGGTTTTTGCAAAATGTCAGAAGGTGTTTGATAGAGTTTTGAGCAAGCAAATGGACTCCAATTGCCATGATACTCCACAAGGTGAAATGACTCATATAAATATAGCCTTCCACCAATTAGGAGATTATTTGGGCAAAGTTGCCAATGCAACTTTGTGAACCCTAGAAATGAGCAGAAATGGATTTGTGTAGATCTAGTTGAGCATAACACTTCTCCTTGATGAACCACTTTGTGTAGTGGCCTCATTTGGTCATGTGAACATGCTCACAAAAGTTGGGGTCTTGGAGAAGAAGTTGGTAGAACAAAGTTGTTCAAATTTGATTCTGGTCAGAGAGGGTTTTGAGGCACTTTGACCAAGATTTCCTCTTCTCCAACCTGTGCCATTTGGTCTAGATGCATCATTGGACCCATGAAGCATGTTCACCAAGTTTGAGCACATTTGGACACATTTGGCAATGTAAAGTTGATCAAACTTCAGAATGGACAGAATTAGTTTTGAGGGGTTTTGATGGTGTTATCTTGTTCTCCAAGTCATGAGACTTGGCAAGATCATCTAATATGTCATATGTGACATGATAGAATTTTCCTGGAATTTTTGAAGAATATTTCCTTTGTAAATATTTCAAAAGCTTGAAATATCCAGGAAGGGTTTTAGAGGGATTTGACCAATATTTTGAACATGACCATGTGTTGAAACTCTTATATATGGACAATATATGTCCTATGAGTTTCCCTAAATTTTGTCAAATATTTTTAAAACAATAAAATAATTTTTCCCTATTAAAGACCATTTCTGGCCTTAAGAAAAAGCCTTTAAATAAAATAGTAAAACAACTTTTAAAATTATATTTTTGTGGTTTCTGGGTATCCTATATCTAATAGGAGTCAAATATATTTTTGGAAAGATTTTTACTGCCCTTAATCAAGTACTTGCAGTGCAATCCTCAATTCAGGGGTTTTTGGAAAACTAAATTTAGAAAATACTTTCTGGCCAAATTATTTTTGTAAGAAAATTCTATATTGCACTATACACATGGCATGGTCATTGGTCAGGAGCTTGGGGTAAGGAGATGAAGTATAGAAGGTGGAGTGGTTGACTATTAAGAGCACTTGAAAACCACATAGGGAAAACCAACACCAAATAAAAGCCAAATAAAGCAAAAAGTTTTTGTTGGACCAAATTTTCATGCTTTATTTATGAGAATGAAATGTTACAAAATGCAGGGTGTGACAATCACAAACACAGAACTTAGTTCGTGAGGACGGCTGCAATGAGACAACCCACCATGTACTCCTACATGGCCTCTCACCGCTACCTTTGCCAAATCGTGTTCACACTCTTTGCTCACACACACGGTAGGACATGTTCACACACCTCTGAATCATCCTCGATGAATCAGACCCGACTCAACTCTAAGCAGTAGCAGGCATGACAAACAAGCATGTATGAGTAGGCACAACAGGGCTCAAACAACTCCTACTCATGCTAGTGGGTTTCATCTATTTACTGTGGAATGACAGGTCATGCAAAGGATAAAGGGGTTCAACTACCGCAGCAAGACAAATGTATGAGTCGTTGTTGTCCTAATGCAGTAAAAGAGAGCAGGAGCGAGAGAGTGGATTGTATCGGAATGAACAAGGGGTTTTGCTTGCACAGCACTTCCAAGATAATATAGCTCTTCATCGGTGTCATCGATCTCATCGTCGAAACCACGTCTATCGAGAGGGGAAAAATACCCGCAACAGAGAAGAAACACAATCAATGCAATGCACAATATGATGCATGATCATGACATGTTAAATGAGTGTGTTGGGCTAAGGCAACTACAACCAGATGGGTTTGAGCTATTTTGAACCAAAGATTCAAAGTTCAAACACATTTGTGATCTTAAATAGTGCTTTATCATGTTTTGCGCTAAACAGCAAGTTAACTTGTTTAAACATGCATGAAACTGGTACAGATGGATAGATTGGATTTTTCTGATCATTTTTCATATATAAATTATTTCATTTGGAGTTACGGTTGAATTTATATGATTTTTAGAAGTTTTGGATATTTTCTGAAATAAATAAATCATTTTTGATTTATTTAAAAATCCAGAAAACATTTACTGCGTCAGCATGACGTATTAGTGACATCAGTAGGTCAGCGGACGGCCCAGGTCAACCCTGACCAGTGGGGCCTACTGGTCAGTGACACAGAGTCAGCTGCAGAGGCTGACATGTGGGACCCGGTCAAAGCTGACGTGGGCAAGTTAATGTTGATAGGCGGGGCCCACTGTGGTTAGTGTTAATCCAACAGAGATATAATACTAATTAGTTTAGGCATTGGGACCCACATGGCAGTGGCTCTAGGGTGGCTTAGCTGGGTCATTAGTGGCTAATGACGGCCACGTCATCAGTCGCCGGAGTGTCGCCGGCGACGACCACGGCCGACGGCGGAGGTGCACCGTGCGCTCGCTACAGAGCACCATTTGACGTGCGGTTTGCTCCTACGGGTTCCTGGGAGGAAGGCGCATCTAAAGAGATAAGCGACAGCAGCTGGGGTGGTCGGAGCTGACGGCGGCGAGCTCTTTTGCGGCCGCCGGAGTTCGGGCACCGACGGTTTAGGCGCTACGTCGCGTTTTGAGCTGAACTAGTGGGATCTGCGGCTTCCTGAGGAAGTGCTGAGCACGCCTACATGCTCTGGTGCGACGTGCGGGTGTTGCGACCGCGGCGGCGACATGGCCGGTGGCGGAGCTGCTTCGGCTGGGGTGGGAGAGGGAGCTACGGCGCGAGAACGGAGGAACAGAGAGAGGGGAACGGAGCAGAAGCTCACAGCACTCGGCGGCCTTGACGGAAAGCTCGGGGATGCACTGGAGACGGCGGGGCGGCGATGAGGATCTCCGGTGGCCGGGGATGAAGACGACGTCGATGGAGGTGCTCCAGGGCCTCCCGAGGCGCGTGGATTGGCGGAGGGGTAGCCGGCGACGTGGTGGAGCTTCTGGGCACGACGGAGGGGCGAGGGTTCGGCGGTAGCCTCGGCAACGGTGGTCGGTGGCAACGGTAGCGCTCGGCCGCGTGCAGGGAGAGAGCAGAGGAGGGCGAGAGTGTTCGGGAGAGAGTGAGAGGGGGCCGGGGGGGCTACGTGGCGCTCGGGGACGACTCCAGGGCGCCAGGGAGGCCAACATGGAGGCAGGAGGTGGCCACGAGTGGCTGTGCGCGCCGCACGCAGCTGGTTCTCCTACTGGCAGAGGAGGAAGACGACAGGAGCTGCGGTGGTGGGCTGGGTTGCCAGCTAGGCCGGCTGGGCGCTAGGTGGGCTGCGCCAGGTAAGCTACAGGTAAGTTCTCTCTCTCTCTCCTCTATTTTCTGTTTTCTATTATTTCTGTAACTTTGTGGCTTTATTAAAAATACTTAAACAGATCCAAAAATCATGAAACTAATCATGGCTGCTGTTTAGAATATATCTAATAGTAAACATTCTAGTTTATGATTATTTGAGCATTTAAAATATTTTATAATATTTAAATGCCCAAATGCAAATAGAGTATGATTTAATTCAGAGCCCAATATGTCCTGCAAAAATATAAATCATTTTTGGTAGATGCTTTCACCTCAAACCAGAAATGTTGAACATTTTTAGAGGGCATTTTGAGTTTAATGAAAAAGATATTATTTTGACCCTAGTTGAATTCATTTGGTGCTAGGGTTTAAACAATCCCCATTTCAAGTTTCTTTAAATTTAAACATGATGCATGGATGCTTATGCAGAGTCAGGCAAGGACTAAGCTAGGGCTGTGACATCTGGCTTTCACCCTTCTCTTTCAAGCCGTTCACACGTCAAGGGGGACTCCTGAGCATCGCGTCTCAGGAGCCTAACTGGTCATGTAGCCGCTCACCTCTTGGGCTCGTCCTGGTGATCCGAACGACCCAACGGCGGCTGAGGCATGCGCGAAGTCGGGCCATGCCAATGCAGAACACCAAGGCTTGCTCCTGCGCCTTTTCTAAGTTGTTCGTGCGTAAGGACTCCTGAGCACTGCATCTCAGGAGCCTAACTGGTCATGTAGCCCCTCACCCCTTGGACTCGTCTTGGCGATCCGGAAAACCAAACGGCGGCTGAGGTATGCACGGGGACGGGCTCTTCCGATGCAGAACAATAAAGCCAACGGAAAAGTCAAGGGAACATAATTTAATTATTACAAAACATATTGTTCCAAGCCAACAGTTTTAAATGCCTCCCCGAGGCATGCTACATGATATGGGATGAACAAGGAAAAGCAAAGTCACCAAGCCACCTCTTCAGACCTGGGCGTCACCGTCGCCCGCTGACCGAGCCTCGTCGCTAGGCCCGTCGCCCGTTCCATCAACCTCGGTCGGAGGACCGACGACCAGGAACTTGCTCAGCATGGCATCCATGGAGCTCTTCATGGTGGCAGCAGCAGCGTCCCGGGAGACGGGGTCCACCAGGGTAACGAAGGAGGAGAGGTCAAAGCTGGCATCCTGAAGATAGAGATGACTAAAGACGCACATCAAAGCCGAAGAATAAAGTGAGTGTGCCTCGCTTTCCACCAAGGAGGCACATCCGTCGACGACATCTTCGAGCACCACCAAGACTTCAGGAAGCAGCGTAGCAGGGCTCTCCTTCGGGGTCGTCGTCGCCACCTTCTTCGAAGGATCATCCCCAAAGAGCGACTTCTGAGCCTTGTGGAACCTCGGCTCGAGAGAAGCAAGGGTGTTGCGCTCCATGGCGGTCACCTTCTCGGCCTCAGCAAGGGTCGCTTGGGTAGCCTCAGCCTCCTCCTTCAGCTTCATCAGGCGGTCACTCTCCGCAGCCTGCTCCAGGGCCGCCTTCCTCACCTCGGCATCTCGATTAGCGACGGCAGCGTCCTGGACCTTCAGCTTCTCCTCACGCTCCTGGAGCTGGCTGGCCTGGGCGGCCTGCTGATCCTGAAGAGTCTTCAGTTCAGCCTCCACCACGCGAACCGACCCTCAGCTTCTGTGGCCTCCTTCTGCGCCAGGTCGCGCGCCGTGGCAGCCACCCTGAGCACCTTCTGAGCTTCCTCCGTAGAGCCCCAGGCCGCGCAGATAGACGCGTTGGCCTGGAGCCAACCAGAAATCAGCCCCAGGCATCCCTGTGCTGAGCGATGATCCAGGCCCTAAAGTTCTCCCTGCAGGAGGTCCAGCGCCGCCCTTGCCTCCTCCAGGGCCCCAGAGGTGGCAGCAGCACCACGGCTCGGCCACGTGCTGGGCAAGGGAGGAGACGCCCTCAGTGCCAAGACAGAAGAAACCTCAGCCTCAGGGAGGACTGGGGGCTCCGGAGGTCGACCTCAGCAGCCGCAATGGAGGTATGCGTTGGTGGGGTCAGCACCGTCGTAGGCGCCGGCACCTCCTGAGGACGGGCTTCCACAGCTGCAGGAGATGACGTCACCACTGGATCTGCGGGGGCCGCGACATTCTCCTTCACCAGGGTCGTGGAGGCCACTTCAGTGCCTGCGGCCACGGCAACCTCCGCGCCCTCCTTATGCTTATTTGACGGCTGCTTCCTAATGACAAACAAAGGCGCTAAGCATCGCTTCAGGAATCACCAACTAAGGTTAAGGAAAAGACATACTGGCCGACGAAGGCATAGCTCCTCTTCATGCTCAGCAGCTGGCGCTAAGGCCGAGCAGCTGGTGCCGAGCTCTTGGGAGCGAGAGAACTCGCGGTTGGAGCCGCCGGGGACGTCGTTGGCAAAGGCGGAATGCTGCCCGGAGGAATCAGCACGGTCCTGCCTTTCTTCGTGGCCGCCCGCTTGGGCTGCTTCTAAGAGGACGCCCTAGATCTCGTGGTGACTCCAGCAGGGCACGGCACCTCCACCACCGGGGGCTCATCGTCATCATCATCAGGGAAGTTGCGAAGGAGCTCCCTCTGCCACAGGGCAGAGGATTCTTCCACAACCCCGTCCTCGGTGGCCTCGGAGGATTGATCATCAGAGGACAGGTGCACCAAAGCAGTAGGCGGCGGGGGAGGCCCTGGCTGCACAAGCCCAAACTCGTCGAATATAGGCATAGCAGCAGCAACCTCCTCGCCAACATCCCGGCAGTACAGCGGGAGCCAATATTCCAAAGGGTCGCTCGGGTCATTCCCCGTCAAGTAGAGCAACACCTTGCTCAGCTCCTCCTCAGAAAGGGCATCTTGGCGTAGGCGGATCTTGTCGTCAACACCACCGAGCTTCCATAGGGGGCGGGAGTGGTCTTGGAGCAGCATGATGCACTGCCTCAGGAACTCCTTGATGAACATGGCCCCCATCAGCTTCTCGCTCTTCAGGTCCTTCTCCATCTTCTTCACCAACGGTGTCAAGGAAGGGTCGGTGATATTCTCAGAACGCCACCCCTTCTCGAAGACGGGGAATGCGGTCGGCAGCTCCAACGAGCTCTGGGAGCACTTGGCATCCATCAGAACTCACCTCTTCGCGGCATCCTCCACCTTCTTCCCGGCGCGGGAGATTGCATTACCACCCCGCGCCGCAACGAAGCCGATGCACCCAACCGTATTTTCACCAGTCATGCGGAGGAAGAAGAAGTGGCAGAGCAGGGCGACGGAGGGCATCACCCCGACGAACGCCTCATAGTAGAAGGCGAAAATGGATAGGAGGAGGATGGGGTTGGCATGGATGTGGACCGCGTGGAGGCCATAGTGGTGGAGAATGGCGAAGAAGTGGGAGAATGTGGGCACCAGCCCCAAATAGACGCTATGGAGGAATAAGGGGAAGAAAGTGTTGTTCGCGGGCTCTGGCATAGCTGTGGCGACCCGGAGTGCCGTCTCCTTCCACTCATTGTCCTTGCCAGCCGTAAGGAGGATCGCAGTCTGGAGCTTCTCCCCGGTCACGCAGGGCGCAAACAGCACCGGCTCGTACGAGGCGGAGCCGGCAGCCGAGGCAGAAGTCGTGGTCTTCTCGGCGGCCATCGAGCAGGAGATTGGGGGGAATGTCAGCAGATCTGGTGAGTTCTTCCGCTGCTGGGATAAGGGGATCTGTAGCAAGACGAAGAAGAGGAAATGAAAGCCTGATGGCGGGCGGCAACCCTTTTGTCAGATGGAAGCAGTTGCCAAGGTAGCATGGTGAAGTGAAGTTGCCCACGTCCCACCAGTCGCCACGCGTGGTCAAGGCCGCAGGCGGTTAGGGCCCACAACACTCTGCACTTGCCCTTTGGCTTCGCCTGGAATCCAACTCCGAGTGCACCTTGGGCCCGGGGGCTACTGTCGGCTTCTTGGATTTGGTGGTACCCAGCCCTGCCTGCCTGCGGCCCACCACGTGGCTCCATCGGCGGCCTGGTACGGCCGATCTTAAGCATCAACAACACAAGACCCTCGCGAGAGGCCGAGCCTCGCGAGGCGAACGACGCCAAGACCCCTGAGGGGATTGACCTCCTGAGAGTGGCTCCTGAGGGGCGGAGGGTTCTATGCAAGGTTCACCTCATGAAGCTCAGCTGACGTGAGCCATGACGACCAAGGCCAGGCGGGCGCAGAGCACAGGTTTCCTCTTCAATGCAAAGGAGGCAAGCCACAGGCGCGCAGTCCCGAGGAATTAGCTAAAGGTTTCCATTCTAGTGCAACGAGACCAAGACCGCCAGGACAGCAGGACGGAGGTCATTGACGAGCCCACCGCAGCATCATGACCAGAGGCTTTTCGCAGGCGAAGACTACTTTTGTCAGGATAAGCTATACTACTTGTCCCCTTTCAAATCCGGCCGTTGTGGGATCCCTTCCCGCCAACATTTGGGAAGAGGACCGAGGCCACTAGAAATAGGACTAGCCACCACCATAGAAAGGGGACGGGACGAGACAAGACAAGTAGAACTAGAACACACCACACCAGCTCAAGAACACCCCACCTCGTGAGGCCAGTTCATCCACTATACTAGTTCATTCTTAGCCCTTCGAGGCAATCCACCAAAAACGTTGGAGTATGGTATTACACCACAAGGTGGCCCGAACCAGGATAAACTACTGTGTCTCTGTGTCTCTTTGGGCTCGACACGCTAGGCTTAGGAGGATAGGGAGTAGGCAAGCTGGGTAGGTTACGATCTCCGCACGCACCCCAGAGTTCGAACCTCTCAAGGGTTTGCAGATCTCTTAATCCAACATCATTAAACGCAATCAATTAATTAGAGAGTGATGAGATTAACAATAATATCCAATTCCAGATATTCAAGATCTCCATAACCGGGGACACGGCTACCCATGATTAATTTATACACTCGGCAGAGGTTGCGCACTTTTCCCCACAAGACTCGACCGCATCCATGATCGGATGATCGATACATAGTGTTTCTGAAGCACTTACTCTCTACTCCGGGCAGATCAGTACACCTACTTTCCCTCTACATCTGCTAGTCCACCTTTTCGAGAGCTCATACAACTTAGTCAACTATGCCACAGTCCATAATGGCTTGTGGCTGCACACAGAAATTTCTAGTCATGAAATATCATATGATCCCTTTGAGCCTGGGTGGCGAACTGAGGAAAAATCATGCTGGTACCCCGGGATTTCCCTAAATAGACAACACTGGGTTCCCTAGGTGCCTCAACCAATCCACCCAGATGTGTATTAAAGTTGCCACCGTAATGTTATCCAAGATTAATAACTCTCAAAACTTCCATGTGAATCACAATCCAATCCCCGTCTACGAGCATGGCTAAGCAATAATAAAACATAACATATATTCCCGGGGTGATCAAAAGGTATTAGGTTCCTACCTCAAGTACTACAACCAAACCACATGTTCCCAATCCTACTCATGCAAATATTTGAGGGCAAAACTAGTGCATAGTAAAAACTGGGTATAGAAGAGTATGATCAAAGTGTAACTTGCCTTGCTGATGATCTGCAAACTCTAGAGATTCATAGTAACAAGCTTCGCACTCCGGGTAATCTAGCGTAGACAAATAGTAGAATACATAAGCAACCACTCAAACAAAACAACGAGAAAACTGAGAAAAGGTCCAAATCAAACACAAAACAAGCAAAGGGCTTAAACTAATACTCCCTCCATTCCTAAATATAGGGTGTATAGTTTTTGGCACGGAAATTAAAGAACGCACGTGGAGGGAAAATTTCACAAGTTTTGGGCCATATTACACCTGACTAATTGGCATGAGAAAATAGAGGAGATTGCCTAATATAAGGAAATGTAATCAAGTCCCTGAAAAAATTATCCAAACGAGTGGTGCAACGTAATACACCTTATATTTCAGGTTTTTTCTCAAAAATCTATACACCTTATATCAAGGAACGGAGGGAGTAGAAAGTAAAACCTAACAACATTATTATCATGTAGATTAGATCTTAACAGTAGGTACATGTGATTAGCTACAATTTGCAAAAAGAAACAACTCAAACGAAACCCAAGAAACAAACGACACAACATCTTTACTAATCTGAACTAAACTTAGATTTTAAATTGTCAAAATCATGTTCAAGTCGGTTAACTAGAAAGAACAGAATGATACAATTATTTAGGCGCTGGTTGATGAGCAAAACGTTACACTAGTTTTAATATTAGTGCTAAATCACAAGAAAACTATTCACGGGTAAGTCCCTGGCCGAAGATAAACTAAAAAGAAAAAACTACGACGCGAACGTTCGTTAACAGAACTAATCTAACAAAAATCATCCACTAACAAATCTAAACGAACGAACGTTCGTTATTTAAGCTAAACCTAAATAAACCGATCTAATCTAAGAAAACCGTCTAATCCGCAATACCGAAAAAACGAAGAATCGACCGGTTCTTACTGGTCAAACGGCGGCGGTCAACAATGAAGCGACGGTGGCGGCCTGCTCGACTCGGCGAAGCGTCTGAGGGCGAAAGCGGCGGCGGCTCGGCAGCTGGGCGACAATGGCGGGCGCCGGCGCCGGACGGCAGCGGCAGCGGCGGCAAAAGCAGCAGCGGCGACGGTAAGGCGGCGGTGCTAGTGGGTCTACGATGGAGCTGCGGTGGCGCGGTGGAAGTGGAGCTACGCGCGGCGGCGGTGGGTTTGGTGGGGAGGGACAACGGGGCGGCAGTGCTATATAAAGGGCCTCGGGGGCTCCTTCTTCTTGGGAGGTGACCGAACTCGGTGGAGTCCGTGGTACTGCACGCACAAGGCAAGGAAGGCGGTCTTGTGATGATGGGCGGTGGGCTTTGGCCCAGTCGGTCCGGAGACTTTTTTAAACAATTATGGCACGAGAGAAAAATCCTAAATAAATATAAAAATATTCTAAAAATTCCAGAAGCAATTTTCACCGTCCAAACCTAATATTTAGGACAAGATGAACATTTTTCTGGACTAAAATGCAATTTCAAAAATGCAAGTTTTTCTCTAATTGAAATAAAATAGCAAATAAAATGCAGATAAAGTAATAATTTGATTTTAAATTCTTTCTCCAATATTTCTCTGCTGTTGAAGAAGTCATATTATCTTCTCTCGTTTATTTTTATTATTGGAAATAACTGGGGAGAAAAATAATAAAATCAAATTGATCCTCTTTTCAAAATTGAAATAAATTCAAATATGAATTTGTGAAACCTCCAACTCTCTCCTTGGGTCCTTGAGTTGCTTAATATTTCTAGGATCACAACAAAATGGAAAATAAATATGATATGCATATGGTGATCTATGTATAACATCCAAATTGAAAATTGGGATGTTACAAACCTACCCCCCTTAAGAAGAATCTCGCCCTCGAGATTCGGGTTGGTCAGCAAAAAGGTTTGGGCGGTCCTTGCGAAGATCTTCTTCGCGCTCCCAGGTGGCTTCCTCCTCGGTATGGTGGCTCCACTGAAATTTGCAAAACTTGATAACCTTGCTACGAGTAACTCGACTGGAATACTCGAGAATCTTGACTGGCTTCTCTTCATCCGTCAGATCACTATCCAACTGAATTGCTTCCAGTGGCACTGTCATCTCTACGTGGCACTTCTTCAACTGGGAAACGTGAAACACATCCTGAACTCCTGACAATCCTTCGGGCAATTCCAGCTTGTACGCAACTTCTCCCATGCGTTCCAAAACTCTGTATGGTCTAACAAAACGTGGTGCTAGCATTCCCTTGACTCCAAAATGTTTAACTCCTCGAAGCGGGGATACACGAAGGTATGCTTTGTCTCCGACTTTGTAAACTATTTCCTTGCATTTGGTATCCGCATAACTCTTCTGCATGGACTGTGCTACCTTAAGTCTGTCGTGAATCAACTTAACCTTCACTTCGGAGTCTTTCATTAAGTCTGGTCCGAACAACTGTTGATCTCCACTTCATCCCACGATAACGGTGTCCTGCACCTCCTTCCATACAAGGCTTTGAAAGGGGCCATCTTCAAACTGGCTTGATAACTCTTGTTATAAGAGAACTCTGCATAGGGCAAATTGTCATCCCAACTAGATCCATAATCTAGCGCACAAGCTCTCAGCATGTCCTCCAGAATCTAATTAACTCTCTCGGTCTGTCCATCTGTCTGTGGGTGAAAGGTTGTACTAAACTCTAGCCTGGTACTCAAAGTTTCATGCAACTGATTCCAAAACTTTGAAGTAAACTGTGTTTCTCTATCTGATATAATGGTCCCCGGAACTCCATGCAGACATACGATCCTGGTCATGTATATATTTGCCAACTTAGCACTCATATAAGTTGTCTTCACTGGGATGAAATGGGCTACTTTCGTGAAGCAATCAACTAACCCAGATATAGTCATAGTCTGAATGAGTCCTGGGTAATCTAGTGATAAAATCCATGCCAAGCTTATCCTACTTCCATTTGGGTATTGGCAACGGTTGTAGCAATCCTGCTGGCTTCTGATGCTCTGCCTTTACTCTCTGACATTCATCGCATACTGCTACATACTCGATAGTATCCTTCTTCATTCCTGTCCACCAGAAACTTTCCTTCAAATCCAGATACATCTTGGTGTTGCCTGGGTGAATCGAGTAAGGCGAATCATGGGCCTCTTGAAGAATCAACTTCCTGATCTCTGGGTCATTAGGCACATAAATACGATCCTCAAACCATAAGGTGTCATGCTCATCCTCACGAAATACTTTAGCCTTTCCTTTGGTCATCCTTTCCTTTATCTCAACAATCTCCTTATCCGACTTCTGGGCTTCTCTGATCTTCCCCAACAAAGTGTACTGAATTTCCAATGCGGCCACATAACCTCTCGGAACTATCTCCAAGCATAGCTCTCAAAGGTCATCTGCTAGCTCCTTCGGTAATCCTCCAGTTATGAGCGTGTTAACATAACTCTTGCGGCTCAACGCATCTGCTACGACATTGGTCTTTCCTATATGATAATGCAATCTCATGTCATAGTCCTTTATGAGCTCCAATCATCTCCTTTGCCTGAGGTTCAACTTCTTCTGTGTGAAGATGTATTTCAAACTCTTATGATTCGTGTATACATCACAACGGTTGCTGTCAGGGAAGCCGATCACCTATGGGGTCACAAGGTTCCCATCTATGTTCGGCGGGGAGATTAGTTGCACGAAGAGTAGGTCGAGTCATTAGCACACAGAGGATTTTTATCCAGGTTCGGGCCGCAAAGATGCGTAATACCCTAGTCCTGCTTTATCTGGTTATATGAGTGTTCTTGAGCTTTTGAACTAGCTATGATGCGTGCCTTGTCCAAAAGTTCGAATCCCCTCTCTAGGTGCGTTGGGCCTCCTTTTATACACAAAGGGTTTTCCATAGTGGAACACAAGAGGTGCCAAGGTACAATGGTACGAGCTTATCACTTGATCAACGTAGGACAAGCGCATTTAATGTGATGCCTACGTGTCCTCTCGCTTTATTGGGGACGACAACAGAGGCCATCCCGTCCTTCGCTGCTCCCCCTCGTCTTGCCACGTGTCTGGGCCGACAAGGCATGCAGCGCCACGCTAGCCAACTAGCTATTGTGTTGGCAAAGTGGTAGGCTTCCATGAAGATTTGCATGCCGCTACGCAGGCGCCTGCTTTGCTGGCATGCTTATTGCTGCGTTGGAGTGGTGGTGAGGTGGCGGAACCCTGCCGAGCGTGGGCCTGGCCGTGGCCCAACACTCCTCGCCGGCAAGGCTTGCCGGGGGCCTTGGAGTCGTCCCCGACAAGGGTCGTGCTGGGGGTCTTCATCATTTGACCCCATGTGGACTCGTGGGTTGTCGATCTTCCTGAGGATCCACATGCTACCAGGCATGTGCTCTTCAAGTCTTGATCTTGAACATTGTTGATGGTGTCAGAGCTTACAAGCCCAAGGGTGGTGGCCTTGCTGGTCTCTTCGCAAGTTGCCCCGGCAAGAGGCTTGCCGGGGGCCACGCAAGTCGCCTCGGCAAGGCTTGTTGTCAGGCGTGGCCCTGCTTGCCTCTTGCTGCTCGCTACTCTGAGCATTTGCCTTGATGTTTTCTGTTCTTGTCTCCTGATTTCTTCCTCTGCCTTGCCAAGCCTTGCTGTAGAGGTGGCTGCGACCATCCGTGCACAAGTAAAGGGTACAGAAGCACCCATACTTTTGTACACCGATAGGAGCCCCTGGTCCTAGGCCACACATAAGCGCAAGGCGTAGTTCGGCCAGGCCCAAAGCAGTGCATGGGCGGTCGTGGCAGAAGCGAGCCGCCATGATCTTTCTATCAGTTGCGCCTTCCCACAACTCGCATCGAGTGTGTGACGTGGGGGTCGTGCGTGGGATGACCTTAGCATGCTCACGTCATCCCGTAGTCGATAGCAAAGAGGCGGCCCGTGCTTCCCTTATCTAAAAGGAAGCAATCTGAAGGGGCGCTACTCATTTACTAAGTGGACCCGGGTCGCAGCCTGCAAGGCGCTGCTCCCCACGATCACGGGGTGGTAACTGGTTGTCCCACCCGTCCTCATGCCCCCTTATGCTTTGTCATGAACCCTCCATGCGTTGGGAAGGGCAGGCAGCGGGCGCGGAGGATGTGGGTATTAATGTCGAGGTGGAAAATCAGGCGCTCGGGGATTGGAGGACCGGGCCGGTTTCGATCCCCCATGCTTCAAGAGGCCGCATTGGTCATGCGGGGCGGCCGCCCCTTGTGCTAGGTGGCTAGCCCCGGACTCGCTCTTCTATAAATGGGGGATAGGGACGGTGCTTCTCCTCACTCGCCCTCCTTTCCCCCTCTTGCTTGCCATCTTCTTCCGGCCCTCCATGGTGAAATGGCGTGCTAGCGCCTCGACGGGCGGCGACAAGGGCTTCTGCTCGACAACGCGTCCCTCGTTCCTTGGAGTCTCCGATGGCGGAGCCCGTTGCGAGGGGGAGAGTAAGGGGACGGGGCCGAGGTCGTCGCGGTGCTCGGGAGGAGGACGACGGGGCGGCGTGCCCGTTGTGCTCCCGCCAGCGACCCCTCCTCCGATGGGCGGCCACATCAGGAATCAACCCTATGACTTCTTCATCAGGCTGCATAAGCCTGTGTGCAGTCGCCTCCGGCTTCCGACTCCATTTGGTTGGTTGATGTAAGAGGAGGCCCCGCGGGACTTGAGTCTTCACATGAGGGATTGCGGGAACAACAACATGTGGGCTGACGTCGACTTTCCCCGCCCTCACGTCATGTATCTTTGTCAGGGGTGGAAGACCTTCGCACGTGCCCACAGCTTGATGGAGGGGCACGTTCTCTATTTTAAGTTAATGGAGAGCGGCCTGCTCTCAATCAAGGTATTCGGGAACTCTGGAATTCGCCTAGGGTGCTGCGTGGAGAGCTCCACCGACGACGAAAGCTCTTCCTCGAGAGGCAGTGGCGAGTAGGACAGCGCCAGCAACGACGAGGACACCGGGCAGGAGGATGACGACTCCGACTCTGGCTGATCGCTAGTTGCCGCACCATCGTCTTGCCCGCTCCCTCCCCCGGCAACACGCCTTGCTGGGGGCCTCGTCCTGCTGTCCCTGGCGACGGGGGTTGGCGGGCTTCCTCGTCAAGCTGTCCATCACCCAGTACCCCATGCCCGTCATCTTGCATGGCCTACGTGCTTGGAGAGGAATGGGGCAAGAACGGGGATTACGGGACACTTGCCAAATCTTAACTTTCTAGGAAATGTACTCTATCGAGTCGATGCTTATGTTCAGTAATATCTGTACTTGCATCATCATATCAATGAAAAAGATGAGCTTTCGCTAGGAACTCATGCACGGGTACGCTCGTGTAGAGGCAAAATGCCCCTTTAATGAAAAATAAATGAGTCTCCCCGGCAAGCTACCTTGTCGGTGCTCCTGTGCCTGCTGGAGAATCACATCTGCCGGGTTACAGGCATAGGGTCTAGCCCCCTGCTAAACTCTTCTTTTGCCCATGGTTCCTGCAATTGCTCCGACCGAAGCAACGTTCGAGTCGGGGATTGGAGCACCCAAGTCTAGATAGAGTGACGAGGTTTTCTAATGCGCAAGTCACAAATTACGAACATGAATGGGTAGGGGAGGAACTTTATCTGATTAAGTTGTTGATGGAGATGTCGTGCCAAGCAGTCTTCTCAATCTCTTGCTGGGGTGTTGTCACTTTGGCCGGAGGGAGGAGAGGATGGGGGCATGGAATCTTGGCGGTTTCCCAATACCTGTTAGAATCTAAGGTAGAACAATATCCTGGACAAGTATGCATGCATACATATATATAAATATGGAAACTAGCAGGAAACTGTACAAGCTAAGAACTATCTCGTTGCGTGCAGGGTCTGCACCTGGCTCTGTGCATAGGGTTACATGCCTTGCCGGCAAGGCTAGTACAAAAGGGAGTTGTCGGAGCTCCCGGCAACCACGCCCTATGGGTAAAACTTGCAAAGATGTTCGATGTTCCAGGAGTTGCTCACTGGAATGCCATCTTTGGTCTCCAGGCAGACTAAGCTGGGCTTGGTGACAAGTATTATCCAATAGGGACCTTCCCAATTCAGTGTCAACTTGTTGGAATTCTTGGCGGACTGAACGCAAGGTCGCCTTCCTCAAGGCTTCGGGCATGAACCTTGCGGCTATGGTAGCGGCGCAAGGCTTGCTGGTAGCAAGCAGCGCGCACAGCAGCTCGAAGACGATCTTCCTCAAGGAGCATCACATCATCTTGGTGAAACTGCTCTTGCTCAAGCTCATCATAAGCGAGCACTCGAGGTGACCCGTATATGAGTTCAGTGTCTAGCCAGCGGCTAGATTTGGTGTCGTTCTGATTGACCAAAGAACCATTGGCAACTCGTCAATCTAGCGCCTTGCACACTTGCACAGCTGGTCGAAAGTCCTTGTTTTGAGGCCTCGCAACACTTCAATATTTGCTCTTTCTGCTTGGCCGTTGCTCCTTGGATGAGAAACAGAAGAAAAAGATACCTTGCTGCCAAGGTCTTGGATATACTGCATGAAGGTGCGGCCTGTGAACTGTGTGCCATTGTCGGTGATGACTCTGTTTGGCACATCAATACAGCAGACGAGTCCCTTAAAGAACTTGACGGCTGATTGTGTTGTCACCTTCCTCACTGGCTCCATTTCCGGCCACTTTGTCAACTTGTCAATCGCGACGTACAAGTACTCAAAGCCCCCGACAGCGCGGGGAAAGGGGCCCAGTATGTCGAGCCCCCAGACTGAAAAAGGCCAGGAGAGAGGGATTGTTTGAAGGGCTCGAGCTGGTTGATGAATCTTCTTCGAATGAAACTGGCATGCTTTACACTTGGTTACTAGCGTCGTTGCATCCTGGAGGGCGGTGGCCAAAAGAAACCTTGCCGGAACGCTTTGCCGGCAAGGGCTCTTGACCCTATGTGGTAGCCACATATGCCTCTGTGTATCTCTGCCAACAAATCCAGTCCGTCCTCCTGAGGAATACACTTTAGTTTCACGCCGTTCGGCCTTCTTCTATAAAGGGCATCATCCACAAACTGGTACATGCTGGACCGACGGGCTACTTTTTCTGCTTCTTCCTGCTCCTCCGGGAGCTCTCCTGTTTGGAGGAAACGGACCATATGTTGTGCCCATGCCAGAGCCTGGGGCTCAATGGCAAGGACTAAAGGCATGTCTTCTACTGCGAGGGCAGCCGCCTCGACAGGAAGGGCCTGGGGCCCCGTTGGAAGCTGCTGCTCCTCGACAAGCTTGGGGTACCCGAAAACTTCCTTGTCGGCGGCTCCTGGGAGCTCTACGGGAAAGTACTTGCCGGGCCCCACTTTCCTTCGCTTGTTCTGTTCTGCTGACGGCTCGACAGATGGCTGAGTCAATGGAAGCACAAAGGTACCTGGTTCCACAGGCAGCCTGAGGGTAGCGCACTTCGACAGGTCATGGGCAATGTTATTCTCTGCTCGAGGGACATGCTCTGCTTGTAGACCGCCAAAGCGCTCTTCCAACTTTCTCACTTCATCCACGTAAGCTTCCATCAGGGGGCTTTGATAATCCTTGTTAACTTTCCTGATGACAAGTTGTGAGTCTCCTCTGATAATAAACTTCCTGATCCCGAGGTCTTCCGCGATCCTAAGACTAGCGAGCAGCCCCTCGTATTCTGTGGTGTTGCTTGTCGACCTCTCCCGGGGGAAGTGCATCTGGATCACGTACTTGAGGCGTTCTTCGGTGGGCGCGACGAGCAACACACCGGCACCTGCACCTTGTAACGAGAAGGCTCCATCGAAGTACATAATCCAATGACTACTTGTCTCTTTGCCGGGAAGGGTGGTTTCTTGAACTTCTTCGTCGGGCGTGGATGTCCATTCTGCTATGAATTCTGCCAAGGCTCTGCTCTTGATCGTTGAGGTACTTTCAAACTTTAGCCCGAAGCTTGACAGCTCCACTGCCCACTCCACAATTCTCCCTGTCACGTCTGGATTGTGCAAAATCCGTTGCAACGGGAGGCGAGTGACGACAGTGATCTCGTGGGCTTGAAAATAATGATGCAACTTTCTCGAGGCCCTAAGGAGGCTGAAAAGCAACTTCTGCATCTCAGAGTACCTTGACCTAGCCCCCTGCAAAAGGGAGCTGACAAAGTAGACTGGGTGCTACACCATCTGCTCTATCTCGCTTGCCTGCGCAGGTGTTGTCTTGCCGGGATTGGGTCTTGCTGGGGGCCCTCCCTTGCCGAGGTCGAAGCCCACTGGGTCCAGCTTTTCTTCTAAGGGCCTCGCCGCCATTGTCGCATCTTCCTCGACTTCTCTCTGTGCCACTAGCGCGGCACTAACCACTTGATTCGTCGCCGCTAGGTATAGTAGCAACGGCTCTTGTGGCTTGGGTGCAACCAGTATTGGCGTAGAGGAGAGGTATCTCTTTAAATCTTGCAGTGCTGCCTCTGCCTCCGGGGTCCATTTCATTGGACCAACCTTTTTCAGAATCTTGAAAAAGGGGAGAGCACGCTCAGCAGACTTAGAGATGAACCTACTTAGGGCGGCAACGCAGCCGGCAAGCCTCCGGACATCTTTGACCCATTTTGGCGCCTCAATTTGCTCAATTGCTTTGATCTTGTCGGGATTGGCTTTGATCCCTCGTTCAGACACAAAGAAACCAAGAAGCTTGCCGGGGGGAACGCCGAACACGCTCTTCTCTGGATTGAGCTTGAGGTTGATCCTGCGCAAGTTTGCAAAATTATCTTCCAAGTCCTGCACGAGCGTAGCCTTGTCTTTGGTTTTAACCACTATGTCATGCATGTAAGCTTCCATATTTTTATGGAGCCGGGGCTCAAAACCAATTTGGATTGCTCGAGCGAACGTTGAACCAGCGCTCTTCAACCCGAAAGGCATCCGTACAAAATAGTACATACCACATGGGGTGATGAACGCGGTTTTCTCTTCATCTTCCTTCGTCATGAAGATCTGATGATCCCTGAATAAGCATCAAGGAACGACAACAGGTCGCACCCAGCAGTGGAGTCCACTATCTGATCGATACGTGGCAATGGGAAAGGATCCTTAGGAGAGGCTTTATTGATATCAGTATAGTTGATACATAGCCTCCACTTCCCATTTGCCTTGCGTACTACGACCGGATTGGCCAACCACGTTGGGTGGAGAACTCCCTTGACCAAACCTGCGGCCTCCAACTTCCTGATCTCCTCGACGTTGAACTCTAGTCACTCTAAAGCTTGCTTTCTGACCTTCTGCTTGACGGGCCGTGCATGAGGGAATATAGCAAGATGGTGCTCAATCACCTCCCTGGGGATGCCGAGGATGTCGGATGCTTGCCATGCAAACACGTCGACATTCGCCCACAAGAAGGCGACGAGCGCGCTTTCCTATTTACTGTTAAGGGTGGAGCTTATGACGAAAGTTCCGCCCGTCCCGTCCACCTTGATGGACACCTTCTTGATTTCCGATAGGGCCGCCTTGGACTTTTTGCTCTTACCGGTAGAGCTCTCTGGTACGTCTCTAGTGGAAACACAGCACTCCAAGGAGGCGGGGTTGGTGGAGAAGGTACATGAGCCCTTGCCGGAGCCATGAGTCTTATCGGCGGCTGAAGCCTTACTGGTCCTCTTCCCGGTGGCAGGAGCAGGTGCCTTGGTGGCAGATGCGGCAACCGCCTCTCGATAGAGCTGATCAACACAGATAAGTGCGTCCTTCCTATCGCAGGCGACGATGATGATGATCATCAGGCCAGGCATCTTCAACTTGTTGTAGGCGTAGTGCAACGCCGCCATGAACTTGGCCAGCGTAGGGCGGCCAAGGATTCCGTTGTATGGCAACGGGATCTCAGCGACATCGAAAACGATCCTCTCCATCCTGTAGTTGAGGTCTCCACCAAATGTGACTGGTAGCATGACCTTTCCCTTGGGCTGACTCCTCCTCGGATTGATCCCTTGGAACGTGCCCGTCTCCTCGAGGTCCTCATCACGGATTTGCAGCCTCTTAACCACGTTGGGTGAGATCAAGTTAACGCCGGCCCCACCGTCAACTAACATCTTTGTCACCTTGAGGTTGCGTATTGTTGGGGATACCAACAATGGCAAACACCCGACCGCAGTGGTGCGATCAGGGTGATCCTCGGCGTCGAAAATGATAGGCATGTGGGACCACCTCAACGGCTTCTGGGCATCGACCATTGGCTCCGTTGCATTAATCTCACGCGCCCACTGTTTCAGTTGGCGGTGGGAAGAATGCAGCGAAGCACCTCCATCGACACAAATGACTTCTATCGTCTTCTAGAACTCATGCTCGGTGGATTCATCGTCATCATCATGATCGTCATCCTTCTCTTTCTTGTCGCAGCCTCGGGCAGGCCTCTCTTGCTGCTTTTCCTTGTTGCTGCATCCTCCTTGGCCGCCGCGGTTCTTGCCGGACCCTTCAGCGCCTCCTTGGCCCTTCTCCTTGTCCCGTCTCTCGTACTCAGCCCTTTTCTTCTCCATCAGCAGCTCCACTTGGCGGAAATTCTGGAGGTCGTGGCCCTTGGTACGGTGATTCTTGCAGTACTTCTTGTCGGAGCCCTCTTACTTGCTGGCAGCCGCCAAGGCCCGGCAGGCGTCGCACCCGGCAACCTCCTTGCTGGGGTCATCAACCTTGGCCATCTTGGCGGTGTCGGGGTCGCCAGATTCCTCAGCGGCAAGCATGGTCTTGCCCTTGCGCTTCCTGTTACGCCGCCGGCCTTTCTTCGCTGGGGCGACGATGTCTTCGTCTTCTGAATCACTTCCCATGTCTCTTTGTCAGGGTACTTCCTTCCTTCCTCCGCTCGAGCACACCTGTCAGCCAGAACATACAGCTCAGCAACATCCGCGACCTTGTTCAGAGCCAACTCTTCATGCATCTTTCGATTGCGCATGTTTTGGTGAAACACGCTAATAACGGCGGCAGGATGAACATCGGGGATATTGTACGACACGCGGCTAAACCTTTGTATGTACTTGTGCAAGGACTCACCATCTCTCCGAGGGATGACGTGCAAGTCACTTGCCTGCCAAGGACCCACGTGGCCGCCTATGAAGGCACCAACAAACTCGTGGCACAGGTCGGACCAAGAGGCAATGGAATCTATCTGCAGATGCATCAACCATGACCTGACGTTGGGCTTAAGTGCCAACGGGAAATAGTTGGCGAGTATCTTGTCGTCCCGTGCCCCGGCATCTTGCATCGCAATAGTGTAAGCGCTCAACAACTCAGAAGGGTGAGTCTTGCCATCGTACTTCTCCGGGACCTCTATCTTGAACGTGCGGGTGTTGGGCCACTGTAACTGCTGCAGCTCGCGGGTGAATGCTGGACAAGTGATTGCATACAACAAGTCACTAGCATCCCCCGGCACAGGCTTGTACTCAGCAGGCCTAGCACGGCTGTCAGACTAGTGACGTTCTTCCCGTCGCTGCTCGATGGTAGTCCAGGCGTCCTCCTTGAGGCGCTCTTGAAGAACTTGGCGCTGATCATGGCGCGTCCGTGGGTCTGGCGACGCCGTGGACACATTTTCCTGGGCGTCGTCTTGATGGGCTGACCGTGGCAGAGGGGAGTGCACCGTGGTTGCGGCGGCCTCGATGCTTCCACTACCTGCACATGTCGTCTCGTCATTTTGGCGCGTGAAGGGCTTTCTCCCTGCTACGTCTCGAGCTTGTGTTGGTTTTCCCCGAAGAGGAGAGGATGATGCAGCACAGTAGCGTAAGTATTTCCCTCAGTTTTTGAGAACCAAGGTATCAATCCAGTAGGAGGTCACGTGCAAGTCCCTCGTACCTGCACAACATGATAGCAACTCGCAACCAACGCTTAGGGGTTGTCAATCCCATCACGGTCACTTACGAGAGTGAGATCTGATAGAGATAATATTTTTGGTGTTTTTGATAGATAGATGCAAAGTAAAAAGTAAAGGCAAAGTAAAAACAAAGCAAGTAAATAAAGTGATATAGATTGATATGATGAGAATAGACTCGGGGGCCATAGGTTTCACTAGTGGCTTCTCTCAAGAGCATAAGTATTCTACGGTGGATGAACAAATTACTATTGAGCAATTGACAGAATTGAGCATAGTTATGAGTATATCTAGGCAATGATCATGTATATAGGCATCACGTCCGTGATAAGTAGATCGAATCGATTCTGCATCTACTACTATTACTCCACTCATCGACCGCTATCCAGCATGCATCTAGAGTATTAAGTTAAAAACAGAGTAACGCCTTAAGCAAGATTACATGATGTAGAGGAATAAATTCATGCAATATGATAAATACCCCATCTTGTTATCCTCGATGGCAACAATACAATCGTGCCTTGCAACTCTTTACATCCTTTGAGTAAGGACACCGCAAGATTGAACCCAAAGCCATGCACTTCTCCCATTGCAAGAACTACCAATCTAGTTGGCCAAACCAAACGGATAATTCGAAGAGACTTGCAAAGATAACTCAATCATACATAAAAGAATTCAGAGAAGAATCAAATATTTTCCATAGACAATACTGGATCATAAACCCACGATTCATCGGTCTCAACAAACACACCGCAAAAAGAAGATTACATCGAATAGATCTCCACAAGAGAGGGGGAGAACATAGTATTGAGATCCAAAAAGAGAGAAGAAGCCATCCAGCTACTAGCTATGGACCCGAAGGTCTGAAGTAAACTACTCACACTTCATCGGAGGGCTATGGTGATGATGTAAAGCCCTCCATGGTGGATGCCCCCTCGGTGGAGCTCCTAACAGGCCCCAAGATGGGATCTCGTGGATCTGAGAGGTTGCGGCGGTGGAATTAGGTTTTGGCTCTGTTCGATCATACGGGATCGTGGGTATATATAGGAGGAAGAATGCGTCGGTGGAGCTCGAGGGGCCACGAGGTAGAGGCGCGCCAGGCGCCTCCACCTCGTGACCGCCTCATGGCTTTCTTGACGGAGGTCCAAGTCTCTGGTCTTATCGATGAGTAAATCACGTTCGAAGGTTTCATTCCGTTTGGACTCCGTTTGATATTCTGTTTCTTCGAAATACTGAAAAAGGCAAAAAAATAGCAATTCTGGGCTGGGCCTCCGGTTAATAGGTGTAACGCCCCGGATACAACTTTCCATATTCATAACTCCAACTCTTGCCTTTTCCGGAGATGCGATATGTTATTTTCTCTGTGGTTGGGTTTTTGTCGTTTGTTTTGCATTTTGTTCGTGTCATGCATTTCATCATCGCATCATGAGCATTGCATCCGCATGTTTTTCACAAAACTCGTAGCCATTCGCAGATGTCCTTTCTCTCTTTGCCTCCAGTGTCATTTTGTCAGGCCCTAGTCCTTGTTGACCTCTCTCAGACCCCTCGTGTGCGTGTCCGAAACTTACCCGAACTCGACTCGGGCAGTCATGACCGATGGGTCCGGATCATCCCCCAACATCTATAAAACATCTTCGTTTTCTTAATTGGACTCTCTAACCTATTTTTCCTCAGTCGTCTGATTACGATCCGAGGGTCATTCTAGCCCCTTCCTAAAACTCTTTTGCTATATAAAAAGACCAACCCTAGATCCTAGGAGCCTTGTCCCATCGCGCCGCCGCCACTCCTCCACCCGGTCTCTCCTTCCACCTCGGGATCTTCCCAGATCCAAATCCTCCCCTCCTCAATTTCAGCCACCAGCCAACCATCGCTCTCCACTGCTCCTCCTCGATCCAGAGCTCGCGCCTCCGATCCAAATTTTTCTCGGCCTCCACACGTGCAGCCTCCTCCCTCCTGCTCGTGCCCGAGGGTTTGTCTCGAGCGCCGTCGCAAGCAGCAGCGCCCGAGCGCTCCTCCACCTCGCGACCTCGTCGTCGCCGACCCATGGAACAGGCCGCCCCCGTGACCCTGCTCTTTCTCTTCCTCCCTTCTTCTTCCCGTGCCTCACATCTCTCTGTTCCCTCTTGCTCTCTCTCCCGCAGGAGCCCATGGCGGGCCTGACCGAGCTCTTCATCAGCCCTGCATCATCTGAGTCAAGCCACCGGCGAGCCTCCAGCTCCTCCAGAGCAAGGGCCTCGCACTCCTGGAGCCCCTGCATCCTCTCGTTCTAGAAGGAGAGGAGCCTTCCCAAGCTTCTCCTCGACCACCCGGGCCTCGACTCCTCTGCTCCGTCCGTCCTCGCGCCGTTGACCGAGCAAAACCAGCTAATCCGGTGCCCATGCTCCCTTCTCCTCGATGATGGCGCCCGGCAAGAGCACCTGCAGCCGCAGCAGTCAGCCGCCTCCCGCATGGCGTCGCTGACCACCTCTCCGGCAAGGCCCGTTCCCTTCTTCTCCTTCCTCCAATTCTCTCGCTCTCTATCTGATTTGAGTTGTGCCGCCGTTCTTTTGCAGGAGCCACCTCCGCCGCCCTTGCTCGTTCCTGGCCGGATCCCGCCGCCTGAGCCCCGTCCCCGGCCACCGGTGCCCTCTCCGGAGACCATCCGAGCCATGCCCAGCCACTCAAGCCCTGTGTCGCGGCCTCTGCTTCCTTCTGGAAGCCTGCTCGCGTGATTGCCTCACATCGACCGAGCGGCCTCCCTGCTTCAGCGTGTGGGCTGCGCCTCTTCCGGCCTTGGCCGGGGTGGCAGCGCCGCCCCTCTCCTATGCACCTTTCGGGCCAGGCAGATTCGGCCCAGCTCCTGTTTTTTTCCTTCTGCGAATTTAGACATTATCCAGAGTATTACAGTTTTGCAGAAAAACCCCTATGCATCATGCATTTAATAACTCTTGAACCGTGCATCGGATTAAAATGATTTAAACATGTAAATTGCTTAGAACTTTGTGTAGATTAATAATATCCCACTTTCATCCATGTTTAAAATGTTTAAATTGCTGCTTGCATTAATTTGCTCAAATGCATGTTAAAATGATTTATTTCATAACTAAATAACCGTTGCTCCGTTTTAAATAAACTTTATATGTAAATGGGGTGGAAAAATGCCTAGTTTAACATGGTCCACTTTATTTTCCTGTTTAACAACTTTAAAATATGTTATAGGGCAGAACAGTACCAAATCAAAATATGCACATGAGGATTTTCCGGAAGTGTAGTTTGTTGTTCCGGCCTCATTTAAACTTGCCTAAATAGCTAGTTTAATTATGCTTCACCCCTTGCCATGTTTAACAACATTTAATATTGTTGAGTAGCTTATAATGAGAGAGAACTAAATAATTGATGTGGTGTTTTGTCAATATGCAACTCGTTGCATATTGAGCTCCACTTAACTTGTAGTCTTGTTTGTGCATGTTGCCATGCCATGCCTCATTAAACCGGACATGCATCATACTTGTTTGTTCATCATGACATGTTTATGCTTCTGTGTTTACCATGTTGTTTGCTTCTTTCCGGTTTTGCTTCTCTCGTTAGCTTCAGTTTCGTTCCGGAGTTGTGAGGATTCGTTCGACTACGTCCGTTCGTCTTCTTCATGGACTCGTTCTTCTTCCTAGCGGGATTTCCGGCAAGATGACCGTCACCCTGGATCTCACTACTATCATTGCTATGCTAGTAGATTTGTTCTATCGCTTTGCTGCGCTACCTATCAATTGCTCTTCAAGCCTCCCAAATTGCCATGAACCTCTAACCTTTGTCACCCTTCCTAGCAAACCGTTGCTTGGCTATGTTACCACTTTGCTCAGCCCCTCTTATAACGTTGTTAGTTGCAGGTGAACTTGAAGATTGCCCTTGGTGGACAGGATTATGTTGGGATATCACAATATCTCTTATTTAATTAATGCATCTATATACTTGGTAAAGGGTGGAAGGCTCGGCCTTATGCCTGGTGTTTTGTTCCACTCTTGCCCTAGTTTCCGTCATACCGGTGTTATGTTCTCGGATTTTGTGTTCCTTACACGGTCGGGTGATTTATGGGACCCCCTTGACAGTTCGCTTTGAATAAAACTCCTCCAGCAAGGCCCAACCTTGGTTTTACCATTTGCCTCACCTAGCCCTTTTTCCCTTGGGTTTCGGAGCCGAGGGTCATCTTTATTTTACCCCCGGGCGGTGCTCCTTCGAGTGTTGGTCCAACTTTGAAGCGATGTCCGGCGCCCACAGGCAACCAGGGTCTATGCCAACCCGACGTCTGGCTCATCCGGTGTGTCCTGAGAACGAGATATGTGCAGCTCCTATCGGGATTTGTCGGCACATCGGGCGGCTTTGCTGGTCTTGTTTTACCATTGTAGAAATGTCTTGTAAACCGGGATTCCGAGACTGATCGGGTCTTCCTGGGAGAAGGTATATCCTTCGTTGATTGCGAGAGCTTATCATGGGCTAAGTTGGGACACCCTGCGAGGTATAAACTTTCGAGAGCCGTGCCCGGTTATGTGGCGATGGGAATTTGTTAATGTTCGGTTGTAGATAACTTGACACGGATCTGAATTAAAACGCATCAACCGTGTGTGTAGCCGTGATGGTCTCTTTTCGTGGTCAAGGGAAGTGAACACGGTTTTGGGTTTGTTTGACGTAAATAGGAGTTCAGGATAACCTCTTGATCATTGCTAGTTTCACGACCGTTCCTTTGCTTCTCTTCTCGCTCTCATTTGCGTATGTTAGCCACCATATATGCTTAGACGCTGCTGCAACCTCACCACTTATCCTTTCCTTACCCATTAAGCTTTGCTAGTCTTGATACCCATGGTAATGGGATTGCTGAGTCCTCGTGGCTCACAGATTACTACAACAACGATTCAGGTATAGGTTATCGATGATCTTGACGCGAGAGCGATGTTTGCTTGTTTTGGAGTTCTTCTTACGCTTCTTCTTCGATCGGGGATAGGTTCGGTCGGCAGCCCTGGCTAGCGAGGGTGGATGTCGTTTGAGGTTCTGTTTGTGTTTCATCCGTAGTCGGATGGTGCTCTTATGTAAGACGATGTTGTATTCGTGTGGCATTGTATGCCCTTTTGTATGTATCCCCATCTACTATGTAATGTTGATGTAATGATATCCACCTTGCAAAAGCTTTTCAATATGCGGTTATATCCTTGGTGGGACCTTCGACTCTCTTTAGGATAGTATCGCATATTGGGCGTGACAAGTTGGTATCAGAGCCTCGACCGACCATAGGAGCCCCCTTGTTTGTTGGCCGTTGTTGAGTCTAGAAGACAACTATTTTGAGTCTTAGGATTATATATATCGGAGAGTAGGATTCTTTTTACTCCTCAGCCCCCTTCGTCGTTCTGGAGAGGACTCTCGACGTAGATGTTTTATCTTTCCTCTCCTCAAATTTTCTAAAAAAAATTTAGGATCACGCGGGTATCTTGGAATCGTTCCGATGGTTTTGTGACGAGAACATTGTTCTTGGTGCCTCCTGACATTTAGGGGTTGTGGCAGTGTCCCGAGGAGTTGAGCTTCGAGGTGTTGTCATCATAATTTTATCGTTGCAGTTCTGGAATACCTGAGTTTGCCGACATCGAAAATCTCTTTTATGCAGTTGTTGGTGAGATAACCTCGACGCCACCCAGTACTGGGGAGTTCGGGAGTATTACCCTAGCTCGTATAATGGATGCTTTTTGAAGGTTGAGGTACACGATTTGCGGAGTTTTCTTGGTTATGTGTTGACGGATGGATACAGCTGGATGTAGGGATTGTTAGTTTGGGTGAGATATATTGCTTCCCATGTATCCCCAACACCAGATTGCATAACCAGAAAGTTTCGGGAGTTTATAGGTGGGAATTCAAGTAGCTCCTAGAATATCTTTCCGGCAGATGCATGATATGGGATTGGGTAAATCTCTATCATATGTATTTGTTCCGACTTATTCTGCAAGCCAAATCCTTTGTTTTGTTTTATTTGTGGTATTTGAGTTGCTTCAATGTCAAGTGTTGATTCCATACCTTTCAAGCGGTGTTCTCATATTTCTATGGGAGTACTAATCCTTTTGATCATCGAGATTGTCATGTCAATTCTTTCCAACCGGTGTGCTTCTCTTCAAGTGGATCCCATCATTTCAACATCCGCAAGATCAATTCTAAGTTTTCTCAACGGTATCCGTTTCATCCGCCCCCAAGTTGCCTTTGTTTTCCTGCCCTCCCACCATTTTTCTTCAAGGACTCAGATTTCTTAATCATGTATCCATTTATTCATGTGAAGTCTCTTCATTCTTTTCTTTCAATGTTCTTATCCGGTGACTTCCCATGAAGATGCTCAACAGTTTCAAGTTCATCATCCTCCGTTCTTTTTCTTCTTAGGTGGATCCAATTCAAGCTTTCGATATTCATCATATTCCTTTCCTCGTTTCTAATGTTTTCTCATGCCGATGCACCTCTTAATCATTCACTTCTTCCTATTCATTTGTTCTGGAGTGCTGCAGATATCTCACAAGACTTGTGTTTCCATTCTCAATCCGTTCAAGATATTTCGAGGTTGTTATCTCATTCAAGCCATTTAATTCAACCGGTGCAACCTCTCTTTAAAATTGTTCAATGGTGTTTTCTTTTGAGTGGGCCCTAACCCACAGGTCTTTTCCCAGGATCTTACCTGACTCTTCTAATTTCCCGGAGCTATTCTCAAAATCCTTTTCGAAGTTTGATGTAAGTATGGATCTCATCAGTCAGATCTTTTCCAAGATCAATTTCAAATCATTTTCATTGTTGCCTCAACCTCTTTGCTTTCTCGTTCTCCCGGTGTATCTCAGTAATTTTTGGTGTTGTTTCTCGTCGTCATTCTGAACATTTGAAGACCGAAGAAGGATTTCTCTTAAACCTTGCTCCATTCTTTTCAAGATGCGTAGTTCAAGCTTGATGCCATCCTCTCATAATTGCTTTTGATGGTAAGAATTTTTTTCACCCATCCGAAGCATTTCATGAGTTGTTTCCATTTCTTTCCTCCGAAGCCCATCATGTCATAATTCTTCATTCTCAGCGTGTAGCTATCGTTCTCCAAATCTTACCGGTGCATCGTTCAAATATCCTCTAATCAGTTCATGGTCTCTTCGTTCTCATGTATCTAAATCCCTTCAAGTATCTTCATTCGTTTTCCAATTCTTCCCGGTGAATTGTGCCTTTGCTACTTTCATTTTCAATTCTTACGGTGGTTCGTCCAACATTCCTCTTCTGTTGTTATCATACCAATTCATTCGTTGTTTCCAAATCCCACCGGTGGTTCCATCTATACCTTCTCAAGTTTGTGCTATATCTCTCTTAATCCTTTCTACGGGAATAAG